>LR738710.1:115417242-115480358 GCA_902687465.1 Secale cereale
TTCTTTTTTTTCTTTGGGACAATGCTCTAATAATGATGATCATCACACTTATATTGATTTACAACTCGATATTACAACTCGATACTAGAACAAAGTATGACTCTATATGAATGCCTCCGGCGGTGTACCGGGATGTGCAATGAATCAAGAGTGACATGTATGAAAAATTATGCATGGTGGCTTTGCCACAAATACGATGTCAACTACATGATCATGCATGGCAATATGACAATGATGAAGTGCGTCATAACAAACGGAACGGTGGAAAGTTGCATGGCAATATATCGCGGAATGGCTATGGAAAAGCCATGATAGGTAGATATGGTGGCTGTTTTGAGGATGGTATATGGTGGGTGTATGGTACCGGCGAGAGTTGCGCGGTACAAGAGAGGCTAGCAATGGTGGAAGGATGAGAGTGCATATAATCCATGGACTCAACATTAGTCATAAAGAACTCATATACTTATTGCAAAAATTTACGAGTCATCAAAACAAAGTAATCAAGGCATGCTCCTAGGGGGGAGGTTGGTAGGAGTTAACCATCGCGCGCCCCCCGACCTCCACACAAAGGTTGGCACAAAATAAATACCTCATGCTCTAACTTCGTCACATAGCGGTTCACCATACGTATTCCTCAAATTCATAATTACCCCACTAGCATGACTCTAATATCACAATCCCCATGTCTCAAAACAATCATCAAGTATCAAACTTCTCTTCATATTCAATGCACTTTGTATGAAAGTTTTTTACTACATTCATCTTGGATACCTATCATATTAGGACTAGTTTTATAACAAAAGCACATTACCGTGCTGTTATAAAAGACTCTCAAAAGGATATAAGTGAAGCATGAGAGATTAACAATTTCTACAAAATAAAAGCACCACCGTGCTCTAAAAGATATAAGTGAAGCACTAGAGCAAAACTATTTAGCTCAAAAGATATAAGTGAAGCACATAGAGTGTTCTAACAAATTCTAGACCATATTTATCTTTCTCAAAAAGGTGTGTCCAGCAAGGATGATTGTGGCAAACTAACAAGCAAAGACTCAAATCATACATGACGCTCCAAGCAAAACACATATCATGCGGTGAATAAAAATATAGTCCCGAGTATAGTTACCGATAGATGAAGACAAAAGAGGGGATGCCTTCCCGGAGCATCCCCAAGCTTAGGATTTTGGTTGTCCTTGAATTTGACCTTGGGGTGCCTTGTGCATCCCCAAGCTTAGGCTCTTGCCACTCTTTGTTCTATAGTCCATCAAAGCCATACTCAAAACTTGAAAACTTCACAACACAAAACTTAGCCAAAAAATCTCGTGAGCTCCGTTAGTATAAGAAAAGAAACCACCACTCAAAGGTACTATAATGAACTCATTCTTTGTTTATATTGGTGTTAAACCTACTGTATTCCAACTTCTCTATGATTCATACTCCCCAATACTACTCATAGATTCATCAAAATAAGCAAACAACACACGAAAAACAGAATCTGTCAAAAACAGAACAGTCTGTAGTAATCTGTAACTTTCGAATACTTCTGTAACTCCAAAAAAACTGAAATAAATTGGTAAACATGAGGAATTTTTATATTAATCATCTAGAAAAAGAATCAACTAAATAGCACTCTCCAGTAAAATCTGGTGACTATTCTTGGGAGCGCTAACATTTTTGTTTTTTATAGCAAGATCATATAAACTTCACACAAGTCTTCCCAAAGGTTCTACTTGGCACAAACACTAATTAAAACACAAAACCACATCTAAACAGAAGCTAGATGCAATATTTATTCCTAAACAGAAGCAAAAACAAAGAAAATAAAATTGGGTTGCCTCCCAACAAGCGCTATCGTTTAACGCCCCTAGCTAGGCACGATACAAGGATAGATCTAGGTATTGCCATATTTGGAAGGCAATCCATAAGTGGCTCTCATAATGGATTCATAAGGTAATTTGATTTTATTTCTCGGAAAGTGTTCCATGCCTTTCCTTAACGGAAATTGGAATCTAATATTTCCTTCCTTCATATAAATAATTGCACCAATCGTTCTAAGGAAAGGTCTACCAAGAATAATTGGACATGAAGGATTGCAATCTATATCAAGAACAATGAAATCTACGGGCACATAATTCCTATTGGCAACAATAAGAACATCATTAATCCTTCCCATAGGTTTCTTAATAGTATAATCCACAATATGCAAATTTAAAGAACAATCATCAAGCTCATGGAAACCTAACAAATCACACAAAGTTTTTGGGATGGTGGAAACACTTGCACCCAAATCACACAAAGCAAAGCATTCATGATCCTTAATTTTAATTTTAATAGTAGGTTCCCACTCATCATAAAGCTTTCTAGGGATAGAAACTTCTAGTTCAAGTTTTTCTTCATAAGATTGCATCAAAGCATCAACTATGTGTTTGGTAAAAGCTTTATTTTGACTATAAGCATGCAGAGGATTTAGTACGGATTGCAACAAGGAAATACAATCAATCAAGGAGCAATTATCATAATTGAATCCCTTGAAATCCAAAGTAGTGGGTTTATCACTATGCAAATTTTTAATCTCTTCAATCCCACTTTTAACAATTTTAGCATCAAGACCTAAAAACTCCGAATCATTGGAACGCCTTTTAATTAAAGTAGACTCATCTCCAGTCCCATCTTTATCAAGATTCATACTAGAAAACAAGGATCTAATAGGAGACACATCAATAACTTTCAGATCTTGATCTTTATTTTCATGATAACTAGAAGAACACGCTTTCATAAAGCACTCTTTTTTAGCACGCATCCTAGCGGTTCTTTCTTTGCATTCATCAATGGAAATTCTCATGGCTTTGAGAGACTCATTGATATCATGCTTAGGTGGAATAGATCTAAGTTTCGAAGAATCAACATCCAGAGTAATTCTATCCACGCTTCTAGCCAACTCGTCAATCTTAAGCAATTTTTCTTCAAGCAAAGCATTGAAATTCTTTTGTGAATTCATAAACTCTTTAACACTGATAACCCACAAGTGTAGGGGATCGCAACAGTTTTCGAGGGTAAAGTATTCAACCCAAATTTATTGATTTGACACAAGGGGAGCCAAAGAATACTCTTAAGTATTAGCAGCTGAGTTGTCAATTCAACCACACCTAGAAACTTAGTATCTGCAGCAAGATAGTTTAGTTGCAAAGTAATATGATAGTGGTGGTAGCAGCAATAAAAGTAAATATAGTGTTTTTGTAGTTTTTGTGATAGTAGCAACGGAAAAGGAAATAAGCGACTTGCAATATAGGTAAAGCTCGTAGGCATTGGATCGGTGATGGGAAATTACGCCGGATGCATTTCATCATGTAGAATTTATAACCTAGGGTGACACAGAACTAGCTCCAGTTCATCAATGTAATGTAGGTATGTATTCCGAATATAGTCATACGTGCTTATGGAAAAGAACTTGCATGACATCTTTTGTTCTACCCTCCCGTGGCAGCGGGGTCCTATTAGAAACTAAGGGATATTAAGGCCTCCTTTTAATAGAGTACAGGACGAAAGCATTAACATATAGTGAATAAATGAACTCCTCAAACAATGGTCATCACCGGGAGTGGTCCCGATTATTGTCACTTCGGGGTTGCCGGATCATAACACATAGTAGGTGACTATAGACTTGCAAGATAGGATCAAGAACACACATATATTGATGAAAACATAATAGGTTCACATCTGAAATCATGGCACTCGGGCCCTAGTGACAAGAATTAAGCATAGCAAAGTCATAGCAACATCAATCTCAGAACATAGTGGATACTAGGGATCAAACCCTAACAAAACTAACTCGGTTACATGATAGATCACATCCAACCCATCACCGTCCAGCAAGCCTACGATGGAATTACTCACACACGGCGGTGAGCATCATGGAATTGGTGATGGAGGAAGGTTGATGATGACGATGGCGACGATCTCCACTCTCCGGAGCCCTGAACGGACTCCAGATCAGCCCTCCCGAGAGAGATTAGGGCTTGGAGGCGGCTCCGTCTCATAAAACGCGATAATTCTTTCTCTCTGATTTTTTTCTCCTCGAAACGGAAGATATAGGATCTGGGGATACGTCGGTGGAGCATCGGGGGGGCCTCGAGGCAGGGGGCGCACCCTAGGAAGGGGGGAGCGTCCCCACCCTCGAGGACAGGGTGTGGGCCCCCCGGTGAGTTTCTTCTTGCAGATATTTTTTATATTTTCTGAAATAATTCTTCGTTGATTTTCAGGCGATTCCGAGAACTTTTTATTCTACACAAAAACAACACCATGGCAGTTCTGCTGAAAACAGCGTCAGTCCGGGTTAGTTCCATTCAAATCATGCAAGTTAGAGTCCAAAACAAGGGCAAAAGGGTTTGGAAAAGTAGATACATTGGAGACGTATCAACTCCCCCAAGCATAAACATTTGCTTGTCCTCAAGCAATTCAGTTGATAAACTGAAAGTGAAAAAGAAAAACTTTTACAAACTCTGTTTGCTCTTGTTGTTGTAAATATGTGAGCTAGCATTCAGGTTTTCAACAAGATCATGAACTAACCACATTCACAATAACTTTCAGGTTTCAAAACTACTCACATCAATGGTATAATCAACTAGCGAGCAATAATAATAAACCTCGGATGACAACACTTCTCAAAACAATCATGATATGATATAACAGGATGGTATCTCGCTAGCCCTTTCTGAGACCGCAAAACATAAATGCAGGGCACCTTTAAAGATCAAGGACTGACTAGACATTGTAATTCATGGTAAAAGAGATCCAGTCATGATCATACTCAATGCAAATTAATAGTAATACATGCAACGACATAGGTGCTCTCCTACTATTGCTCTTTGATAAGAGGATGATGACTCTGCATATAAGTAAATAGATAGGCCCTTCGCAGAGGGAAGCAGGGATTTGTAGAGGTGCCAGAGCTCGATTTTTAAATAGAGATTGAATAACATTTTGAGTGGTATACTTTCATTGTCAACATAACAACCAAGAATCTCGATATCCTCCATGCTACGCACATTATAGGCGGTTCCCAAACAGAATGGTAAAGTTTATACTCCCCCAACCACCAACAAGCACACTCCACGGCTAGCCCGAAACAACGGGTACCGTCCAAACCAGCAACGACCATGGGAGAGTTTTGTTTAATTATTATGATTTGAGCATGGGACTGGGCATCCCGGTTACCAGCCATTTTCTCATGAATGATGAGCGGAGTCCACTCATCGTGAGAATAACCCACCTAGCATGGAAGATATAGACAGCCCTAGTTGATACATGAGATGTTCGAGCATACAAAACAGAATTTCATTTGAAGGTTTAGAGTTTGGCACATACAAATTTACTTGGAACGGCAGGAAGATACCGCATGTAGGAAGGTATGGTGGACTCATGTGGAATAACGTTGGGGTTTATGGAACTGGATGCACAAGCAGTATTCCCGCTTAGTACAGGTGAAGGCTAGAAAGAGACTGGGAAGCGACCAGCTAGAGAGCAACAACGGTCATGAACATGCATTAAAATTAATCAACAATGAATGCAAGCATGAGTAGGATATAAATCACCATGAACATAAATATCGTGAAGGCTATGTTGATTTGTTTCAACTACAAGCGTGAACATGTGCCAAGTCAAGTCACTTAAATCGTTCAAAGGAGGATACCACCCATCATACCACATCACAACCATTTTAATATCATGTTGGCACGCAAGATAAACCATTATAAACTCTAAGCTAATTAAGCATGGCATAAGCTGCTATGATCTCTACTTGTCATTGCAAACATGTTTCATTCATAACAAGCTGAATCAGGAACGATGAGCAATCATATTTACAGAGAGGTCAAGTTCATACCAGCTTTTCTCATCTCAATTAGTTCATGATATATCATCCTTATTGCCTTTCACTCACACGACTGAACGGTGTGGAAAATAATGATAGTGCACGTGCATTGGACTAAGCTGGAATCTGCAGGCATTTAATACAAGAGAGAAGACAAGGTAATATGGCTCAAGGTTAAATCAACAACAAAGCATATGAGAGCCACTAAGCATTTTCAATCATTGTCTTCTACTCTTAACTCCTAAAGAAAAGAAAAGAAACTATTTTCACGGGAAAGCTCCCAACAAGCAAAAGAAGAACGGGAAATCTTTTTGGGTTTTCATTTTTAGTTACTACTACAAGCAAAGAAAATAAACTAGCTAGAAGCTACAACTAATATATTTTTTGTTTTTCTGGGTTTTTCTAGCACACAAGAAAAAGACTAAGAAAAAAATTGAAACTAAGCATGGATGGTACAGTGAAAGAGTGTGAGCACCGACAACTAGAATAAGTGTGAACATGAATGTAAGTCGATGAGAAACACGTACTCCCCCAAGCTTAGGCTTTTGTCCTAAGTTGGTCTATGGCCACGGATCGAAGCCACTCCCTCTAGTGTAGTAGGATGTGTCCTCTGGGTGCCACTGGTTGGCAAGCTCATCCATCTCTCACCCATAAACAGATTGACGGGAAGGATCAAGTGGTGGTTCTGGCTCAGGCTCTGAAGCTTGTGCATGGCCTTGGTACTTGTAGAAGGCATCTGAGGTGATGAGGAATACGCATGTAGATAGATCAAACAAAGAAGGTGCAGGCAAGGTAACAATTTCACAGTATATTTCATCAAACCTCAGTTTATAATTGAGTTGCATATTTTTGTCTTTAACAATAAAGTCATGAGCTACCATGCTCTTGTAGTCTAGATAAACAAGGGCAAGCAATTTTTCTTCCTTCTCATGATGCCTAATAGGTATATTAAAATATTCAGCAAGGCGAGAAGCAAAGATGCCTCCAAAGACAGGCCCCTTTGAGCGGTTCAGACTCAATCGTTTGGCGAAGACGGCGCCCAAGCTAAAAGTTGTGTCTTGAAACAAAGCATGGCGTAAAATGACAATATCAGGGGCACTGAGATTCCCACTGTTCCCGTGACCTATTAAACACCTACTAGCAAATAAAGCAAAGTAGAGCAGAACAGGGAAGTGTATACTAGTGATTCTTGCCCCTGTAACTTGTCTAGTTTCACCTACGGCTATCATATCAATAAACCCTTTGACGTCTTCATGACGTGGTTCATCAAGTCTACCTCCAAAGGGTACTTTGCATATTTCACAAAAATCTAAAAGTGATATCTCCTTACTCGCATCATATAAGCGAAACTCCACCGTAGGTGGTGCTTTCCTAGAATGAAAATGAAAACTTTGCGTGAAAATATTGGTGAGTAAGAGATATTGTTCTTTTCGGTTGTTGAGGAAGTCGGTGAGGCCTGCATTATTTGCCAACCAATAAAAGTCTTCGTAAATACCGACGGACATCATGAAATTATTACACGGCCATTAGCACGGTCGAACATCCGCCATGCGAGGAAGATTATACTTGGGCTTCTTATTTTCTTCTTTCTTCTTCTCCTCTGAGCTCTTGCTGGAGGAGCCCCTCAATAATCTTTTTAACATTTTCCTTTTCTGAAATTTTCTGAAATTTTTAGTAACTCACAATAAAAGTTAACCAAACTCAACAAGAATGATAGCAACAACTCCTATAAGTGCCTAGAGGCTATATCATGCATTAGAACTACTTGGGACCAAGAAAATTTGACATGCAAGCTCAAGAACAAGGCCACCACAGTAGCATAAATTTGCAACAAATAAAGCACTAGAACAAAAACTAATTGGACCAATGGAGGAGTCACATACCAAGGAACAATCTCCTCAAACAGTTTGGTGAATGGTGCTTTGAGCAAGGAGATCGAAAATGGCAGCAAAATGAGCTAGAACTCAGGTTTGAGCTGGTTGGGGATTTTTTTGGGAGGAAGAAGAAGAGCATGGGTGAAGGGATAAGTGGAGGGAGGCCACGTGGGGCCCTCGAGGCAGGGGGCGTGCCCTAGGCAGGGGGGCGCGCCCTGTGCCCTCGAGGCCACGTGTTGGCTCCCCTCGCTGTGTGTTCAGTGCCATAATTTCTTAAATAATCTAGAAAAAATCATATTTCATTTTCATGGCATTTGGAGAACTTTTATTTTCGGGATATTTTGTATTGCATGGGTAAGTCTGGAAACAGACAGACAATGCTATTTTTTATTTTATTTAACCTAATTAACATAAAGTAAAAGAGGGTACAGAGGGTTTGTGCCATCTAGATTCACATATCCCATGTTCATCAAAAGGAACCCATTAACAAGGTTGATCAGGTCTTGTTAATAAACTCTTTCCGAGTAACATGAAACCGGAGAATTTTCGAATAACACTAGGTTACCTCAATGGGGATATGTATGTCCCCAACAATAAGTATGTCATATGCCTTCTTGATAGTGGGGATAGGAAACTCAAAACCTCCAATAGTGATAGTTTCCTCGGACCTGAGGTTGTCATATGCCTTCTTCATTGCAACAATAAGTTTTTCCAATATAATTGATACTATGGACCTGAGGTTGTTTCCTCGGAAAGTGTACCGTATGCTCATTACCATTGACATGAAAAGTGACATTGCCTTTGTTGCAATCAATAACAGCCCCTGCAGTATTCAAAAAAGGTCTTCCAAGAATAATAGACATACTATCATCCTCGGGAATATCAAGTATAACAAAGTCCGTTAGAATAGTAACATTTGCAACTACAACAGGCACATCCTCACAAATACCGACAGGTATAGGAGTTGATTTATCGGCCATTTGCAAAGATATTTCAGTAGGTGTCAACTTACTCAAGTCAAGTCTACGATATAAAGATAGAGGCATAACACTAACACCGGCTCCAAGATCACACAAAGCAGTTTTAACATAGTTTCTCTTAATGGAGCAAGGTATAGTAGGTACTCCTGGATCCCCTAATTTCTTAGGCATTCCACCCTCAAAAGTGTAATTGGCAAGCATGGTGGATATTTCTACTTCAGGTATCTTTCTTTTGTTGGTAATAATATCTTTCATATACTTGGCATAAGGATTTGTTTTAAGCACATCAGTCAAACGCATACGCAAAAAGATAGGTCTAATCATTTCAGCGAAGCGCTCAAAATCCTCATCATCCTTTTTCTTGGATGGTTTCGGAGGAAAAGGCATGGGTTTCTGAACCCATGGTTCTCTTTCCCTATTGTGCTTCCTAGCAACAAAGTCTCTCTTATCATAACGTTGAGTCTTTGATTGTGGGTTATCAAGATCAACAGCAGGTTCAATCTCTACATCATTATCATTGCTAGGTTGAGCATCATCATGAACATCAACATTTATATTATCACTAGGTTCATGTTCATTACCAGATTGTGTCTCAGCATCAGAAACAGATATATCATTGGGATTCTCAGGTGTGTCAGCTACAGGTTCACTAGAAGCATGCAAAGTCTTATAATTTTTCTTTTTCTTCTTCTTAGAAGAACTAGGTGCATCTAAATTAGTTCTCTGGGAATCTTGCTCGATTCTCTTAGGGTGGCCTTTAGGATACAGAGGTTCCTGAGTCATTTTACCACCTCTAGTTGCAACTCTAACAGCATAGTCATTATTCTTACTATTTAATTCATTGAGCAAATCATTCTGAGCCTTAAGTACTTGTTCTACTTGAGTGGTGACCATGGAAGCATGTTTACTAATAAGTTTCAGTTCACTTCTAGCACTAGAAAGATAATCACTCAAGCGTTCAATCATATAAGCATTGTGTTGTAGTTGTCTACCAACATAAGCATTGAGGTTTTCTTGTTTCACAATGAAATTGTCAAACTCATCTAAGCATTGGCTAGCATACTTATAACGAGGAATATCACCTTCATCAAATCTATAAAGAGAATTTACCTTTACTACCTGTGTCGGGTTATCAAGAGCATGTATTTCTTCAATAGGCGGTAAATTCTTAACATCTTCAGCTTTGATACCTTTTTCTTTCATAGATTTCTTTGCCTCTTGCATATCTTCAGGACTGAGAAATAGAACACCTCTTTTCTTTGGAGTTGGCTTAGGGGCTGGTTCAGGAAGTGTCCAATTATTTTCATTGGCTAGCATATTATTCAATAGTAATTCAGCTTGTTCAACTATTCTTTCCCTGAAAACACAACCAGCACAACTATCCAGGTGGTCTCTGGAAGCATTGGTTAGTCCATTATAAAAGACATCAAGTATATCATGCATCTCAAGAGGATGATCAGGCAAATCATTAAGTAACTGGAGAAGCCTCCCCCAAGGTTGTGGGAGACTCTCTTCTTCAGTTTGAGCAAAGTTATAAATTTCCCGTAAGGCAACTTGTTTCTTATGAGCAGGAAAATATTTAGCAGAGAAGTAATACATCATATCATGGGGACTACGCACACAACCAGGATCAAGAGAATCAAACCAAGTCTTAGCATCACCCTTTAACGAGAACGAAAACAACTTAAGGGTATAGTAGTAACGAATCTTTTCCTCGTTGGTAAACAGGGTGGCTATATCATTCAACTTGGTAAGATGTGCCACAACAGTTTCAGACTCATAGCCATGGAAAGGATCAGATTCAACCAAAGTAATTAACTCAGGACCAACAGAGAATTCATAATCCTTATTAGTGTCACATATAGGTGAAGTAGCAAAAGCAGGGTCATGTTTCATTCTAGCATTCAAGGACTTTTCTTTCAGCTTAGCTAATAACTTCTTAAGATCATATCTATCATTGCAAGCAAGAAAGTCTCTAGCAGTTTCTTCATTCATAACATAACCCTTAGGCACGACAGGCAATTCATATCTATTGGGAGTAGTTTCATCATCACTTTCATAAATATCATCAACATTTGCACTCTCCCTAACCTTGGCAATTTGTTCATCTAGAAATTCACCTAGTGGCACAGTATCAGGCATAGAGGTAGTTTCATCATACATAGCAGAAGTAGCATCATCAAGAACATACGACATATCATATTCAATAGCAGGAGTAGGTGTCGCAACTTTACTCATAACAGAAGGAGAATCAAGTGCAGAGCTACATGGCAGTTCCTTACCTCCCCTCGTAGTTGAGGGTAAGATCTTGGTTTTTGAGTCCTTCAAATTTTTCATAGTGATAAACAGATATAAATCCCAAGTGACTTAAAGAATAGAGCTATGCTCCCCGGCAACGGCGCCAGAAAATAGTCTTGATAACCCACAAGTGTAGGGGATTGCAACAGTTTTCGAGGCTAAAGTATTCAACCCAAATTTATTGATTCGACACAAGGGGAGCCAAAGAATACTCTTAAGTATTAGTAGTTGAGTTGTCAATTCAACCACACCTAGAAACTTAGTATCTGGAGCAAGATAGTTTAGTAGCAAAGTAATATGATAGTGGTGGTAGCAGCAATAAAAATAAAGATAGTGTTTTTGTAGTTTTTGTGATAGTAGCAACGGAAAAGTAAATAAGCGACTAGCAATATAGGTAAAGCTCGTAGGCATTGGATCTGTGATGGGAAATTACGTCGGATGCAATTCATCATGTAGAAGTTATAACCTAGGGTGACACAGAACTAGCTCCAGTTCATCAATGCAATGTAGGCATGTATTCCGAATATAGTCATAAGTGCTTATGGAAAAGAACTTGCATGACATCTTTTTTCCTCCCTCCCGTGGCAGCGGGGTCCTATTGGAAACTAAGGGATATTAAGGCCTCCTTTTAATAGAGTACCGGACCAAAGCATTAACACATAGTGAATACATGAAATCCTCAAACTATGGTCATCACCGGGAGTGGTCCCGATTATTGTCACTTCGGGGTTGCCGGATCCTAACACATAGTAGGTGACTATAGACTTGCAAGATAGGATCAAGAACACACATATATTCATGAAAACATAATAGGTTCAGATCTGAAATCATGGCACTCGGGCCCTAGTGAAAAGCATTAAGCATAGCAAAGTCATAGAAACATCAATCTCAGAACATAGTGGATACTAGGGATCAAACCCTAACAAAACTAACTCGATTACATGATAGATCCCCTCCCACTCATCACCGTCCAGCAAGACTAAGATGGAATTACTCGCACACAGCGGTGAGCTTCATGGAATTGGTGATGGAGGAAGGTTGATGATGACGATGCCGACGATCTCCACTCTTCGGAGCCCCGAACGGACTCCAGATCAGTCCTCCCGAGAGAGATTAGGGCTTGGCGACGGCTCCGTCTCGTAAAACGCGATAATTCTTTCTCTCTAATTTTTTTTCTCCTCGAAACGGAACATATAGCATCTGGGGATATGTCGGTGGAGCATCGGGGAGCCCTGGAGGCTGGGGCGTGCCCTGGGAAGGGGGGCGCGCCCCCCACCCTCGAGGACGGGGTGTGGGGCCCCCGGTGAGTATCTTCTTGCAGATATTTTTTATATTTTCTGAAATAATTCTCTGTTGATTTTCAAGCGACTCCGAGAACTTTTTATTCTGCACAAAAACAACACCATGGCAGTTCTGCTGAAAACAGCGTCAGTCCGGGTTAGTTCCATTCAAATCATGCAAGTTGGAGTCCAAAACAAGGGCAAAAGGGTTTGGAAAAGTAGATACGTTCGAAACGTATCAAACACTAGTTTAAAATTCACAAGGCATCTTACCAAAATTTCCATAAGAGTTATTGTAGGAATTACCATAATTATTAGAGGAATTACTAGGAAAAGGCCTAGGATTAAAGTTCCCTCTATAAGCATTGTTACCAAAATTATTCCTACCAACAAAATTCACATCCAAAGATTCATTATTATTTTCAATCAACATGGATAAAGGCATGTCATTAGGATCAGAAGAAGCACTCTTAGTAGCAAATAATTTCACAAGTTCATCCATCTTTCCACTCAAAACACTAAACTCTTCAATAGCATGAACTTTTTTACTAGTAGATCTTTTGGTGTGCCATTGAGAATAATTAACCATAATATTATCTAGGAGTTTGGTAGCTTCTCCTAAGGTAGTTTCCATGAAAGTGCCTCCTGCGGCCGAATCTAAAAGATTTCTAGAAGCAAAATTCAAGCCAGCATAAAAGTTTTGCATAATCATCCATAAGTTCAAACCATGTGTAGGGCAGTTACGTATCATTAATTTCATTCTCTCCCAAGCATGTGCAACATGCTCATGATCTAGTTGCTTAAAATTCATAATATCGTTCTTGAGGGAGATAGTCTTAGCAGGAGGAAAATACTTAGAGATAAAAGCATCTTTGCACTTATTCCATGAATCAATACTATTTCTAGGCAAAGAGGAAAACCAAGTTTCAGCACGGTCTCTAAGTGAAAACGGAAAAAACTTCAATTTAACAATATCATTATCCGTATCCCTCTTCTTTTGCATATCACACAAATCAACAAAGTTGTTCAGATGGGTAGCGGCATCTTCACTAGGAAGGCCGGAAAATTGATCTATCATGACAAGATTCAACAGAGCAGCATTGATCTCACAAGATTCAGCATCGATAATAGGAGCAATCGGAGTGCTAATAAAATCATTATTGTTGGTATTGGAGAAGTCACACAATTTGGTATTGTTCTGAACCATAGTGACAAGCAAGCAATCCAACACACAAGCAAACAAGAAGCAAGCGAACGGTGAACACGCGGCAAAAAGAAGGGCAAATAAAACGGCAAGGGTGAAGTGGGGGAGAGGAAAACAAGAGGCAAATAAATGTAATGCGAAGGATAAGGGTTTGTGATAGCTACTTGGTATATGACTTTTGCGTAAGCCTCCCCGGCAACAGCGCCAGAAATTCTTCTTGCTACTTCCCAAGCTTGTGTTGTATTCCCTCGAAGAGGAAATGGTGATGCAGCACAGTAGCGTAAGTATTTCCCTCAGTTTTTGAGAACCAAGGTATCAATCCAGTAGGAGACCACGCGCGAGTCCCTCGCACCTGCACAAACAAATAAGAACTTCGCAGCCAATGTGATAAGGGGTTATCAATCCCTTTACGGTCACTTACGAAAGTGAGATCTGGTAGATAGGATAGTATAATATTTTTGGTACTTTTTATATAAGAACAGAAAGTAAAAACAGCAAAGTAAAGTAGATTGTAGATTAATATGTTGAGAATAGACCCGGGGGCCACAGGTTTCACTAGTGGCTTCTCTCATGATAGCAGAATTCTACGGTGGGTGAACAAATTACTGTCGAGCAATTGATAGAAAAGCGAATAATTATGAGAATATCTAGGCATGATCATTATATATAGGCATCACGTCCGTGACAAGTAGACCAAAACGATTCGGCATCTACTACTATTACTCCACACATCGACCGCTATCCAACATGCATCTAGAGTATTAAGTTCATAAGAACAGAGTAATGCTTTAAGCAAGATGACATGATGTAGAGGGATAAACTCAAGCAATATGATATAAACCCCATCTTTTTATCCTCGATGGCAACAATACAATACGTGCCTTGCTGCCCCTACTGTCACTGGGAAAGGACACCGCAAGATTGAACCCAAAGCCAAGCACTTCTCCCATTGCAAGAACTATAGATCTAGTAGGCCAAACCAAACCGATAGTTCAAAGAGACTTGCAAGGATATTATAATCATACATAAAAGAATTCAGAAAAGAACCAAATATTTCTCATAGATAATCTTGATCATAAACCCACAATTCATCGGATCTCAACAAGCACACCGCAAAAAGATTACATCGAATAGATATCCTCGAAGACTGAGGAGAGCTTGGTATTGAGATCCAAAAAGAGAGAAGAAGCCATCTAGCTAATAACTATGGACCCGAAGGTCTGTGGTAAACTACTCACAACTCATGGTGAGGCAATGGTGTTGATGTAGAAGCACTCTGTGGAAGATCCCCCCTCCGGCGGAGCTCCGGAACAGGCCCCATGATGGGATCTCACGGGAACAGAAGGTTGCGGTGGTGGAATTAGGGTTTTCTCTGTTGCCTCGATATTTTCAGGGTATATGGGTATATATAGCAGGAAGGAGGGCACTAGGGGAGCTAGAGGGGGCCCACGAGGGTGGGGGCGCCCTGTAGGAGGGGGCGCGCCCTGGACCCTCGTGGCCGCCTCCTTCGTTCCCTCGCGTGTACTCCAAGTCTTCTGTGTTGATATCGTTCCAAAAATACCTCTCGCGAAGGTTTCATTCCGTTTGGACTCCGTTTGATATTCCTTTTCTGCAAAACCCTGAAATAGTCAAAAAAATAGCAATTTGCACTAGGCCTTTGGGTTAATAGGTTAGTCCAAAAAATAAAATAAAAGTGTATGATAAAGCCCATTAAACATCCAAAACATCATATATAACAGCATGGAACAATCAAAAATTATAGATACGTTGGAGACGTATCAGTGGGCACCATGCTAGTATCAGCCTAAGTAATCAATAATGCCTCGTCCCATAAAGGGGTAGAGCGGCTGCACATGTTTGGTTGGGACGGTCGACAAATCTTAAATCTAATCCGTCTCTGTAAACAACACTTTTATCAAGCCTTGGTACACTACTTCTCCACCCAGTAGTGCCCTACTTCATCATCATCATCTCTCAGGGGCATTAGTGGCACCCATTGGGTTATTTGGAAGTATGTCAAACCACAATTATTTCTTTTCGTGCATAATCTTTGACCCACTTTAGCATAGCCAAGTATTATAGCATATTCCTACAACCCATCAACGCAACGCTAAACCAAATAGAGTCATGTACAATGCATGTCGGGGTTTTAGGGTGACATATGCCAACGGATGGCTTATCATGCATGGGGTCAATAGAACGTCGCCGGGGCCTGGAAGTGGGATGAGGCGAAACTTAGGACACCTACGGATCTTACCCAGGTTCGGGGCTCTCCGTGGAGATAACACCCCTAGTCCTGCTCTGCGGGGGCTCTGCGTCATGACTGATGTCACTATGGTAGCTACAAGGTTGCTCCTCGAGCTGTGTGGTCTAGAGGGGGAAGATGAACAAGGCTAGCTCACTTCCTACGCCCTAGGAATCGGGGATGGTTGCTAGGGTTTCTATCTCTCTCTCTCTCTCTATCTTCTTCTTCTCAGGGTTTTAATCTTCCAACCCTCCAACATGGAGGACCGTGTGGGGTTTATATAGGCCTACCCCCCAGGGGTACAATTGTAATCTCAACAAAGCGGCCCCCATCTGCCAGCGTCTTGCGGCGTCGGCCTTGCCGCCTGTCTGCTGGGGCCCGCCGCCAGCGGGCCCACATGATTGCCTTTTACTGTATACATGCTTCTGCTGACGACAGCCTCGTCAGGGGGGAAGTGGCTACAATGCCGCCGTCTCCCTCCGTACGCTGCCGCCACGCCCTGTCTTGTCATCTTGATGAGGTTCAGACTTCTAGGGCAGGATCCGCCGTCTGTTACCAGGCGGCCGCCTCCCCTGGCCGTCTGCCAGGGGCAGCTTGTTTATGACTTACCCACTGGCCGGTGGGGCCAGCCGCCTGCTGGCCCTGCCGTCTGCAAGTAGTGGGATCGTGGCTTCGTCTGACCGAAGCTTGGTCACAAGCAGCGTGGCTACAGTGACCCGCCGCTTAGGAGATATCCATAAGGTACACGTTCACTGTAGCCACGCCCTTATAAATTCTCTAAGGACATATTCATCTGTAGCCATGCCTCAGCTGGACGGTGGTCCCCTAGCACGCTTCCCGAGGGAGGAGCATGGGACCGTCTGCTAGCTGTTGGCATTGCTGCCGCCGCCTGTTGGGTCCCTGCCGCCTGCTGGCAGCTGGCTCCTAGGGCAAGCTATCCTAGGAGGCGGCCCGATGAGCAGACGGCCTGGGGGTAGCAGGCGGCCACATTTTGTCTTGAAATACCAAGGGTGGTCGCTGAGGACACCCATGGTCAATATCTCCGACAGTAGTCCCCGAAGCTGGTGGAACTCCGCGGCTGGTGCTGGAGGGCTGCGGGGTTCCAGCAGCTTCCCTCCTTAGGCAGGCTCAGCGTCCTTCGCCCGTCTTCCGTAGGGATCCGTCAGCCGGCAGCCGGACACGCGTTGAGGGGGCTGGCTTCTGGCAGCCGAACCTTTGTCTTCAAATCTTCGGGAGGAAGGCATCGCCTGGTCGGCAGGCAGTCGCGCAGGCCTGCTGACCGTTGGCGGCTCCCCACGTGCCATTGCTCCGTCGTGTCGGCCTTCCAGCCCACGCGTGTGACGGTACGTAACAGTGGGCCGGGGCCCGCCACTACAGGGCCTCGGTCCGCGCGCGGATCCAGTGTGGCAGGGATAATCGATTACCCTCCCACGCGCATTTAATACGCGTGGATTAGGCGCGCAAAAGGTGGGGGTCGTGCAGGGCGTGGTGCAGTTGATCCCACGCCCGCCCCCTCGGCTTCGCCGCCTCCAGCCTATAAGTAGGCCGGGGGAGAGGAGTTGGCACCGTTCTCGCGCTCGCTCCTCCCCGCTTTCCTTCTTCTTCCTCGCTTCCTCCCGCTCCTCTCGCCAACGTCGCAGCGAGCTGCTGCCTGAAGCATGGCCGCCGCAACGTCTGCTCGCCACCATGGCGAGTGGGACGGCAGCGAGGTCCTGGAGGAGCACATCGACGTCCTCCGCCGGTCGCGAAAGTTGCCTCCTACTGACAAGGTCGCCGTGCGCCTAGCGTCGGCGGCGGAGATCAGGCCGGCACCACGACTGGGCGAGCGAGTCATCTTCCGCTCGCACTTCCCGTGCGGCTTCGGCCTCCCGGCGAGCGGCTTCTTCTGATCTTTCTTGGAGTTCTTCAACATCCAACCCCACCACCTTACGCCGAACACGATGGTGACGCTCTCATCCTTCGTCGTCCTGTGCGAAGCGTACTTCGGCACCCTCCCCACCATAGAGCTGTGGACCGAGCTTTTTTACGTGAAGCTCGACACCGCAGTCCAGAGCGTGGCCGCCCAGTGCGGGGGTTGCATTGCGGTGAAGCGCAATGGATCGAGGAATTTCTTCCCGACGCCGCAGCTCGTGGCATTGGTAAAACAGTGGCAGAAGACGTACTTCTACGTCTCCAACGTCGACCCCGAACAAGACTTCATCTGTCTACCAGACTGGGCGCCGGGTCCGCCTGCTGAGCCTCGCGACTCCAGGAAGACCCGGCCTACCTCCCTCACGGAAGGCGCCTCCATCGCGAGGCGCCGTCTCCGGGAGCTGAGGGACGACGAGGGCCTGGTCTTCGTGGATTTGTTGCTCACGCTTGCGGAGCGCCGAGTGCTGCCGCTGCAGCATCGCCCTCATCTGATCTGCGACATGAGCGGGCGCCGGGACCCCAGCCGGACATGCACCAAGCCAATGCCATACAGGAAGGTGGCTAACTTGGTGAACCACATCTCCAACTGTAAGGTCTCCGACTCCGTCTGGGCCTTTGGCAAGCCGCCATACAGCCGCGACAACCAGCCGCCTGCAGTAAGTTCTTCAGCCCTCTATTTTCTTTCTTTTCCGTCCGGCTGCTGTAGCCGTCTAATCCTGATGTCTTCTTCACATCTTCCCCGGCCAGCCAGCGCCGGGTTCTGGCCAGTCAGGCCGCCCCCTGGAACCAGATCGCTCCCAGAGCGACACAAGCGACCCCGATCTTGGGGCCGCCGCCATGGAGGAGGAGGAGGTGACAGGCGGCGGGGGCCATCCATCAGGCGGCCTGCCAAAAGGCGGCATCGAGAGCTGGCCAGACGACAACGAGGAGGAGGAGGAAGCACCCGTCTGTGCCAGCCAGCAGGCCGGGCCGTCTGGCACAGCCGGTGGCGGGAAGCGGCGGTCCTCATCAGGGTCGTTTGGTGCACTGACCAAAGAAACTCCGGCTGTCAACCGCCGCCACTAACTTTCTCAGCCGATCCCCTCTTGGCTGACTCCCCGTTTTCTTTGAGATATCCATGCAGCGCGCCACTTTCCCTCTCGCGGGCGCTAGTAGGCTCTATTGTGGGGGGCACTGATGCCCCCCTGCGCCCCCTCGCGTGGATCCAGCCGCCGCGCTCCGGGAGGCGACGGAGAGGAACGCCCGCGAGGCGCGCGAGGAGCGCGAGGCTGCGGATCGCGAGCGAGCGGTAGCTGATGCCGCAGCCAGGGCGGAGGCCGAAGCCGCAAAGAAGGCCCAAGCAGACGCCGCCCGAGCCCGGGAGCAGGAAGCAGGATCCCAGCAGCCAGCGGGCCACACGATCCTCCCGGAGGCGGGCTCTCTGGAGCCGTCTGCCCAAGTGTCGGCCGCTGACGAGCAGCCGGATCCAGACAATGGGGGGGACGACTGCGTCATCCTGGAGACGTAGGTGCCGCCCCCTATGCCGCCTACAAGGGAGCAGGGCAGCCGGCCTGCAGGGGCGGAGGTGCCGCTAGCTGAGGGCGTGCTGGTGACTGGCCCGCAGCCGGCCCCAAAGCCCCAGCCCGTCCGCGCCCCGCGAGGGCGGTCTCCGTGCCGCGGCAGGTGGAGGCCGGCGGTGCCAGCTCGTCTGCGCCGGAGAATGAGGCCACCAGCGCGGCGACGTCAGGTTGGAGACCCGGAGGCGGCAGCACGCTGATTGTCGTGTCGCGGGACGTCCTCGACCGCTTCAACTCCCTGGGCAACGTCGTGCAGACGATGATGCGGGAGTTCATGGCTGCGCGGTCCTCCGTTCGGGTACGTATGCTTCATGTTCTTTTGCTTTTATTCCTTCAATTTCTTCTGTGGGGGCGCGTCAGCGCACCCACGGCGTGTAGTCCCCGAGTTCCGAGCCGGCTGCTGAGAAGACGGCTTGGAACTCCAATGTGTGCGTCGTGGGCTGATCTTGTGTCTCATTTGTAGGACTACCACAACCTCCGTGTGGCCTCCTACAACGCCCAGCGCTAGGAGCTGGCGCAACTGCAGGCTGCCCTGGCAGACAGCCAAGGTGAGTGCTTCCCTTCTCCTCCTTGCGGGGGCGCGTCAGCGCACCCGCTGGGTGTAGTCCCCGAGTTCCGATCCGGCTGCTGAGCAGGCGGCTTGGAACTACAGGGTTACCTTTTTTGTTGCTGCTGATATTATTGTTTTTCTTCCTCTCTTGCCAGTGGTCGCAGCCAACCTCCACAACCAGCTGGGCGAGGCCCAGTCGGAGCTAGCTGCCAAGGAGCGAGAGCGTGGTCTCGCCGCTCAGGACCGCGACCGCCTGGCCAAGGAGCTAGCAGACCAGGCGGCGGCCCACAAGGTTGAGCTTGGGAAGATGTCGGACGCCGAGACGCTTCTTTGGGTAGAATTCGAGGCCGAGCGCTCGAATTGGGTCGAGAAGGAGGCGACTCTTCAAGACGGCTATGTAGCCATTGGAGACATGGTCGACGGTGAGATGTCTACCCTTTCTTCTTGTACTCGCCATCTGTTACAGCCGCCTTTCTTTTCTTCTGATTCTTCTTCTAGTTTTGGCAGAGTTCTTCCCGGGCTACTCTGTGGCCGCCACCCAGGCCATCGAGGCCGAGCGTGACGGGAGGCGCCAGGCGGGCCGGGTGATCGCACCTAACACGCCCAGGACCCCAGCCGAGGAGCTTCTTGCTATTCGGGTGCGCCTCCAGCCGGTCCGTCGTCTGCTTCGCCGTCTGCAGCGTGCTGGTGCCCAGGTGCTGGCCGCCCTCTGGCCAGGTGTGCCAGCACTCCGCACTCCCAGTCGGACTGCCGACTGGTTGGAGGCAGCTGGCCACCGCTTCGAGGCCTGGAAGGGTTCCGCAGCGAGGGCTGGCACGCGGACCGCCCTGGAGTTCGTCAAGAGCTGGTATCCGGGCCTGAGCTTCGAACAGCTGGAGACCTTCCGTGCGGAGGCTCGGCCTGAGTTGGCCGTGGTGCAAAAGGACCTCGTCCAACGTGCCGCCGCCCTTGCTGAGTACGCCGACACCTCCGTCTTCATCCCAGAGTTGGATGACAAGGGCCATGTGGTGCCACCCAGCAACTTCGGGTTGGACCTGGCGGCGTCGGACGAGCAAGACGAGGAGATCGCCTCCAGTGATGAGGGCGAGGAGGAGGAAGGCAGCAACGAGGAGACCAGCTCCCAGGAGGCGGATCCGTTTGCTGGCCACCAGCCTGACCGGTCCTCGACAAGCGGACCAGGTGTGGTGGCCCCGCTTGCCGCAGGAAGCGGCCAGGCCGAGACCCACCAGGCGGCCCCCTCGGAAGCCGGCTCCGTCGTGCCGCCTGCTGCGCCCTAAGCTTTTACTCTTGTATCTTTTGGTTCATGTTTCTTTGTAAGACTTGGTAGGGTTAATCCGAACAATTTCACCCGCTGGGTGTATCAGTAAGCTGCTACTGCAAGGCGGCCCTCGAGGCCTATTTGATGTAAATATTCTTTTAATGCTGCATGGTTTTTATGCAATTCTGTCGAGTCCTAGGATTAGCCCCGCCCTTGATTCCTTAGGGCGATTTTCCTTTTGCCGTCTCCTTTAACTGCCGTCCTGCCAGCCAGACAGCCACTCTGTGGTTCTGTGGCTGGGTCAGGAACTTGGTTGTTTTCAGGGTGGGCAAGTATCCCTCCCTCTGGAAGGTGGCGTGGCTAAGCCCAGAGCCGGCTAGCCGGCTGTGTGACAGCCGGCAATTCGTGTGAAGAGCCGGCTTGCCCTATGTCCGTTTTCCTTAGCCATTTTTTCATGTGGGCACCACTTCTTGCCTTTGGCTCCTGCCAGTCGGACAACCGCGTTCTGCGAGTCTGTGACTGAAGGCGGGAGAGGGCTTGGATGCCATCACACTACTTGTCCGACTATTCTAAGGAGAAGTTTTAAACATAGGGCTAGGCGGCCAGTCCCCGGGCCGTTTGCTAGGCTCCGATGCCGGACAAAGGAATGAACAATACTCATTCACAGGCATAATTCTTATCATATAGATAGAGGGTTGGGCAGTCCCCGAGAACTCCCCGGGGGTCCCACTGGTTGTCAAAATAAAATAGATAGCGCGACACATACTGTTTTTCAGCTATAAAAGTGACGAAGTAGGTTTGCGTTCCATGGGCGCTCCGACTCCTTGCCTGAGTCGTCTCTCTTGCGTGCCCTTGGCTTCTGGGCATCAATGAGGTAGTAGGCATCATTGCCTAGTACCTTGCTGATGATGAACGGTCCTTCCCAAGGAGCCGAGAGCTTGTGCTGGCCGGCTGTTTGCTGGATCAGCCGGAGCACAAGGTCCCCCTCGCGGAAGGAGCATGGCTTGACTCGCCGGCTGTGATAGCGGCGGAGACCCTGCTTGTAGATGGTGGAGCGGCTGAGTGCTACCAGCCGAGCCTCCTCCAGCAGGTCGACGCCGTCTTCGCGTGCTTCTTTGGCTTCGGCTTCCGTATACATGGTGACGCGAGGCGAGTCAAACTTAACATCTGTTGGGATGACGGCCTCGGCCCCATACACGAGGAAGAAAGGAGTGAAGCCGGTGGATTTGTTCGGAGTGGTTCTGAGGCTCTAGAGGACAGATGGCAACTCTTTGATCCAACAGCCGGCTGATCGCTCCAAAGGTTCGACCAGCCGGGGCTTGATGCCGGACAGGATAAGGCCGTTGGCACGCTCAACTTGGTCGTTGGACTGTGGGTGGGCAACGGACGCTAGGTCCAGTCGGATGCCCTGTGTTGCACAGAAACGGGCAAGTGCGCCTTTGGCAAAATTTGTGCCATTGTCAGTGATGATGCTGTGCGGTATACCATACCGGACTGTGATGTCTGCGATGAATGTCACAGTAGTTGGGCCATTGAGTTTCTTGATTGGTTTTGCTTCGATCCACTTGGTGAATTTGTCCACTGCCACGAGTAAATGTGTCAAGCCGCCTCTGGCTGTCTTGAAGGGGCCCACCATATCCAGACCCCAGACGGCAAATGGCCAAGTGATCGCAATGGTCTTGAGTGCAGAAGCCGGCAAGTGTTGCTTGGAACTGAAGCGCTGGCAGCCGTTGTACTTTTTTACCAAATCTTTGGCGTCGTCCAAAGCAGTCGGCCAGAAGAAACCGTGGCGGAAGGCTTTGGCGACGAGGGATCTTGAGGTCACGTGATGGCCACATTCCCCTTGGTGAATGTCCTTCAGGATAGCCATCCCCTTTTCTGCTTCCACACAGTGCTGGAAGACGCCCATTGCACTTCTTCTGGCAAGCTCTTTGTTGACTATGGTGTACGTTGAAGCTCGGCGTTGAACTTGTCATGCCAAAGTTTCTTCTGCTGGCAGCTCTCCTCTGAGCAGGAAGGTGAGGATTGGTTGTGCCCAAGACGGCGCTGAAACTCCTGTTACTTCTATCAGAGAGACCAGGGTGGTTGGGCTGGGAGGCGGAGGGCTGGGCTGAGCCGCCTGCTGTGCTTCCAAAATCCCCGAGCCGTCTGCTGGAGCTGGCGCCTCTTGGCCGTCTGCTGGAGCAGTCCCCAGGCCAGGAACCGGCGCAGCTACTAGTGGACCGTCTGCTGGGGTTGGAGTATTGAGGCCGCTTGCTGGAGCAGTCTCTGGGCCAGCTGTTGAAGTAGCCGGGCCGCCTGCTCCAGGATCGGCTGGTATGAAGATTGACTCCGACTCTTGTGAAGGCTTGATAGACAGCTTGCGCAGGCATTTAAGATATATGCCGGCTAGTATTGCTTGGCGGGTGGAGCCGATTAGTGCCAAAGTGTCGGCTTGCATGTTGTCGGCTCATGGTATGTGGAGGAACTCGCAGCCATCAAAGTGTCCGCTGATCTGCTGGACAAGGAAACGATAGCTTGCCATGTTTGCGTCTTTGGCGTCCCAGTCCCCAGATGATTGTTGGACAACCAAGTCTGAGTCACCATAGCACAGCACTCGGCGGATGCCAATATCCTTAGCCATCCGGAGCCCGTGGATAAGTGCCTCATACTCGGCCACGTTGTTAGAGGCGGCAAAGTGGATCTGCAGGGTGTACTTGAGCTTGTTGCCATTGGGGGAGGTGAGGACGACGCCGGCTCCTAAGCCAGTGCACATCTTTGACCCATCAAAGTGCATCCGCCAATGGGTTGAGTCTGGAAAAGGCGGCAGGTACTGGGTTTCGGCCCAGTCAACGAGGAAGTCAGCCAATGCTTGTGACTTGATGGTGGTGCGTGGCTGGTAGAAGATGGTGAAGGGGGCCAGCTCTATGGCCCACTTGGGCACTCTTCCTGAGGCATCTCTGTTGCCCATGATTTTAGCAAGCGGGGTCGTGCAGACGACCGTGACTGAATTCTCTTGGAAGTACTGCTTGAGTTTCTTGGCGGTGAAGTACACGCCGTAACACATCTTCTGGTAGTGAGGGTAATTCTGCTTGGATACTGACAGCACCTCGCTCAAGTAGTAGACGGGCCTCTGGACGGGAAAGGCTCTGCTGTCTTCTGGGCGCTCGACCACAATAACAGTGCTGATCACCCGGCTGGTGGCGGCTATGTAAAGGAACATGGGTTCCTTGTCTGCTGGCGCCACCAGGACAGGCGGGGTGGACAGCAGTCTCTTGAGCTATTGGAAAGCTTCGTCTGCCTAGTCGTTCCACTCGAAGCACGTGGTCTTCTTCATCAGTTGGTACAGGGGGGTGCCTTTTCTCCCAGTCGGCTGATGAAACGGCTGAGGGATGCTAGGCACCCCGTGAATTTTTGGACATCTCGCACACGGGTCGGCCGTTCCATTCTCTCAATGGCCTTGATTTTTGCAGGGTTGCACTCGATGCCGTGTTCGGATACCAAGAAGCCAAGGAGTTGGCCGGCTGGTACCCCGAAGACATATTTCTCCGGGTTTAGCTTGATCCAAAAGCGGCGCATGTTCTCAAATGTCTCTTGGAGATCCTCCAAAAGAGTTCCTCTCTTCTCCGTCTTCACCATGATATCATCCACATAAACGTGGGCGTTTCTGCCAAGTTGCTCGAGGAGACACTTCTGCATGCAACGCTGAAAGGTGGCGCCGGCGTTTCTCAAGCCGAACATCATGGTCAGGTAGCAGAAGGCCCCAAATGGCGTGAGGAAGGCGGTCTTCAGGAGGTCAGCTAGATCAAGCTTGATTTAGTGGTACCCAGAATAAGCATCAAGGAAAGACAGCAGCTCGCATCCGGCTGTGGAGTCGATCACTTGATCTATTCGCGGCAGAGAAAACAGATCTTTAGGGCAAGCTTTGTTGAGGCTGGTGTAATCAATGCACATGCGCCATTTGTTGTTCTTCTTCAGCACTAGGACTGGATTTGCGAGCCATTCGGGATAAAAAACCTCCATAATGATGCCGACTGCTAGCAGGCGGGCAACTTCTTCCCCAACGGCTCTTCTCTTCTCTTATGGCAGGCGGCGCAGCGGCTGCCTGACAGGCTTTGCATCTTCTCTCACATGGAGTTTGTGCTCGGCGAAATCCGTCGGGACACCCGGCATGTCTTTAGGGGACCATGCAAAGATGTCTCGATTCTCACGGAGGAAATCGACGAGCTCGCTTTCCTATTTGCTATCTAGGTTTGACCCTATGACAGCAAATCGCTCTGGGTGAGATGGGTCCAAGGCAATCTTCTTTGTCTCCTTGGCCGGCTAGAACGAGCCTTGCGGCTTCGCCTCCCTGGGATCGGCTGGTATGGCTGGCTGCTCGCCAGCCATTGCCACTAGCCATTCCAGGCGGCGCTTTTCCTCAACTATGACAAGGGACTCTGCCAGACGGCTACTGGCGGTTGCGCATGCAATGGACTTCTCATAGTCCCTGGCTATGGTGATTATTCCCTTGGGGCCCGGCATCTTCATCTTGAGGTAGGCATAATGGGGTACTGCCATGAACTTGGCAAGAGCTGGCCGGCCCAAGATCATGTGATAAGGACTCTCCAGGTTCACCACTTCAAACCAGACCGGCTCCCTCCGGAAATGCATCTTGTCACCAAACAGGACATCGATCTTGGCCTTGCCGATTGGTGAGCAAGAGAGGCTGGCACAATGCCATGGAACACGGTCCTGGTAGGCTGAAGTTGCTTTTCCTTGATGCCCAGTTTCTCCATGGTGTCACGGTACATGATGTTGATGCTACTGCCGCCGTCTACCAGTGCTCGGGAGAAGCGACAGGCCCGCCTGTCGGTGGAGAGAGTAGCGTCCAGGACCAAGGCATGGGCCCCTGGTGATGGCATGACAGCCGGGTGATCCTCTCGGCTCTAGCTGACAGGCCTTTCAGACCAATGCATGAATTATGGGTCTTTGATGGCAACGGTGTTGACTTCTCTGCGCTGTTGGCGCCGGCTGTGCCTATCGTCCGTCTGGCTGGTGAAGACAACATAGGCCCCATTTTCTTCTGGGAATTCGTCCTGGACCTGGCCGCCGGGACGTGCAGCCGGTGGATTAGAAGGCGGGGTCGGCTGCCCAGCAGGCGGCGGCGGCAGAGCTTCTCCCCTGGAAATTCTTGTGAGCCAATGACACTTTCGCGTGGTGTGGTTGGAAGGCTTCGCGCCGCTGTGGAACTTGCATGGGGCGTCCAAAGCTTGGTCAAAGGAGAAAGCTGGCTGCCATACTGGTTTGCCGCCCTTCTGGCGCTTGGGTCCTGCTTGAGCTTCTGGCTGCTGGCCGTCGACTGCTGCCACCAGCCGGCTGTTTGCAGCCGGCGCATGGGCCTTGCGTTTCTGGTCGCTCGGCTGCTGGCGTCGGCTGGACTCTCCAGCCGGCGTCTTGGAAGTTGGAGGAGTCATCTTGCCAGAAGCATCCACTTGCAGCTCGGTCTTCATGGAGGAGTCGGCGGTGGCGTACTTGTCTGCTATGCTCAACAGCTCATCCAACGTGGCCGGCTCGTCACAAAGGAGCATGTGCTTGAGTAAGGTGCCTTCTCTGCACCCGGCCATGAAATACTCGATGGCTTGTACCTCGTGCACTCCTTCACAAGAGTTTCGCAGCTCTGCCCAGCGTGTCAAGTAATTGCGGGCCGACTCGTGTGGGCCTTGGACACATAGGGAGAGCTGGCGCGGCTTGGGAGGACGCTTGTAGGTGCTGGTGAAGTTGTGAGTGAAGGCATCATGAAGTCCAACCAGCCGTTGATGTTGTTGGGTTTGAGGATGTTCAGCCAGGTCCGAGCCGTGCCCTGGAGCATAAGAGGCACGTACTTCACCGCAACGCGTCTATTGCCGGTAGCTATGCTGACGGATGTCGAGTAGTCCACCAGCCAGTCCTCTGGTTTCACTGCTCCATTGTACTTGGGGGTATCTCTGGGGAGTGAGAATCCCTTGGGAAAAGGCTCATTGCGAATGCGGGGGCTGAAACAAGCCGGACCGAAGTCATCTTCTTCTTCGACCGCCTGGGACCGAGCCAGACGGTCCAGGCAGTGGCGGGCGTTGTTCTCCCCAACCCCCTCGCGGCGGCCCAAGCGGCCTGCCAGAGAGGGGTGGTCCACAGGCGGAGGAGACATGCGCCTCTCCCGCCTGGGAGGAGGCGGATGTTCCCCTCGCCGCTCTACAGCCCTTGGGCGGTCGTCTTCATCGCGCTCGACGGTGACGCGAGTCTGCCGGCTGCGCTAGCAGCCGGCTCTGAGTCTCGCCGGTTGGGGGCGCCGACCGTTGGAGAGCGAGACGTGGCTCATTGCTCCCGCCGAAGAGGGCGGTTGTCTGCATGCGCGCCAGCCTCTGTCACCCGGCGACGGGCCTCCTGCTGCGTGGGAGCAGCGTCGAGGAGCTGGCGGGCGCACTAAGTCACGCAACGAAGCTCGTCTCCCTCCAAGTGGCCCATCTCATCAACTGCCGCCTGGGCAGCCCTTAGGTTCTCCGATGGAGTGAGGTACACAGGTCGTAGAGCCCCCCAGCATATCTTCTAGCAGCCCACCGCGATCACGAACGGCGCCAGCTCGGCTGGGCTCGCCAGCAGCCGGCGTACCGCAAATGGCACGGTCCATCTCGCTGCGGTAGGCTTCAGTGAGGCATCGGGAGGCAGCCAGCTTGGTGGCGCTATCGAGGAGCGAGACGCGGAGCGCCTCCAATGTCGCGTCGTTTGCTCCCGCCGCAACAAGAGCGGCGAGGTGCTGCAGAGCGGCCTCGAGCGGGTCTTGGTCCGCCCCGCCGGACGGTTCGCCGTGGTCGGTGACGAGCACCTCGGTGACAGTGCTAATGGCGCTGCCGGTCGTGAGAGCGGGGAGGGGGTCATTGATGATCACCACGTGCTCGAGGAAGGAATCGACGGGCTCTGCGCCGAGGTCGATGATCATGTCTACTGGTGGTTCAGAAGAGCCTACTGACTCCACGTCAGAGGCGCGCTCGTCGATGATGTGGAGCTTGTCGAGGAGCTTGACGAGGCAGCTCTCCGGCGCCGCGGGCTCGGCCGCCGGAGAGGGCTCGTCATGAATGCGGATGCCACCGAGAAGGTCGGCGAGCCCGTTCGCGGCGCATGCGGCCTCAGCGGCGCGAAGCATCCCGGTTTCCACGCCTGTAGGCGTGCCGGGCTGGCTGCTCTCGCCGGGAAGGAACAAAGTTCTCGTCCAGAACATGTCTCCGGATGACGATGCACCTAGCCCCACGGTGGGCGCCAAATGTCGGGGTTTTGGGCGACATATGCCAACGTATGGCTTATCATGCATGGGGTCAATAGAACGTTGCCGGGCCCTGGAAGCAGGATGAGGCGAAACTCAGGACGCTTACGGATCTTACCCAGGTTCGGGGCTCTTCGTGGAGATAACACCCCTAGTCCTGCTCTACGGGGGTTCCGCGTCATGACTGATGTCACTATGGTAGCTACAAGGTTGCTCCTCGAGTTGTGTGGTCTAGAGGAGGACGATGAACAAGGCTAGCTCACTTCCTAAGCCCTAGGGATCGGGGATGGTTGCTAGGGTTTCTATCTCTCTCTCTCTCTCTATCTTCTTCTTCTCAGGGTTTTAATCTTCCAACCCTCCAACATGGAGGACCCTGGGGGGTTTATATAGGCCTACCCCCCAGGGGTACAATTGTAATCTCAACAAAGCGGCCCCCATCTGCCAGCGTCTTACGGCGTCGGCCTTGCCGCCTGTCTGCCGGGGCCCGTCGCCTGTGGGCCCACATGATTGCCTTTTACTGTATACATGCTTCTGCTGACGACAGCCTCGTCAGGGGGGAAGTGGCTACAGTGCCGCCGTCTCCCACCGTACGCTGCCGCCACGCCCTGTCTTGTCATCTTGATGAGGTTCGGACTTCTAGGGCAGGATCCGCCGTCTGTTACCAGGCAACCGCCTCCCCTGGCCGTCTGCGAGGGGCGGCTTGTTTATGACTTACCCACTGGCCGGTGGGGCCAACCGCCTGCTGGCCCTGCCGTCTGCGAGTAATGGGATCATGGCTTCGTCTGACCGAAGCTTGGTCACAAGTAGCGTGGCTACAGTGACCAGCCGTTTAGGAGATATCCATAAGGTGCACGTTCACTGTAGCCACGCCCTTATATATTCTCTAAGGACATATTCATCTGTAGCCATGCCTCAACTACGTGGTGGTCCCCCAGCACGCGTCCCAAGGGAGGAGCGTGGGACCGTCTGCTAGCTGTTGGCATTGGTGCCGCCGCTTGTTGGGTCCCTGCCGCCTGCTGGCAGCCGGCTCCTAGGGCAAGCTACCCTAGGAGGCGGCTGATACGTCCAAAACGTATCTATAATTTCTGCTTGCTCCATGCCTCTTTTGTGTGATATTGCTATGATATTTATGCACTTCCATACACTTTTGATCATATTTGGACTAACCTATTAACTCAGTGCACCCCAGTGCCAGTTTCTGTTTTCTGCTGTTTTTGTATTTCAGGTTTTCCCATTACGTAAATTGCCAGAAAAATTCCGGGAAAAATATATAAAAAATCAGCGTTCCGGAAGCTTCCATGCGGACAAAAGTAGGGCCAGAGGGGGGCCACAGGGGCTCCAGGCGCCCTGTGGGGGCGGCCCCCCTCCTGGCCGCCGCGCCAGGCCGCCTGGGCCCCCCTTACCTTCTCTGGTGTCCCCCTTTGGCATATATTTACATCGCGTCCTGAAACCCTCGATTCCAGACCCCTTTTCTCCAGAAGCTATTCCGATCTCCGCCGCCATCGCCACCAAGTTTCGGGGAACCAGAATTCCTGTGCCGGCACCCTGCCGGGACGGGGAAGTTCCCCCGGATTCATCTCCATCGACGTTGCTTCCTCCCTCCATGATGCGGGAGTAGTTCCTCCTCGGGGCTGAGGTTTTCTACCAGTAGCTATGTTGTCAATTCTCTCTCCCATGATGTGATCTTCGTTGTGATCATAGGCTATGTTAATCTAGGGTGATCCCATGATATTTCCCCTTCCTCTATGTATTGAATTGATGTACTCACTTGTCTTTATCTAGTATAATCCCCGAGACCAAGGTGACAGCGGTCTATTGGACATGGATTAGAAGAATATTTTCATGAGTGATTTCCTCTTTTGTGTGTTGATTGAAGATTGAGAGTCTCTTGGTGCTTGTCTTTGACTATCCTGGAGATATGTTGTGGTGATTGTGGTACTCTCTTTGGATGGCCGCGGTGACATTGGGAAATCCATAGATTGAGAACTACAAACTTTGAGGTGTGCTTTTGTAGCCCTACATAATTCTCGTCCTCTCTTGACCACAAAGGAATGACCTCCGAGTGCGTCTCCATTGCATGTTTTATGGGAAATATCATGTGATTAGACTATGTTAATGTTGTTGGGAGTTGCCACTAGTGAAAGTATGAAGCCTAGGCCTTGTTTCCACCATTGCAATACCATTTGTGCTCACGTTTACCACATGTTTTCTTGCTGCACTTTTTATTTCAGATTTACAAATACATCTTTTGCCATCCATATCACTTGCCATTTAACATCTCTTCGCCGAACTAGTGCACCTATACATCTGACAAGTGTATTAGGTGTGTTGGGGACACAAGAGACTTCTTGTATCTTGATTGCAGGGTTGCTTGAAAGGGGTACGTTCAACCTCCACTTCCCTGAGTTCGATAAACCTTGGGTTACTCACTTAAGGGAAATTTGCTGCTGTCCTACAAACCTCTGCTCTTGGAGGCCCAACACTGTCTACAGGAATAGAAGCGTGTAGTAGACATCAAGCTATTTTTGGCGCCGTTGCCGGGGAAGTGAGGTAAGTGAAGGTACCTTCTCTAGATCTTGCAACTAAATCTTTTCGTTTCTTGTTTTTAGTTTCACTAGTTATGTTTATGGAAAACCGCACTCTTAGTTCGCTGCTTGGGGAAGGCCGCTTTACCACACCCGTGGTAGAGAAGTCTCCTCCACCTACTGAATGTATCCCGTTCCAAATACCACTTGGGATAATTGAAATAATTTTGAATGATTGCTATGATGGGACGGTCAATCCTAGTATTCATTTGTTGAAACTTACAGAACTTTGTGAGTTGTTTAAGATTTCTGGTTTGACAAGAGATGGAGTCATGAGGAAATTATTTGCCTTGTCACTGAAAGGAAAAGCATTGGAATGGTATAGGCTACTAGATGACTCTCACCTGCTGGATTGGGAAGAGATCCAGTCTCTCTTTTACTCCAAGTTTTATCCTCTTCATGAAGTCCATGAGAATAGGAATTATGTTTATAATTTCTATCCTCATGATGGAGAGAGCATAGCTCAAGCTTGGGGGAGACTGAAAACGTTAATGCTAAAATGTCCTAACCATGGGCTCCCCAAAGATATGATTATTACTAATTTCTATGCGAGGCTCTCTCGACAGGATAAAGATTTGCTCGATGCTTCCTCTATGGGTTCTTTCTCAAACAAAAAGATTGATGCTAAATCGGAACTCCTTGAAAGAATTCAACGCAACACTGAAGATTGAAAAATCGACAAAGGTAAAGAGTCAGGTATAATTTATGAGTATGATTGCATTAAGTCCTTTGTTGAAACTACAAGTTTTAATAAGTTTAGTGCTAAGTTTGGGCTTGATTCTCAACTCCTTGTTGATTTCCTCAAATCTTTTGCTTCACATCTTAATATGCCTAAGGAGGATTGGATCAAGCATCATGAACCTTTTAAAGAGATTTGCAAAGAAAATGAAATTGTTCATGATGATTGCAACATGCATGATCCAATTCCTAAAAATGAAGTTTTATATAAGCATGTTAATTTTTGTGGAGTGGATAGACCTTGTGAAAGGCCTATGATTGAAGAAGAGAAGTATTGTAAGCAACATAAGCATGAAAGAACAATCCCTTGGGTCAGAGATTTAAATGAAATTGCTAGAGAATTGTGTGACCTTTATCCTTTTACTTGTGAACTTTGCTGTATAGAGGGTCACTTTAATTTCCAATGCATGCACTTTCAAAACATAACTGTTAACCAGTTGTGTGATAACATGATTACCCCTGATCTTTATGATGAGCTTATGTTATTTTTGATGTGTGAAGAGTTATCAGAAAAGACTTCTTGGCTAGATGTTAATGCCATAGGAATAAAAACACTTTGCAAAATTGCCATCTCTATTGTGTTGTTAATTGCCATGAAAATGATTACATAAGTAAGATTAGAAAGGAGGGAACTTTACCAAAGTATAAAAATGTCTCTTATATTTCTGCTAATAAAAAGGAGAGTTTCTCCCAAGTTTCCCCTATTGTTTCTAATGATAAACCAGGATATGTGGAGAAGCTTCATCTCCAACCACTCCCTCCTAAGGTGAAGAAGAAGAAAGAGAAGAGGAGGGGGAAGAGGAGCAAGAAGGAAGAAGAATGGGTATCAACCTGGCCTGAGCATATTCCTCCCATCAACTTTTATCCTAACGGTTGTAAGTTTAAAGAAGAAGGTGAAGTTTATTGCCTTAATTATCATCTTGATGACACGTCCGTAGGTACTATTGAAGATGATTTTGATTATGATATGCATGTTACTTATTGTGATTGGGAAAATGATGATAATGCTACTTATGATCTTGAAAATCTTTTTGGTACCAACTCTGAAAGTGATTATATGGAAAGCTCTAAGCTTGGGGATGATAGGATTGCAAATCCTTTACCCACTAGTGATGTGACAATTGATAATTCTTTTGCTAGTAAGAATAAAGACAACATGTTTACAAATATAGTTGGTAGCAATGATAATGCTCTTCTCTACTATGATGATGTTATAACTCCAATTTATAGTGATTATAAAGGTACCTATGACATAAGGAGAAATTATCCTTATGAAACTTGTCATAATCATGGAGGGAATTACTCCCTTGTTGAACACCATCTTCCTAATACACAATTAATCTATAGTGTTCAAGTTGTTTATGATAGTCCTACTCCCACTATTACCAATGAGAAAGATTATGCTTATGTGGAGAGTAAGAGTACCTTTTTGCATGTGGATCATGGTAACAATACTTTATGTGATGCTTATATTGTTGAGTTTATTCGTGATCCCACTGAAAATTATTATGAGAAGGGAACATATGCTTATAGATATTTCAATAATATTAAGTTCCCTCTCTTTATGTTGAAGGTTTTGAAGCTGCACTTGTTTTGTCTTCCTATGCTTATTGCTTTGTGCTTCAATGAATTATTCTATTGCAATATTCCTATGCATAGGAAGCATGTTAGTCTTAAATGTATTTGGTATTTGCTTCTTGATGCTCTCTTTTGTTCTTCAACTCTTATTCCTACGAGAGCATCATTAAAGTCTTAAGCCTATCTTTATGGCTATAAAGAAAGAGCTCTAGGGAGACAACCCTTGTTATCTTTGCTTTCAGTTTGTTCTTTCAGTTTTTAGTGGTCTTGATGTTTGTTACTACTGTAGCAACATCATTGTATCTTTATTTTTCAGCTTTGTGCCAAGTTTAGCCTCCGATTGCAAGAAAGTTCAAAAGTTGTGACGTGCAGTCCAGAAAACAGATTCTGTCCTTGGACAGAAAAATTCGTATAAAATCACCAGATCATCTTTTTGGTCTGAATTGTTTCGACAGCGTGCTCTATACAATTGGCTTTCGGGCATCTGTTCTGAGTTTTTTGATTTGAGTTGCAGAAGTGCCCCGAAAAAATTATTTACTACCTGCTGGTCTGTTTTTCATAGATTCTGTCCTGTTTTGCCTTTTCTTTGTTTGGCAAACCTTGAGCTTGCTTTTTCTTTGCAAAACCTTTTGGCAATCTTGAGAAACAGTAGTTCTTCAAGATTATCCTTATTTCCAGTAGGGAAAAATTATTTTATTGTGGGTACTAACCTCGCTAATCAGATTATGATGAGTTATGTATGAAGGGAGTTTTCAAGTGTGCGAGGGAAGATGATAAAAGAAGATTCAGGAGGGTCAAACGCTCAAGCTTGGGGATGCCCCCGTGCACCCCCAAGAAATATTCAAGAAGACTCAAGCGTCTAAGCTTGGGGATGCCCCCATGCATCCCCTTCTCCATCAACAATTATCAGTTCGTCTTTCGTTCCACTATATTTTAATCACTTCATGCGTTATGTGCTATGCTTGGAGCGTCTTGCTTTTACTTTCCTTTTTAGTTTTCTTTAGCTTTGCTTGCTGTTCATAACGAGTTAGAACCCAACTTTCTTTGTGTGGGAGAGAAACATGCTCCACTTCAACCTAGAACACAACATAGGATTTTCATGCTTATCTTTGATGTGTGTGTTCTTTGTCTTTCAATAGCTACTGTCATGTTTAGCTCTTAGTTTTCATGCTTTTCTTTTTAAAGAGTTTTTGTTTAGTTGGTTGCTTCTGGAACTCTCTTGAGTTATCATGCTTATCTTGTTAAGAGAGTTGGCTTCTGTGGCACTGGTTGATATGTCTATAATAAAAATGCTATGTGCATAATGGTGCTTAGTAGTTCATGTTTTCTTATGGTGAGTCTCTAGTAGTTGGGGGTTCTTAATGTGCTATTGAAGTGCCAGCATGATTTGTTTGCCTATGATGTGGTATGGTTTAGTGATATCTTCCTCCAAGAATTTATTTTGATTGACTTGGCATATGCTCACGCATATTTAAGACTGTAAAGAAAGTCTATCAAGCCTTGATGATCTTTAATTTCTAAGTAGTGATATAACTTCCATGCCCGATTCAATGTTGCTTTGTCGCTTTGCATGATTATGGCCGTCATTGCTCTCTTAGTTGGTCGCTCCCAGTCTTTTGCTAGCCTTCACCTGTACTAAGCGGACTGACTGCTTGTGCATCCAAAATCCTTGAAACCAGTTATGCCATATGAGTCCACCATACCTACCTATATGTGGTATTTCACCGCCACTCCAAGTAAATTTACATGTGCTACCTTTAAAACCTTCAAAATAATTCCTTGTTTTTGCAATACATAGCTCATGGTAAAGTAGCTTAAAAACTATTGTGGTAAAGAATATGTCGCTTATGTATCTTATTTCTTATAAGTTGCTTGTTGAGCGGTATCCATGTTTCTGGGGACGCCATCAACTGTTACACTTTTGTTGAATATCATGTGAGTTGCTATGCATGTTCGTCTTGTCTGAAGTAAGGGTGATTTGCCATGAGTTGAATGGTTTGAGTATGCATATTGTTAGAGAAGAACATTGGGCCGCCAACCAAAGCCATGTATCATGGTGGAAGTTTTAGCTTGGACATTAATCCTCAATCTCTTATGAGAATATTATCTGTTGTTGAATGCTTAAGCATTAAAGAGGAGTCCATTATCTATTTTCTATGTTGTCCCGGTATGGATGTCCTCAAGTTGAGATCTATCAAAAACGAGAAATGCGATCTATCTCCTTGGACCTTTGTACAGGTGACATAGAGGTACCTCTTTGTGACACTTGGTTGAAACATATGTAATGCAATGATAATCCATGGAAATCCGAGCTAATTAGGACAAGGTGCGAGCACTATTTGTATTCGATGCATGAGGCTTGCAACTTATAGGATGTCTTATGCATAACACATATGAAGTATTACTACCGTTGACAAAATTGTTTCTATGTTTTCAAAATAAAAAGCTCTGGCACATGAGTAATACCTGCTTCCCTCTGCGAAGGGCCATTCTTTTACTTTTATGTTGAGTCTCCACCTTCTTTCTTCAAAGCCCCAACTATTGAGAGCATGATTGTCATTCTGAGTGTAATGTGCATTGTCCCAAAGTACCATTGTCTTCTGCATAATTGTGATATCACTTATTCTGAAATCATTGTATCTAGTCGTCACTTAAACTTCGGAGGTGCTCCTGCATTTATGTTTTGCTTCACTAAAGGGGGCAGGCGAGGTATCACTTTGTCATGTTTGCACACCATGCTCACTACAAATCTATTGGGTGTTTCAGTATCATATTGTAAAACTTTTAGTTCTTTGTGATATTCTCATGAGGCAACTTAATTACTAAAGATTCATTATCTCAGTAAGCATTTGTCATGTGACTGTGAAAAGTTCTTATATGGTTGGTAGCATGTCACCACAGAAATTATGCTTGTTATCATTTACCTACTCGAGAACGGGCAGGAATTAAGCTTGGGGATGTTGATACATCCAAAACGTATCTATAATTTCTGCTTGCTCCATGCCTCTTTTGTGTGATATTGCTATGATATTTATGCACTTCCATACACTTTTGATCATATTTGGACTAACCTATTAACTCAGTGCACCCCAGTGCCAGTTTCTGTTTTCTACTGTTTTTGTATTTCAGGTTTTCCCATTACGTAAATTGCCAGAAAAATTCCGGGAAAAATATATAAAAAATCAGCGTTCCGGAAGCTTCCATGCGGCAAAAGTAGGGCCAGAGGGGGGCCACAGGGGCTCCAGGCGCCCTGTGGGGGCGGCCCCCCTCCTGGCCGCCGCGCCAGGCCGCCTGGGCCCCCCTTACCTCCTCTGGTGTCCCCCTTTGGCATATATTTACATCGCGTCCCGAAACCCTCGATTCCAGACCCCTTTTCTCCAGAAGCTATTCCGATCTCCGCCGCCATCGCCACCAAGTTTCGGGGGACCAGAATTCCTCTGCCGGCACCCTGCCGGGACGGGGAAGTGCCCCCGGATTCATCTCCATCGACGTTGCTTCCTCCCTCCATGATGCGGGAGTAGTTCCTCCTCAGGGCTGAGGTTTTCTACCAGTAGCTATGTGGTCAATTCTCTCTCCCATGATGTGATCTTCGTTGTGATCATAGGCTATGTTAATCTAGGGTGATCCCATGATATTTCCCCTTCCTCTATGTATTGAATTGATGTACTCACTTGTCTTTATCTAGTATAATCCCCGAGACCAAGGTGACAGCGGTCTATTGGACATGGATTAGAAGAATATTTTCATGAGTGATTTCCTCTTTTGTGTGTTGATTGAAGATTGAGAGTCTCTTGGTGCTTGTCTTTGACTATCCTGGAGATATGTTGTGGTGATTGTGGTACTCTCTTTGGATGGCCGCGGTGACATTGGGAAATCCATAGATTGAGAACTACAAACTTTGAGGTGTGCTTTTGTAGCCCTACATAATTCTCGTCCTCTCTTGACCACAAAGGAATGACCTCCGAGTGCGTCTCCATTGCATGTTTTATGGGAAATATCATGTGATTAGACTATGTTAATGTTGTTGGGAGTTGCCACTAGTGAAAGTATGAAGCCTAGGCCTTGTTTCCACCATTGCAATACCATTTGTGCTCACGTTTACCACATGTTTGCTTGCTGCACTTTTTATTTCAGATTTACAAATGCATCTTTTGCCATCCATATCACTTGCCATTTAACATCTCTTCGCCGAACTAGTGCACCTATACATCTGACAAGTGTATTAGGTGTGTTGGGGACACAAGAGACTTCTTGTATCTTGATTGCAGGGTTGCTTGAAAGGGGTACGTTCAACCTCCACTTCCCTGAGTTCGATAAACCTTGGGTTACTCACTTAAGGGAAATTTGCTGCTGTCCTACAAACCTCTGCTCTTGGAGGCCCAACACTGTCTACAGGAATAGAAGCGTGTAGTAGACATCAGCGGCCCGATGAGCAGACGGTCGGGGGGTAGCAGGCGGCCATAATTTGTCTTGAAATACCAAGGGTGGTCGCTGAGGACACTGATGGTCAATATCTCCGACAATGCAAGTATCAACGGGATATGCAACGGAGGCAAGCCTAGCAAGGTTTCCATTCAAGTTATATCATCCACTCGATGAAACAATGAAAATGCTTTCATGACATAAAAGGGTCCAACATGGTCAAAGGGTTGCTTGCCTGGTTCATTAGAGTCTTCAAAGCTTCTGGTCCATCTCCAAGTACTCTGTATACTTTGTCAACTAACGTCGGAAACAATCACAGTAAGCAACTCAACAAGGCAAAAACAAAAGTGCTCTAAAAATAGGAGTTGGACTTTTCTAGGATACCTCTAGTCATATGAGCAATGACCAAAGTGGTTTCAATGGAATTGGATCAGTGGATACTTTGGAACATTTCAATATGAAGGATATAAGGGATTTAATGGATCTGCAAGTTGTCTACAGAATGCCTTTTTATAAAAATGAGTAAAAGTACCCATTAAATCAGGCATGATTTTAGAAAGATTTAGTTTGGTTTCACCAGATTTGCAGTTGAAATGATCTCCCTAGGGATTTGCAAAGTTGACCCCACATGATAAAATGGTTCAATAATTTATGATGTAGTGAAAGTATAAGGAAAAAATGTTCATAAACTAAGTTGGGATCTTAGAAGTGCCTAGGAATTTGAATCAATGGATTTGGATCAAGTATGAGCTTTTGTGATTTTCTAAAGTTTATCACAGAAAAGGGGAAAATGGAACTTCATAAATATTTGTGAAAGAAATAACTCTGGAAAAATGTGCCAATAGCACCATGTGATAGAACATGATTTATGGAGTCACCAGAAATTTGAATTATCAAATTTGGAGTTAATTTGATTTATTTATGGGTTTTTGAAGTCTACTGAAAAAAAGGAAAAAGGCTATACCATTTATTCTGCGCACTGAGCGAGAGATAGACAGTGGGCCAGCCCATTTGCACGGCCGCGCATGCGACTATGGTGATATCGAAGGCGCCCGCCCAGCAGTGCGCTTTCGTGCAGGGAACGGGGCTAGCCAAGGCCATTTCCACTTAAACGGACGAGCCTGCCTGATGGGTTGCTGACGTGCGGGCCCCAGCTGCAGGTCGTCTTCAACCTCCCACGCGTGCTTTGGCCGCGGGGAGGATCGGCTCCCGATGGCGATAGCCGGGGCTACAGAGCATCTTCGGCGATGCTCCGCCCACCGGCGTGCTCAGGAGGATGAGCATCATCCATCGATGTACGGCTCGCTCGTCGAGGAGGGCTGTAGCGGCGATGGCCTGGACGACCGCGGAAGAGGCCGTCGGCCATCTTTGGCTTCGAGCGCACGACGCCTCTGGGGATGAATTGCGGCTTGGGAGGGCTTGCGATGGTGACAAGGGGGTGCGGGGCTGTCCCGGGGGAAGAGTGAGGGGTCGAGGCCTATGAATTTAAGCAACGGCCGGTGGCTCGGCTCCGGACTAGGAGGAGACTGGAGGGCACGAGGGAGAGAGAGGGTTGGTCCGGGAGGAGTAAGGGAGAGATATAGAGCGAGTCGAGCAGCAAGGAGGACCTGGAACGGCCTAAGTAGCCGACCCGCGACTCACCGTGGACGCGGCGCACGGGTGGCCGCGGCAACGGCTCGGGCGGCCAGGAGAGAGAGTTGGGGGAGGTCTGCGGTGTTCGTGGGAGTGGAGTAGAGCACCAGGGAGGGAGAGGATGATCATGGCGAGGTTAGAGGCGGGTCACGGACGCGGGCGCGGCACTAGCCGAACAGGACGGCGATGGGCATGAGCCGCAGAGGAGAGAGGAGGAAGAGGGAGGAAGGGGCCGACCGCATGGCGTGTCACGCATGCCGAGGCGGCCTCGAGGGACATGATCCCAACGCCTTAGGTCGACGGAAGCATCGGGCACAGGGCAGCTACAGTGCCCTGGTGCACTGTAGCACGCTCCAGAGCGCCATTTTGGCATGACAGGCACGCTTCACACGCTCCGGATGTGCCCTGGCTTGTCTACTAGCCACTGTCTGGTCTAGAGATGCCCTCTGGTAACTCAGGGTGTAGGCTAAGGGTAAGAGTGAGGGGAGGGGAAGAGAGAGGCTCTGCCAGGGTGAAAACAGAGAGGTAAATGAGGTTTTTACCCCCTCCAATGATTGAGCAGAAGCTTGGGGTTTTTACAGGAGGTAAGAGGGGTCTAGGAGGGACTGTGGTAAAAATTTGGGGTCAAGGAGAATAGTGGAAGAGGTCAAAATGGTGTTTTTAGAAAAATGGCAGAAGGTGTTTGTTGTTGGTTTGGTCAACGAAAAGAATTCCATTTGGCATGATACTTAACAGGATGAAATTTCACATAGGAATAGGGTGTTCCACCAAATTTGAGCTCATTTGGGAAAAGTTGCTAATGTAACTTTGGTAAACCCTGGAAATCAATAGAAAGGGCTTTTCCAAGATTTAGTCATGCAAATCATTCCTCCTTGATGCACCACTTGGTGTAGTGTCATCATTTGGGGTTGTGAGCATGTCCACAAATTTTGAGGTCACAAGTAAAAAAGTTGGCAATGTAGAGTTTTTCAAATTTGGATCTGGTCAGAAAGGGTTTTGGGGCACTTTGATCATGATATCCTTCTCTCCAACTTGTGGTATCTGGTCTAGATGCATTATTACATCATTTGAGAATGTACACCAAGTTTGGGAGCATTTGGACAAGTTTGTCAATGTAAAGTTGCTCAAACTTTAAAATGGACAGAAATGGTTTTGAGGGGGTTTGATGATGTTTTCTTGATCTCCAAGGCATGAGGCTTGGGAAGATCATCAAATATGTCATATGTGACATGGTAGAATTTTATTGGAATTTTTAGGGAATATTTCCTTTGTAAATATTTCAAAAGCTTGAAATATCCAGAAAGGGTTTTTGATGGATTTGACCAATATTTTCAACATGACCATGTGTTGAAACTCAAATATATGGACAATATATGTCCTATGAGTTTCCCTAAATTTTCTCAAATATTTTTGACACAGTTAAATAATTCTAACCTATTAAAGACCATTTATGTCCTAAATAAAAAGCCTTGAAATAAAATAAGAAAATAACTTTTAAAATTATAATTTTGTGGTTTATGGGAGTCCTATGCCTAATAGGATTCAAATATAATTTTTGAAAGATTTTTCACGGCCTTAATTAAGTACTTGTAGTGCAAACCTCAATTCAGGGGTTTTTGTAAAAGTAAATTTAGAAAATACTTTTTGGCCAAAATATTTTTGTAAGAAAATACTATTTTCTCCTATACACATGGCATTGTCATTGGGAAAAGTCTTGGACCAAAGAGAAAAAGTACAAGAGTAGGAAGATTTATTTGATTTTAGAGCACTTGCAAACAGCAAACAGAAAACTAAATCAAGCAAAGTCAAAAACACTCAAAAAAATTGTCAAACCACATTTTAGCATGATTATAGACTTAAGTGTTATGGCATGGAAAACAGTGTGTGACACCAATCAGGCCTACAACCTCCGCCTCCTTGACGACCACCGGCGCGTGGAGGGAGCTACTCACCGCTGGAATGGCCATCGTGTCAGACGTGGACGTGGCCGAGCAGAAGGCGTTGGTTGACTCCTATTGCACCGCCCGTGAAATCTGTCATGGCCGCCGGTAGTACCGGGAGTATCAGGCGGAGCTAAAAGCCGCCTTCAAGGAGTTCAACGAGGCGGCTGACGAAGTCTACGGCAAGAGCGATGATGAGGAGGATGTCGCCGGCTCCGCCAGCCCGTGCCCTGCCACCACGACCATGAAAACCGGCACGTCCACGGGCACCGGTGGCAGCGAAGAAGGCCACCGCTCTTTCGTTCCCGCTGAAGCCAAGTTTGGCAGGCTCATCATCGTCAGCTGGTTAGCCGCTGGTAAGCCGCAGAGGTGAAGGTGGAGGCGGAGCTTCATTTTTCGGGGCTCGTGGTTAGCCGGAGATGGGGAACAGGCGTCGGCGATCATTGTAGGCTAGGATAGAGTCCGGTCTAGTGCAAATATATCGAAAAGCATCCGGTTTTATGTAAAAATTATTCAAGTTTCAATGAAATTCATTCGGTTTGTTTAAACATGCACCTCGTCAGAGGAGGTTGGCGGGGCGCGGTGAGGTCTGCGGTGGATGCGGTGGCGGGCTACGTTGGCGCGAGAGCGGTGGCATCGTCTCACGACATGAGTGGCTCGAGCAGCAGCTGCACAAGGGGCTCGGGCGATGTGGTTCTGGCGTCGAGCAGGGTCTGGCACGTCACCCACGGTATGAGGTGATGTGGTTGCCAACGCGACGAGGTGGAGCCGGTGGAAGTCGACCATGGGATTGTATGTTCTGTGGTGCTTCGGATCTGCTCGGATTCGAAGGTGCGGAGGGGCTCCGGACGAAAGTCTAGCACTGGTCGTGGGTCAGTGCCGGCAACAGCGACGCCATGACCATGGTGTCGTTCCCCTTCTTGAAGGTGTTGTCGTGGAGCTCCATTACACGACTCTCCGGGAGAAATCCCTAGCTTCAGATGGTCGAAGCGGGCGATGACGGCGGCTACGTCGTTCCCTTCTTCGAGGCATCGTCTTGGAGAGTCAGCATGTTGCAGTTTGCACGGATCTCTTTGTCGTCTGAGACAGTGGACGTCGGGGCGGCGGCTCCGGGTGGTTCTGATTGTGCGTCGAGATGGCGATCTCGGGAACAATGTGAGTGGCAGCTCTATGAGGCGGGGCACTATCTCGACATTGGTTGGGTGGCATTCTTGTCCCGCTTGGGCGGTAGGGGTGTCGGCTCGGTCGATGCGCCCCAGAGGGAGTGGTCTGACTTTACGTCGGGGCGGCGGCCCCGGATGTGGTGCGACGTTCGTGGTCTGCGAGTGGTTGCCCTGAGCAGCGTGGGCTGCGGGTAGCTGGGTTGTGCGTCGTTGTTGCTCGATGGGAGCGGTGGTATGTTGGGGCGGCGGCCTCGGAAGGCGGTGCTGGTTGATTGCGCTGAGCGCGACGGAGCGGTGGATGTCGGGGCGGCGGCCTCGAGAGAATCACTGTGGGGTCCAGACTTCTGTGGCAATGATGATGGTGGGAGCAATGTCGGCGACGCGACAATGGTTGCGGTAGTCGGCTCTTCTTCGGCGTGTCCACAACTTTGCCTCGGTTTGCTTGTTGTTGTGGAGTCGAAGTTGTGGCGGCGGAGCCATGTGGTGTACGATGACTGGCTGCAGGTGCCCGTTCGGTGCTCTTCCGTGGCACCAGTCGTGCCTGGTTTTGTTCTTCTGAGTTCTCCGCCAGAGTCGGAGTTGTGTTGTCTGGCTGCAAGTCGACTTGTCGTCGATGAGGGTGGGCTTTGCCCTGTGTGTTTCAGTCTATGGGAGTGGGCTTGGCCCTTGTTGTTCCGGTTTTTGTCCGGTTTTTCGTAATTAACTGGGCAATTCTCTTCTGCTTAATTAATAGATGAGACAATCTTTGCCTCCGTTTCAAAAAAAAATTTGTTTGGGTGGCTGCCAGACACATGCGGCTGGCTTGGTTGGCCGATTTTCGCATCCTTGTCCATAGACTCCCCCCTTCTATCCGTAAATAGATGCGATGTCTAGTTTACGGGTGAGCATTGAAGATGCCCTTAGAACAAAATAACTTGTCCGGAAGTACCGGAAATTTTTGAACTTTCGGAGAAAAGAAAGCGGAGGTATCGGACCAAAAAGGTGGCTGTTTTCTGCGGAGGATGTGTGCGAGAGAATCGTCGGGGAGGTCTTCCATGGCTGGCCGGCTATCAGCCACGTCCCTTGGGGTTAGGGTTTGGATGTTGCCTGCCTGACCGGCAGCTGCGCCATATAGTCAGGGACGAACGATTTGCTCGGACGAACAGGCCAAGGTTCACACACGAAGTAACTTGGGCATGAAGGTGTACATCAGCATCACATTTTTATTGTTCAAATAGTATAAAATTACAATGGAACTGGCACACAGCTATAGATCTCGCACCAGGGTGTCAGGAAAATCAAAAAACCATGCTCTACCTAGCAAGATACTAGCAGGATACAGTGATGACGTGAAAGAAAGAAGATGAAGAAACCTAGGCAAGAAAACAATGAACCGATGCCAAGTAGGCACTGAGCTACTACTAAACAGAGGGCGCCGTGCACTGCACAGAGATAGATCATAGATGTACACTGATTCCGTCAAGGGTCAGAACTAAGTTAGCTGGTGTGCTTGGCCGTGTCACCACGGAGTTTTGTCCCCTGGACCGGCGAGGATAATCTGCGTCCAGCAAGGAAGAAGATCAAGGCATGAGCGATGATGATACCCCCATGACAGGGTCAAAAAATATGAATCATCTGAGCTTACGTTGCAATCGATGGCGAATCTCCGGGCGAGCATGATCGCCGAGTTGCGCTCCCTGGGCGTCTCGAAACCCAGGACCAAGCTGAGGCCTTCCCTCGGCTGCCAGAACATCGCTTGTGGCGCAGCGTCTCCCCCGCCTCTAACGCCGCATAGCTGAAATTCTCGGATGGAGGATGGACACGGGTTAGAAACATGCCATAGCCAGTAACATAAAACACAGCCAGTGTCTTGTGATGCTGCAAGTGTTGCTAGATGGTACCTGCATCGACGACGAGTAGAATTCCCTCGCTACGACCGTCGTTCCTTTGGCAAGTCGCATCCGCAGTTTCCCGACGCATAGGACGTGGATGGAATCTGTGGGTTGGTCGATTCCGTTCACTTGAAGGACAACAACCTGCCATGAGGAGGAGAATAATGGCACGTTCAAAAACATGACATGAAGGAAGTAATTCAGTGGATAAAGGCCTTTTCCAGATAGGATAAATAACTAGCATTATTATGTTCTCCTAGTCCTAGTGCTACAGAAATATGATTCGTCGACATAAGATCAGCAGATGACATGGCAACAGGTAGATTGTGCTGCTGGCACTAAAACAGTTCGGTATAAAATAAGCAAAGATAAAACTCTGTACAGACTACAGAAATATTAATGGCTAAGGAAGGGGTGAACATACATTGTAGTCGGTTTCAGGATTCCTTACAAGGGTCTCTACATAATCGACCAAACCTGGTGCTGTTCCATGACCAAAGTAATGTTAGCCATGTCATAACCATGAAAGCAGCTTAACTTTCTCGGATAACCATATGCAAACAAACAAACCAGGGTCTAGTGGGCCAGCAGTCTTTGCGACAGAGGTTTCACCACCAAGGTTAACCTCAGCTTGCAGGTACCGCCCTACGTCATGAGGTTCTGGAGCATATACTAGCTTTGTGGCACCTAAAAATGTCCAGTGGCAACAAATATTTTAAAAAGAATGTTATCTGTAGAAACTAGAGTTTTTGTAGGATGAAGATAGTCCTACCGGAAATGATTTCCTTCTTGTGTCCCTCAGGCTGTATGCGGAACCATTGTACTGAACTATTCGATAAAGCCACACCATTCTTGACAACTACGCACAGCATTGAGCCTAAGCTTTCAAGACCCTCCAACTCACATGAGGACACGCCATTTTCCTTAAAACTTTGGTGCAACTCCAACTAAAGATAACAGATCAAGATAATACTATATAAGTGTAACGAGAGAGACACAAACTGAAGTCACCAAATGCAGAACATGTAAGCCATACCTCTTTTAAAAGATGAGCAGCACTGGAAGATATCTCAGCATATTGATCGCGTAGAACAAGGATCTCGCTTTTTATGTCCATTGCCTACAAAGGTATTAAAATGCTCTAAATATATCTGACGTTGTATACAATCCATATAATCACATAAGTATGCCACATATACACAAAACAACGCAATAAGCCTATGAAGTCTACCTTGCTGGGGCAATGCAGCATCTTGACTCTCCGTGCTTCTTGAACTTTTTCCCTAAGTTCATCCACATCCTTACATATTTCAAACAGAAATAAAATTTAAATGTGCACAGTTCAGCTGGAAATAGAGGAACTTTACATAAGAAAACGCATCAATCTCTTAACATACATGGAAGGTATGACAGACAGGAAACTGGGAGCAGTTCAAGGCCAAAAGCACCAACTAATAGAATGAAAAACACGGCAACAAAAATAGAACAGAGAAGTAATGCCCCAGGATAAATGAGTTATGGTTCAGACAAGATTCAATGAATTAAGTGATCGACATTGCATGTTAGAACTTAGAAACATCATGCTGCTGAACCACAGCAGTCCTGCCGGTGTATAGAGAATGCTTATATCTGTACAAACAGTTGGGCAGGATTGCAGGAAGATCTTAAAAAATTGAGTAAAGTGTCAAAGTACAGCATCTGGACAAGCAAGCAATAAAAGCAAAGTTGGGCAGGAAGATCTGTTGCTGTATGATGCAGTACGTAGAAGGTCGCATAGTCAAATTAAAAAAACTACCACTGGTTTTGAACAGAAAAAACTGTACAGAAGTCAAGGGGACTAGGGGAGGAATTGTATATGACATAAATAAAAGAATAGATAAGGAATACAGATTCGGGCATAAGTTCCAGGTAAGCATGGTACTAAAGTAGAGAAAACAAGATAATATGGTGCTCATATAATTATATACTATAATTTACCTGCTTCCCAATTCTTTGTGAACTGTTCTCTTTCTCTTTAAGTACTTTATGAACTCTTTGTACAGCAGCTCTAGCATTTTCAATCTCCGTGCGGGCATTAGTTCGTTCTTCGTCAACAATTCTCCTAGCATCTTCAGAAGCCTACGAACGATACAGAAAGAGTGATGTGTGAAAATGAAGAAACGGGAATATACGAAGATTAAGCATACTTGATATGGATAAATGATGTTTGTAAAAAATACTAAAACGACGCGCCAATCCAAGAGGAAATGGAACATGCTTTACGCACAAATCATTGCCAGCATGTTATTTTCAGAACCATGGTAAGAAAATCATGCAGAACTCATAAAAAGTTGCTGCTCAGCAAACCATTGGCAGGCCCCTGAAATTTTGCTGTGCATTTGGAAGAGAAGAGTACCATTTCAAATCTGTAGTACTGTGTGATAGTCTGTTTCTGAAGCCCCAACAAAGGCAAAACTTCAGCTTGGCTTGCTTAATCATGGCAGATAATTTACATTTAAAAGAAGGAACTAAGTTTTCCTCCAAAGCCAGTGGCAAGCAGGTAAAATACACAGGTCATTTGATAGTACATTGCAAACAGAGAACACAGAATGGCTCATGGTACTAAAATGTGCTTACAAAGGTTCATAGAACAAAGATACTTATAAAGTACAAGAATTAACTTACCAGTTTCAGTGAAGTCGCTATTCTCGTGACCTCGGTTTTCTGCTGAAGCAACTCATTTTCTCTTTTGGACAGCTGAACTGCTAAAATATCCACCTATAGAATGTAGCAAACTATTAAAGTGCTCACAAACAAAGGGATCATTCGGGCATATATATTTAGCTGGAGACTTCTTTTAAGAAACCATAATGGTAAGTTTAGAACACTTGCAACGTCATTAAAGATACTCTAAAAACACACTGAGGAACAATATCCTTCACAAGGCTGTAAATATGGTTCAAAAGAAGAAAAACCAACCATAGATACTGATTCCTCGATTTCATCCTTATATTTGCCAGCTACTTGACCTCTCAGTGACTCCAATACACTCTTTAGATTCTTCAGAAGGATGTCTCGCTCCAATAAAGCCACTTGTTTGCATTTAACCTGAGAGTTAAAGCCAATGCAATAACTTAAGGTCTGAACTAACTGAACCAATTGCTAAATGAGTGTTCAGGAATCAGGAACCCATACCTCGTTAGACAATAATGTGGCAGTACTGAGGCCCTTCTCAAATTTCATTGCGAGCTCACGGACTGAAAGACGCTGACGCCGATCAAGCAGATCTGCTGTCTCTTTGGCAACAGACTCCTTAAGAGATGGCATTTCTGGCTCATCTGCAAATTTGATGACTATCCCATTCAAACCATTCTTGTAGGTAGGGAATTTATTTCTGATGACATTTACTGGGCGCAACGGCCCAGACCAGTTGTTCTGACCCTGCGTCTTCCGCCGAAAATCAAGAGTTGATGCCCGAGTCATCGATAAGTAATTCTCACCCCTAATTCCCCAAAAAAAAAAAACAAGCGTCAGTATCTCAAAAGATCACTGCTGGACAAAATGAATACATCATTGGTGAAAATGGTTCATACATCACCGTTTTCTGTTTTAATGACCCGTCCGCAAACATAAAAGATGGAAAAAGGGAACACAAAAGATAACACCGAAATAAAAATTGTCAAACTGCAGCATGGAAGCTGATGAAAAGGCAGAAGCAAGTGGAAGAGTTCTCCCCTCCAAAAGAAAGAGAACAAAAGCCATACAAGTTCATCAAGCCTTGTGCATGTGCTACCACCAACCCTCAAGTGTTGCAGTTATAATCATTGATAGATCGTATACAATCACCCACTAAACTCAGGACTACAGACCTGCATTAGAAGCAATTGGAATCAGGAGAAGCAACTAACTTTTGCATGAATGTCCTAAATTGCACTAGACAGGACAGCGAGATGGCAGATAGTACAACTCCCCTGTACACTTGCAATGGTCAACGGGAATCATAAGGTTGGTTAACCAGAAAGGACAGCCAAGATGCCTGGAGTGGAGGCTAATGATGTTAATACGCAGGAGTACAAGGCTGATTCTGGTTACGGTCTGTTGAAACATCTAAATCAAGGATAAATTCTTCGGTGTCAGTTTAATTGTGGCGTCGTATACATGAACAATTAAACAAAAGCTGCTAATGAATAAAATATTGACCTTCCAATAGCGTTATACTACTGGTAGTTGCTAAAAAAACACATAGTGCGTTAAGTTTTTGCAATAGTTGGTCCAATTAACATATAGTGGATATTAAATCCACGCTCGGGTTCTCATACTAAGAATAGATTTTTCGCTTTATACGCCACCTGTGGTGTACGAAAACTGAAATCGAAGTGCGCCTTCGCGCTTAATTTGCGCCTCTTTTTTGTGCTAGTACTAGGTTGTATTGCTAACCACCCACTACTGCACGGGAAAGCGAGACTGTAATAATTGGGCACTGCTTGCTCGCGTGAACCGATTACAAGACCCAATGGAACAACATCTGCTTAAAGATTTCGGCAGCTACGCCTCCAATGGAGCAAGGACAAAATTATACTACTAGACATTAAAAAAAGGGGCACCACGAAGAGAGAGAGAGAGAGAGAAAAAGCAGAGCAAAAAGAACAAGCCGAAACTTTCAACCTCCCGTCCCAAGCAGGCGGGCGGCGGTTCAAAAACGAGGAGGGGATCGAACGAGAAACACCACGAACACGCTCCAGACAGAGAGAGGGGAGCTGCTTACCAGAGCGCCGACCCTAGAGGAACGCGGCGGCGCTCGGGCCGGCGGGAGGGGAGGAGCTGCCTGCTCCGCTCAGGTCAAACGGCGGTCCCTCCCGGATCTCGCACTCGCAGCAGCCTGGTTCGCTGCTGGCGCGCGCATTGGGGTTGGGGACTCGATTCGGAGACCTGCGGGGAACGTGGAGCGAATCTGGAGAGACTTTCGCGGTGGGTTTTTGGTGTAATAAAAATGGGAGGGAGGTTTATCCCTCTCTCTCTCTCTCTGGTCTGGTCTCTCTGCTCTGCGCGGTCTTCGCTCTCCTCGTGCTCCCTGTCTCCTCGGCTGGCAAGGGAAGTGAAGGGAGGAGAGCGGGTGCGAGCTTTGAATTGAATGCCCTCTTTCGAGGGGGGGCGGGGATCCTTTCTGCTTCTGTACACGTTGCCCCCTATGCACATGGACGGAAACTATGCGGGATTGACACGTAGCAGGTGCTATGGAGCTAGTTTGCTGCTACCACCATTCCAGTTTCAGATTAAAAAATAATCCTGCTTACACTTGATCGCTCGTGTAAACATCTTTTAAAGAAAATTGTATATAGAAATCTAATGCTACATAGTCCGTTCGTCAATCTTGGCGAACACCCTTCCTGCCGTCCGATCTGCCAGAACGGATCTTGGCCCAAATCAAGCGCGCCTGGGAGAGTCGAACCGGCGCCCTCCTTCACGGGGGCATTGCACACTCACCCTTGGGTTCAAGCGGAGTTTGTGAAGACTTGCACTCAAACACCATTTGTGTATTTGAGTTAATTTGCTTTTTAATCGATAATCAAGGTTTTCTTTAAAAAAATTGAGAGAACAAAAACACCTACTTTTATAGAGAATATTTTCCTAGGCTTTTCATGTGCACTTATTTATTATAAGTAGCACAATAATTTATTCTTCTATTAAAACCATGACAATTTTGTCTTCCAAAACATGTCATTTTTATTATTATAGCATGGTATTTTAGTTAATAACATAGAATTTTTATTAATAAAAGGATGAGAGTTTTATTATTAAGAGCATGGCATTTTATATAATTAATAACCAAGCATTTTTATTATTAGGGGGGTTGCAGTTTTATTATTAACAAGATGGAAGTTTTGTTTATTAAGAGCATGGCATTTTTATTGTAAAGAGGATGGCAGTTTTATTATAAAGATGATGGAAATTTCATTTTTATTGGCATGGTATTCTTTTTATCATAGTAAATCTATAAATTAGCGAGATAGATGTGTTATAATGTAGCATGACAATTTTCATATTTCAGAGCATGGCTTTTCTATAAATTTAAATTTTCTTGTTTTTATATGAAAATGTGTATTCATTTTGTTCATGCCATTTTTTATCTATAGGATGGCAGTTTAAAAGTTTAGCATGGCAATTTTATTTTTCTAGATCACACGACCTTCTTTTCTTTGTTTTGATCATACACATTTTAAAATTTTAAATTAGAGGAATGGCCATTTTATAAAGTAGCATGGCATTTTTCATAAGTCAGAGCATGGCATTCAAATTTTAGGTTTACTCTATTTTTCTATAAGAAATTCTTTTCAGTCCATGGCGATTTTGAAATAAAAAATAGTCAACTAGGCTTTAGGTCCAATAGGGGGTTTCCCCTCGCCTGCCTCCTAACGAATGATCAGCGTTGAGGTACGTTCGCTAGGAGCTACTCCCCCTCGCAAACAAATCGTTCGATGAGAGCAACGCACAATGCACCGGCAGTTAGTTACCAGATATTCGGGTCCTATATGGATGCAAATTTATGTATGTGAATGTTACTTGATCGCGGTTGATGGTGCTTTACTTTTGCTCCTCCGGTGAAGTGTGCTAAACCCAGCTCCTTCGTGTAGGTGCTTCGTCCATTTAAGCTTGCGTTGTACTCCCTCCATCCGCGGAGGCTTTTCGTCATAATGGCTATATATTAGTTCACTGAATTATATTTTGGATAAACTGATTTTATGGGAGAAGGAATGGATGGAGGTAGAAAGTTGAAGGAAGGAGAAAGAAGGACATCGAATCTTAAAGTAATGAACCAAAATTTAACTTATCCAAAAATAAATAAACAATTTACATAGCCAATCCCTTTAAAAGACTATAGCTCGGAATCCACAAGACAACAATATTTTGCCTTTTGCAGGAAACGATAGCGATGTGTTATTTGGACTCAAGAGGCGTGTAAGCTGCCTGTGCCTCTGCCAACAACGGACAGAAGTGCACTGCCTGTGTGTAAATGCAATGTGAGTGCATTTTTGTCGAAGATGTTCTCTCGAGCTCACACGCACTCCTTGTTACAGTAAAATCTGATAAAAAAATTATAAACAAATTCACTGATTTTTTTTTTTGGCAAAAAACAATTGAGTGTGTTCGCATGCATGCATTTTTTTTTTGTGATTGAGTGACATTTATGGGGTCTAAAAAATTAATGCTTCAGAAAATAGTTTATTGGAAGCATCGATTTTTTTCAGACCTTCACAAATGTCATTCGAATGTGAAAACTTGCACGTATTGAAACACACATCAATGTTGCCAAAGAATTCAGATATTTTTCGTAAAAAAAATAGTTTTTACTATAGCAGGGTGCATGTGCTTTCGAACTCACAAACATGTCTCTTCAAATAGCTACACGATCAAATCATGGCAGAGTGCAGAGTGCTGGAAACGGCGGCAAAGAAACAGCGAGAGGTTTTCCTCGAAAAAGAAACATCGAGAGGTTTTCCTCAAAAAAGAAACAGCGAGAGGCAACGGCTGGGCACAGAAGATCCACGGCGGGAGACTTGGCACTGAGCAAGGTCAGGCGCGCGTAGTGCGATCGGGACCGAGCAGGTGCAGCCGACGCCACGACCCACGAACCGCGGACCAGCCAAGGCCCTGATCGCGCGCACCTCCCGAGATTCACTCAGCGTTGCAGCGCGATCCGTCGGATCATGATCGGACGGGCGAGGCACACCTCGTGGAGCGTCAGAAAAGGAATTCTGCGGCCGTTCCGTTGATGGCGGGCGCGACAACGGAGACCCTCCACCCGCCCGCCCAACGGTGGTGACCGACCGCGACACTCCGTTGGAAGCCGCTGGGACTCGCCATTCCCTTCGCTTTTTTTTTCCTTTTACCTCTCTCTTTCTTCCTCACGCGCCATCGTCGTCCATTTCAAATTTGCGTTATTTTATCAGGGACGCTGATTACGAAATGGACGCACTAACCCACACTCACATCGCTGCAGCTCGTACGCACTCACTCACACATCATCTACTGGACACGTCCAAAGTTTTCAAATTTTAAGAGCAATAATAATGGCAGAGCCAGCAGCTGGCTATATAGAAACCACTCGGGATCGGACACACTACTGATCCCTAGCGATCCGTCCAGTCCACCGTACCATTATATACTTGATTTAAGCGTCTAATCTATTTCTTCCGTTCATAAATATAAGATGTGTTTGATATTTTAATATGAACTACTCCCTCCGTCCCATAATGTAAGACGTTTTTTGACACTAGTGTAGTGTCAAAAACCGTCTTACATTATGGGACGGAGGGAGTACATATGAATTGAAATGAATGAATATGCACAATAAAATAGATATACATTTCATTTAGAAAAAAGTTAGAACATCTTATATCTAAGAGTGAAGAGAGTAAAGTGGGCTTCCGTAGTTTACTGAAAAAGGTTGTCACTCCGCTTTATAAATAAAGTAAACCACCACAACCCAATGAGTCCATACAGATAGATATCACATTACACCACACAACACACAAAGTAGCATATGAACAAAGTACGAAATGATTATGCCATGGCCGCGTGGAGTCCCGAGAACTAATCCAGCTCAGGGGGTGGTGGAAACGGTGGGGCCAAACATAGAGCCATCGCCCAAAGATCTACAATGAAGATGTCAATGGCATCCCGATCCGCCCCGGGCTAAGCTCATGTTGAACATGTGCATGCTCGACGAGGATGAATTAATCGACACCGTCCTAGCCGCGTTGGAGAGCCACCTGCCTTGCCAAAGCTCAACCATGTACTGGATCTTAGAGACGGTTGGTTGAAGCTCCGCCACAATAAGTCGAGAGGGACTAATGGGGATCCCCAGGTAGGACGTCGGGAAAGACCCTACAGGCCAGTTTAAGTGGTCGACAATGCTTTGACCGGGTGAGTATCCCAAAATCATCACCTCACTCTTGTCGAAGTTGATGGTGAGCTCCGAGCTCTGTTGGAAGCATAGAAGAAGGAACTTTAGATTCACGATGTCTAACGAGGATCCCTCGGCCATAATAATAATGTCGTCGGCATATTGTAGGATGGTGACCTCATACCCTCATACCAGATGGGGCACCACCCCGTGTATATGGCCAGCCGATTTGGCTTTGTCCAGAGTAGCCACCAGAGCATCTACCACCATATTGAATAGAAAAGGGGAGAGAGGGTCCCCTTGGGGAACACCATGGAGGGCGGGAAAGTAGGGTTTTGTCCGCCATTAATGTTCACTGTGGTATGGCCGCTACAGACCATCTGCATAACCCTGGTAACCCATCAATCAATGAAACCCTTGCGGAGCAAGACTTCACAAAGTAAGGACCAATGGACTGTATTGTAGGCTTTATGGAAGTCGGTCTTTAGGAAGACCACCTTCTATAATTTAGTTCAGACCTCGTGGAGAACCTCGTGAAACACCAGCAACCCATCCAGTATGTATCGTTCCAAGATGAAGGTCGGCTGGTTGGGGTGGGTGATGCGATCCGCGAGAGGGGTCAGCCTATTGGCGTACACCTTCACCATGATGCGGAAGATCATGTTGATAAGTGTTATCGGGCAGAACGGCGGATGTCCGAAGCCCCAGGCACCTTGGGAATCAGAACGATAATCCCATAGTTAAGCCATGTAAGATCGAGTGTGCCCACATAGAACTCCTCGAACATCGCCATCACTTCAGCCTTAATGGTGTTCCAAAAGACTTGGAATAATTTCACCAACAGGCCGTCTGGGCCTGAAGAGGAAGCATGATTCATGCATTTGATGGCCGCTAGAACCTCCTCTTCCATGAAGGGGGTCGTGAGGACGGCGTTATCCGCCTCCGGAACTAGTTGGGATCCCTCACATATACCCGAAGCAACAACCACGCCTCCCCTAGGGGAGGTGAGAAGAGAGCCCTATAAAATTCATTGATATGTCTCTAATGTGTATATTTTTTCATGCTATTATATTGTCAATCTTGAATAGTTTTTATACAAATTTATATCATTTTGGTGGACTAACCTATTAACATAGTGCCTAGTGCCAGTTGTTGTTTTCTGCTTGTTTTTGTTTTACAGAAAATTTGAAAGCGCAAGTTTACTCGCACAGGGGTGTTGAATGGGAGATTTCAGAAATTTATCAAACTTTGATGAATTTGATGAATATCGGAGTAAAGAAATATAAACGTAAGGTAACTAAATCATCACAGTTGCGGGAAGCATGCATGCAAGATACATATATGTGAAGAACATGCTATCATACAAGCATACAAACGTGAGGAAATTGAACTAAAGAAGTGAAAGACAACATGATGAAAGTCTTCAGTTCAAATTCTTCAAAGAGTAGACCACAAATTCTTTAGAGGCTGAATAAAGTAAAGGTAAGGGTGAGAAATTTCAAACCAGGTTGGATCGGTGAAGACACAATGATTTGGTAGACCAGTTTCAGTTGCTGCATCAACTGTGTGTCTGGTTGAGGCAGCTGCGACGAACTCAGAGGACACACAGTCCTCACCGTATTCCTCTTGAGCTAAGGTCACTTAGACCTCGCCCAATCACTCGTGGTAAGTCTTCAAGGTAGACTTACAAAATCTTCACACACTTCTTTACCGGCACACCACAATGACTCTTGGGTGCTCAAAACATGACGCCTAGCCGTCTGGAAGAATGACAGTCTTCAAAGGTAACAAGCGTGGGATCACACGTATCAATATTTTCAGTGATGCGCAATCACTTTGGTTCTGGTGGGTTTTTCCTCACTTAGTATTCTCTCGAAGTCGCCAGAGGATGGGTTGCTCCCAAATGACAAGTGTTTAGTTCTCTCTAGAGCAGCCAACTGGTTATCTGGGGTGGCTATTTATATTAAGGGGGCAACATGACATAATTGTCATCAATGCCCTTCTCAGACATGATCGTTGTTAGGATAAGGATCCACTCGATAGTTGGCCCAAGGCGCAGCTGTTGGGGAACGTAGTACTTTCAAAAAAAAATCCTACGATCACACAAGATCTATCTAGGAGAAGCATAGCAACGAGCGGGGAGAGTGTGTCCACGTACCCTCGTAGACCGAAAGCGGAAGCGTTTAGTAAAATGGTTGATGTAGTCGAACGTCTTCACGATCCAACCGATCCAAGTACCGAACGTACGTCACCTCCGTGTTCAGCACATGTTCAGCACGATGACGTCCCTCGAGCTCTTGATCCAGTTGAGGACGAGGGAGAGTTCCTTCAGCACGACGGCGTGGCAACGGTGATGATGATGTTACCGGCATAGGGCTTCGCCTAAGCACTACGACGATATGACCGAGGTGTGTAACCGTGGAGAGGGGCACCGCACACGGCTAAGAGATTGTCTGGTGTGCCTTTGGGGTGCCCCTACCCACGTATATAAAGGAGGGAGGGAGAGAGGCCAGCCCCCTAGGGCGCGCCAAGTGTAGGGAGTCCTACTAAGACTTCCAAGTCCTAGTAGGAAACCCTTTCCTATTCAGAGTAAAAGACAAGGAAAGAGGAAAGAGAGAGGGAGTAGGAAAGGGCAAGGGGGGCGTCGCCCCCTTCCTGAAAGTGCAGTATATCGACTAGAGGGGGGTGAATAGGCGATTTTTATGAAATGCTTCGAAACATGGTAGTTTCAAAGACAAAGGATAAATCTAATCCTATTTGTATGCAGCGGAAAGTAGGCTACACTAGACAAGCCATAGTCAGGTATTCAATGAAGTGAAAGCACGAAGACTAATACCAGCTAGGCAGTAGGGATCAAGATGGAAGAAGGAATGAGTCCAATCAGAACAAGTAGTCACTCAGTGAAGTCAATCAGATAAGGCAGGCAGGCAATGACTTCACAACATAAGACAGTAAGTAAAGGGAAGGAAAGGATAGAACCAGTAGCTCGGGGAAGATAGTGATTTGTTAGACCAGTTCCAGTTGTTGTGACAACTGTACGTCTGGTTAGGGAGGCTGAGATTTAACTCAGAAGACCGCGTCTTCACCTTATTCCCCTTGAGCTAAGGACACCTAGTCCTCGCCCAATCACTCTGGTAAGTCTTCAAGGTAGACTTCCAAACCTTCACACACTTCGTTCACCAGCGATCCACAATGACTCTTGGATGCTCAGAACGCGACGCCTAACCGACTGGAGGAAACACAGTCCTCAAGTGTAATAAGTCTTCAGGTCACACAGACAGAAAGACTTCAGTGATGCCTAACACTCTTTGGCTCTGGGTGTTTTGGCTTTGTCCTCGCAAGGATTTCTCCCTCACATGCTTCGGAGGTGGGTTGCTCTGAAACAACAAAAGCCGTGCAATAACTCTGAGCAGCCACCAATTTATGGTGTAGGGGGTGGGCTATTTATACCCACTGGGTAACCCGACCTAATTTGTCCGAAGTGACCCTGGGTCACTAGGGAATTGACACGTGTTCCAACAGTCAGATTTCAAACACTCACACGGCAAATTTACTTGGGCTACAAGTAAAGCTGACTCATCCAGCTCTGGATAAGATTTGCTCTCATTGTCTTTGCTCGAAGACATAGGATTTGGTTGAGCATCACTTCAGTCACTCTGACTTAGTTCACTTGGACCCCACTTAACAGTACGGTGGTTCCTATGACTCAACAAAGAAGAAAGGAAACAACGAAACATCTAAGTCTTCGCGCTCCATAGTCTTCACACAATGTCTTCTCCTGTCATAGTCTTCAATAAGATTATCTTCATGTACCACCACTGTTGTCAATGTCTTCATACATTTTTAGGGGTCATCTCCGGTAGGTAAACCGAATCAATGAGGTACTACTACCTGTGTTATCCTGCAATTCTCACAAACACATTAGTCCCTCAACCAGGTTTGTCGTCAATACTCCAAAACCAACTAGGGGTGGCACTAGATGCACTTACAATCTCCCCCTTTTTGGTGATTGCTGACAAACTGGTTGAAGTTTTTAACGGGGATAAAAATTATGTGAAATTGTAAGGGATAAAGGTATTGTCTTCGTAAGTAGCAAAAGGCTCCCCCTGAAGATGTGCATATAGTTGATTTGCCTTTGAATGCAAATGCACATGGCAGGTTGTACTTGTGGAGATCCTCTTCAACTTATGAAGACAATTCATTATGCACAATTGATATGTTGATTATAATGATATGCATAATGAGAAATGGAAATCTGCAAAAATAACTAAGTGCGGAATATAACGTAGCACATGCGGAATTTATCATCGCATTACAGAGTAGCAGAAAACGTAGCAGACGACCATCAGTTTAAGTGTTACAACTCAAAGAACCAAATGTAGCAAAAACGAAAGTTGTAAACACTAGGCAAAATATAAAGCACCCGCCCATATGGACCCGTTTGAAGACTATCAACGCATATGCTTCTCCCCCTTTTGTCAGTAAGGACCAAAAAGGTTTGAAGACATAGAGCCTCTACTCGTTCCCAGTTGGAGCAGGAGAGGATGCAGGGTCGGCATTGGTGTTTGGCGGTGCATAAGTAGTTGGTGCAGTGTCGACACGCGCTGAAGTAGGAGGTGGTGAGGTAGCATCATCTTGATCATCTATCACCCTGGCGTCAACCGTTGCAGCGGAGGAGGAGTAGTCAGAATCTTCAAGAGATGGAGTTCGACGCAGAACAACATTCCTTGGAGGAGTGTGGTCAAACTTGAATCTTTCTGTGAAGCCATCGTCTTGAAGATCCGCTTCAGCACTCAGCAGAGTTAAACTCTTCCATGACCTCCGATAGGTTTCATGAGCAACAAAGGCATTCTTGGTGGCAAGATTGCAAATGCGATTGACATGCACCAAGAGGCTTTGCATCTGATGCTTCAGCCAGTAGTGATGCTTATCTTGCTTCTGATGGAGGGCAACCAGAAGCTCTCGGTTATTGAGAACACGAGACCACTTCTGAGGCCTTTGGGCAATGGTGCTCTCAGTGGCTTCAGTTTCAGCATGTCGAGGTAGACGAGTACGGCCAGCCAGAAGATAAACGCGAGAGACTGCTGGAACTCCTTCAATTTGCTGAGTGAAGCTCTGGTGATCAGCGTTGTGAAGACTAACAGGCTCTTTGGCAGGCTCTTGGTATATAGCTTCAACTGACATATCAACCTCTGGCAAGAATATATGATGGTTGCGAGCAGAGGGCTGATAGGTGATAGCTGAATGAAGCTTGATGAGGCGCATAATCCATGGAGCATAGAATTTGAGACCAAACAGATCAGAGCCAGACACAGCCAAATGCCGGATGAAGAAATCTTGAGCATTGAAGCTGATGCCATTAAAGATATAGAAGACCAATGTCTTCATTGTGCCTTGAAGCTTGGCTGATGAAGAATGTCCTTTGATAGGCCATAGAGTACGCCTGATGATATGATAGATGGTGCGTGGCGGATACTCTAGGTCTTCAACAAAGAATTCCTTTGGATATTCGGCATCGCTGGGCAAAGGATTCATCATGCTCAACATTTGGCTCATGTTGGGCTTGCGCTTCTGGAAGATACTCTCCAAAGCTTCATTGTGCAATTGACAGCCAGGTTCATACAATTCTCCTAGAGTGGGCAGGCCAGTAAGCTCAATGAGATCAAAGGCTTTGGCTTCATGATGGACATTGTCTGTCATCCACTCAAGGACCCATGTCTTCGGATCCCTGCTGTAGCCTCGAATGTGGAGGGTTGCATAGAATTGCAGAAGCAGCTCTTCATTCCAATGCTCCTTGTCAGTCACAAAGTTGAGTAGGCCAGCATCACGGAAGCAATCAAGAGCTTCCTCCAGACAGGGCAATCCAGCAATAGCTTCAGTGTCAAGACGCATATGAGGGGAAATGCGCCCTTGATCATAGAGTACTCTTGAGTAATAACTGCGCTACTGATGGCTCCAGAACCTATCTGATGATATTCTTGGCTTGGAATATGGGTTCTTGGCGCTGTCAAAGAATGTGTTGTGCGCAGTGAAGCTATTGGCATTGAATGGCCCTTGAGAGGTGGCAATACCTAGAAACCTTGGCAGTCTTGGCTTAGGCTTCTGAACCTGAGGCATGTGCTCAACATGATGGTCAAACTGAGGACCATCAGCATGTGGTTCAGCAGCAGGTGGTGGAGTCAAAATGGGCCATCGGACAGTGATGAGCTGATCATCTTGGTTGTAAGCTTGCTCAATTGTATGGGGCCTTGGAGGCGGAACAGGAGCAGAGGCAGTGGCTTCAGGCTGCTGATTTGCTTCAGTGCAACAATTGCTTTAGGCGCCATCACCTCAGGCACCACTATGACTTCAGGTGCCACATTTGCTTCAGCCATGACCACGTCATTGGCTTCAGTGTTGGTGGTGCCAGCCTCTGAATTTGTGACCTCCACTTCAGGAGCTGGAGGGTCGGATACGTTCTCCTCGAGAACAGGGGGTGTGGCAGCATGTGCTTCTTCTTCTTAGGGTGGTTCTTCTTCGGCTGATGCAGCCGGAACATCTTCAGCCGCTTTGGCTTCAGATTCTGAGAGGTTCACAGTAGGAGCAGCGTGAGGAACAGATTGTTGCTCTTCTCCTTCTGTAACACTAGGGGTGACGACTTGAGGCCTTGGTCCTTTGCGAAGCCTGCGAAATGCTGGCGATGCCTGAGGGGATGGAGTTTGTTGGGCCTCAAAATCTTCATCTTCAAGCACCGAACTGGTGACTTGAGTTGGTTGGGGTGTTGCTGGTGTATCTTGTGGGTGATCAGCCCACGAGTCATCCTGTGCAATTGGCGTCAATGGACGACCAATGCTGATGCGTTCGCTGTTCGTAAGAACAGGCGAAGATTCCATGTTGTACTCGATCTGAGGAAGAACTACATCATCTTCAACATTGTCATGAGGACCAATGTCTTCAGTTGTGTTGGGGTCAACAGCTGGAATGTCTTCAGCCTCTGTGGGAGAAGGCTCATGGACTGTCATGCGACGTTCTCGGTGTGTAGATGCAGGGCGAGCAACTGATATGGGCTCGACAAATATAGGCTCTGTGAAAGCAGCCTTGTCCTTCTTTGTCTTGCGCTTCTTGGTGGGTGGAGCTTCATCAGTAGTTTGCTTGCGCTTGCGATCTTTAGCTTCAGCCACCTTTGTTTTCTTGAGCTCTGAAGCGGTTGGGGTGACCTTAGGCTTCGTGCCAGTCATGCTGTCAGGGAAGACAATGCTAGGCATTTCCTGCCTGGATTCTTCAGCTTCGGGCACAGGTTGCTTCTTCTTCTTCTTGGCAGCCATCCTTGGGTCAATGCCAGGACGCCTAAGGGCCTTGCGCTTTTCAGCTTCATTATATGCTTGAACGCATTTGGCAGCCAAGTCCTTGATTCGCTCAGGAGAACCTTTAGCTTCATCACGCCTCTTGCGAAAGGCTTCCTTGAGCTCATGCATCATGACTTTGAAGTTCTGAATTTCTTAGACGCTGAGCTTGTCCACGTGCTTCTTGAACCGAGCCTTTTCATAATCAATCTTTTGCTTCAGCTCAACGATTCTCTGAGCAAGAGCTAGCTCAGAAGCAATGGCGCCATGGAAGGAGACACTAAGGACAACTGGAAGCTGCAGATCGTCGAAGCTGAGGTTGGGGGTGTCAAACCATTCATCAATGAAATTGTTGAGCACTTCCACGTCAAAGCGGTAAATCATTGAAGATTTATGCGTCTTGCTTGCTCTTGATCAATTGCTCCAGAGCATCGTCACCAAGATCTTCATCGCTCGAGAGATCAAAAGCTTCATTTGCAATCTTCAGAACAACGTCAAGAGTGAGAGCTGGACTAGGGTTGTGCGAGGGCTTCTTCCTTAGCTGTCTGCTCTTGGAGATGTGAGAGTGCTCCTCAGACTGCACACTTGGTGCTGGTGGAGCAGTGGCCAAAGGCTTCACTCTAGAAGCAATTGGTGGAGTCGTCTTCGAAGCCTTGGATTGCTTCTTCTTCTTGGGCTTCGGAGTTGTAGGAGCTTCATCAGAATCAGCGTCATCTGCAGGTTGATCCACATCCGCCCCTTGAACCCTGATGTGACTGATGAGGCCTTCTAAGTTGTAGAAAGGCCCAACCAGGTTTGGTTCAGCTTCGCGCGTGCCATCAGCACGGGGCGTAGAGGGGCCAGGATTGAAGTCCAATCCCCAGTTCTTCTTGTTCTCTTTGGCTGAGTTCTTGGCATATTGAAGATTTCGCTTGAACAAATTGTCGTCGCGACACCAGAGCAGAGAAGAAGGATCAGCATCAGCAGGCTGAGACCCTCTGACCATGTAAGGGTAGAAGCCTTGAGCAATGGCTTCAGCTCGAGTCTTGGGTGGAAGATTTTTGTAGGTGATATCTCCCCATGGATGCTTGACGGCGTTCTTTTCAGCATACTCTTGGGTCACGAACCTGTACTTGAACCACTGTTCAGCCCAATATCTTCGAATCCATTGGATTCGTGTCTTCCTCTGATTATAATCCTCCTCTGGATCAGTCTTGTACATCTCACTTAGATCAGGAGGCAAATCTTTGGAGGTGTTGCCACGGCGCTGTCTGCCACCCTTCCTAACTGACTTGTCGGTTGCCATTGGTTTCAATCTGAAAGGCTTCAAACTGAATGGCTTCAACACTAGCAAATGCTTCGGTTTGCTCGTCAGACAGGAACTGGCTTCAGGAGAGTGAATGTGACGCTGCAAGAATTCTGCAAATGAATGCAGACTATGAGAACCTAGGGATTCTCCCATGGACATGTACCCGTGATAGCATTAGAGATGCGAGGGAAGGGGAAGAGGTCATATGCATTCTCAGAAGCTTTAGAAGATAAATCAGTTTAGAAGACTTTGACCTCATAGCGCGAAGACATTCACTTATATGATGAGAGTTGGTTCAAGATTTGTACGAATCCATGAATAGGTACAAGTGAGGAATCTAACTATGTTTGAAGCATATGTGAATGTACTAGGCAAGATATGAGATGCAGACATGATAGATCTATATATGTGTAGACAGAAACTTCTTGTGGTAAAAGTGATGACTCTTTCTGGATCAAGAAGATGGTAAAAAGAGAGTTTAATTTACCACACGATGAACTGCTTAGATGGAGAGGAATTGGATGCCGAGCAGTTCGATCTTCCGTGCCCTAACTTGGCGACGGAGGACAGCTACGGCGACGGCAGAGTAGACGATATCCGCGGCCGGCGTCAAGACGGCGTCGATGAGGTCGCGGCAGCGAAGCGCTTCGTTGCCGGCGTCGTCGAGAGCTAGCGGAGGCGCTAGGGTTGGTCGAGGTGGGGAGGTGGTAGAAGAATTTTTGACCGTGATGGGATGTGCATTTATAAGCATGAGAGACGGCACATCGCAATTACGCAGGTGCCCCTGGCGGTTCACATCTGAGGGACATGTGGTGGTCATGTAACACATTGGGAGTTGTCCCATGATCCCACGTACGCCACGACTGTCGGAGTGGTCGTTCCGGCTTCTCCGGGTTTCAGGCATAAAGGATGGAGCATTAAATTCAGATTTAAAGTTTGTCTCCGTATCTTCTGCTGACAAGGACGCAGAGAAGATATTCGACAGTTCCAACTGAATGCATATGATTTGGACAGACAGAGTGTGAGATGAGAGAGCATAGAGAGGTTAGGGTCCGATCACATTCACTTAGTTCAAAAGATTCAAATAAGAAGACATAGCTATAAGTGAATGTTGTAGAGCACAGAACACAACTCTCTCTCTCTCTCTCTCTCTCTCTCTATATATATATATATATATATATATATATATATAGGGTGGGTCTATTCTCATAACACCCCTTAAGACCTTATTCTCCTAACAACAGGCTTATTCTCCTAACAACCCTCCTCGTCCATTCCCCGCCTCCTAGCGCCCGACGCCCGAATCCTCCCCAACCACTCCCCGCCTCCTAGCGCGGGAGCGCCCAGGCTGCCGGTGGCCAGCGTCCTCCCCAACCCCTCCCCCGCCTCCTAGCGCGGGAGCGCACGACGGCCG
>LR738710.1:115480483-115519477 GCA_902687465.1 Secale cereale
GGGAGCGCACGGCGGCCGGCGTCCTCCCCCACCCCTCCCCCCGCCTCCTAGCGCGGGAGCGCACGGCGGCCGGCGGCCGGCGTCCTCCCCCACCCCTCCCCCGCCTCGTAGCGGGAGCGGAGCGCCCGCCAAAGCGGCCGGCGATGCAGTCCGTCGGGGACGAAATTTCCGCGGCGGCGTTTAGGAAGCGACGCCGCACCTCACCTTCGCCCCAACAACACCTGGAGGATCCGCCCCTGAAGCATCCAGCCTCAGCCATGCATGGCAGGGGGAAGCGAACTGCAAGGTTGACTACTACATCGCATTCGTCGTGGATGCGAACTGCAATGGTGCACGTCCAGCCTTCTCCCGCAACAATGGCGAAGGTGGAAAAAGCACATGAGTTCCTGCAGCGGAGGTGGACTGCACGACAACAGCAGCAAGAGCTGCATCTGCAGAAAGAGGGAACTGCATATAAGGTAAGAAAATCAACATACCAAGCCCCCACATCCAGTTTGCAGTGCCGTTTTTATACCCATGCAGTCCCCCATCTTGCGTCGATTGCAGTCACACGTGTCTCCAAAGTAGAAAAACAGAAAAGGATAGTTCGGAAAATAAAAAACGCTGTATGGATCAAAATTGCAGTCCACATTCACTTAAATATGTAGAGCGCTGTTCCTAGAGCTGAAGTGCATTGTTTCTTCACATTAACTAACAGTGCCCCTGCTGTAGAATGACAAATTGAGGTGCAATTTCTTACCGTTGCAAAAAATATATTGATATATAGTACGAAAGATGCAGTTCATTTCATTGTTGACGTGCATAAAAAAAAGCTTTGGCTTAATAACCTGCAGGAATTTACTATACCTCAAAAACAAAAGATGCCTCGAATCATTTACGACCCCGAGCCCCTGAACTGCATTGGAAGAGAAGAGTGGGAGATGCCTGGATGGATAACACCTGAATTACCTAGGGGTTTCTTTAACACAACAAACAGAACTGCCTACTCCGTGGAGGAAGATGTAGAGGATAAAGATGAAAACAGTGAACCAAACATCATTCGAGATGGAGAAGGCAGTGAAACAAAAAACCCGCAGGATGACGAGGAGGACGACGACGATCTGGTCTTCATGGGGGAACAGGCGCAGAAAAATGATGAGGAGGAGGATGATGACGAAGAGCAAATCATAACAGTTATGCAGCCAAGGTACACGCGTGTCTTTGAAACATTTGGTCAGCAGATCAGAACGGATGATATAGCACCTCCAAAAGCCGATGTTGAAACCCAGCAAGTTCGGCAGGTCCATGTGCAAACGATTCGTCGACAAAGGGACAGTGGAATTCCACCAAGGCCGCCTACTGCCCAACAAAAGAATCGGAAGCAGAATCAAGGAGGGCCGCAAGCAACCAAAAAAGTAAAGTTCTCCACACTCCTGCCTCCTCGCGATCCTCAATTACACAGGTCTGTTGTCACCCCTCCATGCCCAATAAACATCGGTGAGCTGCAAACACCGTTAGAAGAAAAACAGTACACGCATGTAAGCATCCTTGCCTGACTACTGCAGTTCAGTTATTACGCATAGTTTCGGCTTGTGCATTCTCATTAACAAAAAAAAGAAACATTCCATGTTGTATGTGTGCAGGATGAGAACATGCTCCAAGAACTTGTGCCTGTGAAAGGTATGCAGTTCACATCAGAAGATGCGGCGCGAGAATTCTACAACACGTATGCGAGGCATGCAGGCTTCGGCACACGCAAAAACGGCGGATACAGAACAAACAGATACATCGTGTGCTCAAAGGAAGGCAGAAGCAAACAAACTGTCACTGATTATGACAGAAAGCGAGAAAAAACATCAAAGAGGACTGGCTGCAAGGCGGGGATGAGATTGAAAAAAATAAAGGATGTGTTTGTGATAGCAGAGATTGAGTTCAATCACAACCACAGGATGATTGACAGCCCGGCTATGCTTCTGCACATGCACTCGCATAAGACGGATGACCCGTTGCTCGATAAACTAGTGAAGGACATGCAGAGCGACAACATCACGCACACGCAGATGATGTCAACCCTGTCAAGGATGTCAGGAGGACTGCACTTTATGGGGCGCACCAGCCGTGACTGGGTGAACAGGTACGTTTACTAAAAACAAAAAAACGATATATCGTCTATTTCATGCAGTACGCTTTGTGCATTTTCTGTATGTCCATAATGCTGAAAGTATATTGTTAATTCGAACTGCAGGAAGCATCAATTCGCGAGGGAGGAAACAAAGGACGATGTGAAGAAACTCCTGGCTTTCTTTGAAAAGATGCAGCAAATAAACCCGGAGTTCTTCTATGATTACGACAAAGATGTCGATAACCGTGTGCGCAACATATTCTGGGCGAACGCCAGCTGCAGGGGATCGTACGAAGATTTTGGAGATTGTGTCACATTTGACACGACCTACAAGACCAACAAGTTCCACATGCCTCTGGGCGTCTTCGTTGGAGTCAACCACCACCTCCAAAGTATAATATTCGCTGTGGCTCTCATTAGAGACGAAACAATACCGACTTTCGAGTGGGTGTTCCGGACGTTCTTGCGTTGCATGAACAACAAGCGGCCAATCTGCATACTCACAGGTATGCTGAAAAAAAGAGTGAAATTAAATAACAATGCAATTCACTGCCAAGTTTTGTAGTCCATTTCTTACATCCAATGAAAAAAAAGAAGAAAAAGCAGAAAAAGGATATGCAGTTCTCTCAATAACTCGATGCTTGTTTTTTTTTCAAAAACATGCAGATCAATGCCCCTCCATGGATGCCGCGATAAAAAGTACGCTCGTAGGCACGCTGCACAAGTTATGCCGTTGGCATATACTGAAAAAATACAAGGATCACCTGTCCTTGCTGTACAAAGCATATGAGAAATTCAAGGATGAGCTGACCTCCGTTCTCAACCACCCACTGATGCCATGAGAGTTTGAACGCGCCTGGCGTGAGCTCATGGAAAAGTATAACCTGCAAAATGATGAGATTATGAAGGCGCTGTGGACAGACAGAAAAGAATGGATATCGGCTTACTACAAGGAGGTGTTCTGTGCACGGATGACGTCGACACAGAGAAGTGAAAGCATGAATCGGATCTTGAAGAGGAACTTTGTCAAGGAAAGACACGACCTGCACATCTTTGCGTCCCAGGTGGACAGGTGCATCCAGACAAGGAAGGGCGTCGAGCACGCGGAGACCATAGCTAACGAGGTATATAAACAGAGCAAATTTTTTAGAGATGTATGAGCAATTAATAAAAACACTACTCGCTTTCTTGATTTTTGCTGCGAAAAAGACAACTACTTAACTGGTTTTCTTTGTTTCACAGACGGAAATAAAGACTACTACTCAGTTTGGATTCGAGGTTCAGCTCTCCAAGATTTACACCAGGGCGGTCTTTGCTGACTTCAAGCAAACGCACTACCGCAGCACTGCCTTCAGATCAGAGCAGTCCACTGACAACCCAACGAAATAATTGGTGCGCCACTACAACCGGTCTGATGATTTTGATTGGGCAAGACACGAGTTCCAGGTGGTTGCTGATGTGACGAACGGTATCTACGAATGCGAATGCAAGCTGTGGACACACACATGTAAGTGAGACAGGAAAACAAAAAAATAAGCACACGTAAAACAAAATGAAGTTCACTTATTGCTGGTAGCAAAAAAAAAAGATTAAAAAAAAATATATAGTGAGGTTCACTATAGCAGCAGACCCAGGACCTATTTATAATACAGTTCACAAAACCAAAAAAATTAAAAAATGTTGCCTATTTATGTGAAGTTTGCTGGCACGAGTAACCAAATTTTTTTATTTTGCTGCAGGCCTCTTCTGCGTGCACATCATTTGCATGTTGGATCAGCTGCGGGTGGACAAGATACCTGAACAGTACATATTGAAGAGATACACACGGAACGCACGCCAAAATCCAACTTTTGACCACAGAGACTATGAGCAAACTGCTCCGGATGGGAGTTCGATGTTCTGCCGTAGGAGACTACTTGCAGAAACTACAATGGACCTGGCGAACAGGGGTGTCAAATCGGATAGAGGGTACAACAGAGCTTTAGCTGGGATGAGAAAACTCATACAAGAAGTGAACGTAATAAATGAAGAAGAAGAGGCAGAGAAGATAATGGATGCGCGGGGTGAAGGACAAGGAAAGGAGCACGAACATGCTGCTGATGGTGCAGTTCATAATATGGATGACACAATTCTTCCCCCGCCTGTTTCAAACACAAAAGGGAGAAAGAAAGAGAGCAAATCAGCCAATAAAAAAGCTGCAGCAAATGAAAAAAGCCCTAAAAAAATAGCAGGCCTGAGCCAGAACTGGACAGCGAAGGAAGACCACTGAGGGTAAGGATGTGTAAATCATGCAATAAGATTGCGGGACACAACTCAAGAACATGTGAGGAGAGGCTGAAACAAATCCAGGCTGAAAATGCCACCACAAATCACCAAGCTGACCAACAAGATGATACGCCAAAGAGAAGACTATGTAGCGTCTGCAACAAGAAAGAGAAGCATAACGCGAGAACTTGTCCAAATAGAATAGAGGAAAAAGATGAAGAAGATGCTGACAGAGAAGAGAGTGAGGAAGCGAGCGAAGCTGATGAAACCGTGGAGGAAGATGAGGAGGAAGAAGAAGAAGACGAGGAAGAAGAAGAAGCAGATGAAGAAATCGAAGAACCATCATCAAAAACGAGGGGGAGAGACAGAACGCAGAATCCAGCGCGTAGGCAAGCATCGCGGTCACACGGTCCCGTTACGAGGGGTAATGCGAACAACAAGAGCAAGACAGAAGCAGCAACAACCGTTGAAACAAATGCAGTGCACAATCTGCGAAGAAGCACCAGGAAAAGGACGTAGATCAAACACATATGCAGTTTTGCATTTTAAAAAACATATTAACTTCATCATTTATATATATCGTATCGTATATAATATGTAGTTCTCTTCTGTATGAAAAGAAAATAAGATGAGAATGCCACTCTCAGAATGCGGTTCTCTTCAGTATGAAAAACCTGACATCGGAATGTCATTTTGAGAATGCAGTTCTCTTGGTCGTATAGAATCTGACATGAACGTGAATCAATACAGAAAAGCATTTAGGAAAGAAAAAAAATGTAGAGTCAGACTAGGATTCACATACACTGCAGTGCGTGCGTGGTGCGTTTAAAGCTTGCAGTGCAGTAACCTTCGAGAACACAGTGCAGTGCGCTTAGTGCAGAAAAATGTAAAACAAAAACGATTCCGCTTCTGAAGCGATGCAGTTCGCTTACGGGAAACGATTCCGCTTCTGAAGCGATGCAGTTCGCTTACGGCGGACGATTCGGTTCGCCTGCCCTAAAATAAATGCGCCCACTATCGCCCGAAGCGCCGCGCCGCGCCCCTCCTCTATCCCGACGGTTGCACGTCGCACGAACGCCACGATCATCATGAACCCACGATCGCCAACACGGTTGGGAGAAGAGATCGTGCCCTCGGCAGAAGTTGCTGCCGCTCACATTTAAATCCCGCGCTTCATCAACCAGACCGTCCGCACAAAACACACGACGCTGCGCCTTCCTCCTCCTCTACCTCCTCTTTGTAGCAATGGGGTTCAGCAGGACCTACGACGCCGTGCATGCGCACGGGAACACGAACCTGAAGGTGATCTACACCACTGACGTCGCCACCATGGCGACGTACGTCGAAGAGTTCAAGACAGTTCTCCAGCGGCGCCGCCAGAAGATCGTCGGCATCGACGTGGAGTACACACCCGACCACAGCAGAGCGGCCCTGGTTCAACTATCCATCGGCAAGTACCACCCAGTGCTTGTTTTCCAGGTATGTGGTACATTGGGCAAGAGATGCATCCCCTTCGACAGGTTCCTCGGCGACCCAAGGTAAGCAATTCTCTCTGCCGAGTACGTGTTGCAGTTCTATATGCCCATGTATGCAGTTCCGAAAGGTATAACTTGCGGTTCACTTTCCTTAGGTTCGAGTTCGCTGGCTTCGCCATCAAGCAGGACAAGGAGAAGCTCGCAGCCTGCAACCTCCACATCCCCAACTTCGTCGACATCCAGACGAACTGGAGGGTGCCTGATGGAACGAAGCCACTGGACTCGCTTGGCGATGTAGCTGTTGCCATCATCGACGACGAGTACGCAGACATGAAGATGAAGATGACAGACCACGACCACAGCCTGTGGACTTCCATTCTCAGCACCAAGCACGTCGAGTATGCTGCCAAGGACGCCTACGCTGCGTTCGAGATATGGAACCGAATCAGCACCATGAAGAAAGGCCTTGCGCGCGCTGAAACAGAGAAGACCAGGAAGCGCCCGAGGTCGTCCTGGAGGGGGTGGGGCAAGGGGGCATCAACTTCCACCTCCAACTCCAACGGGTGGAACTAGTGAAGCAGGACAGATGGTGAAACCCAAGGATTCCTGTCGCAAGTGCTCGATTTAGTTTCCCTCTGCGTATGTAGATTAGTTTGCTTTCGTTCTAGTTTGATTTGGGACAATGTTTGCTTATGTTGCGTTAGTTTGCTTGATGATGTACTATGTTAATTATGACCGCAGAACCGTGGTTTCTATCTATCAAATATATGCAGTTCTCCGTAGTCTGTTTTCAGTATGTATATTGCTTCAAAACTGCTGCTGTAGCTAGGATACACATAAAAAACAAAACTATCAGAGCAGTTCACATAGAGAATTCTTTCACAAAACTGCTCCTGTTAAGAAGGTTGATGCATGTGACGCCCGAGACCGACGTCCCAGAAGATTCCAGAAGATGCCCGAAGATTCCAGATGTTCCGGGGTTTCCCCTTGTGTTCGTTGTGCTTGTGTTATTTATTTTTGCATTGCATCATGTCATCATGCCATCATGTCATTTTAATTTTTGCAACTAAATAAATTGTGTGGGCCTTCGGTCCATTTAAATCGAGGGAAGATGTCTTCTCTTTATAACATATAAAAGTCTCTCATTATTTTAGGGAGCTATATAATAATTATTCCATTGCTCCGGAATCACCATAACACACTTGCATAATTTCCCCATGTCTTTCACTTCGTGTTTCACCTTCAAAACCTTGCCGATAATTTCTTTCCGTTGTTTCGAGGCTCCTCCAAAATTCCGGACATTTTTGGACACCTCAATAATCTCGTCTTAGTTCAAACCTATTTGAATGAAATTCAAATATGTTTGAATTATTTCCCGTCCTTGCCTTTTGTATTTTTCTCCGGTCGTGCTCATTTTTACGAGCCCGGGAAAAATTACCCTTTGTCCTAATTCTTGCCCTAACTCTATTTTTCTAGCACCTTCTATCTTTCCTTCTTGTTGTTTTTTTTTCTGTTTTAATTCAGAAAGACAGCAGCTGTTTTTAATAAAAGAAAGTGCAGCGCCTCCTCTAGGCCCAAGGCCACTTCGGCCCAGGCCTCCAGCCTCCTTTCTCCTCTCCTCCCTGGCCCTTTTTCTCTAGCCGGCCGCACCAGGTTTCTCTCCTCCCTCTTAGGCCCAAACCACTTTGTCCAGCCCGAACCCCCAAGTCCCCCGAACCCTAATCCTTCGACCCCACCGAAACCTAGCGCTCTCCCTCACGTTCCCTCGTTCCCCCGAGCCGCCGCCACTCACCCATCGCTTCCCCTCGACCCCGCACCCTTCTGCCCCCGTTCGTTCGCCCCGATCTCCCTCCCTCGATCTCTCTCTTCCCTCGCATCTCCCTCTCCCTCGATCTCTCTCTCGCTCTGGCCCTCGACCCCGCAGCCCCGATTCCCTCCTTCGCCCTGGCCCCGAGCTCCGCCGCGCCAGAACCCCTCCCCTCCGCGCCATGGCGCCCGTTCGCCAGCCACCAGAGGCCCGCGACCGCGGCTACTCCTCTGCCCGCGCCGTGGAGCCCTCCGGCTTCCTTCTTCGTCAGGTGCAGGGGCCCCGACGCCCAAGCCCCGTCTCCAGCAGCCGGCCAGGGGCTCCGCCCTGCCTCGTTCGCCGGACGTCCGTCCGCGCCAGCGTCGTCCTTCGTGGCTTCTACAACCCCGTGCGGCCAGGCCCTCTTCTCCGACGGGCCAGCAACTCCGAGGCTCCCTCCTCCGCGACAGCAACGTCTTCCGCGCGCCTCCTCGCCCTTCGGCCCGGAACGCCCCGAGCCCGACGGCCTCCTCCTTCATCTCACCAAGGAGCTCCCTGCCTCGCCGGATCCGTCTCCCTCCGTCCGCGCGCGAGATCTTGCTGCAGCCGTGGCCTCGTCTCCGTGCAGCCTTGTTTTGCTGCTGTTGTTTTTTTGTTGTTGTGTGTGTTGCCCGTGCTGTAATTTTTGGACAGATGACACCGAGTACCTCTACATGACCCGGCAAGTACCCCTACGACCAAGTACCTCGACGAACCGAACATCTACGGAAAAACAAGCTCGTGAACACCTCCGGGAACAAGTACCGCGACCGACTCGTCAAGTACCTCTTCGGATGCGTAAAGTTCCACTACTTCCACTACCGTCGCAAACGGGAACCCCGAGACCACGACGACCCGAACAACTACCGTCTCGGAGATGCACCAAGTACCACTACCGTCGCCCGAACGTCTACCGTCGCCGAAGACCCGTGAACGTCTACTTCCCTCTACAACTACTTCCCTCTACGGAACGTTTTCTTCCTCTTCGGAAACGTGAACGACTCCTTCCTCTACGTCTCGAACCGCTACGAGAACGCACGCTTCGAAGGTATAACCCCGAGACGTGACCCGTGTGAATGCTTGCTTGTGTTGTATGAAATGTCTCCCGTGTGTGCTTCGTGCCCGTTCCACCTTTTGTCTTGTTCCTCGGTTGCCTCGCCACCGACTCGTGGGAACCCGGCAACGGGATCACCCCATCATCTTGTTCAACTCGTTCACTCCACCTTTTGTTTTGCACCGGTCCCTCACCGAGTTACCGGTACCGATATGATGCCGTTGCATCATTTTCGGATCGTTGCCGTGGCACCCCTTTCTTCCACCACGGTGACAAATGCTTCTTATCTCTTAATGTCAACCCTTTTAAGAAAACTTGCATAAGCTTGATCATGTCATCCGCATCATGTTAACAACCTTGAATGTCTAATTGTTGTTTGCTTATAATTACTAAACATGCTCATGAGGATTTTTCCGGACATGTTGTTGTTATTTCCGGCCTCATTTAAAATGCCTTAATAGTGTAGTTTTCTTATGTTTCACCTCTTGCCATGTTAATCAACATTAATCTTGTCTTGTAATTAAATGTGAGTCAACTAAATAATTACTGTGGTGTTTCGTCAATATGCAACTCGTTGCATATTGATCTCCACTTAACTTGTAGTATTTGTTTGTGCACTTTGCCATGCCATGCATAATTAAACCGGACATGCATCATACTTGTTTGTGCATCTTATGCCATGTTTATGATTGTGTGTTTACCGTGTTGTTTCTTTCTTTCCGGTTTGCTTCTCTTGTTAGCTTCGGTTTCGTTCCGGAGTTGTGAGGATCCGCTCGACTGTTGCTCCGTCTGCTTCTTGGATCCGTTCTTCTCCCTTGTGGAATCCCAGGCAAGATGACCGAACCCGGATACCATTACTATCTTTGCCTATTGCTAGTAGTCTCGATCTATAGTTTTGCCTCGATGCCCATGTTCTTCTTGTCAGCCTCCTACTTGTAACCAATTGCCATGTTTAACCACCCTACCTATGCAAACCGTTGCTTGGCTATACGTAGGCTTGCTCAGCCCCTCTTATAGCATTGTTAGTTGCAGGTGAAGATTGAAGATGCTTGCTTCATGTTGAAGTTTGGTTGGGTTATATCACACTATATAAATGCTTAAAAATGAAATCATCTATATACTGGCAGGGTGGAAGGCTAAGCCTTTTGCTTGGTGTTTTGTTCCACTCATGCCGTTAGGAACCGTATAAACCGGTGTTATGTTCCTTGATTTTGCGTTCCTAACACGGTTGGGGTGTATGGGACCCCCTTGATAAACCGCTAAGTGCTAAGTCTTTTCCAGCAAGTCCCAACATTTGGTACATTTTGCCTCATAATAACAACTTAAATAATTAAATTTGCATAGAGGGTCGCTCCCTCGAGGATCCTTTATTTCTACATAGCAGGGGGGGCCAGTGCCGATGGTGTTGGTCCCAAACGGGGAGCCTGCGGGAACCACCACGGGGAAACTCGAGGTTTGGGTCCTGTAGCTTCGCCCATCCGGTCGTGTCCTGAGACCTAGATACGCGCGGCTACTATCAGGGTGTCGACACGCCGGGAGGATTTGCTGGATTAGCCTTACCTTAGTTCGGTTTAACTCGAGCACGGGATTCCGAGAATACTCGGGTCTTCCCAACTATGGAGTTGCGACTCCGCGGATCGTGGGCTTGTAATGGGTCAAGTTGGAACACCCCTGCAGGGTTTGAACTTTCGAAAGCCGTGCCCGCGGTTATGTGGCAGATGGGAGCTTGTTAATTCCGGTTGTAGATAACTTGACACAATGTTTCAATACACTACCAGCGTGTGTACCGTGACTGTCAATTTCCGAATAGGGATTCGGGAGTTGAACACGGTGGGGTTATGTTTGACCGGCTTTAGTTAGGATCACTTCGTGATCATCTTTCGACCGAGGCACTTCTCTTCTCGCTCTCTTTTACGTAAGTTAGTGCTAGTTGCTGCTGCAGACTCTTGTTTGTTCCTTCACCTCATATTCTTTCTTCAGCCTTGTCCTCACCCAAGGCTTAAATAGTCGTGTTACCCGGGAACGGGATTGCTGAGTCCTCTGTGGCTCACAGTTACTTCACCACACCAGTTGCAGGTTCAGCCGAGTTTGAAGCAGGTGATGGATCAGTGCTTCACCAGGAGCTCGTTGAAGAGTGTGGCCGTTTGCTTGTGACGTTTCGATGTTCAGTAGTGGTTTCTACTAGGATTTCGATCCTGACCTGTGGCTTTGTTGTTTTGGTATCTTTCTTTGGATCTTCACCCGTAGTCGGGTTGTGATGTTTTGTATGATGGTTGTTTATGTAATGTATTGTGTGAAGTGGCGAGTGTAAGCCAACTATCTCCTTTTGCAGTTTAATCCCTCTTTTACATGAGTTGTGCAAAGATACCAAACTTGAGATCATTCTAGGATGGACTTATGCCTTTAAGTCGTGCCTCGACACGTAGGAGGTATAGTTCCATCCTGGGCATTACAAGTTGGTATTCAGAGCCTTCTCCGACCTAGAAGCCCCCACTGATTGATCGAATCGTTGACGGTTGAGTCTAGGCACACACTGAAAACTTTTTGAGTCCTATATTATATCGGAGAGTAGGATTTCTGTTTGCTCCTCATCCCTTTCGTTCTGGTGAGGACTCCTGACGTCTACTCTTTTCTCTTCTACTTTCAAAAATTGCACCAAATTTTTTTTAGGATCCCGCGAGTATTCTGGGATTGTTTCGATGTTCTTGTGACAAGGATATTGTTCTCGATGCCTCCTGTTACCGAGGAGTTGAGCTTCGGGGTATCATTGACACAAGCATATCGCGGCAGTACTAAATACTTAAGACGGCCGACATCGAAAATCTCTCCTATACGGCCAGTGGCAAGATAACCCCGACATCACCCAGTACTGGGGAGGTAGCTCGAGAGTATTGCCATAGCTTGTTATAGTGGATGCGTTTTCGAAGGTCCGAGGTAAACAGTTTCCGAGAAAGACTGGTTATGTGTTGAAGGATGGATACACCTGGATGTAGGTTTAGAGTTGATTGCGCGGTGCTTCCCGTGTATCCCCAACACCTGATTGCATAACTGGAAACTTTCGGAAATCTATAGGTGGGTTCATCTAGTAGTTCTAGGCATTCTTCCAACGGATGCTCGATATGAAGTTTGGGGTTCTACATTGAGTGAAGTGGTTTTATGGACTTGTTCTGATCGGGAGTTGCATCTTAAAGGGTCCTTGGCTATGCTGATCCGGGGATTGCAAAACCCTTTTGTAACATGTTCCATGATCTTTCAGCACGAAGATGTCGAACGAAGCTCCTATCTTGCATTTGTTCTATCTGATCCTTGTTCCTTTTATTTATTTTTGTTCTCCCAAGTGGCTTCTCGTCAAGTTGATGTAACTATGGAATTCATTCGTTCGATCCTCTGTTCGGATGATATTGTGAAGATCATGCTGTATATCTATCCTTTGTTTTGTTTTGATTCTGGTATTCGAGTTGCTTCGATGTCAAATGATGATTCCATACCTCCTTATCGGTGTTCTCATATTTCTATGGGAGTCTTAATTCCTCTTGACCACCGAGATGGTCATGCTAATTCTTCTCAACCGGTGTCCTTTTTGTTCATCTCAAGTTGTCTTTGTTTTCCCCACCCTCCCACCCTTCTTCTTCTTGGAGCCAGAAATTCTCTAATCAAATATCCATTTTATTCATGTGATATTTTTTTCATTCATTTCCTTCAATGTTCTTATCCGGTGTTTTATCGTGAAGATGCTCAAGAGCTTCAAGTCCATCATTCTTTTGTTTTCATAATTCTGCCGGTGGATGTAATTCAAGATTTTGGTGTTGATCTTATCCTTTTCCTCTTTTCACAATGCTTTCTTATTCCGGTGCACCAATTAATCATTCTCCTCTTGCTATTCATATCCGGAGTGCTGAAGATTCATAATTCCATTCTTAATCCGTTCAAACTATTCTGAGCTATTTTGAGCATTGTTATCTTATTCAAGCCTTTTTAATTCAACCGGTGCAATATCTCTTAAGCAATCTTTTCCAACGGTGATTTCTTTGAGTGGGCCCTAACCCACAGGTCTTTTCCCAGGATCTTACCTGACTCTTCTTTTTCCGGAGTTATACTCAAATTCTTTTCAAGTGTGACGTAAGTATGATTTCCATCAGTCATATGCCTTCTCCAAGTTTACTTTCAAATTCTTTTCATCTTTGGTTCAACCTTTTTAATTCTTCATTCCGGAGTGCTCAACAATTCTTCATGGCATTTCACGTCTTCATTCTCAACAATTGGAGACCGGAGAAGTGTTTCTCTTAAATCTTGACCCGTCTCCTTGAAGATTCGTGGTTCTAGCTTCATGCCATCCTCATAATTGTTTTCGATTGTGGGAATTCTTTTCATACCCATCTGGAGCATTTCATGAATTCTTTTCTTTGTGATCCTCCGAAGGCCATCATTTCAGAAGATTCTTCGTTCTCAGTTTTTTCAACTTCGTCCTCCAAATATTCTTCATTGATGTCTCTTCGTTCGTCTCCATTCTTACGGTGGTTCTTTCAAGTTTACTCTTCCGTTGTTATCATTTTAATTCATTTGTTCTTTCATAATCCTACCGGTGAGTCGTTCAAGACTATTCTCAGCTTGTGCTAGATCTCTCTTTAATTCTTTGCAACGAGAATAAGTAGTATGCCAAATCCTTTGGTTGTCATCAATTTAAATTGGTGAAGGAGATGCATGACATAATTCTTATTCTTATTCTTATTCCTTCAAGGTGATTTAATTCTTTTGTCTGGAGCTTGTTCATCATATCTTATTCTCGGTTCTAAATTCTTCATCTTGTTTTCCGGAGCTTCAAGTTATTTCAATTTTATCATTTCAACCTCCATCTAATTCATCGCAGGCCTTGAATCTTATTCTTTTCATCTTTCAATTCTCATGCTTTCATTACCGGAGTTCTCATGGTGGTTCATCATGTTTTAATTCATCCTTGAAGTTTTCTTCAAGATTCTTGTTGGAGCTCAAGCATTCTTCATCATGCATTCCAATTGCAATTCTTTCTCCCGTATCTTTTCAGATGGTGGTATGTCATTTTTGACAATTCCTTCATGTTTCATGATTCACGAGTTATCAAGAATGAGATATTTAAAAACCATCATTTTCCTTGTTCAAGAGATGATTTCAACCCTTCAATTTATTCATTGGAGTTATCTTGGGTTGTATTTCATCTAAAGCTTTTCCTAAGGATTGTTGCTATTATGGTGCTTATAAATGACCCAAGTTCTTCATTTATCCTTCCGGTGAAATAAGCTTTTCATATCCTTGTTGATCTCAGTCCAATCAATTGTTTTATGCTAGTGGCTGGTTGTCACCTCTTATTGTTGAGATGTTTTCCATAAGCCCACATCGAGCTTATTCTTTTCGTTGTTGATTTTTCCAACAACTCTGTTCAACCTTCTTCGTAAGGATGCTCTTTCAAATTTAATTTTGAGAGAAGTTGTCATTTTCTTCTCCGTTATTTTCTTTCCAACGATTTTGCATCTATTCTTTCATTCCGGAGGTATTGTTATGTTGCTCTCTCCAAACCATCTTCTTGTTTTCTCTTCAAGATCATGTCCTTTTCTTTTCTAGTCTTTTAACCGGAGTGTTGTATTCTTCATTCTAGTTCCCTCATCTTATCATGTTTTTGCCTGTCTTTTAACCGGAGTGCTTTCTGAATCTTTCTTACCCTTGTGCCTTTCTTTTAATTGTTTCGGAGACAATATGTTGTTGTTTTCATCAAGTATCATTCCATCTCCTCAAGTTCTTGTTAATTCCTTCCATTTTCAGACGGAGTGCTGTCCAAATTCTGTCTTTCTTATTCCTTGGCTATACCGTTGCAGTTTCATATGCTTTTGGTTCGTAAGCTCTTGTTTCATGACTTTCAACCTATAAGGTTCTTATAATGCTCCTTGTTCCTCATTTTACCGAAGTGCTCTTAACTTCGTTAATCTCCGTTGTATTCTTCTTTAACTTGTTTAACCTCTCAAGGTTCTTGGTTTCACTCGTCTGTCAAAGAAGCAACTTTGTTTTACCTCTTCCTCTTCCGTTTTTACCCGGTGATATCTCTAGGATCTCGGGTCGAGATCCTCTGTTAGTGTGGGAGAGTTGTGACGCCCGAGACCGATGTCCCAGAAGATTCCAGAAGATGCCCGAAGATTCCAGATGTTCCGGGGTTTCCCCTTGTGTTCGTTGTGCTTGTGTTATTTATTTTTGCATTGCATCATGTCATCATGCCATCATGTCATTTTAATTTTTGCAACTAAATAAATTGTGTGGGCCTTCGGTCCATTTAAATCGAGGGAAGATGTCTTCTCTTTATAACATATAAAAGTCTCTCATTATTTTAGGGAGCTATATAATAATTATTCCATTGCTCCGGAATCACCATAACACACTTGCATAATTTCCCCATGTCTTTCACTTCGTGTTTCACCTTCAAAACCTTGCCGATAATTTCTTTCCGTTGTTTCGAGGCTCCTCCAAAATTCCGGACATTTTTGGACACCTCAATAATCTCGTCTTAGTTCAAACCTATTTGAATGAAATTCAAATATGTTTGAATTATTTCCCGTCCTTGCCTTTTGTATTTTTCTCCGGTCGTGCTCATTTTTACGAGCCCGGGAAAAATTACCCTTTGTCCTAATTCTTGCCCTAACTCTATTTTTCTAGCACCTTCTATCTTTCCTTCTTGTTGTTTTTTTTTCTGTTTTAATTCAGAAAGACAGCAGCTGTTTTTAATAAAAGAAAGTGCAGCGCCTCCTCTAGGCCCAAGGCCACTTCGGCCCAGGCCTCCAGCCTCCTTTCTCCTCTCCTCCCTGGCCCTTTTTCTCTAGCCGGCCGCACCAGGTTTCTCTCCTCCCTCTTAGGCCCAAACCACTTTGTCCAGCCCGAACCCCCAAGTCCCCCGAACCCTAATCCTTCGACCCCACCGAAACCTAGCGCTCTCCCTCACGTTCCCTCGTTCCCCCGAGCCGCCGCCACTCACCCATCGCTTCCCCTCGACCCCGCACCCTTCTGCCCCCGTTCGTTCGCCCCGATCTCCCTCCCTCGATCTCTCTCTTCCCTCGCATCTCCCTCTCCCTCGATCTCTCTCTCGCTCTGGCCCTCGACCCCGCAGCCCCGATTCCCTCCTTCGCCCTGGCCCCGAGCTCCGCCGCGCCAGAACCCCTCCCCTCCGCGCCATGGCGCCCGTTCGCCAGCCACCAGAGGCCCGCGACCGCGGCTACTCCTCTGCCCGCGCCGTGGAGCCCTCCGGCTTCCTTCTTCGTCAGGTGCAGGGGCCCCGACGCCCAAGCCCCGTCTCCAGCAGCCGGCCAGGGGCTCCGCCCTGCCTCGTTCGCCGGACGTCCGTCCGCGCCAGCGTCGTCCTCCGTGGCTTCTACAACCCCGTGCGGCCAGGCCCTCTTCTCCGACGGGCCAGCAGCTCCGAGGCTCCCTCCTCCGCGACAGCAACGTCTTCCGCGCGCCTCCTCGCCCTTCGGCCCGGAACGCCCCGAGCCCGACGGCCTCCTTCTTCATCTCACCAAGGAGCTCCCTGCCTCGCCGGATCCGTCTCCCTCCGTCCGCGCGCGAGATCTTGCTGCAGCCGTGGCCTCGTCTCCGTGCAGCCTTGTTTTGCTGCTGTTGTTTTTTTGTTGTTGTGTGTGTTGCCCGTGCTGTAATTTTTGGACAGATGACACCGAGTACCTCTACATGACCCGGCAAGTACCCCTACGACCAAGTACCTCGACGAACCGAACATCTACGGAAAAACAAGCTCGTGAACACCTCCGGGAACAAGTACCGCGACCGACTCGTCAAGTACCTCTTCGGATGCGTAAAGTTCCACTACTTCCACTACCGTCGCAAACGGGAACCCCGAGACCACGACGACCCGAACAACTACCGTCTCGGAGATGCACCAAGTACCACTACCGTCGCCCGAACGTCTACCGTCGCCGAAGACCCGTGAACGTCTACTTCCCTCTACAACTACTTCCCTCTACGGAACGTTTTCTTCCTCTTCGGAAACGTGAACGACTCCTTCCTCTACGTCTCGAACCGCTACGAGAACGCACGCTTCGAAGGTATAACCCCGAGACGTGACCCGTGTGAATGCTTGCTTGTGTTGTATGAAATGTCTCCCGTGTGTGCTTCGTGCCCGTTCCACCTTTTGTCTTGTTCCTCGGTTGCCTCGCCACCGACTCGTGGGAACCCGGCAACGGGATCACCCCATCATCTTGTTCAACTCGTTCACTCCACCTTTTGTTTTGCACCGGTCCCTCACCGAGTTACCGGTACCGATATGATGCCGTTGCATCATTTTCGGATCGTTGCCGTGGCACCCCTTTCTTCCACCACGGTGACAAATGCTTCTTATCTCTTAATGTCAACCCTTTTAAGAAAACTTGCATAAGCTTGATCATGTCATCCGCATCATGTTAACAACCTTGAATGTCTAATTGTTGTTTGCTTATAATTACTAAACATGCTCATGAGGATTTTTCCGGACATGTTGTTGTTATTTCCGGCCTCATTTAAAATGCCTTAATAGTGTAGTTTTCTTATGTTTCACCTCTTGCCATGTTAATCAACATTAATCTTGTCTTGTAATTAAATGTGAGTCAACTAAATAATTACTGTGGTGTTTCGTCAATATGCAACTCGTTGCATATTGATCTCCACTTAACTTGTAGTATTTGTTTGTGCACTTTGCCATGCCATGCATAATTAAACCGGACATGCATCATACTTGTTTGTGCATCTTATGCCATGTTTATGATTGTGTGTTTACCGTGTTGTTTCTTTCTTTCCGGTTTGCTTCTCTTGTTAGCTTCGGTTTCGTTCCGGAGTTGTGAGGATCCGCTCGACTGTTGCTCCGTCTGCTTCTTGGATCCGTTCTTCTCCCTTGTGGAATCCCAGGCAAGATGACCGAACCCGGATACCATTACTATCTTTGCCTATTGCTAGTAGTCTCGATCTATAGTTTTGCCTCGATGCCCATGTTCTTCTTGCCAGCCTCCTACTTGTAACCAATTGCCATGTTTAACCACCCTACCTATGCAAACCGTTGCTTGGCTATACGTAGGCTTGCTCAGCCCCTCTTATAGCATTGTTAGTTGCAGGTGAAGATTGAAGATGCTTGCTTCATGTTGAAGTTTGGTTGGGTTATATCACACTATATAAATGCTTAAAAATGAAATCATCTATATACTGGCAGGGTGGAAGGCTAAGCCTTTTGCTTGGTGTTTTGTTCCACTCATGCCGTTAGGAACCGTATAAACCGGTGTTATGTTCCTTGATTTTGCGTTCCTAACACGGTTGGGGTGTATGGGACCCCCTTGATAAACCGCTAAGTGCTAAGTCTTTTCCAGCAAGTCCCAACATTTGGTACATTTTGCCTCATAATAACAACTTAAATAATTAAATTTGCATAGAGGGTCGCTCCCTCGAGGATCCTTTATTTCTACATAGCAGGGGGGGCCAGTGCCGATGGTGTTGGTCCCAAACGGGGAGCCTGCGGGAACCACCACGGGGAAACTCGAGGTTTGGGTCCTGTAGCTTCGCCCATCCGGTCGTGTCCTGAGACCTAGATACGCGCGGCTACTATCAGGGTGTCGACACGCCGGGAGGATTTGCTGGATTAGCCTTACCTTAGTTCGGTTTAACTCGAGCACGGGATTCCGAGAATACTCGGGTCTTCCCAACTATGGAGTTGCGACTCCGCGGATCGTGGGCTTGTAATGGGTCAAGTTGGAACACCCCTGCAGGGTTTGAACTTTCGAAAGCCGTGCCCGCGGTTATGTGGCAGATGGGAGCTTGTTAATTCCGGTTGTAGATAACTTGACACAATGTTTCAATACACTACCAGCGTGTGTACCGTGACTGTCAATTTCCGAATAGGGATTCGGGAGTTGAACACGGTGGGGTTATGTTTGACCGGCTTTAGTTAGGATCACTTCGTGATCATCTTTCGACCGAGGCACTTCTCTTCTCGCTCTCTTTTACGTAAGTTAGTGCTAGTTGCTGCTGCAGACTCTTGTTTGTTCCTTCACCTCATATTCTTTCTTCAGCCTTGTCCTCACCCAAGGCTTAAATAGTCGTGTTACCCGGGAACGGGATTGCTGAGTCCTCTGTGGCTCACAGTTACTTCACCACACCAGTTGCAGGTTCAGCCGAGTTTGAAGCAGGTGATGGATCAGTGCTTCACCAGGAGCTCGTTGAAGAGTGTGGCCGTTTGCTTGTGACGTTTCGATGTTCAGTAGTGGTTTCTACTAGGATTTCGATCCTGACCTGTGGCTTTGTTGTTTTGGTATCTTTCTTTGGATCTTCACCCGTAGTCGGGTTGTGATGTTTTGTATGATGGTTGTTTATGTAATGTATTGTGTGAAGTGGCGAGTGTAAGCCAACTATCTCCTTTTGCAGTTTAATCCCTCTTTTACATGAGTTGTGCAAAGATACCAAACTTGAGATCATTCTAGGATGGACTTATGCCTTTAAGTCGTGCCTCGACACGTAGGAGGTATAGTTCCATCCTGGGCATTACAATGCAGTCCTCTTTTATTAAAAAAACTCTAGTTGCGTATGTGGGTTAAAAAAAGGAAAAGCTCGGTGGGGGTTTCCAGAATGCATGTTCTTCAACTGCTGCTGCTGATAGGATGCACATGAAAGACTATATGTAAAAAAAGCAGTTCACTTATACTCACAATTCTCATAAGAAAATACACTAGAACCCACGCAAAAAATGTCAGATTATTACAACAAAAATGTCTCATGCTGCTGCTGCTCAAGCGAGACTGATCTAAAGCAAATTTAACTTGATTTCCAAACACTTTGAATGCCTATAAAACATAGCCATGACAACATCCCCTGCCTGAAGACCAGCTTCCTCCACAAATTCCTTCCAGCCATCTTTGAGAACCAAACAATCATCAGAGCCAACAGAATACATAACATCAACATCATGATATCCATTCTTGCTGACCAACACCAAATTAACACAGCTTTCTGTTACCCTGACTAGACCAGAAGGGAATTTCTGCAAAGAAAAACAACAAGAACAGAAAAAAAATAAGAACAACTAAGAAAAAGATTACAATCTTTCAGAAACTAAATTGCTGCTACAATCTTCATAAAAAAATATTGATGTCAACACATAATAATATTGACTAGACAAAATTGCTGCTGCTCCTACAATGTTCATAAAAAAACTACTATGGGAAAAGCAGTTCACTTATACTTGGTAGCAAAAAAAATTTCTTTAGAAAACTAATACTCCTACAAAAATTCAGGTAGCGTTAACTACAAACAACACATGAAAAAGAATATCCGAGAAATACATACCCATGAAACACTGACATCATCGTCAGTCAACTGATGGACGAATGGAGCCCGAAATCCAATACCTGAAGAATATAGAATAGAACAGAGAGCGCTGTGCCGCTGCCTCTGGTTCAAAACCAAACCTTCAGAAAAAACGCATGTCTCCAGCATCGGCTCCAACCTTGCCAGGCAGCCGCACGCGCAATCCATTGCCAGGCGAAAAACAGATCTGGTTGGGAGAAAAAACAGATCGAGCAGGAGTGGCGCCGCCACGGATAAGGTGAGATGGGAGCCGCCAGGGATAAGGTGGGAGGGGAGCCAATTGACCCACCAGTATATATATATGTAAAACAAACAACATAAAAAAACGACAAATAAAGCAGTGCAGTTACATAACAAAGTGCATTGCGCATTGCATATTACTGCAGTCCACCGCGCTTGACCAAAGCAAAAAAACTTATCAAACTAGTCCCCCGACACCCCCGTGGCTGTAATGCAGTTCATACAGGCTCGCATTGCATATTAATGCAGTTCGCCGCACTACAAAAATTCAACGCGCATTGCATATTACTGCAGTCCACCCCTCTTGACCACGATTCACATACGAAAAACACAGCCTGCAATATAGTTCTAACAACTATATAATGCAAAAAATCTCAAAAAACATCTTTGAGAAACGACCAGAGCCAGTCGCGCTGCAAAAAAACATGGACAAAAAACTTAAAATTCTTCCAAATTAACAACTTAATCCGCTCCAACTCATACGGATAGATCAAAAGCAGTCCGTAATTGCCGAAAACAACAGAATATTACATACAAAACGCAACAATTTCGATCCGCACGGGGGAGAACAGAGAACAGAGAACAGAGAAAAGCGGAAGAACGGACGCAGATCCGCCAAATCCAAGGATTTTCGTCATTTTCTCGCAGAATTCAGTGCTTAACCGCATATTAGATCAGCGCACGCACGAATAAACCAGTAGAAATCAGTCAAACTAGCCAGAAACGCAGCTAAATGAATGTTTCCTGCTGCACCTCTATGTGGTTCGCAGCAGAAGAAGGAAGCAGTGCGCATAGCTTTCTAATGCAATTTTCCAATGCAGTTCGGAAGTGTTATATATATATACAGCCGGTCTATTCTCATAACATTATGAGAATAATATTCTCATAACACTTCCGAACTGCATTGTGTTACTGCATTGGAAAGCTATGCGCACTGCTTTCTTCTTCTGTTTTGAACCGCAGAGAGGGGCAGTAGCAAACCTTCACGGAGCAGCGTTTCTGGCTAGTTTGATCGATTTCTATTGTTTTATTTGTGTGTCCACTGATTTAATATGTGATTAAAGACGCAATTCTGCGAGAAAACGATGGAAATTGATGGATTTGGCGGATCTGCCTCTGTTCTTCCGCACGGGCAGGAGTTTCGCATCGTGCTGGCGGGGTTCATATTCGATTTTATAGCCGTGATCCTAGTGTGTTACTAAGTTCACGTTCATGTTTGTGTTATTCCGCGACAGATTAATTTGCTAATAGGATTGAAATTTTAGGATAATTGGTCGAGTTTCTCTCTGTTCTAGCGCAAAAACGGCAAGGTCTCTGTCCTCCCGCTTCCGGATCGAAATTGTTGTGTTTTTGTATGTAATTTTTCTGTTGTTTTCGGCAATTACGTGCTGCCTTACACCAATCTGTATGAATTGCAGCGGATTAAGTTGTTAATTTTGAAGAATTTAACTTTTCTCCATGCTTTTTGTGTTCGAGCGGGCGCCACTGGGTTGGTCGTTACTCAAGATGTTTTTTGAGTTTTTGCGCATTATATAGTTTTTAGAACTGCATTACAGCCTATGTTTTTCGTCTGCGAATCGTGGAGGGTGGGGTGGGGGGGGGACTAGTTTAATTAGTTTTTTGCTTCGTCAAGCGCGGTGAACTGCAGTAATATGCAATGCGAGCTGCACCTTGTCATGTTATCGCACTGCTTTATTTGTCGTTTTACTTTTTTTTTGGATTGTGTCTGTACATATATATATGGCTGGGTCAATTGGCTCCCCTCCCACCTTATCCCTGGCGGCTCCCCTCCCACTTTATCCTTGGCGGGGAACATTGCCTCCTCTTTTTGCCACCCCTCCTTGATCTGTCTTCTTCCCAACCAAACCCTACGCCTGGCAATGGATTGCGCGTGCGGCTGCTTGGCAAGGATGGAGCCCATGCTGGAGACCTGCGTTTTTTTCTGAAGGGTTGGTTCTAAACCAGAGGCAGCGGCACAACGCGCTATGTTCCCTGCTCTATTCTTCAGGTATTGGATTTCGGGCTCCATTCATCCATCAGATGACTGACGATGATGTCAATGATTCTTGGGTATGTATTTCTCGCATAGTCTTTTCATGTGTTGTGTGTAGTTAACACTATCTGAATATTTGTAGCAATATTAGTTTCTGAAGAAACATTTTTCACTAAGTATAAGTGAACTGTTTTTCACATAGAGTTTTATTATGAATATTGTAGCAGCAGCAACAATTTTGTCTAGTCAATATTATTATATGTTGACATCAATATTTAGTATGAAGATTGTAGCAGCAATTTAGTTTCTGAAGATTGTAACCTTGTTCTTATTTGTTCTTATTTTCTGTTCTTGTTGATTTGCTTGCAGAAATTCCCTTTTGGTCTAGTCAGGGTAACAGAAAGCTGTGTTAATTTGGTCTTGGTTAGCAAGAATGGATATCATGATGTTGATGTTATGTATTCTGTTGGCTCTAATGATTGTTTGGTTCTTAAAGATGGCTGGAAGGAATTTGTGGAGGAAGCTGGTCTTTAGGCTGGGGATGTTGTCATGGCTATGTTTTATAGGCATGCAAAGTGTTTGGAAATCAAGTTAAATTTGCTTTAGATCAGTCTTGCTTGAGCAGCAGCAGCATGAGAAAATTTTGTTGTAATAATTCGACATTTTTGTGTGGCTTCTAGTTTATTTTCTAGAAGAAATCTGTGTATAAGTGAACTGCTTTTCACAGATAGTTTTTCATGTGCATCCTATCAACAACAGCAGTTGAAGCAATATACAGACTGGAAACACCCACTGAGATTTCTTTTTTTCTTTAACCCACATATGGAACTAGAGTGCTTAATAAAAGAGGACTGCATCAACCATTATAGTAGCAGCAGTTTTGTGAAAGAAAACTCTCCGTGAACTGCTTTCATAGAGAGTTTTTTATGTGTATCCTAGCTGCAGCAGCAGTTGAAGCAATATACATACTGAAAACAAACCACTGAGAACTGCAAATTGTTGATAGATACAAACCAAGGTTCTGTGCTCATAATTAACAAAGTACATCATCAAGCAAACTAATGCAACATAAGCAAACGTTGTGCCAAAGCAAATTACAACGAAAGCAAACTAATCTACATAAGCAGAAGGAAACAAATTGAGCAATTGTGACAGGAATCCTTGGCTATCAGCATCTGGCCTGCTTCACCAGTTCCACCCGTGGGAGGTGGAGGTGGAAGTTGATCCCCCCTTGCCCGCCACCCTCCAGGATGACCTCGGGCGCTTCCTTGTCTTCTCTTTGACAGAGCGGGTGAGGCCTTTCTGCATTGTGGTGATGCGGTTCCATATCTCGAACGCAGTGTAGGCGTCCTTGGCAGCATACTCAACGTGCCTCATGCTGAGAATCGAAGTCCACTGGCGGTGGTCTTGGTCTGCCATCTTTTTCTTCATGTCTGCGTATTCGTCGTCGATGATGGCAGCAGATACATCGCCAAGTGAGTCTAGTGTCTTCGTTCCTTCAGGCACCCTCCAGTTCGCCTGAATGTCGACGAAGTTGGGGATGTGGAGGTTGCAGCGTGAAAGCTTCTCCTTGTCCTGGTCGATGCAGAAACCAGCGAACTCGTACCTAAGCGAAGTGAACCACAAGTTATTCTTTTGGGAACTGCATACAGACGATATATAGAACTGCACACATATGACAAGGAGAAACCCATCGGCCTGCAACTATATTTTACTCAGCAGAAAGAATGGCTTACCTTGGGTCACCGAGGAACCTGTCGAAGGTGATGCATCTATCGCCCATTGTAGCGCATGCTTGGAAAAGCAGCACTGGGTGATATTTGTCGATGGAGAGTTGAATCACGGCCGTTTCCCTCTTGACGGGTGTGTACTCGAGGTCGATGCCGACGATCTTCTCGCGGCACCCCCGGAGAACTTCCTTGTACTCTTCGACGTACGTCGCCATGGTGTCCACGTCGTTGGTGTAGACCACCTTGAGCTTGGTCTTTTCGTGCGCCAGGACATCGTCGTAGATCTTGGTGAACGTCATGGCTGGAAAGAGGAGGAACATGAGGAGGAAGCACAGTGTTGTTTGTTTTTGCCAATGATCAGGTTGATGGAGCGCGGAATTTAAAGGGGAGCGGCAGCAACTTCTGCCGAGCGCATGATCTCGTCCTCCAACCGGCATGGCGATCGTGTGTTCGTGATGATCGTGGCCTTCGCGCATTTTCCAACCGGCCGGATAGAGGAGCGGGTGCGCGGCGCTTCGGGCGATCGTGGGCGCGTATATTTCGGGCAGGCGAACCGATTCGTTTTTTGTAACCGAACTGCATCATTTTATAACCGAGCCATTTTTTGTAACTGAACTGCATCGTGTTATAACGGAGCCGTTTTTTTTATTTTTGTCTATGACCTGTGGGCCTGTGGGCCTTTTATTCATTAAGAATCTCTTTTCTTTTATGTTTCTTGTAGTCCCCTTCTCATTCATCTCCCCCGCACAAAAATCCACTCGTCTCGCGCTCTCGTGTTGGAGAGCGACGACGCCCGCAGCCGCCGCCGTCCGTAGGGGTGCTCTCGTGCTGGAGAGCGACGACGCCCGCAGCCGCCGCAGTCCGTTGGGGCGCCTCCTCCATCGTCGCCGTCCGCAGCCGCCTCCTCCGGCCGTCACATCATCTCACGGTGAGCCCCAAATCGCCCCAACCCGTTCCAGATCTGGTGCTAGGGTTATTTTTGGAGCCAGCATCCTCTTCTTAACTTCGCTTTGTATGCTTGGAATTGCAACGCCCTATGGATTGAAACTTTTTCTCTGCCTATTTTTGGGTTGCTGTCTAGGGTTTAATTATTATCCTTTTCTGATTGCAGATACAACATGGCTTCTTCCTCCCCAATTGATGCCTCACCAGTCAGCACGGCTCCCCCATCTGGTACTACATCAAAGTGAACTGCATTTTTTATACACGGTCAATTGCTTTTTGTTTAACGAAATAGTGCACTGCATCGTAGATTCCCTTACCAAGGCCCATTTTCAGTCATGTGGCAAATTGATATGAACTGCCTCAAGTTAATTGTTTTTATTTTTTTGGAATTACATTAAGTTTCTTTTGTTATGTTTAATTGTTAAACATAAATTGCTAAGAGAGCACTGCATTTGGACATTGCTTTGTATTTTTTTGTCTATCCACAATGCGGTTGCCAAATTGATATGAGCTGCATTAAGTTTTAGTTTTTCCATCTCACAGAACTGCATGAATTTGTTTTGTTTTGTATATCCAAGCACACTTCATTTTATATGTGGTCATTTGCTTACTGAACGAATTAGTGCACTGCATCATATATCCCTTTACCAAGGTCCATTTTCAGACACGCGGCAATTTGATATTCAAGTGACATGAACTGCATTAAGTTTTCTGTTATGTTTTAATTGTTAAACATAAACTGCTGAAGAGAGCACTGCATTTCTACATTGTGTTGCCAAGTTGATACGAGCTGCATTAAGTTTAGGTCTCCCTCTCACACACATATTTTTCTTATGTTTTTCTTACCCACAGTTTTATGTCCTGGTGGGTCCGGGGGTGGTGGTGTTAACTATTTGATTACACGTTATTTCACAGCCGATGTTGTCGGTGGTGGGACATCTGATCACGGCAGCATTCTACCTGAAATGAGTGAAACCCAGTCGCAATCTGTTGATGGTTGATGGCACAGAACCAGTTACACATGATTGGATGGTCCCTGATCAGATTGCAGCTGATGTTGAGAGGAAAAGGCAGAAAGCGATTGCGCTCGGTAATACTTTCGTGAAGGCTCATAAGGCGAAGCAAGTAAAGTTTGATGAGGGTAAGGAGATAGGAAGGAGGATTGCAGATTCAAAGAAGTCTGCTAAGTTTGCCCTCGCAAAGAATCCTGTGAAGAGAAAACTCAACACTGTTGCAGAGCAAGGTTTAAGTTCTCCACGGCGGAGCTCGCGTGTTGATTACTCAAAGAGGCCTAATTATGCTGAGGTTGATGTGCATGGGATTCAAGGAAAGCGGAGACGCGCGGACGATCACTCGGGTGTTGATTCTGAGCATCCATCTAAGCTGGCACGGGAAAATGCAGCTGGAGAAGCGCTGGACAGTGATTCTGATGAGGAGGATGTTCATGTTAGGAAGGTATACGCTGTTTATTTACTTTTTCTTCTGTTTTTAAGTTGTTTCGCATGAGTTTGCTGATGTGAACTGCATTTTTTATTCTTCTTTTTGTAGACTACTAAGAGTACCAAGAGGAAGAGGTCTGAAGATGATGTTGCGCATGAATGGCGTTTTAACAAGACTGTTCGGCTGTCCATTCCAAACGTATGCAAAGCTGTTGCCTTGTTGGATGAGCCACACAGAACTTTGGTGCGGCAAGCAGGTTTTGGCATTGTCTTCGACCTAAAAGTACAGAAGAATGTTTCTCGTGTTCTCATGTGCAAGCTGATGGGAAAGATCGACCCTGATACGATGAGATTGGACTGCGGGTCAAACAAGGTTATGGAAATCAATCGTGAGGCTGTCCATCACATTTTTGATTTCCCTATGGGTTCTCACACTGCTCCCAGGCCTGCTGTCAGCGGCCATGATGATTCGCTGGCTAATCTGAAGGATGAACTTGGTTTCAACTGTTCTCGTAGCATAGATGTGAAGGACCTACTTATTTTACTTCGCACGCTGGCTGCAGACCGTGCGAAGGTTAATAAGACTGTGAAGGTTTTTTTCTCATTGTTTTCTAGAGCTTGCTTTGTCCCAGCCCTGCAACTCGGTTGTCCAGGGTAGCTGCTATGGTTGAAAACTTGGATTTTGCATCTATGGCTAGCATGGACTTTTGTCAGCTTGTTGTCGACGAGCTGCAGGCCGCTGTGTACAAGTGGAATTCTGAAGGGAGCAAGTAGAACAACGCTGAGGGTTGCACCATCGTGCCCCTGTTCATGTACCTCGATTCGTTGAATCTTCGCACTGTATCGGTTATGCATACACGCACGCCACGCGCTGAAATACTGTCCCATGTGCAGTTGAAGAAGATTCACAACGCCGACATTATTGTCAGGGGAAAGATACACCTGGACACTTACAAGTTTGGCAAGCTGCCGGTCAGTGCATAGCCAGCCTTTGTGTTTGTTTTATTCCTTTTTTTCGCCATGCTAAATGTGAACCTCTTATGTACTTTTTTTTGAACTGCATCTTTTTTTTGTTAATTTGTTCATTGGAAGGCGGAAGGGGACATTGTGTACAAGCGGACTGCAGTTGCCGAAGCGCCTGAAATGTTTTGTGAGCCTCTTGCTAGGGCGGCTCCAATTCGACGGGTTCATGGTTTTGCTAGGGCGGCTGCTGGAGGTTTTTCTGGCGAGGCTTCTGCTGATGGCAATAAATTTGTTCAGGTCGATGAGCTTCTTGACAGGGTCATCAATTTAACTTCTGATTTCCCAACATCCGGTTCCAGGATGAGGAATATTGCTGGATTGTTTCCTGAAGGCAAAGACCCTTCTGAAGCAGAAATCGAGGCCGCTCATAACTTTGACCGTGGGCAGCTTGAATTCCTTAAGCAGACAATTATGAATATCAGGTCTTCATTCATTCAGTTTAAGCAGTCTCAGGACGACAAGTGTGCTAGGTATGAGCAGGAAGCTGAGGCAATTGTGAAGGAAATGAACAGGCGTGAAGATGTTGTCCGGCCTTCTTTGCCTGACCGTGCAACTGTGGATGTATGTCTTTTTTCATATGTGAACCGTTTTTTTACCCATTTTGTTATCGATTTTTTCTGTGTGTTGTGGCATTGACTATTTGTTTTCGCATCCTTTTGTTCTTTTCGTAGTGTGGAGGAGAATCTTCTAATGCTAACGCTTGCCGTGATGATGACCACCAGGACCACTACGGTGTTGATTCTGATTATTCGTTTGATAGGCCATTGTCCCCTGTTGACGAAGCTGCCAAAGACAATCCTCTTGACGAAGGCGTCATCGACAAGGTTTGATTTCTTCCTATTTTTTTACAGGGGACTTCATTGTTTAATTTTTTGTAGTGTCCAAAACAAACAATCATATTTTTGCACCAGCAGTGGCAGCGAACTGTAGTTTTTAACTTTTTTGTAGTGTGCACCAGTAGTGGTAGTGCACTGCAGTTGTTGTTTAGAGAAGAAGCATCATTTTTAGCAGTGAACTGCATGATCTGGTGTTGGCTTTAGTTGTAGAACTGCATTTTGGATAATAGTTTTATTTATGTTTTTTGTTTTTTAGGATGGCGAATCAAATGTGGAAATACATGGGAAGGAGGCAGAGGGTGACGCTTGCAAGGACGACGAGTCTGACAAGTCTAAAGAGATGGAAGGCGACGCTTCTCTGGTGAGTATAGAGAATTTGCATTTTGTGTTTTATTTTTATTTTTCATGCAAGGTTCATGGTCCGTTTTATTAGTGAACTGCATTCTCTCTTTTTGTGTAATGTGTTTTATTTTTTAACTCATCAGAACTGCGGATTAAATGTTGAAATCCAAGCGGAGTGCATCATGGAGGATGATAATGTGGAAGGGAGAGGAGGGGAGGAGCCTAATGCGGAGGTTGATAAGGCAGAAGGTAGAGAAGGAGGGGAGTGTTCTGTTGAGGCTGATAAGGAAGAAGAGAGAGAAGGAAGGGAGGATATCGTGGATGGTGATAAGCATGAAGAGAGAGAAGGAGCTCATCGTGTTACAGTTGAAATTGTAGAAGAGAGAGAAGGAACTCCTAGAGTCGGATTTCATGCTGCGGGTACATCCGCTGGCATTGATGGTGTTGTTGGGCCTACTGTTTTGTTGCTTGGCGATGAGGTGCCTGAGAAATTTTGTGTCGTCCCTCGCGCCCACGAGCAATCTGTTGGCAATCTGGCTTTCCCAGCCGAGACAACCAAAGTCCCAGCTAAGACAGTTTCGATTGGTTCTGAAGAGGAACAACCAAGAATCTCTCAGGACATGAGCAATCAAGCGTCGCTTGACGATGATATTACCGGGCTGGATCACTTGACGCTCAGCGAAGATGTATCTCAGCAGCTGCAGGAAGTTTATTCTGAAACCGAAGGTAAGCGAACTGCATTATTTTTGTTCTTTCCCGAGGCGAAATGGACCGTGTTGTTTTATTCTCTGATATCATTCCCACTCTGTATGCAGATGAGGAATTACCTGTTGTTACTCCTTCAAGCATTGATCCAGCTCTTATGAGAAGATACAATGAGTTATATGACGCTGTTACGAGGGCTAGGAGGGATAATAAGAAATATGACATTTTTTGTCTTACACCCCGGTTATTTAATATATTATTTTTTCAGGGACACCCATCTTATCACTTTTTGCTGGGCTTTTTTCTTCTTGTCTGAAGGCATCTAGTTGCATGCAAGGGCGAGTTTGGTGATATTACTATCGGTCATGTTGGCGAGTCTTTTTGGTCGTATGGAACGCTGAGCACGCGCCTCGCAAATATTGGTGTCTCTATGTTAGCTGAGAGGTTAAAAGGATCTCAAACGATGATTGTCCCATACAACCTATGTGTAAGCATTTTCATTAATTTATATTTATCCCTCATCCAATTTTTATTATGCTATAAGCATTTTCATTAACTCTCTGGTTTTGTCTTTTTGGCAGAATTCCATTTGGAACGGTGGTGCCATAAATAGGGCTTTGAAAAAGATGTTTTCTTCAAGCGTAGAGGAACGTGTGGACAAGAAAAACTTGGTAACACATTTTGACCATTTTCGTCATCTTGAAAATAAGTTTTCCGTTTTTCTATTTTCTCCTCTGGTTTGTTTTATTCTTTTTTTTATTTCAGATTATGTTTGCAACATTTGATCCTCCTCCTGCAACAATGAAGGACGCGATAGGCCACTACTGCTTGGTCACTTTGAACCTGCGAGAGAAGCGTTTTGAGTTTCTCGACTCATTGAACGACGCCGACAGCGCTCCTGCAAATCTTGTCTTCAGGAAAATGGTCAGGAACATCAAATTTTTTTGGAAAGATGGCAGCGCAAGCTGCGATGAGCCGTTGAACCCTCCCACCCTTGACGACTTCGTGCTCACTCATGTTAATGTCCCGCAACAGGGAAACGGGTTTGTACTTGTTCCCCTTTTCTTTTCCCCCCTTTAGTTTTTGTGTGTAAGTGAGCTGCATTGTTTTTTACTAAATTAGAAGCACCTTTTTCCTTGAGCGAACTGCATTAATAATGTGTTATTAGTTGTTCTCCCTCGGTTTTTTGTGTGTATGGAGCTGCATTGTTTTACTAACATCAGTAGCACTTCATTATTGAGTGAACCACATTAGTAATGTGTTTATCTTGGTTTTCTTTGCAGGCATATTTTACATGTTCCAATTCATGCAGACCTGGGATGGTGAAACGATTGCCAAGTTTGGGAAGGAGCACATTGGCTACATCAGGAAGGCGATGCTCTATAGTTGGCTGACCTCGTCGCATTGCTGTCTGGACCTGACATCACTTTTAATTTTTAAAGAAGGTTATTACATTTTTTTGAGTCACACACCCTTTTTATTAAGTGAACTTCATTGATACAGAAAGGGGAGGTCCACTACTTTTTTTAAGCTTTTAGTAGAACCCCATTTGCATGTTAAAATGACTTTCGCTAGTGAACTTGATGATTCTTTTCATTTTGCTCATTATCCATTTTTTTATGCAGGCTTTGACGAAGGCGCACACCAAGGTGGTATTTCCTTGTTTGAAACTCAGGTTCACACTCCAACGATTCAGAAATTTGTCCTTGATGAACCCCCCGTTAAGCTTGTAAAAGAACCGGTGTGTAAGAGGTTGAGGAGTGGAGCCGGCACTTCGAATGAAAAAGCTCTTGAGAAATCTCCTGTCAAGGTCAAGCGTGGGAAGATAGCAGTCAGCCCTCCGAATGCTGAAGATAGTGATGATGATTTTGAGAGGCCACCACCAGTGCCTAGGAGGACCAGGAGCGCAGCTGTGGAACGCCCGACCGACAACGAGGCACTAGTTCTATCAAATAAGAGGCCTGTGCAGAAGCCATCAAAGTTTAGATCTCCGGTACAGAAGTTGAAGCCTGCGAGTTTCAGCTATCTTGCGGAGATGAGGAAAGTCTTGCAACTCATCACGAGCACACCATTCAGGCAGAAATACATCGAGTCAGTTCTTTTTTCGTTAGCTTTTTCGCTTTTTGATTTTTAATGTGTGTAATGTTTGTGTGTTTTTCCTTTTGTGTTCCTAATCCCCCCACCCTCGCCGTTTGTTTTGTGCAGGTGCGCGCTTTTCATGCACAGGAATCCCGTCGAAGTCTACAATGTGAATGTGGACTACATGTTCTTAACTTTCACCAGAGGTGGTTTCATGGACTCGGATTTGATGGATCATATCATCAGGTACTGGAAGAATGACGATCATATGAATGTGGTTTATCGATCTGGCAAACGCGTTCTCCTGTCCCCTTTGTTTATCATGGTATTTCTCTTTTCCCCTTTTTTTTTCTTTTTTCTGCTGGAGTGAACTGCAGTTAATAGTGTCTAATAATTTGTTTTAGCAATGTACTGAACTGCATACATTTATTGTGTTTAACCCATGTATCTTAAATGAAACAAATTGGGGGGAGAAGTGTGAATTGCATACTGTTAGAGAAGCGTGATCTGTTTTTTCATTAAGCGTCAGAGTGAACTTTGAGGGGGAACTGCATTAACGTCCTTTTGTGAATTACCCACACGTAGTATGTGCTTCAAATGAATGATCATGCGGATAGAGATGAAGATGGAATCGTTGTGTTGCCTTTTGTCCACGGCAAGTTTAACGTTGACGATGCAGCAAAGCAGTTCAAAGTTTTTGTTCGTGATGACGAGAACCTTCTTGATTGCAAATTAGTAAGTTATCAGATTTGCTTGTTCAGCCTTATGTACTTATTTTCTCTCCCAATTTTTTCCAGTAATCCTTTTTCACTCATCAAACCCATAACAATTTTGATGAAACAAAATCAGATTCTGTTACCACGGTTGAAAGACGACACGATGAATAGGCACCTCGAGACCCTTGATATTCATTACACTAGGAGGTACAGCGGGCCGATTGATCAAACAACGAGGTGGCATAAGTCTGAATACCACAGCGACCGCACTGAAATGGTAATTTTTTCCTTTTTCACCTTTCTTCTTGTTTTCATGTGTGCGCGTGTCGAACAATATTGTTGTGATGTGTATTTTTTTCACCAGATGATCAGTATGACTGCATTGTTGAAGAAGGTTTATGAAGAAAAGGAGTACAAGAGAAAGGAGTCGGTAGACTGGGTCGATGTTTCAAAGAAAGCTAGCTTTTTGGGCGCCCCTGAGCAGGGCCCCAACGAGTGCGGCTTCTTTGTTCTGAAGATGACTCAGTTTTACGATGGCAAAAGCTTTGTTGTGAAATTCGCAAAGTGTAATGTAAGTATCCTTTTTAACCCAATAATAATCCCTCATTCTTTGATTTTTTTTGTTAGTTCTTTTTTGTAGATGATCTTGTATATTTGTTTAATTTTTTTGGTTCATCGCAGGAAGCTGCTGTTGAGGAATGGAAGGCTGAGTTCTTGTTCCAGATCCTGTTCCACCCTGAAAACATGGTCGTAGTCACCGAGTTCCCGGAGGATCTAAGAAATCTCTGCATTTCTCTTGGCTTCTCTCCAAAACTGGATTCGCAGGAGCAGGATGAGGCATAAATGATAGCAGATCTTTTTTATGTGTGTTCATGTCTTTTCGTGTGTGCTCCAAAACTTTCTGTAAACAGTATGTATGTCGCTGTGTGTAGTTCTCAATCTGCAAAAAAAAATTCACACCATGCTGTGTGCTTTTGTATATTCCGGTCTAGTTAGTTTTGTGTTTTTCTTTTTGTGGCAGACAGTGACAATGTCAAATATGTACATAATGGAGCTTTCAGCCAACTCCTTGTGAATTGTAACATGTTCGTAGTGCACTGCATTCACTCATATGAGTAGCAGCCAAGTTTTTTTAAATATACGCATCCGCACTACATTTCACCTTATCACATGGGACAGCAAAGACGAATTCAACGTGTTTGTCATCGAGGTTCAAAATTTTGGTAAAAATGTATTAGAAGACAGAAAATCAATCGTGTCTGCTAAGTGAGAGCTCAATTTTTTACATTTTTTGCACTAAGCGCACTGCACTGTATACTCGAAGCGGACTGCACTGTAAGCTTTAAACGCACCACACACGCACTGCACTGTACGTGAATCCTAGTCTCACTCTATAGATTTTTCTTCTAACTGCATTCTATATTGATTCACTGTCATCTCAGATTCTATACGACGAAGAGAACTGCATTCTCAAAATGACATTCTGATCTCAGGGTTTTCATATAGAAGAGAAGTGCATTCTGAGAATGACATTCTCATCTTATTTCTTTCATATAGAAGAGAACTGCATTTTATCAAGCATACCACCCGCAACACATTGATCACAAAGTATATATGGCATATGCTATATCTATTCATTTTGAACTAAAATATTACATGTTGAATTCTTTTTTTGTAGTCCACTGAACACAAGCTATATCTTATATACGATACGATATATATAAAGGATGAAGTTAATATATTTTAAAAGGTAAAACTGTATATGTGTTGATCTATGTCCTTTTCATGCTGCTTCTTCTCAAATTGTGCACTGTATTTGTTTCAATGGTTGTTGCTGCTTCTGTTTTGCTCTTGTTGTTCGCATTACCCCTCGTAACGCGACCGTGCGACTGCGATGCTTGCCTACGCGCTGGATTCTGCATTCTGCCTCTCCCCCTCGTTTTTGATGATGGTTCTTCGATGTATTCATCTTCTTCTTCTTCTTCCTCATCTGTTTCCTCATCTTCCTCTTCAGTTACATAAGCTTCGCTCTCTTCCTCGTTCTCTTCTTTGTCAACATCTTCTTCGTCATCTTCTTCATCTTTTTCTTCTGTTCTATTTGGACAAGTTCTCGCGTTATGCTTCTCTCTCTTGTTGCAGACGCTACATAGTCTTCTCTTTGTCATATCATCTTGTTGGTCTGCTTGGTGATCTGTGGCGGCATTTCCAGCCTGGATTTTTTTCAGCCGCTCCTTACATGTTCTTGAGTTGTGTCCCGCAATCTTATTGCATGATTTGCACATCCTTACTCCAAGTGGTCTTCCTCCGCTGTCCAGTTCTGGCTCAGGCCTGCTATTTTTTCCAGGACTTTTTTCTTTTGCTGCAGCTTTTTTATTGGCTGATTTGCTCTCTTTCTTTCTCCCTTTTGTGTTTGAAACATGTGGGGGAAGAATTGTTTCATCCATATTATGAGCTGCACCATCAGCGGCATGTTCGCGCCCCTCTCCTTGTTCTTCACTCCGCGCATCCATGATCTTCTCTGCTTCTTCTTCTTCGTTTATTACGTCGACTTCTTGTATGAGTTCTCTCATCCAAGCTAAAGCTCTATTGTACCCTCTATCCGATTTGACACCCCTGTTTGCCAGGTCCATCGCTGTTTCTGCAAGTAGTCTCCTACGGCAGAACATCGAACTCCCATCTGGAGCAGTTTGCTCATAGTCTCTGCGGTCAAAAGTTGCATTTTGGCGCGCGTTCAATGTGTATCTCTTCAATATGTACTGTTCAGGTATCTTGTCCACCCGCAGCTGATCCAACATGCAAATGATGTGCATGCAAAACAGGCCTGGAGCAAAAGAATTTTTTGGGTTGTTCGTGTCAGCAAACTTCACATAAATATGCAACATTTCAATTTTTTTGTGAACTGCATTATAAATAGGTCCTAGTTTTTCTGTTCTAGTGAACTTCACTAAGTTTTTTTTTGTTTTTCATCCCTTTTTGCTACCAGCAATAAGTGAACTTCATTATGTTTTTTGTGTGCTTATTTTTTGTTTCATGTCTCACTGACCTGTGTGTGTCCACAGCTTGCATTCGCATTCGTAGATACCGTCCGTCACATCAGCAACTACCTGGAACTCGTGTCTTGCCCAATCGAAATCATTAGACCGGTTGTAGTGGCGCACCAAATATTTCGTCGGGTTGTCAGGGGACTGCTCTGATCTTAATGCAGTGCTGCGGTAGTGCGTTTGCTTGAAGTCATTAAAGACCGCCCTGGTGTAAATCTTGGAGAGCTGAACCTCGAAACCAACTGAGTAGTAGTCTTTATTTCCGTCTGTGAAGCAAAGAAAACCAGTTAAGTAGTTGTCTTTCATAGCTAAAATCAAGAAAGCGAGTAGTGTTTTATTAATTGCTCATCCAGCTTAAAAACTTTGCTCTGGTTATATACCTCGTTAGCTATGGTCTCCGCGTGCTCGACGCCCTTCCTTGTCTGGATGCACCTGTCCACCTGCGATGCAAAGATGTGTAGGTCGTGTATTTCCTTGACAAAGTTCCTCTTCAAGATCCGGTTCATGCTTTCACTTCTCTGTGTCGACGTCATCCACGCACAGAACACCTCCTTGTAGTAAGCTGATATCCATTCTTTTCGGTCTGTCCAGAGCGCCTTCATAATTTCATCATTTTGCAGGTTATACTTGTCCATGAGCTCATTCCAAGCGCGTTCAAACTCTGATGGCATTAGCGGGTGGTTGAGAACGGAGGTCGGCTCATCTTTGAATGTCTCATACGCTTTGTACAGCAAGGACATGTGATCATTGTATTTTTTCAATATATGCCAACGACATAACTTGTGCAGCGTGCCTATGAGCGTACTTTTTATCGCGGCATCCATGGAGGGGCATTGATCTGCATGTTTTTGAAAAAACCAAGCAGTGAGTTATTGAGAGAACTGCATATTTTTTTCTGCTTTTTTCTGATTTTTTCATTGGATGGAAGAAATGGACTACAAAACTTGGTAGTGAACTTCATTGTTATTTAAACCCATTCTTTTTTTAGCATACCTGTAAGTATGCAGATTGGCCGCTTGTTGTTCATGCAACGCAAGAACGTCCGGAACACCCACTCGAAAGTCGGTATTGTTTCGTCTCTGATGAGAGCCATAGCAAATATTGTACTTTGGAGGTGGTGGTTGACTCTAACGAAGACGGCCAGAGGCATGTGGAACTTGTTGGTCTTGTAGGTCGTGTCAAATGTGACACAATCTCCAAAATCTTCGTAGGATCTCCGGCAGCTCGCGTTCGCCCAGAATATGTTTCGCACACGGTTATCGACATCTTTGTCGTAATCATAGAAGAACTTCGGGTTTATTTGCTGCATTTTCTCAAAGAAAGCCAGGAGTTTCTTCACATCATCTTCTGTTTCCTCCCTCGCGAATTGGTGCTTCCTGCAGTTCGAAATAATAATATACTTGCAGCATTAGAGACATACAGAAAATGCACAAGCGAACTGCATGAAATAGACGAGATATCGTTTTTTGTTTAGTGAACGTACTTGTTCACCAAGTCACGGCTAGTGCGCCCCATAAAATGCAGCCCTCCTGACATCCTTGACAGGGTTGACATCATCTGCGTGTGCGTCAGGTTGTCGCTCTGCATGTCCTTCACTAGTTTATCAAGTAACGGATCATCCGTCTTATGGGAGTGCATGTGCAGAAGCATACCCGGGCTGTCAATCATCATGTGGTTGTGATTGAGCTCAATCTCTGCTATCACAACCACATCCTTGATTTTTTTCAATCTCATTCTCGCCTTGCAGCCAGTCCTCTTTGATGTTTTGTCTCGCTTTCTGTCATAATCTGTGACAGTTTCCTTGCTTCTGCCTTCCTTTGAGGACACTATGCATCTGTTTGTTCCGTATCCGCCGTTTTTGCGTGTGCCGAAGCCTGCATGCCCCGCATACGTGTTGTAGAATTCTCGCGCCCTAGCGTGTGATGTGAATTGCATACCTTTCATAGGCACAAGTTCTTGGAGCATGTTCTCATTCTGCACACACAATATGGAATGTTTTTTTGTTAATGAGAATGCACAAGCTGAAAGAATGCGTAAGTGAACTGCAGTAGTTAGGCAAGGAAGCTTACATGCGTGTACTGTTTTTTCTCTAACGGTGTTTGCAGCTCACCAATGTTTATTGGGCATGGAGGGGTGACAACAGATCTGTGTAATTTAGGATCGCGAGGAGGCAGAAGTGTTGAGAACTTTACTTTTTTGGTTGCTTGTGGCTCTCCTTGATTCTGCTTCCGATTCTTTTGGTGCGCAGTAGGCGGCCTGGGTGGAATTCCACTGTCTCTTTGTTGACGAATCGTTTGCTCATGAACTTGCCGAACTTGCTGGGTTTCAACATTGGCTTGTGGAGGTGCTATATCATCCGTTCTGATCTGCTGGCCAAATGTTTCAAAGACACGCGTGTACCTTGGCTGCATAACTGTTATGATTTGCTCTTCATCATCATCCTCCTCATCATCTTTCTGCGCATGCTCCCCCATGAAGACCAGATCGTCGTCGTCCTCCTCATCTTGCGCGTTTTTTGCTTCACTGCCTTCTCCATCTCGAATGATGTTTGGTTCACTGTTTTCATCTTTATCCTATACATCTTCCTCCACTGAGTACGCAGTTCTGTTTGTTGTGTTAAAGAAACCCCTAGGTATTTCAGGTGTTATCCATCCAGCCATCTCCCACTCTTCTCTTCCAATGCAGTTCAGGGGCTTTGGGTTGTGAATCAATCGAGGTATCTTCTGGTTTGGAGGCATAGTAATTTCTTGCACAGTATTAAGCCAAAGCTTTTTATGCACGCCAACAGTGAAATGAACTGCATCTTCGTACTATATATCATTATATATGCAACTGGAGAAATTGCACTTCAATTTTTCATTCTATACCAGGGGCACTGGGAGTTAACATGAAGAAACAATGCACTTCAGTTTTAAGCCACAACGCTCTACATATGTAAGTCATGGTGGACTGCATTTTTCAGCCATAGCGCATTTTTATTTTTTCGAAGTATCTTTTCTGTTTTTTACTGGGAGATACATGGGACTGCAGTCGACGCAAGAGGGCACTGCATGGTGATAAAAAGGGCACTGCAAACTGGATGTGGGGGGGGGGGTATGTGATTCTTTTACATTATCTGCAGTTCTCTCCTTCTGCAGATGCAGCTCTGCCTGCTGTTGGCGTGCAGTCCACCTCCGCTGCAGGAACTCATGGGCTTTTTCAACTTTTTCCATTGTCGCGGGAGAAGGTTGGATGGGCACCATTGTAGTTCGCATCCATGTCGACTGCGATGGAGAAGGCATCCTTGCAGTTCTCTTCCCCCTGCCATGCATAACCGAGGCTGGATGCTTCAGCTGGGTCAACCGCGGCGGATCTCCCAGGGCATATGCTCGGTTTTGTGGCAGGGGTGCAGCTAACGGGGCGCTAAATCGAGGTTGCGGCGCACCTAGATCAATTCGGTGGTGTTGGGGCGAAGGTGAGGGGCGGCGTCGCTTCCTAACCGCCGCCGCGGAAGAAGCCTCGCCGAGAGACTGCATCGCCGGCCGCTCCGCGCACGCTCTGCGCTACCGGCCGCGGAAGAAGGCGGGGAGGGGTGGGGGTCACCGTCGGCCGCAGGGCGCCGCCGCGCAAGGAGACTAGGAGGGGAGGGGGTCGCCGCCGGCCACAGGGCGCTGCCGCCCAAGCAGGCTGGAGGGAAGGGGGACGGCGCCGGCCGCAGTGGCGCTGGCGCGCAAGGAGGCGGGAAGGGGAGGGGGACGGCGCCAGCCGCAGTGGCGCTGGCGCGCAAGGAGGCGGGGAGGGGAGGGGGGTGTTATGAGAATAAGCTTTTTTGTTAGGAGAATAAGGTCTTAAGGGGT
>LR738710.1:115527956-115617278 GCA_902687465.1 Secale cereale
CCCCCTCCCACCTCCCCTTGGCCGCCGCCCCTAGGGACTAACCCTAGGGCGCCCCTCCCCTTCCTACCCCCCCTATATAAAGAGAGGCAGAGGGAGGGCAGCCACACACGTTCGTGCCTCGGTGCTGCCCTCCCTCTCCCACTACAATCTTCGTTTTCCCGCGGTGCTTGGCGAAGCCCTGCTGGAATCCTCCTCCACCATCACCACCACGCCGTCGTGCTGCCGGTGTCTCCATCAACCTCTCCTTCCCCCTTGCTGGATCAAGAAGGAGGAGATGTCCCCGAGCTGTACGTGTGAAGAACGCGGAGGCACCGTTGCTTCGGTGCTAGGATCTTCGGCGATCTGAATCGCGACGAGTACGACTCCATCAACCACGTTCTTGAACGCTTCCGCTTAGCGATCTACAAGGGTATGTGGATCCAACTCTCCTCTCGTAGATGTATCTCCTAGATTGATCTTGGTGAACGTAGGAAAATTTTTTGTTTCCCATGCAACGTTCCCCAACAGTGGTATCAGAGCTAGGATCTTGCGTAGATGCTTTCACGAGTAGAACACAAAAGGGTTTGTGGACGTTGATGTTTAAATTGCTTCCCTCCTTAGTCTTTCTTGATTCAGCGGTATTATGGGATGAAGCGGCCCGGACCAACTTTACATGTCCACGTACATGAGACCGGTTCCATCGACAGACATGTGACTTTTGTTGCATAAGATGGCTGGCGGGTGTCTGTCTCTCCTATCTTAGTTGAATCGGAACAGAACAAGGCGGTCCTTGTAGAAGGTTAAATAGCAACTTAAATATCACCGTTGTGGCTTTGCGTAGGTAAGAAGCGTTCTTGCTAGATACCCATAGCAGCCACGTAAAACATGCAACAACAAATTAGAGGACGTCTAACTTGTTTTTGCAGGGTATGTATGTGATATGATATGGCCAATGACATTATGAGATATATTTGATGTATGAGATGATCATGTTGTAATAGTTAATATCGACTTGCATGTCGATGTATACGGCAACCGGCAGGAGCCATAGGGTTGTCTTTAATTTTTGTATGACCTGCGTGTCAATCATTAAGCGCTTTGTAATGCTTTACTTTATCGCTAAACGGTAGCAATAGTAGTAAGAGCATGGTGGGCGCCGACAACCCCGATGGCGACACGATGATGGAGATCATGATGATGGGGATCATGGTGTGGCGCCGGTGACGATGGAGATCATGCCGGTGCTTTGGAGATGGAGATCAAAAGCACGAGTTGATGGCCATATCATGTCACTTATGATTTGCATGTGATGTTAATCCTTTTATGCATCTTATTTTGCTTAGGACGACGGTAGCATTATAAGATGATCCTTCACTAAAATTTCAAGATAAAATTGTGTTCCCCCCGAGTGTGCACCGTTGCGAAGGTTCGTCGTTTCGAAGCACCACGTGATGATCGGGTGTGATAGACTCTACATTCGCATACAACGGGTGCAAGCCAGTTTTGCACATGCAGAACACTCGGGTTAGACTTGACGAGCCTAGCATGTACAGACATGGCCTCGGAACACGGAGGACCGAAAGGTCGAGCATGAGTCATATAGTAGATATGATCAACATGTAGATGTTCACCATTGACACCACCTCATCTCACGTGATGATCGGACTTGGGTTGGTGAATCTGGATCATGTCACGCTCGAATGACCAGAAGGATGTCAATTTGAGTGGGAGTTATAAATAATTTGATTAGGTAATAACTCACTTATCATGAACAATAGTCTAAAATGTCTTTGCAAATCTTTTGTTGTAGATGGCTCGCGCAGTAGCTCCCCTGAATTTTAATGCGTTCCTAGAGAAAGCTAAACTGAAAGATGATGGGAGCAACTTTGCGGACTGGCTCCGCAATCTGAGGATCATCCTCACTGCTGCCCAAAAGGTTTATGTCCTAAGTGCACCGCTAGGTGAACCCCCCGCTCCTCAGGCCTCTGCGGACGTTATGAACGCCTGGCAGTCGCGTTCGGATGACTACTCAGTGGTGCAGTGTGCCATATTGTATAGCTTGGAAGGAGGACTTCAAAGACGTTTTGAACGTCATGGAGCATATGAGATGTTCCAGGAGTTGAAGTTCATCTTTGAAAAGAATGCCAAGATCGAGAGGTATGAGACCACCGATAAATTCTTTGCTTGCAAGATGGAGGAGAATTCGTCTGTCAGTGAGCACTTACTGAAGATGTCTGGGTACTATACCCGCATAGCTGATCTGGGACTTGTGTTCCCGGACGAGGCTATCATTGACAGAATTCTCCAGTCACTCCCGCCTAGCTACAAGAGCTTCGTGCAGCAGTACAACATGCAAGGGATGAACAAAACCATCGCCGAGCTGTTTTCAATGCTGAAAGTCGCTGAGGCAGACATCAAAAAGGAGTATCAAGTGTTGATGGTCGATAAAACCACCAGTTTCAAGAAGAATGGCAAGGGCAAGAAGGGTAACTCTAAGAAGGGTGGCAAGGCAGTTGCTCATCCAGTGAAGAAACCCAAGGCTGGGCCCAAGCCAGAGACTGAGTGTTTCTATTCCAAGGGGAACGGCCACTGGAAGCGGAACTGCCCCAAGTATCTGGCAGACAAGAAGGGGGCCAACAACAACAACAAGCAAGGTATATGTGATATACATGTTATTGATGTGTACCTTACCAACTCTCGTTGTAGTGCCTGGGTATTTGATACCGGTTCGGTTGCTCACATTTGCAACTCTAAACAGGAACTGCGGAATAAACGGAGGCTGGCGAAGGACGAAGTGACGATGCGCGTGGGAAATGGTTCCAAGGTTGATGTGATCGCCGTCGGCACGCTCGCTCTTCGATTACCATCGGGATTAGTTATGAACCTGAATAATTGTTATTTAGTGCCTGCGTTAAGCATGAACATTATATCTGGATCTTGTTTGATGCGAGACGGTTACTCATTTAAATCAGAGAATAAAGGTTGTTCTATTTATATGGGTAATATCTTTTATGGTCATGCACCCGAAGTGAGGGGTTTATTCTTATTGAATCTCGATAGTGATGGTACACATGTTCATAACATTGATGCCAAAAGATGTAGAGTTGATAAAGATAATACCACTTACTTGTGGCACTGCCGTCTGGGTCATATCGGCGTAAAACGCATGAGGAAGCTCCATACTGATGGACTTTTGGAGTCTCTTGATTTTGAATCACTTGACACATGCGAGCCGTGCCTCATGGGCAAGATGACAAGGACCCCGTTTTTAGGTATAATGGAACGGGCAAGTGACTTATTGGAAATCATACATACTGATGTGTGTGGTCCGATGAGTGTCACGGCACGCGATGGATATCGTTATTTTCTCACCTTCACTGACGACTTAAGTAGATATGGGTATATTTACTTAATGAAGCATAAGTCTGAAACTTTTGAAAAGTTCAAGCAATTTCAGAGTGAAGTTGAAAATCATCGTAACAAGAAGATCAAGTTCCTACGATCTGATCGAGGGGGAGAATATCTGAGTTATGAGTTTGGCAATCACTTAAGAAAATGTGGAATCGTTTCACAGTTGACGCCACCTGGAACACCACAGCGTAATGGTGTGTCCGAACGTCGTAATCGAACCCTATTAGATATGGTGCGTTCTATGATGTCTCTTGCCGATTTGCCACTATCATTTTGGGGATATGCGTTAGAGACAGCTGCATTCACTTTAAATAGGGCTCCATCCAAGTCCGTTGAGACAACACCGTATGAACTATGGTTTGGTAAGAAACCTAAGTTGTCTTTTCTCAAGGTTTGGGGTTGCGATGCTTATGTCAAAAGGCTTCAGCCAGAAAAGCTCGAACCCAAAGCGGACAAATGTGTCTTCATAGGATACCCAAAAGAAATTGTTGGGTACGCCTTCTATCTCAGATCCGAAGGCAAAGTGTTTGTCGCTAAGAACGGGTCCTTTCTCGAGAAAGAGTTTCTCTCGAAAGAATTGAGTGGGAGGAAGGTAGAACTTGATGAGGTTATTGAACCTCTGCTTCAACCAGAGAGTTGCGCAGCACAGAAAGATGTTTCTGTGGAACCTGCAGCGGTTGAAGAGGAAGTCAATGATGATGATCAAGAAGCTTCTGATCAAGTTACTACCGAACCTCGTAGGTCGACAAGGGTACGCACTGCACCCGAGTGGTATGGTAACCCTGTCTTGGAGGTCATGTTGTTAGACAACGGTGAACCTACGAGCTATGGAGAAGCGATGGAGGGCCCGGATTCCGACAAATGGTTAGAGGCCATGAAATCCGAGATGGGATCCATGTATGAAAACAAAGTATGGACTTTGGAAGTATTACCTAAAGGGCGGAAGGCCATTCAGAATAAATGGATTTTTAAGAGGAAGACGGACGCTGACGGTAATGTCACCGTGTATAAAGCTCGACTTGTGGCAAAGGGTTTTTCACAAGTTCAAGGGATTGACTACGATGAGACTTTCTCACCCGTAGCGATGCTTAAATCCGTCCGAATCATGTTAGCAATAGCTGCGTATTTCGATTATGAAATTTGGCAGATGGATGTCAAAACAGCGTTCCTTAACGGTTTTCTTAAGGAAGAGTTGTATATGATACAACCGGAAGGTTTTGTCGATCCAGAGAATGCTGACAAAGTATGCAAGCTCCAGCGTTCCATTTATGGGCTGGTGCAAGCATCTCGGAGTTGGAATCTTCGCTTTGATGAGGTGATCAAAGCGTTTGGGTTTATACAAGTTTACAATGAAGCTTGTATTTACAAGAAAGTGAGTGGGAGCTCTATAGCGTTTCTAATATTATATGTGGATGACATATTGCTGATTGGAAACAATATAGAACTTTTGGATAGCGTGAAGGGGTATTTGAACAAGAGTTTTTCGATGAAGGATCTCGGGGAAGCTGCTTTCATATTGGGCATCAAGATCTATAGAGATAGATCAAGACGCTTGATAGGACTTTCACAAAGTACATACCTTGATAAAGTTTTGATGAAGTTCAAAATGGATCAATCCAAGAAGGGGTTCTTGCCGGTATTGCAAGGTACAAAGTTGAGTAAGACTCAATGCCCAGTGACTGCGGAAGATAGAGAAAAGATGAGTGTTGTCCCCTATGCTTCAGCCATAGGCTCTATCATGTATGCAATGCTGTGCACAAGACCAGATGTCAGCCTTGCCATAAGTATGGCCGGAAGGTTTCAAAGTAATCCTGGTATGGATCACTGGACAGCGGTCAAGAATATCCTAAAGTACATGAAAAGGACTAAGGAAATGTTTCTCGTTTATGGAGGTGATCAAGAGCTCGTCGTAAAGGGTTACGTCGATGCAAGCTTTGACACTGATCCGGATGACTCTAAGTCTCAAACCGGATACGTATATATTCTCAACGGGGGAGCGGTAAGCTGGTGCAGTTCCAAGCAAAGCGTGGTAGCCGATTCTACATGCGAAGCGGAGTACATAGCTGCCTCGGAGGCGGCAAAGGAAGGTGTCTGGATGAAGGAGTTCATAACAGATCTTGGAGTTGTGCCTAGTGCACTGAACCCAATGACTCTGTTCTGTGACAACACTGGTGCCATTGCTCTAGCCAAGGAACCAAGGTTTCACAAGAGGACCAGACACATAAAGCGACGCTTCAATTCCATCCGCGATTCAGTCAAGGAGGAGGACATAAACATTTGCAAAGTACACACGGATTTGAATGTTGCAGATCCGTTGACTAAGCCTCTTCCACGGGCTAAGCATGATCAACACCAAGACTCTATGGGTGTTAGATTCATTACCTTGTAATGCTAGATTATTGACTCTAGTGCAAGTGGGAGACTGTTGGAAATATGCCCTAGAGGCAATAATAAAGAAGTTATTATTATATTTCCTTGTTCATGATGATCGTTTATTATCCATGCTATAATTGTATTGATTGGAAACTCAAATACATGTGTGGATGAATAGACAAACTTTGTGTCCCTAGTAAGCCTCTACAGGACTAGCTCGTTGATCAAAGATGACCACGGTTTCCAGGTCATAGACATGAGTTGTCACTTGATAACGGGATCACATCATTAGGAGAATGATGTGATGGACAAGACCCAAACGTTAAACATAGCTTTTGATCGTATCAGTTATCGCTATAGTTTTCTGCATGTCAAGTATAAGTTCCTATGACCATGAGATCATGTAACTCACTGACACCGTAGGAGTGCTTTGTGTGTGCCAAACGTCGCAACGTAACTGGGTGACTATAAAGGTACTCTACAGGTATCTCCGAAGGTGTCTGTTGAGTTGACATGGATCGAGACTGGGATTTGTCACTCCGTGTGACGGAGAGGTATCTCCGGGCCCACTCGGTAATACATCATCTAAATGAGCTCAAAGTGACTAAGTGGTTAGTCACGGGATTATGTATTACGGTAACGAGTAAAGAGACTTGCCGGTAACGAGATTGAACTAGGTATAGAGATACCGACGATCGAATCTCGGGCAAGTAACATACCGACGAGACAAAGGGAACTGTATACGAGATTGCCTGAATCCTTGACATCGTGGTTCATCCGATGAGATCATCGAGAAACGTGTGGGAACCAATATGGGTATCCAGATCCCGCTATTGGTTATTGACCTGGGAGTGTCTCGGTCATGTCTACATGGTTTCCGAACCCGCAGGGTCTACACACTTAAGGTTCGGTGACGCTAGGGTTGTTAGTGAGAACAGTGCATGGTTACCGAAGGTTGTTCGGAGTCCCGGATGAGATCCCGGACGTGACGAGGGTCTCCGGAATGGTCCGGGGACGAAGATTGATATATAGGATGAAAGGTTTCGGAGTCCGGAAGTGTTCCGGGGAGTGTCGGGAAGACGGCAGATGACCGAAAAGGGTTTCGGGGGTTCCGGAAGGGGTTTCGGGCCTAATGGGCCACAAAGGGGGACACAACAGCCCTCATAGGGCTGTGCGCCCCCCTCCTGGGCCCTCTCATCATGCGCAAGGGGTGGTGGCCCCCCCCTAGGGCTGCCGCACCCCCCCAGGCTTGGGGGGCAAGGCACTTGGGGGGGGGGAAACCCTAACCCTGGGGCGCCGCCCCCTCCCACCTCCCCTTGGCCGCCGCCCCTAGGGACTAACCCTAGGGCGCCCCTCCCCTTCCTACCCCCCTATATAAAGAGAGGCAGAGGGAGGGCAGCCACACACGTTCGTGCCTCAGTGCTGCCCTCCCTCTCCCACTACAATCTTCGTTTTCCCGCGGTGCTTGGCGAAGCCCTGCTGGAATCCTCCTCCACCATCACCACCACGCCGTCGTGCTGCCGGTGTCTCCATCAACCTCTCCTTCCCCCTTGCTGGATCAAGAAGGAGGAGACGTCCCCGAGCTGTACGTGTGAAGAACGCGGAGGCACCGTTGCTTCGGTGCTAGGATCTTCGGCGATCTGAATCGCGACGAGTACGACTCCATCAACCGCGTTCTTGAACGCTTCCGCTTAGCGATCTACAAGGGTATGTGGATCCAACTCTCCTCTCGTAGATGTATCTCCTAGATTGATCTTGGTGAACGTAGGAAATTTTTTTGTTTCCCATGCAACATTCCCCAACAGGAAGAACTTCAGCTCACCCATCATGGACATCTGATATTGTTCTTGCATCATGTGACCAAACTCATCACTTTATCTTTTGTCAGTGCAGCCGAAGATAATGTCGTCCACATAGATTTGGCAGACAAACAGTTCATCATCATATGTCTTCGTGAATAGTGTGGGATCTAGGGATCCAGGTTTGAAGCCTTTGCTCTTCAGGAAGTCTTTGAGTGTGTCATACCAAGCACGAGGCGCTTGTTTGAGGCCATACAGTGCCTTGTTGAGTTTGTATACCATATCAGGAAGTTTTGGATCTTCAAAGCCAGGTGGTTGTGCAACATACACCTCTTCTTCAATCCTTCCATTGAGAAAGGCACTCTTTACATCCATTTGATACAAAAGTATGTTGTGACGATTTGCATAGGCTACCAGTATACGAATAGCTTCAAGTCTAGCCACAGGAGCAAATGTTTCATCGAAGTCAATCCCTTCAACTTGAGTGTATCCTTGAGCAACAAGACGAGCTTTGTTTCTGACAACTTGACCATGCTCATCTTGCTTGTTGCGATAAATCCATTTTGTGCCTATTATGTTGTGCTTGCGAGGGTCGGGACGCTTGACAAGTTCCCACACGTTGTTCAGCTCAAACTGCTGAAGCTCTTCTTGCATTGTTTGAATCCATTCGGGTTCCATAAAAGCTTCAGCAACTTTCTTGGGTTCAGATATTGAGACAAAAGTGAAGTGCCCATAGAAATTTGCAAGCTGTGTTGCTCTTGAACGAGTAAGTGGACCAGTTGCATTTATGCTGTCAATTATCTTCTCAACTTGTACTTCATTTGCAACACGAGGATGAGTGGACGAAGATTTTGCTCTTGCTATACATTGTCATCGTCAGGAGGGTTGTCTTCAGGCTGAGCATTGTCGTTAGGTTGATTTGGAGCAGAAATGATGAGTTCCTCGTCAGGTTGCGCTTCAGAAGGCATGATCTCACCGGTTCCCATTAGCTTGATAGATTCATTTGGTGAAGCCTCATCTAGCACATTTGGTAGGGTCTCTCTTTGTGAACCATTCGTTTCATCAAACCGCACATCCACAGTTTCAACAATTTTATAGAGAAAGACGTTGAAGACTCTGTAGGAGTGTGAGTCCTTTCCATATCCGAGCGTGAAGCCTTCATGTGCTTTTGGTGCAAACTTTGACTTGTGATGTGGATCCTTGATCAAGCACCTAGCTCCAAATACTCTGAAGTAACTTAAGTTAGGCTTCTTTCCAGTGAGGAGTTCATAGGACGTTTTCTTCATAAGCTTGTGAAGATAAACACGGTCTATGGCATGCAGTATCAATAGCTTCGGGCCAGAACCTTCTTGGTGTCTTGTATTCATCGAGCATCGTTCGAGCCATCTCAATTAAAGTTCTGTTCTTGCGCTCAACGATGCCATTCTGCTGAGGTGTGCACGGGGCTGAGAACTCATGAGTGATCCCCATTGTATCCAGATAAAGATCAAGGCCGGTGTTCTTGAACTCAGTGCCATTGTCACTTCTTATATGCTTGATCTTGACGCCATAGTTGTTCATAGCACGATTCGCGAAGCGTGTGAAGACATCTTGCACTTCAGTATTGTAGAGTATTATGTGCACCCGTGTGTATGTTGAATAATCATCGACAATGACGAAGCCATAGAGACAAGCTGTGGTAGAGAACGTGGAGTAGTGAGTGGGGCCAAATAAGTCCATGTGAAGTAGCTCGAAGGGTTTGGATGTCGTCATGATTGTCTTCGAGGGATGCTTGGCCCTAGTCATCTTCCCAGCTTCACAGGCACCACATAGATGATCTTTCTTGAACTTGACATCCTCGATGCCTACAACGTGCTTCTTCTTTGCGAGAGTGTGCAAGTTCCTCACGCCGGCATGTCCTAGCCTCCGATGCCAGAGCCAGCCCTCTGAAGCTTTTGCTAGAAGACATACGGCCATCTGCGGTCCAGCTGAGAAATCTACCATATACAGATCACCTTTTCTGTATCCTTCAAATACTAAAGACTTGTCAGATTTCATTAGTACAAGGCAACGGAATTTTCCAAATATCACAATCATGTTTAAGTCACAAAGCATTGAGACAGACATTAAGTTGAAACCAAGAGATTCAACAAGCATGACTTTATCCATGTGTTGATCCCTTGAGATTGCAACTCTACCTAGACCCAACACTTTGCTTTTACCAGTATCAGCAAATGTGATGTGACTCTTGTTATATGGACGTAAAGTTGAGTCCATCAGAAGACTTCGATCTCCAGTCATATGATTTGTGCATCCGCTGTCCATAATCCATTCTGAAGACTTTGGTGTCACTCCCTACAATGCAGTTAGGAGGACAGGCTTCACCAAAAGCCATTGTGAATCATAAACATTTGATGTACAAGTGGATTATGAAAGCTTAGATCCAAGTTAGGACTGATAAGATGATTAGCAAGTGATTCATGAACAGAATGAGCAGTAAATCATTTGGGCATTTGATCTTGTGCCCTGTAAGTGTTTTAGGTCCCCAGCAATAGCATCAGACGCCTTTGATTTTTAGGCTGGAGACCTTTCTCTGCAAGAGAAGGTTAGTTCTTCTTAACCACCCACATCTTCAGGGGTGGCTTAGAAGCAGTGAGTCTAAGAGCAGCGTCTGAGGATTTTGGCTTTGGACCCCTACCAAATAATCTTGCAGGAGGAGAATAATACTCATAAGAATAAGCAGAAAAATTCTTTGTTGTATGAATATAGCGGTTTGAAGAAACACGCTCATATTCAGGGGTCTGAGTATGGTTTCCCTACAAAACATTTGCGTTAGGGTGATTCAGGTGAGTCTTTTGTCTGTATGAAGCCTTAGGACCATATGAAGCCTTTGGTATGGGGTTTGTCTTCCCAAGAGGTGTCATGATAATATTTGCTGGAAGTTTCTCAAGACAACCTTTGGGTACCCATATCTTCTTCATAGGTGGCCCGTTCCTGCAGTTAGTACCAATATACCTGGCAAACACTGCACCATTTTGATTCTTAAACAGTTTATAGTTTGCATCAAAGGATTCATCAATGATAATAGGATTAGCGCAAGTGAAGCCAGATAGGGTAGATGGATCCATTGTCGGTTCCTTTGCAGCAACCCATGTGGTTTTGGGATACTGCTCAGGCTTCCAGTATGAACCATCAACATTCATTCCTGTCGAACCCAACACCCTCTTTTCTAGGGTTTCGGTTCACTATCTTCTTTTTGAGGACATCACAAAGAGTCTGATGCCCTTTGAGGCTTTTGTACATCCCTGTTTCAAGCAAAGTCTTCAACCTAGCATTTTCATCAGCAATAGTAGTGGTATCCTCAGCAGAGGGGTTAGTTACCACATCAGTAGTTGAAGATATTGCAACAGTGGCAGCAGTAGAACATTCAGCAACAGATGTAGCGTTATCACGCTCAATGCATTTTAGATATGGTGGTTCAAACTCTTCCTGAGTGGAGCTGATCAGTTGTGCGCGGAGTGACTCATTTTCTTTTTGAATATCTTCATGATCCGCTTTCAATTTCTCAAGTTCTCGCTTCCTTTGAAGGTAATTGTGGGAAAGCTTTTCATGAGTTTTTGAGAGCGATTCATAAAGACCTTCAAGTTCCTTGTACTTAACATGAAGATTTTTCATGTCTTCAATTAAGGACCGAGAACGGGTCATTTCCGCGTCCAACAGGTCATCGCTTTTGTCTAATAGTTTTTTGAATATGTTCCATGGCTTTCTGCTGTTCAGTGGCAATTTTAGCAAGTGTTTTGTAGTTAGGTTTTGATTCACAATCAGAGTCATCTTCACTAGATGTTTGAAAGTAAGCATCACATGATTTTACCTTGGCACCGCGTGCCATGAAGCAGTAGGTGGGAGCAGAGTCGTCATCCTCATCATCAATGTTGGGGACGGGGCCATTGTCTTCAGTGTTGAAGATGGACTTGGCAACGTAGGGAGTGGCTAGAGCCAGATTTGCAGCACCAGAATCAGACTCCTCCTCAGACTCCACCTCCGCTTCTTCAGAAGCAGACTCCTCCTCTGAATCCATCTCCTTGCCAACAAACGCACGAGCCTTGCCAGATGAATTCTTCTTGTGTGATGAATACTTTGATGAAGACTTGGAAGAAGACTTTGAGTATTTCTTCTTTTTCTTGTCATCAGAATCATATTCCTTTCTCTTCTTCTTCTTCTTCTCATTGTCCCACTAAGGACACTCAGAGATGTAGTGACCAGGTTTCTTGCACTTATGACATGTTCTCTTCTTGTAGTCATGGGTAGAAGCTTCATCATTTCTTGAGCTGGATCGTGAAGACTTTCTGAAGCCTTTCTTCCTAGTGAATTTCTGGAACTTCTTCACAAGCATGGCAAGCTCCTTTCCAATGTCTTCAAGATCTTCAGAACTGCAGTCAGATTCTTCTTCAGATGAAGAAACAACCTTTGCCTTTAAGGCACGAGATCGTCCATAGTTGGGACCATAGATGCCATGTTTCTCAAATTGCTGGAACTCATGTGTGTTGAGCCTCTCAAGTATGTCAGACGGATCGCGAGTCTTGAAGTCAGGGCGTTCTTGAATCATCAGGGCAAGGATATCCAATGAGCTGTCGAGTGATCTCAGGAGGGTCTTGACGATTTCATGCTTGGTGATCTCAGTGGCGCCAAGTGCCTGAAGCTCATTTGTGATATCAGTGAGACGATCGAATGTGTGCTGGGCATTCTCATTGTCATGTCTCTTGAAGCGATTGAAGAGATTGCGAAGGACACTAATCCTTTGATCTCTCTGGGTTGAGACGCCTTCGTTGACTTTTGAGAGCCAGTCCCAGACTTCGTTTGACGTTTCCAGGGCACTTACACGACCATACTGTCCCTTGGCCAGATGACCACAGATGATGTTCTTGGCCGTTGAATCCAGTTGAACGAGCCTCTTGGCATCAGCGGGGGTGATACCTTCACCAGTCTTGGGAACGCCGTTCTTGACGACAAACCAGAGGTCCACGTCAATGGCTTCAAGGTGCATGCGCATCTTGTTCTTCCAGTAGGGATATTCAGTGCCATCGAAGACGGGGCACGCAGCGGAGACTTTGATTATCCCTGCAGTCAACATAGCTAAAACTCCAGGTGGTTAAACCGAATCACACAGAACAAGGGAGTACCTTGCTCTGATACCAATTGAAAGTGCATTATATCGACTAGAGGGGGGGTGAATAGGCGATTTTTATGAAATGCTTCAAAACATGGTAGTTTCGAAGACAAAGGATAAATCCAATCCTATTTGTATGCAGCGGAAAGTAGACTACACTAGACAAGCCATAGTAAGGTATTCAATGAAGTGAAAGCACGAAGACTAATAGCAGTTAGGCAGTAGGGATCAAGATGGAAGAAGGAATGAGGCCAATCAGAACAAGTAGTCACTCAGTGAAGTCAATCAGATAAGGCAGACAGGCAATGACTTCACAACATAAGACAGTAAGTAAAGGGAAGGAAAGGATAGAACTAGTAGCTCGAGGAAGACAGTGATTTGTTAGACCAGTTCCAGTTGCTGTGACAACTGTACGTCTGGTTAGGGAGGCTGAGATTTAACTCAGAAGACCGCGTCTTCACCTTATTCCCCTTGAGCTAAGGACACCTAGTCCTCGCCCAATCACTCTGGTAAGTCTTCAAGGTAGACTTTCAAACCTTCACAGACTTCGTTCACCGGCGATCCACAATGACTCTTGGATGCTCAGAACGCGACGCCTAACCGGCTGGAGGAAACACAATCCTCAAGTGTAATAAGTCTTTAGGTCACACAGACAAAAAGACTTCAGTGATACCTAACACTCTTTGGCTCTGGGTGTTTTGGATTTGTCATCGCAAGGATTTCTCTCTCAAATGCTTCGGAGGTGGGTTGCTCTCAAACGACAAAAGCCGTGCAATAACTCTGAGCAGCCAACAATTTATGGTGTAGGGGGTGGGCTATTTATAGCCACTGGGCAACCCGACCTGATTTGTCCGAAGTGACCCTGGGTCACTAGGGAACTGACACGTGTTCCAACGGTCAGATTTCAAACACTCACACGGCAACTTTACTTGGGCTACAAGTAAAGCTGACTCATCCAGCTCTGGATAAGATTTGCTCTCATTGTCTTCGCTCGAAGACATAGGATTTGGTTGAGCATCACTTCAGTCACTCTGACTTAGTTCACTTGGACCCCACTTAACAATACGGTGGTTCCTATGACTCAACAAAGAAGAAAGGAAACAACGAAACATCTAAGTCTTCGCGCTCCATAGTCTTCACACAATGTCTTCTCCTGTCATAGTCTTCAATAAGATATTCTTCATGTACCACCACTGTTATCAATGTCTTCATACATTTTTAGGGGTCATCTCCGGTAGGTAAACCAAATCAATGAGGCACTACTACCTGTGTTATCCTGCAATTCTCACAAACACATTAGTCCCTCAACCAGGTTTGTCGTCAATACTCCAAAACCAACTTGGGGTGGCACTAGATGCACTTACACTTCCCCTAGTCCAATTCGGGCCCGTGGGGGGGGGGGCACCTCCCCTTGGCCTGCCTCCTCCTATTCCCGTATGGCCCAATAAGGCCAATTACTTCTCCCCATGAATTCCCGTAACTCCCTGGTACTCCGAAAAATACGCGAATCACTTGGAACCTTTCCGATGTCCGAATATAGCCTTCCAATATATGAATCTTTACCTCTCAACCATTTCGTGACTCCTCGTCATGTCTGTGATCTCACCCGGGACTACGAACAAACTTCGGCCATCAAATCACATAACTCATAATACAAATTGTCATCAAACGTTAAGCGTGCGGACCCTACGGGTTCGAGAACTATGTACACATGTCCGAGACACTTTTCCGGTCAATAACCAATAGCGGAACCTGGATGCTCATATTGTCTGCTGCATATTCTATGAAGATCTTTATCGGTCAAACCGCATAACAACATATGTTGTTCCCTTTGTCATCGGTATGTTACTTGCCCGAGATTGAATCGTCGGTATCATCATACCTAGTTCAATCTCGTTACCGGCAAGTATTATTATGATGAGTATTACCGAGAGGTCCCAGAGATACCTCTCCGACACTCGGAGTGACTGAAAGTGCGTTATATCGACTTGAGGGGGGTGAATAGGCAATTTTTACAAATTCGTCATTGAGGAAATTCTAGATGAGGAATTTCCTAAGCTACGAACTACTTAGCAGCGGAATAGATACTCAAGTGCATGCATAACAAGACAGTAGCATGGTCATCATGATGAAATGAAAGAAAACACATAGTACAAGTTGCATGTGAACAGGATAAGCAGGCTGAGGACTGAGGACTAAAGAAATTGGGTTGAGGAAATTGAGAAAGTCTTCAGTCAAAGTCTTCAAACAGTACATATCAAGTTCATCAACACATGAATGAGTAAATGGAAGGGTTGAGGAAATAGAACTAGTAGGCTTGATGAAGACAATGATTTGTTAGACCAGTTCCAAGTGTTGTGACAGTTGTGCGTCTGGTTAGGGCGGCTAGGTATTTAAACCCGAGGACACACAGTCCCAAACACCCAGTCTTGTACACACAGTCCAAGACACAAAGTCCTCACCGTATTCCTCTTGAGCTAAGGTCACACAAACCTCGCCCAATCAATCGTGGTAAGTCTTCACAAGTGACTTCCAAACCTTCACAGACTTGGTCACTCGGCGATCCATGCTACCTCTTGAGCATGTGTTGGTTTTCCCTTGAAGAGGAAAGGGGGATGCAGCAAAGTGGCGTAAGTATTTCCCTCAGTTTTTGAGAACCAATGTATCAATCCAGTATGAGACTAGACGCAAATCGCCTAGTACCTGCACAAACAATCAAGAACTTTGCAACCAACGCGATAAAGGGGTTGTCAATCCCTTCACGACCACTTGCAAAAGTGAGATCTGATAAAGATAATATGATAAATATTTTTGGTATTTTTGTTGTATAGATTGGAAAATAAATAGTAGACTAGAATTGTAGATCAGAAACTTGTATGATGTAAAGTAGACCCGGGGGCCATAGGTTTCAGTAGTGGCTTCTCTCATGATAACATAAATTACGGTGGGTGAACAAATTACTGCCGAGCAATTGATAAAAAAGCGCATAGTTACGAGAATATCTAGGCATGATTATGAACATAGGCATCACGTCCGTGTCAAGTAGATCGAAACGATTTTGCATCTACTACTATTACTCGACACATCGACCGCTATCCAGCATGCATCTAGAGTATTAAGTTCATAAGAACGGAGTAACGCCTTAAGCAAGATGACATGATGTAGATGGATAAACTCGAGCAATATGATATAAACCCCATCTTTTTATCCTCGATGGCAACAATACAATACGTGTATGTTCCCTTTCTGTCACTGGGATCAAGCACCGCAAGATTGAAATCAAAGCTAAGCACTTCTCCCATTGCAAGAAAGATCAATCTAGTAGGCCAAACCAAACTGATAATTCGAAGAGACTTGCAAAGATATTAGATCATGCATATAAGAATTCAGAGAAGAACCAAATATTGTTCATAGATAATCTTGATCATAAACGCACAATTAATCGGATCTCGACAAACACACCGCAAACAGAATTACATCGAATAGATCTCCAAGAAAATCGAGGAGAACTTTCAACTGAGAACCAGAGAGAGAAGAAGCCATCTAGCTAATAACTATGGACTCGAAGGTTTGTGGTAAACTACTCACACATCATCGGAGAGCCTATGGTGTTGATGTAGAAGCCCTCCGTGATCGAATCCCCCTCCGGCGGAGCGCTGGAAAAGGCCCCAAGATGGGATATCATGGGTACAGAAGGTTGTGGTAGTCGAAAAGTGGTCTCGTGGATCTCCTCGATGTTTTCAGGGTACAAGAGTATATATAGGAGGAAGAGGTACGTCGGTGGAGCTACGAGGGGCCCACGAGAGTGGGGGGCGCGCCTTCTCCCTGGGCGCGCCCTATTGCCTCGTGGCTTCCCAGACTTCTACTCCAAGTCTTATAGATTGCTTTCGGTCCAAGAAAGATCATCGCGAAGGTATCATTCCATTTGGACTCCGTTTGGTATTCCTTTTCTGCGAAACACTGAAATTGGCAAAAAAATAGCATCTGGCACTGGGCCTCCGGTTAATAGGTTAGTCCCAAAAATAATATAAAAGAGCATATTAAAGCCCATTAAACATTCAAAACAGATAATATAATAGCATGGAACAATAAAAAATTATAGATACGTTGGAGACGTATCAAGCATCCCCAAGCTTAATTCATGCTCGTCCTCGAGTAGGTAAATGATAAAAACAGAATTTTTGATGTGGAATGGTACCTAACATAATTTTCAGTGTAATTTTCTTTATTGTGGCATGAATGTTCAGATCCGAAATATTCAAGGCAAAGGTTTAATATTGACATAAAAATAATAATACTTCAAGCATACTAACAAAGTAAACATGTCTTCTCAAAATAGCATGGCCAAAGAAAACTATCCCTACAAAATCATATAGTCTGGCTATGCTCTATCTTCATCACACAAAATATTTAAATCTTGCACAACCCCGGTTTCAGCCAAGCAATTGTTTCATACTTTGGTATTCTCAAACTTTTTCAACTTTCACGCAATACATGAGCGTGAGCCATGGATATAACACTATAGGTGGAATAGAGTGGTGGTTGTGGAGAAGACAAAAAGGAGGAAGATGGACAAACATCAACTATGTGTATCAATGGGCTATGGAGATGCCCATCAATAGATATCAATGTGAGTGAGTAGGGATTGCCATGCAACAGATGCACTAGAGCTATAAATGTATGAAAGCTCAACTAAAGAAACTAAGGGGGTGTGCATCCAACTCGCTTGCTCACGAAGACCTAGGGTATTTTGAGGAAGCCCATCATTGGAATATACAAGTCAAGTTCTATAATGAAAATTCCCACTAGTATATGAAAGTGACAAAACAAGAGACTCTCTATCATGAAGATCATGGTGCTACTTTGAAGCACAAGTGTGGAAAAGGATAGTAGCATTGCCCCTTCTCTCTTTTTCTCTCATTTTTTATTTTTATTTTGGGCCTTTTTTCTCTTCTCCTTTTCATGGCCTCTTTTTTTTCGTCTGGAGTCTCATCCCGACTTGTGGGGGAATCATAGTCTCCATCATACTTTCCTCACTGGGACAATGCTCTAATAATGAAGATCATCACACTTTTATTTACTTACAACTCAAGAATTATAACTCGATGCTAGAACAAAATATGAATCTATGTGAATGCCTCCGGCGGTTTAGCGGGATGTGCAATGAATCAAGAGTGACATGTATGAAAAAATTATTGATACGTCTCCAATATATCTATAATTTTTTATTGTTCCATGCTATTATTTATGAAGTCTTGGATGTTTAATGGGCTTTATCATTCACTTTTATATCATTTTTGGGACTAACCTACTAACCTAAAGGCCCAGTCCAGATTGTTGTTTTTTGCCTATTTCAGAGTTTTGCAGAAAAGGAATATCAAACGGAGTCCAAATGGAACGAAACCTTCGCGGGAGATATTTTTGGAGGAAATCACACTCGGAAAATGTCAGGACCAAGTCAGGGGGCTAGGGGCCAGCCCTCGAGGGTGGGGGGCGCACCCCCTTCCCAGGGCGCGCCCCCTGCCTCGAGGCTGGCCCACACGGCCCCCGGTGCCCTCCTTCTTCCTATATATACCTACGTACCGCAGAAACTTCATACGCAGAGAGAAAACCCTAATTCCACCGTCGTAGCTTCTGTTCCCGTGGAGATCCCATCTTGGAGCATGTTCCGGGAGGGGGATCCATCACGGAGGCCTTCATCATCATCATCATCGCCCTCACCATGAGTTGTGAGTAGTTTACCACAGACATTCAGGTCCATAGCTAGTATCTAGATGGCTTCTTCTCTCTCTCCGGATCTCAATACAAAGTTCTCCTCGGTCTTCGAGGAGATCTATTCGATGTAATCTCTTTTTGCGGTGTGTTTGTCGAGATCCGATGAATTGTGAGTTTATGATCAAGGTTATCTATGAAAGATATTTGGTTCTTCTCTGAACTTTTTATGTGTGCTCATAATATCCTTGCAAGTCTCTTCGAATTATTGGTTTGGTTTGGCCTACTAGATCTATAGTTCTTGCAATGGGAGAAGTGCTTGGCTTTGGGTTCAATCTTGCGGTGTCCTTTCCCAGTGATAGTAGGGGCAGCAAGGCACGTATTGTATTGTTGCCATCGAGGATAAAAAGATTGGGTTTTCATCATATTGCTTGAGTTTATCCCTCTACATCATGTCATCTTGCTTAAGGCGTTACTCTGTTCGTATGAACTCAACACACTAGATGCATGCTGGATAGCGGCCGATGTGTGGAGTAATAGTAGTAGATGCAGAATCGTTTCGATCTACTTGTCTCGGACGTGATGCCTATATACAATGATCATGCCTAGATAGTCTCATAATTATTCGCTTTTCTATCAATTGCTCGACAGTAATTTGTTTACCCGCCGTAGAATATCGCTATCATGAGAGAAGCCACTAGAGAAAACTATGGCCCCCGGGTCTATTCTCAACATATCAATCTACATCTACTTTACTTTTCTTGCTTTTATTTGCTGTTTTATTAAACCAAAAATACCAAAAATATAATTATCATGTCTATCAGATCTCACTCTCGGAAGTGACCGTAAAGGGATTGACAACCCCTTATCGCGTTGGCTGCGAAGTTCTTATTTGTTTGTGCAGGTGCGAGGGACTGGCACGTGGTCTCCTACTGGATTGATACCTTGGTTCTCACAAACTAAGGGAAATACTTATGCTACTGTGATGCATCTCCCTTTCCTCTTCGAGGGAATAGAACGCAAGCTCAAGAGGTAGCAAGAAGAATTTATGGAGCCGTTGCCGGGGAGGCTTACGCAAAAGTCATATACCAAGTACCTATCACAAACCCTTATCCTTCGCATTACATTTATTTGCCTCTCGTTTTCCTCTCCCCCACTTCACCCTTTCCATTTTATTCGCCCTTCTTCCGTCGTGTGTTTTTCGTTCGCTTGCTTCTTGTTTGCTTGTGTGTGTTGGATTGCTTGCTTGTCACTATGGCTCAGAACAATACCAAATCACGTGACTTCTCCAATACCAACAACAGTGATTTTATTAGCACTCCGATTGCTCCTATTACTGAAGTTGAATCTTGTGAGATCAATGTTGCTTTGCTCAATCTTGTCATGAAAGATCAATTCTCCGGCCTTCCCAGTGAAGTTGCCGCTACCCATCTAAATAACTTTGTTGATTTGTGTGATATGCAAAAGAAAAGGGATACAGATAATGGTATTGTTAAATTGAAGTTATTTTCGTTTTCACTTAGAGATCGTGCTAAAACTTCGTTCTCCTCTTTGCCTAGAAATAGTATTGATTCATGGAATACGTGCAAAGATGCTTTTATCTCGAAGTATTTCCCTCCCGCTAAGATCATCTCTCTTAGAAACGATATTATGAATTTGAAGCAACTAGATCATGAGCATGTTGCACAAGCTTGGGAGAGAATGAAATTAATGATACGTAATTGCCCTACATATGGTTTGAATCTATGGATGATTATTCAAAACTTTTATGCTGGCTTAAATTTTGCTTCTAGAAATCTTTTACATTCGGTCGCCGGAGGCACTTTCATGGAAACCACCTTAGGAGAAGCTACTAAACTCCTAGATAATATTATGGTTAATTATTCTTAGTGGCACGCCGAAAGATCTACTAGTAAAAAAGTACATGCTATCGAAGAATTTAGTGTTTTGAGTGGAAAGATGGATGAACTTATGAAATTGTTTGCTGCTAAGAGTGCTTCTTCTAATCCTAATGATATGGATTTGTCCACTTTGATTGAGAATAACAATGAATCTTTGGATGTGTATTTTGTTGGTAGGAATAATTTTGGTAACAATGCTTATAGAGGTAATTTTAATCCTAGGCCTTTTCCTAGTAATTCCTCTAATAATTTTGGTAATTCCTACAACCACTCTTATGGAAAGATGCCTTCTGAATTTGAAACTAGTGTTAAAGAGTTTATAATCTCGCAAAAGAATTTCAATGCTATGCTTGAAGAGAAATTTCTTAAGGTTGATGAATTGGCTAGAAGTGTGGATAGAATTACTCTTGATGTTGATTCTTTGAAACTTAGATCTATCCCACCTAAGCATGATATCAATGAGTCTCTCAAAGCCATGAGAATTTCCATTGATGAATGCAAAGAAAGAACCGCTAGAATGCGTGCTAAAAGAGAAGATTATATTAAATCGTGTTCTTCTAGTTATCGTGAAAATAAAGATGAAGATCTGAAAGTTATTGATGTGTCTCCTATTAGATCCTTGTTTTCTAGTATTAATCTTGATGAAAATAGGATTGGAGATGAGTCTGCTTTAAGGTGTCCTAATGATCCAGAGTTTTTAGATCTTGATGCTAAAAGTGGGAGTGAAGAGATTAAAACGTTGCATAGTAATGAACCCACTACTTTGGATTTCAAAGGATTCAATTATGATAATTGCTCTTTGATTGATTGTATTTCCTTGTTGCAATCTGTGCTAAATTCTCCGCATGCTTATAGTCAAAATAAAGCTTTCACTAAACATATAGTTGATGCTTTGATGCAATCTTATGAAGAAAAACTTGAGTTGGACGTTTCTATACCTAGAAAGCTTTATGATGAATGGGAACCTACTATTAAAATAAAAATAAAAGATCATGAATGCTATGCTTTGTGTGAATTGGGTGCTAGTGTCTCCACTATCCCAAAAACTTTGTGTGATTTGCTAGGGTTCTATGAGCTTGATGATTGTTCTTTAAATTTTCATCTTGCGGATTCCACTATTAAGAAACCTATGGGAAGAATTAATGATGTTATTATTGTTGTCTATAGGAATTATGTGCCCGTAGATTTCATTGTTCTTGATATAGATTGCAATCCTTCATGTCCTATTATTCTTGGTAGACCTTTCCTTAGAACGATTGGTGCAATTATTGATATGAAGGAAGGAAATATTAGATTCCAATTTCCGTTAAGGAAAGGCATGGAACCCTTTCCTAGAAAGAAAATCAAATTACCATATGAATCTATCATGAGAGCCACTTATGGATTGCCTTCCAAACATGGCAATACCTAGATCTATCTTATATCATGCCTAGCTAGGGCCGTAAAACGATAGCGCTTGTTGGGAGGCAACCGAATTTTTTGTTTTTTTGTTTTTGTTGCTTTTAGGGAATAAATATTGCATCTAGCCTCTGATTAGATGTGGTTTCATGTTTTGTTTAGTGTTTGTGCCAAGTAGAACCTTTGCTAAGACTTGTGTGAAGTTTATATGATCTTGCTGTGAAAAACAGAATCGTTAGCGCTCGCTAAAGTAGTCTTCAGATTTTACTGGAGCGTGATTTTTAGTTGATTATTTTTGCTTCTGATTGCTAGAAAAATTTCGAAAATTTACCAATTTAGTTTGAATTTTTTGGAGTTCCAGAAGTAGGCGAACCCTGCAGATTACTACAGACCGTTCTGTCTTTGACATATTCTATTTTTCGTGTGTTGTTTGCTTATTCCGATGCATCTATGAGTAATATTGGAGGATATGAACCATAGAGAACTTGGAGTATAGTAGGTTTAACACCAATATAAATAAAAAATGAATTCCTTGATGTACCTTTGAGTGGTGGTTTGCTTTCTCTGACTAACGGAGCTCACGAGAATTTTTGTCTAAGTTTTTTGTTGTGAAGTTTTCAAGTTTTGAGTATTGCTTTGATGGACTATGGAACAAGGAGTAGTAAAGGCCCAAGCTTGGGGATTCCCATGGAACCCCAAGTAAATTCAAGATAATCAAAAATCCTAAGCTTGGGGATGCCCCGGGAAGGCATCCCCTCTTTCGTCTTCATCCATCGGTAACTATACTTGGAGCTATATTTTTATTCGCAACATGTTATGTGTTTTGCTTGGAGCGTCTTGTATAATTTGAGTCTTTGCTTGATAGTTTTCCACAATCATCCTTGCTGGACACACCTATTTGAGAGAGTTAAATATGGCCTAGAAATTGTTAGAACACTCTATGTGCTTCACTTATATCTTTTGAGTTAAATAGTTTTTGCTCTAGTGCTTCACTTATATCTTTTAGAGCACGGTGGTGGTAATATTTTGCAGAAATTTTTGAACTCTCATGCTTCACTTAGCTCTATTTGGGAGTCTATTAAAACAACATGGTAAAGTGTTTAGGCTAAAGAAACTAGTCTTCACATGATAAACATCCAATGTCAATGTAGTAAAAAAAATCACATCTAGTGCATTGAATAGAAAGAGATGTTGGATGCTTGATAATTGTTTTGAGACATGAGGATAGTGATATTAGAGTCATGCTAGTGGAGTTATTATGAAATTTAGAAATACTTGTGTTAAGGTTAGTGATTCCCGTAGCATGCACGTATGGTGAACCGTTGCGTGACTAAGTTAAAGCATGAGGTATTTGTAGAGTGTCAACCTTTGTGTGGAGGTCGGGGGCGCGCGATGGTTAACTCCTACCAACCTCCCCCCCAGGGGCATGCGTTGATTGCTTTGTTTTGATGACTCATAATTTTTTGCAATAAGTATATGAGTTCTTATGACTAATGTTGAGTCCATGGATTATACGCACTCTCACCCTTCCACCATTTCTAGCCTCTCTTGTACCGCGCAACTTTCGCCGGTGCCATAAACCCACTATATATCCTTCCTCAAAACAGCCACCATATTGTTCCTCAAAATAGCCACCACACCTACCTATCATGGCATTTCCATAGCCATTCCGAGATATATTGCCATGCAACTTTTCACCGTTCCGTTTATATGACACGCATCATATTGTCATATTGGCATTGCATGATCATGTAGTTGCCATCGTATTTGTGGCTAGGCCACCATGCATAATTCTTTCATACATGTCACTCTTGTTTCATTGCACATACCGGTACACCGCCGGAGGCATTCATATAGAGTCATACTTTGTTGTTGTAGTATCGAGTTGTAATTTCGTGTTGTAATGAAAGTGTGATGATCATCATTTTTAGAGCATTGTCCCATGGGAGGAAAGGCTGAATCTATAAAGCCCCTCCGCAAAAAAAGAAGAAGAAAAAGAAAGGCCCAAAAAAAAAGAAAAAAAAGGAAAAAAAGGGACAATTGCTACTATCTTTTTCCACACGTGTGCTTCAAAGTAGCACCATGTTCTTCATTGTAGAGAGTCTCATGTTTAGTCACTTTCATATACTAGTGGGAATTTTTCATTATAGAACTTGGCTTGTATATTCCAACGATGGGCTTCCTCAAATGCCCTAGGTCTTCGTGAGCAAGCAAGTTGGATGCACACCCGCTAGTTTGTTTTGTTGAGCTTTCATTCATATTTAGCTCTAGTGCATCCGTTGCATGGTAATCCGTACTCACTCACATTGATATCTATTGATGGGCATCTCCATAGCCCGTTGATACGCCTAGTCGATGTGAGACTATCTCCCTCTTTTTGTCTCCTCCACAACCTCCTCTATTCCACCCATAGTGCTATGTCCATGGCTCACGCTCATGTATTGCGTGAAAGTTGAAATGTTTGAAAAGATAGAGCATGAAAACAAATGCTTGGCTTAAATCGGGGTTGTGCATGATATGAATATTTAGTGTGATAACAAGGGAGCATAGCCAACACTATATGATTTTGTAGGGATAACTTTCTTTAGCCATAGTATTTTGAGAAGACATGATTGCTTTGCTAGTAGTGCTTCTGGTATTGTTATTTCTTATGTCAATATAGACTTTTGTCTTGAATCTTTCAGATCTGAACATTCATGCCACAATTAAGAGAATTACATTGAAAAACTATATTGGTTAGCATTCCACATCAAAAATTCTTCCTTTATCATTTACCTACTCGAGGACGACCAGGAATTAAGCTTGGGGATGCTTGATACGTCTCCAACGTATCTATAATTTTTTATTGTTCCATGCTATTATTTATGAAGTCTTGGATGTTTAATGGGCTTTATAATTCACTTTTATACCATTTTTGGGACTAACCTACTAACCCAAAGGCCCAGTCCAGATTGCTGTTTTTTGCCTATTTCAGGGTTTTGCAGAAAAGGAATATCAAACGGAGTCCAAATGGAATGAAACCTCCGCGAGAGATATTTTTGGAGGAAATCACGCTCGGGAATCTTCGGGACCAAGTCAGGGGATGGAGGGCCAGCCCTCGCGGGAGATATTTTTGGAGGAAATCACGCTCGGAAGTCAGGACCAAGTCAGGGGGCAAGGCACCAGCCCTCGAGGGTGGGGGGCGCGCCCCCCTTCCCAGAGCGCGCCCCCTGCCTCGAGGCTGGCCCACACGGCCCCCGGTGCCCTCCTTCTTCTTATATATACCTACGTACCCCAGTAACTCCATACGCAGAGAGAAAACCCTAATTCCACCGCCGTAGCTTCTGTTCTCGTGGAGATCCCATCTTGGAGCCTGTTCTGGGAGGATGATCCATCACGGAGGCCTTCATCATCATCATCATCGCCCTCACCATGAGTTGTGAGTAGTTTACCACAAACCTTCGGGTCCATAGCTAGTATCTAGATGGCTTCTTCTCTCTCTCCGGATCTCAATACAAAGTTCTCCTCGGTCTTCGAGGAGATCTATTCGATGTAATCTCTTTTTGCGGTGTGTTTGTCGAGATCCGATGAATTGTGAGTTTATGATCAAGGTTATCTATGAAATATATTTGGTTCTTCTCTGAACTTTTTATGTGTGCTCATAATATCCTTGCAAGTCTCTTCAAATTATTGGTTTGGTTTGGCCTACTAGATCTATAGTTCTTGCAATGGGAGAAGTGCTTGGCTTTGGGTTCAATCTTGCGGTGTCCTTTCCCAGTGACAGTAGGGGCAGCAAGGCATGTATTGTATTGTTGACATCAAGGATAAAAAGATGGGGTTTTCGTCATATTGCTTGAGTTTATCCCTCTACATCATGTCATCTTGCTTAAGGCGTTACTCTGTTCGTATGAACTCAATACACTAGATGCATGCTGGATAGCGGTCGATGTGTGGAGTAATAGTAGTAGATGCAGAATCGTTTCGGTCTACTTGTCTCGGACGTGATGCCTATATACAATGATCATGCCTAGATAGTCTCATAATTATTCGCTTTTCTATCAATTGCTTGACATTAATTTGTTTACCCGCCGTAGAATATCGCTATCATGAGAGAAGCCACTAGAGAAAACTATGGCCCCCGGGTCTATTCTCAACATATCAATCTACATCTACTTTACTTTTCTTGCTTTTATTTGCTGTTTTATTAAACCAAAAATACCAAAAATGTAATTATCATCTCTATCAGATCTCACCCTCGTAAGTGACCGTAAAGGGATTGACAACCCCTTATCGCGTTGGCTGCGAAGTTCTTATTTGTTTGTGCAGGTGCGAGGGACTGGCGCGTGGTCTCCTACTGGATTGATACCTTGGTTCTCATAAGCCGCTACTGTGCCGCATCTCCCTTTCCTCTTCGATGGAATACAACGCAAGCTCAAGAGGTAGCAATTATGAAGGGTGGCTTTGCCACAAATACAATGTCAACTACATGATCATGCAAGGCAATATGACAATGATGAAGCGTGTCATAATAAACGGAACGGTGGAAAGTTGCATGGCAATATATCTCAGAATGGCTATGGAAATGCCATAATAGGTAGGTATGGTGGCTATTTTGAGGAAGGTATATGGTGGGTGTATGGTACCGGCGAAAGTTACCCGATACTAGAGAGGCTAGCAATGGTGGAAGGGTGAGAGTGCGTATAATCCATGGACTCAACATTAGTCATAAAGAACTCATATAGTTATTGCTAAAATCAATAAGTTATCAAAACCAAGCACTACACGCATGCTTCTAGCAGAAGGGTTGGTAGTAGTTAACCATCGCGCGATCCCGACCTCCACACAAAGGAAAACAATCAATAAATAAATCATGCTCCAACTTCATCACATAACGGTTCACCATACGTGCATGCTACGGGAATCACGAACTTTAACACAAGTATTCTTCAAATTCACAATTACTCCACTAGCATGACTCTAACACCACCATCTTCATGTCTCAAAACAATCATCAAGTATCAAACTTATCATAGTATTCAATGCACTCTATATGAAAGTTTTTATTATACCCATCTTGGATGCCCATCATATTAGGACTAGTTTTATAGCCAAAGCAAATTACCATGCTGTTCTAAAGGACTCTCAAAATAATATAAGTGAAGCATGAGAGATCAATAATTCTATAAAATAAAACCACCACCGTGCTCTAAAAGATATAAGTGAAGCACTAGAGCAAAATTTATCTAGCTCAAAAGATATAAGTGAAGCACATAGAGTATTATAATAAATTCCAATTCATGTGTGTCTCTCCCAAAAGGTGTGTACAGCAAGTATGATTGTGGTAAACTAAAAAGCAAATACTCAAATCATACAAGATGCTACAAGGAAAACACATATCATGTGGTGAATAAAAATATAGTCTCAAGTAAAGTTACCGATAGACGAAGACGAAAGAGGGGATGCATTCCCGGGGCATCCCCAAGCTTAGGCTTTTGGTTGTCCTTGAATTTTAACTTGGGGTGCCTTGGGCATCCCCAAGCTTAGGCTCTTGCCACTCTTTATTCCATAGTCCATCAAATCCTTACCCCAAAACTTGGAAACTTCACAACACAAAACTTAACAAAAAATCTCGTGAGCTCCGTTAGTATAAGAAAACAAACCACCACTTTAAGGTACTGTATTGAACTCATTATTTATTTATATTGGTGTTAAACCTACTGCATTCCAACTTCTCTATGGTTCATACCCCCGATACTACTCATAGATTCACCAAAATAAGCAAACAACACACGAAAAATAGAATCTGTCAAAAACAGAACAGTCTGTAGCAATCTCTAACTTTCGAATACTTCTGTAACTCTAAAAATTCTGAAATAAATTTTGGACGCGAGGAATTTGTCTATTAATCATCTGCAAAAAGAATCAACCTAAAAGCACTCTCCAGTAAAAAAATGCCAGCTAATCTCGTGAGCGCAAAAGTTTCTGTTTTTTACAGCAAGATCGCAAAGACTTCACCCAAGTCTTCCCAAAGGTTCTACGTGGCACAAACACTAATTAAAACAGAAAAAACACAATCATAGCAGTAGCATGATGAATTATTTGTTACTAAACAGAAACAAAAAGCAAAGAAAATAAAATTGGGTTGCCTCCCAACAAGCGCTATCGTTTAACGCCCCTAGCTAGGCATAAAAACAAGAATATATCTAGGTATTATCATCTTTGGTATGCAATCCATAAGTGGCTCTCATAATAGATTCATAAGGTAATTTAATTTTCTTTCTAGGAAAGTGTTCCATGCCTTTCCTTAATGGAAATTGGAATCTAATATTTCCTTCTTTCATGTCAATAATTGCACCAATCGTTCCAAGGAAAGGTCTACCAAGAATAATAGGACATGTAGGATTGCAATCTATATCAAGAACTATGAAATCTACGGGCACATAATTCCTATTTGCAAGAATAAGAACATCATTAATCCTTCCCATAGGTTTCTTAATGGTGCAATCCGCAAGATGCGAATTTAAAGAACAATCATCAAATTCACGAAAATCTAACACATCACACAAAGTTTTTGGAATCATGGAAACATTAGCACCCAAATGACATAAAGCATAGCATTCATGATCTTTAATCTTAATTTTAATAGTAGGTTCCCACTCATCATAAAGTTTTCTAGGGATAGAAACTTCTAGTTCAAGCTTTTCTTCATAAGATTGCATTAAAGCATCAACGATATGTTTAGTAAAAGCTTTATTTTGATCATAAGCATGAGGAGAATTTAACACGGATTGCAACAAGGAAATACAATCTATCAAAGAGCAATTATTAAAATTAAATTCCTTGAAATCCAAAATAGTGGGTTCATTGCTATAAAGTTTTGACCTCTTCAATCCCACTTTTATTAATTTTAGCATCAAGATCTAAAAACTCTGAATCATTGGGACGCCTTTTAACTAAAGTTGAATCATCTCCAGTCCCATATTTATCAAGATTCATATTGGAAAACAAATATTTAATGGAATACACATCAATCACTTTTAGATCTTCATCATTATTATCATGAAAACTAGAAGAACACGCTTTCACAAAGCAATCTTTTTTAGCACGCATCCTAGTGGTTCTTTATGTGCACTCATCAATGAAAATTCTCATGGCTTTGAGAGACTCATTGATGTCATGCTTAGGTGGGATATATCTAAGTTTCAAAGAATCAATGTCAAGAGAAATTATATCCACGTTCCTAGCCAAAACATCAATCTTAAGCAATTTTTCTTCAATCATAGCATTAAAATTATTTTGTGAAATCATAAATTCCTTAACACTATTCTCAAAATCAGAGGGCATCTTATTATAATTTCCATAGGAATTATTGTAGGAATTACCATAATTATTAGAGGATACTAGGAAAATGCCTAGGATTAAAGTTTCCTCTATAAGCATTGTTACCAAATTTATTACTACCAACAACATTCACATCCATAGATTCGTTAGTATTATCAATCAAAGTGGATAAGGGTATATCATTGGGATCAACATTAGCACCCTTGCTAGCAAACAATTTCATAAGTTCATCCATCTTTCCACTCAAAACATTAATTTCTTCAATTGCATGCACTTTTTTTTACCAGTGGAAGATCTCTCGGTGTGCCATTGAGAATAGTTAATCATTATATTATCTAGGAGTTTAGTAGCTTCTCCGACAGTGATTTCCATAAAAGTACCTCCCGCGGCCGAATCTAAAAGATTTCTAGAAGCAAAGTTCAAACTGACTTAATTTTTTTGTATAATCATCCGTAGATTCAAACTATGCGTGGGACAATTTCTTATCATAAGTTTCATCCTCTCCCAAGATTGTGCTACATGCTCATGATTAAGTTGTTTGAAATTCATAATATCGTTCCTAAGGGAGATGATCTTAGCAGGAGGAAAATATTTGGCAATAAAACAATATTTGCATTTATTCCATGAATCAATACTATTTTTAGGCAAAGAACAAAACCAAGTTTTGGCCCGATCTCGTAGTGAGAAAGGGAATAGTTTTAATTCAACAAGTTCATTATCTACATCTCTCTTCTTTTGCATATCACATAAATCAATAAAATTATTCAGATGAGATGCGGCATCTTCAGTAGGAAGGCGAGAAAATTGATCTTTCATGACTAGATTCAATAAAGCAGCATTGATTTCACAAGATTCCGCATTAGTAGCGGGAGCAATCGGAGTGCAAATAAAATCATTATTATTGGTGTTGGAAAAGTCACATAATTTGGTGTTTTCTTGAGCCATTGTGACAAGCAAACAACCCAACACACAAGCACACAAGAAGCAAGCGAACGGAAATGAGGAGAACGGTAAAAGGGCGAATAAAATGGCAAAGGTGAAGTGGGGGAGAGGAAAACGAGAGGCGAATGGCAAATAATGTAATGCGAGGGAGAAGAGTTTGTGATGGGTACTTGGTATGTCTTGACGTGAGCGTATATCTCCCCGGCAACAGCGCCAGAAATTGGCAAGTTGATGGGAGATCAAATCTTGACTTGACTTGGCGTAAGTCTCCCCGGCAATGGAACCAGAAATTCTTCTTGCTACCTCTTGAGCATGCATTGGTTTTCCCTTGAAGAGGAAAGGGGGATGCATCAAAGTAGCGTAAGTATTTCCCTCAGTTTTTGAGAACCAAGGTATCAATCCAGTAGGAGACTACACACAAATCGCCTAGTACCTGCACAAACAATCAAGAACCTTGCAACCAACGCGATAAAGGGGTTGTCAATCCCTTCACGACCACTTGCAAAAGTGAGATCTGATAAAGATAATAAGATAAATATTTTTGGTATTTATTGTATAGATTGCAAAATAAATAGTAAACTAGAATTGTAGATCGGAAAATTGTATGATGTAAAGTAGACCCCGGGGCCATAGGTTTCACTAGTGGCTTCTCTCATTATAGCATAAATTACGGTGGGTGAACAAATTACTGTCGAGCAATTGATAGAAAAGCGCATAGTTATGAGAATATCTAGGCATGATCATGAACATAGGCATCACGTCCGTGTCAAGTAGACCGAAACGATTCTGCATCTACTACTATTACTCCACACATTGATTGCTATCCAACATGCATCTAGAGTATTAAGTTCATAAGAACGGAGTAACGCCTTAAGCAAGATGACATGATGTGGAGGGATAAACTCAAGCAATATGATATAAACCCCATCTTTTTATCCTCGATGGCAACAATACAATATGTGTCGGTTCCCTCTCTGTCTCTGGGATCGAGCACCGCAAGATTGAACCCAAAGCTAAGCACTTCTCCCATTGCAAGAAATATCAATCTAGTAGGCCAAACCAAACTGACAATTTGAAGAGACTTGCAAAGATATTAGATCATGCATATAAGAATTCAGATAAGAACCAAATATTGTTCATAGATAATCTTGATCATAAACCCACAATTCCTCGGATCTCGACAAACACACCGCAAAAAGAATTACATTGAATAGATCTCCAAGAAAATCAAGGAGACCATTGTATTGAGAACCAAAGAGAGAGAAGAAGCCATCTAGCTAATAACTATGGACCCGAAGGTCTGTGGTAAACTACTCACACATCATCAGAGAGGCTATGGTGTTAATGTAGAAGCCCTCAGTGATCGAATCCCCCTCCGGCAGAGCGTCGGAAATGGCCCCAAGATGGGATCTCACATGTACAGAAGGTTGCGGTAGTGGAAAAGTGGTTTCGTGGCTCTCCTCGATGTTTTCAGGGTACCAGAGTATATATAGGAGGAAGAGATACGTCGGTGGAGCTATGAGGGGCCCACGAGGGTGGGGGGCGTGCCTACCCCCTGGGCGCGCCCTCTTGCCTCGTGGCTGCCTCGTGGCTTCCCAGACTTCTACTCCAAGTCTTCTGTATTGATTTCGGTCCAAGAAAGATCATCGTGAAGGTTTCATTCCCTTTGGACTCCGTTTGGTATTCCTTTTATGCGGAACACTGAAATAGGAAAAAAGACATCATCTGGCACTCGGCCTCCAGTTAATAGGTTAGTCCCAAAAATAATATAAAAGAGCATATAAAGCCCATTAAACATCCAAAACAAATAGTATAATAGCATGGAACAATCAAAAATTATAGATACATTGGAGACGTATCAATCCACAATTTCTCTTGGATGCTCTAGACCATTGACGCCTAACCGTCTGGAAGATCACAGTCTTCAAAGGTAACACGCGTCGGCTCCACACAGGAACACTCTCTTCAAAGATGCTCAATCACTTTGAGATTTTAGGTGTTTGGGTTTTGGGTTTTTCCTCACTTGATGATTTTCGCTCAAAGTCCTCGGAGGATGGGTTGCTCTAATGACAAGTGTCAGTTTCTCTCAGAGCAGCCAACCAACTAGTGGTTGTAGGGGGTGGCTATTTATAGCCTAGGGAGCAGCCCGACGTGATAAGACATAAATGCCCTTAAATGATATGACCGTTAGGTGGATAAGATATTTTGGGACAGCTGGCGCATAGCACAACAACGGTCGGAAATTGAGCTCTCAAATTCCTTAGGGCTATCATGTTCCTCACTTGTAGGCATATCCGCACTGGCGAATTCCTAACTCCTCAGTCAGAACAAATTCCTAAGAGACCAGAAGAACTTCGTCTCTGTCACTGAAGAAATTGACTGAAATGTATGAGATTTCCAATGGCTTCACTCGAAAGGATTGGGTAGTGTAGGCTTTGAGTTGAGCATCACTTGGAAATATGTTTCCTTAGTTTTACCTCGACCCCCTTTAACAGTACGGTGTTTCCTATGACTCAAGAAGGAGAAAATGAAACTACGAAAACAAAAGTCTTCATGCTTCATAATCCTCGCATGAATATCCAAGTCTTCAAGGTCGCATCAATTTCCTCACTTTCAAAGTCTTCAGAAAACCAAAGTCTTCAACTGAAGACATACATTATTAGGGGCCGACTTTCTTCATAAATATGAAACTCCTCATAACTTATAAGACTTGTGTACACTCACAAACACATTAGTCCCTTAACCTATAAGTGTTGAATACACCAATATCACTAAGGGGCACTAGATGCACTTACAATCTCCCCCTTTTGGTGATTGATGACAAATACGTTAAGTTTTCAAACGGGGATAAACATATGAAGTGAAACAACTGATATTGAGGAATTTTATTACAAGGTATAGAAGAACTCCCCCCCTGAAGATGTGCACTTTTGAGGATTTTGCTTGAGTTAGCAAATGCACATTGTATAGTAATATCATGGAGATCTCCCCTATGATATGAAGAATTTGAAATGCATGATGAAATATGGTGTCTGACGAAATTTAGCATGTGTGCATTAAGGTATTGAGTAAATAAGCATGCAGAAAGCAGTTCAAAAAGTGTCAGACCACCATCGGACTTAAGTTACAACTCATAAGATTAAACACCTCAGAAGAACGAGAGTTGTAACTTAACGAAAATATAGCCCATATAGAGACCCGCTTGAAGACTAACTCAAATTAATCCCCCTTTGTCATCAAATGACCAAAATGGACGAGAAATGAGGACTAACGCCCTTGAAGAATATCATCATGAAGTTGATGGAGGAGCACCAGCGTTGTTGGGGTCGTCCTTTGATGTAGGGCCTGCCGCAGTGTCGTCCAAGTCTTCAGCTTCATCCGTCGTGCGCGATGAAGAAAATGAACTTGTGACCAGCTGAGGAACTTTGACCTTCTTGAATTTCTTCGAATGTGGCTGAGACTAATCAAAGTCCTGTTGGAATTCCATCTCCTTGAGTTCTTAAGCATTGAAGTGATGTAAAGGAATATCCCAAGTGCGATCGAAGATTTCACGCGCATAGTAGTGATTCTTCTTCACAGTATTCTGTGTGAGATTCATGTTCTGAAGAATTGTAGCAAACTGGCGCTTGACCTACTTGTGATTTCGATCAAATTTCTAATGAAGACTTAGAAGAAGCTCACAGTCAGTCATCACACGTGGAACAGTTGCTTGAGGAATTTGCTTTGAGGCATTTGCGGTAGTGTATTGGGTTGCAGAATCATCATTGGTAGAATAGGATGCAACTTTGCGAATCTGTCCATCCAAAGGACGAGTACCTTCATCAATGATAGCAGTTTTGCCCATTCCGTCAACTGAGGAAATGGTCCGTTTGAGGACTTCAACCAGAGGCAAATAGCTGAGGTGATTCTGAAAGTTAGCCTTGTATGCAATTGAAGACCTTGTTCTGATGAATCTCATAATCCAAGGAGCATAAGGCTTCAACTCAAAAGGTGACTGTGCAACATTCACCAAAGTCCTCATGAAGAAATCCTGATAATTGATGGGAATCCCATGCATGATATTGAACAGCAGATTCTTCATGATGCCAACAACGTCTTCTTCTTCAGAGTTGTGGCCTTTGATTGGACCGAGGGTTTTGGTGAGAATGCGGTATATGGTCCTTGGCACATATAGCAAATCCTTCACTAAGAAGGTTGTTCTTGGAGGGTTTCCAGCTTTCAAAGGCTTCATCAGCACTTGCATTAGATGATTCGAAAGTTCAGGTTCCTCATACATCAATCTTGCGCCTTCAGCAGGAGGGTGAACAGGAACGGCATGAAGCAATTCAGATGATGGAGCTTTGTAGTGAGTATTGTTAGTCATCTAGTCAAGTACCCATGAATTGATGTCATCAGAACTACCAGTTAGGTGCAAGGTTGCATAGAATTGAAGAATTAGCTCTTCAGTCCAATCATAGATATCAGAGCAGAAGCTCGGAAGCCCAACTTCATGTAGCAAATTCAGCACTGGCTCAAAGCAAGGTATGGACTCCATGTCAACATGAGGAATTTGACGATGTTCAAATACCTTATCCTTGTCGAAAAGCTGTGAGGAATAGAAGTTCATCTGAGTGGCAGTCCAGAAACGCATGCGATGAAGTCTTGCTGAGTCATAAGGGTTGGATTCAGTGAAGAATACATGTTCAGCGAAGAAATCATCAACCTTGAATTTTTTGATTTGTAGCATGAGGATTATTCTGCTTGGGTTTAAGATTTGAAGATGATGATTTTGCAGCCTCTTGAATTATAACTCCTGGAGCTGCTGCCTGAGGAATTTGAGCTTCAGGTTCTTCACCAGCTACTGGTTGTTCTCTTTCTTCAGCTAATGCAGCTATAGCCTGTTTAGGAAAGGACAGAAGTGGAATGTGAAGTTCTTCAGAGCCCGTGTGAATTTCTTCAATTTGAGCAGGGGACTGAGGAGCTACTGCAGTGGTGTGGTCAATGGGGAATTTGGATGAGTCTTCTCCCAATAATCATCATTAAGCACAGGTGTTGTAGACCTAATGTCCACATCCTCATTTTCTTCCATTTCCTCAACGCCGACCTCTTCAGCAGTGAACTGAGGCATGGGCGATGATACCAGAGGGATTGAAGGGATTGCTTCAGCTTCAATTTCTTCATCCAACTGCTCTGAAGAAGCAGCAGAAGGACTATCTTCTGCAGTGTCATCAGGAATCTCATAATCCTCACCACAGGGAACTATCTCCTTTGATGGCACAATTGAAATGGGAACACCATCAATGGGATTAGCGACGGAGCTTGACAAAGTCCTCGCTTTCTTGGGAGCTGAGGATTCTACAGTTGATGATGCTTTACTTTTCATCACAGCTGCCTTCTCTGCAGCCTTTGCCTTCTTCACTTCTGATGCAGAAGGAAGTTTGATAGTATTCACAGGTGAAGACTTTGCAAGAGGTGTAGATGACATTGGTTCAGTTTCTTCAGGCGCTGCTTCAGTTTCTTCAGCAGCCCTGGGTTGTTCTTCAGGCGCAACATTGGGATTCTTCATCAGTCCTGGCGCGTTCAGTTTCTTAAGCAGTGACATTGTCAGCTGCACTTTCAGTTTCCTCATGAAGATGAATTGCTTCTTGTGAGGAACTTTCACCACCAAGTTTAAGTGACTTGGAGAGCTTGACGAATCTAACTTTGGCTCCTAGCAAATGAACACAATATCTGTCAAATTCATCACTGAGGTATTTGATCTCAGATTGCAGTTTCACAAGATCCTCAGGAGTCATGTTCACAATGTTTTTCTTCAGAAGATGTTCCTTTCTGTACTGATCTTTCTTGGCCTTTCTGGCATGTTCAAACTTCCATTTTTCTTCACCAATGAAAGCAGCCAACATGTGACTTTGACCAGGAGTGAGATTCATGTCAGGGAGATGGGTATTGGGATCCTTGTGCCATAGATCAATGTAATCAAGGATCTTCTTAGGATCCAGCATGAGAGGCACAGAACTGCCCTTGGCTCTAGCGGCCTTCATCTGTCTATCCCTGATGATTTCAGCAAGTTCTTCATCATCAACTTCATCGTCAACAAATGGAACTTGAAAGGTCACTTTCTTCTGATGACTTGGCCTCTTTCCACGGTCAGCAGTGGTCTTCACTTTCAGCAAGGCAGGACGAGGTGAAGATTTTGGTGGAGCTAGTGAACTTGCAGAGGCTCCTTAAGCGATTGAGAACCTTGCGGTCCGTTGACATGTTGCAAGGTGCACAGGGGTTGAGAATTTTGTAGCAGCCACTGAAGATTGTGCAGCAACAGATGGAACTAAGGTGGCCCTTGAGGAAGTTGCCTGAGGAATGTGTCCGAAAGGCTTTGAGGAACTTGGCCTTGAGGGCATTGCTATTGTGGAATTTGGCTTGACGGCCGATTTCTTCAGCATAGCCTTCTTGGGCTTGCTGGCAGAGGTTTCAGCAGCAGAGGCAGCAGCAGCAGAGTCTTCATTGAATTTCTTCACTTCTTCTCTGGCTGCCCATTGAAGCTTTGCTTGATATTTTGCCCATTCCTTCAGAAATTCCTCACCACGTTTGACGCTTGAGGGATCTGCAACTTGGCTAGGTGCCAAAGGAGGTCTTGTGCAAGGAGGGTTTACTGTGAATTTCTTCATGTAGTTTGGAGTAACATAGCGGTATTCCCTCCATTCCTTTGCACATCTTCTCTCAATCCTCTGAATGCCCACTTGGCGCTGATTTTTGCTTTCTTTGCCATGAGTTTCCTCATATGGTGTGCATTATTCATCATAGATGTCTTCGGGAATTTCAAACGCAGTATTTGTCTCTGGTCTCTTCCCTCCCTTCCGTGGTCTCTTGCCTTCAGCCATTTTCCTCACTTGAGGATTTTGAACAGTTGAGGTTTTTGAGGAAGTATATAACTTTTCTTCGAGGAATGCTGCAAATGAGTTAAGTTGATGAGAACCTAGAGATTCAGCAGCAGACATTTGTACCTGTAAACAGAGTATATGTGCGAAGAATTTGGAGAGGTCATATGCATTCTCAGAGTTTTTTCAAAACTATCAAGTTTGAGGAATTTGACCATGGGGATCTTGAAGACTTTCACTAAGTGTTCTTGATTTAGGTTCCAGAGTTGTATAGATAAAAAAATCCACACAATTGTGGAATCATGAAGAAAAACTCATCTTAGAGAAACAAATCAAGAACAGACAGATTTAGGTGTTCAGATAGTGGGGAGTTGAAGAATAAACACCTTTTGAAGAAATTGTGAAAAACATGAGAATCAAGGAAGGGTAGCAAAATTAGATTTCAATTACCCTTGATGAAGAACACGACAAACTGGATGAACTTTGGTGAAGCTCGTCGGTCCAGATCTCCCACGCCCTAACTTGGCAGAGGGAGACAGCTACGGCGACGGCGGAGTGAAGATTTCCGCAGCCGGCGCAAGTACGACGACGAGGAGGTCGAGGCAGCGAAGCTCTTCCTCACTGGCGTCGATGGAGAGTAGCGATGGAGCTACGTCTGAGAGCTCGAGCGAGATGGAGGTTGAGCGAAGTAAATGAGATACTGTGAAAGGGGAGGGGTATTTATAGCCACTGTGAAAAAAATTGCTCGTCCGAACAAATTGGACGAATGTGCCCCTACCCTTTGCTATCCCAGCGACATGTGTCACCCATGTTCTGAGGAGTAAAGATAGTGGAGATCGTGGGATAATTGTTTAATCCATCGTGGTATGCGGAACGGTTTGAGCGCCAAAAGCTGAAAATTTTGGATAAGAAAATTTTAGTGTTGCGCTCACAAATTCTTCAGCTGTCAAGGACACGGTGAAGATTTTGAACAAGTTTCAAATAGAATGCATATGAAGAAATTGTGAATAGACTTGATTGAGTTAAGCATAGAGGGGGAAGGGTCCGATCACATTCACTTAGAGGAAAAATAAACTTGAGGAATTAGCAATAAGTGAATGCTGTAGAGGACATAAATACTCAATATATATGACCAATGAAGAACAACAGAAAAAGTTAAAGAAATTACAAATTTTGAGGAATTTTGAAAAATTGAATAATTTGGAACTTGAAGAAAAATTCAAATTTCAAGTTTGGTTGGTGGCGTGACCCATCGTATAAGATTGATGATTTCATACACCACGTATAATTGTCGTAGGGCTCTCAGAATCAATTTCTTCATTATTATTTTCACACTTAGAGGGTTAGTCTTCATTGATTGAAGAAAAACGTTACTTCGTGTTTTGCGCATCAGAGCCATCAATTTTGCATAAGTGTTAGGATGTGTGTCCTTTCGAAGAACATTCAAAGATTCTAAGATATTTATCTCACACCGCAACTTGCAAAATCTCTTCTCATCCAATGGCTTAGTGAAGATATCTGCTAGCTGTTCTTCAGTCTTCACGTGGTAGATGGAGATGTCGCCCTTGAATACATGATCACGAAGAAAATGATGACGGATCTGGATGTGCTTTGTCTTCGAGTGCTGAACTGGGTTGTGAGCAATCTTGATGGCACTCTCATTGTCACAATAGAGTGGCACATTCTTCATGTTGACGCCATAGTCCTTGAGGGTTTGCTTCATCCACAACAATTGAGCACAACATGAACCAGCAGCAATGTATTCAACTTCAACTGTGGAGAGTGATACACAGTTCTGTTTCTTCGAGGACCAACATACTAAGGATCGTCCAAGGAAATGGCATGTGCCGGATGTAGACTTGTGATCCACTCGATCACCATCATAGTCAGAGTCAGAATATCCAATGAGATCAAAATCGGAGCCCTTGGGATGCCATAATTTAAGTGTTGGAGTGTGAGCTAGATATCGAAGGATATGCTTCACAACCTTATGGTGTGATTCCTTCGGTGTAGCTTGAAATCGGGCATACATGCAAACAGTAAGCATAATATCTGGCCTAGATGCACATAGATACAATAAAGAGCCAATCATGGAGCGGTATACCTTTTGATCGAAGTCTTTACCATTTTCATCGGTGCAGAGTTGGCCATTTGTGGGCATAGGTATTTTGACGCCTTTGCATTCTTGCATGCCAAATTTCCTCAGAACATCCTTGAGGTATTTCTCTTGAGATATAAAGATGCCATTGTGCTGTTGACGAATTTGAAGGCCTAAGAAGAATTTTAGCTCTCCCATCATGGACATTTGATATTCTTCACGCATCATGTAGCCAAATTCGTCACTATAACGTTCATCAGTACAGTCAAAGATAATATCATCCGCATAGATTTGACATACAAATAATTCATCATCATATGATTTAGTGAAAAGAGTTGGGTCAAGTGAACCGGGTTTGAAGCCTTTCTTCGTGAGGAATTCCTTCAAAGTATCATACTACGTCCGAGGGGCCTGCTTGAGGCCATAGAGGGCCTTGTTGAGTTTGAAGACTTTGTCAGAATGTTTAGGATCTTCAAAACCTGGGGGTTGAGCAACATATACTTCTTCCTCAAGCTTACCATTGAGGAATGCACTTTTCACATCCATTTGATATAAGATGATATTATGATGGTTAGCATAAGCAAGTAATATGATAACAGCTTCATGTCTAGCAACAGGAGCAAAGGTTTCATTGAAGTCAATTCCTTCAACCTATGTGTAGCCTTGAGCTACGAGACGAGCCTTATTCCTCACCACAAGGCCGTTTTCATCTTGCTTGTTTCGATAGATCCACTTGGTGCTGATGATATTGTGCTTCCGAGGATCTGGTCGCTTGACGAGTTCCCACACATGGTTGAGCTCGAATTGATACAATTCGTCTTGCATAGCTTGAATCCACTCAGGTTCCAGAAATGCCTCATCAACTTTGGTGGGCTCTTTGATAGAGACAAAAGCAAAGTGCCCACAAAAGTTAGATAAGTGTGAAGCTCTTGAGTGTGTGAGAGCACCTGGTGCATTGATGTCGTCGTTGATTTTCTCGATCTGCACTTCTTTTGCAACACGAGGATGAGCTAGCTGACGACTTTGGTCTGGCTGAGCATTTTCTTCAGCTGCCGTTTCTTCAGGAACACCAGAATGATCTTCTTCATTGTCAGGGATGACTTCTTCAACAGATTCTTCAGTGGGGATGATATCTTCGGTAGCTTTGAACTTGATGGATTCCTCAGGAGGTAATTCACCTGTCACAGAAGGCACGTGCTCTCTTTACGAGCCATTAGTTTCATCGAACCGCACATCTACAATCTCAACAATCTTGTGGAGATGATTGATGAATATTTTGTAGGTGTGCGAGTCCTTTCCGTAACCAAGCATAAAACCTTCATGTGCTTTCGGTGCAAATTTGGAATTGTGATGAGGATCTCTAACGCAACATTTAGCACCGAAGACTTTGAGATAACTCACATTGGGTTTCTTGTCATTCAGGAGTTCATATGAGGTTTTCTTGAGGAGTTTGTGAAGATATACCTTGTTGATGATGTGGCACGCTGTGTTGATAGCCTCAGGCCAGAACCGAAGAGGCATCTTGTATTCATCAAGCATAGTGTGAGCCATCTCAACAAGAGTCCTGTTCTTGCGCTCCACAACGCCGTTCTGCTGAGGAGTGTAAGGGGCTGATAGCTCATGAGTAATACCAAGTTCATCAAGATAGTCATCAAGACTAGTGTTCTTGAACTCGGTCCCATTGTCACTCCGGATATGCTTGATCTTCACACCAAAATTCATCGAGGCCCTTGAGGAAAATCGATTGAAGATTTCCTGCGCTTCATGCTTAAATGTGATGATATGCACCCATGTATAACGAGAATAGTCATCAACAATGACAAAGCCATAAAGAGATGCTGCATTTGTGAATGCAGAGTAATGTGTAGGGCCGAAGAGGTCCATGTGAAGCAATTCAAAAGGGCGAGAGGTAGTCATGATAGTCTTTGAGGGATGCTTCGATTTGGTCATCTTTCCAGCTTCGCAAGCCCCACAAAGATGATCTTTGAGGAATTTGACACCCTCAATTCCAAGGATATGCTTCTTTTTCACAAGCGTGTGCAAGTTCCTCATGCCAGCATGACCGAGTCGTCGATGCCATAGTCATCCTTCTGAAGCTTTTGCAAGTAGACATGTGGTAGGCTGTGGTCCTATAGAGAAATCAACAATATACAAGTTTCCTCTCCTAAAGCCTTCGAAGACTTTGGAATTGTCAGATTTCTAAGACTACAAAACAATGATATTTGCCAAAGACAACAACCATATCAAGATCACAAAGCATTGAGACAGACATGAGGTTGAATCCAAGAGACTCGACAAGCATGACTTTGTCCATGGGTCGATCTTTTGAAATTGCAACCTTACCTAGACCCAATACCTTGCTTTTTTTCCTTTGTCAGCGTAGGTAATATGCTTCAGGTGAGATGGAGATAAAGCAGAGTCCATCAGTAGGTTCTTGTCACCGGTCATGTGATTTGTGCATCCATTGTCGAGGATCCACTCAGTAGCTTTGAGTGAGTCATCGTGTAGAAGAATTAGTGCATCTTACAACTCATATGCTTCATAGTGAAGAAATATGACATCAATTTCATCAGAATGAATTTCATCAACCAGTGCAATATATGAAGAATAATGACGTGAGAAACGAATGAATCATTTCTACATGATTAGCTTGCATCCTTTCAAGCATTTTCAGGTCTCCAGCAAATTCTTCAGACGTTTAAGTTCGTTTGGACACCTGACCCTGCATAAGAGATTAGTTATTTTTCTTCACCACCCACATCTGGAGGGGTGGAAAAGAATTCATCATTCTGCGAGCACCAATTGAGAAAGGTGGCATTGAAGCCAGTGCACTTCGCTTCACAGGAGAGGGGTTCGAGTATGAATATGAGTAAGCAGATAAATTCTTCGCGGACTTATGAACATAATGATTTGAAGAATAATGCACATATTCATAATCTTTATTCTTTCCCTGCGAGACAGATGTGTTAGTGATACGTATCCAACGTATCTATAATTTTTTATTGTTCCATGCTATTATTTATGATGTTTTGGATGTTTAATGGGCTTTGTTATACACTTTTATATTATTTTTGGGACTAACCTATTAACCCAAGGGCCCAGTCCAGATTGCTGTTTTTTTTTTTGCCTATTTCAATGTTTTACAGAAAAGGAATATCAAACGGAGTCCAAACGGAATGAAACTTTGGGAGAGATATTTTTGGAGCAAAATACGCACGGGAGACTTGAGAACCACGGAATAGGGCACACATGGCGTCCACGAGGGTGGGGGGCGTGCCCCCCTGCCTCGTGGGCCCCATGTTTGGCCCCCGACACCCTCCTTCCTCCTATATATACCTATGTACCCTGAAACCATCAGAACAACAAAGAAAACCCTAGTTCCACCGCCGCAACCTTCTGTTCCCATGAGATCCCATCTTGGGTCATGTTTCGGAGCTCCGCCGGAGGGGGGATCTTCCACGGAGTGCTTCTACATCATCATCATCGCCTCACCATGAGTTGTGAGTAGTTTACCACAGACCTTCGGGTCCATAGCTAGTATCTAGATGGCTTCTTCTCTCTCTTTGGATCTCAATACCAAGTTCTCCTCGGTCTTCGAGGAGATCTATCCGATGTAATCTCTTTTTGTGGTGTGTTTGTCGAGATCCGATGAATTGTGGGTTTATGATCAAGATTATCTATGAGAAATATTTGGTTCTTTTCTGAACTCTTTATGTATGATTATAATATCCTTGCAAGTCTCTTCGAATTGTTGGTTTGCTTTAGCCTACTAGATCTATAGTTCTTGCAATGGGAGAAGTGCTTGGCTTCGGTTTCAATCTTGCGGTGTCCTTTCCCAGTGACAGTAGGGGCAGCAAGGCATGTATTGTATTGTTGCCATCGAGGATAAAAAGATGGGGTTTATATCACTATGTTTGAGTTTATCCCTCTACATCATGTGATCTTGCTTAAGGCGTTACTCTGTTCTTATGAACTTAATACTCTAGATGCATGATGGATAGCGGTCGATGTGTGGAGTAATTGTAGTAGATGCAGAATTGTTTCGGTCTACTTGTCTCAGACGTGATACCTATATATAATGATCATGCCTAGATAGTCTCATAAGTATTCGCTTTTCTATCAATTGCTCGACAGTAATTTGTTTACCCGCCGTAGAATATAGCTATTATGAGAGAAGCCACTAGAGAAAACTATGGCCCCCGGGTCTATTCTCAACATATCAATCTACAATCTACTTTACTTTTCCGCTTTTACTTTCTGTTTTTATATCCAAAAATACCAAACTATCATATCTATCAGATCCCGCTTTCGTAAGTGAATGTAAAGGGATTGACAACCCCTTATCGCGTTGTCTGCGAAGTTCTTATTTGTTTGTGCGGGTGCAAGGGACTCGCACGTGGCCTCCTACTGGATTGATACCTTGGTTCTCAAAAACTGATGGAAATACTTACGCTACTGTGCTGCATCACCCTTTCCTCTTCGAGGGAATACAACGCAAGCTCGAGAAGTAGCAAGAAGAATTTCTGGCGCCGTTGCCGGGGAGGGTTATGCAAAAGTCATATACCAAGTACCGATCACAAACCCTTATCATTCGCATTACATTTATTTTCCTCTCGTTTTCCTCTCCCCCACTTCACCCTTGTCGTTTTATTTGCCCTTCTTCTGCCGTGTGTTTATCGTTTGCCTGCCCTCATGTCTGAGATGGGGGAAGATTTTATTGAGAAGGGTAGTAATGTTGAGGGGAATGTCTATGTTGACCCTCCAGATGAAACTACCACTTTACACATTAAGAAGTTCCGGGTTGGTAGTGGAAATATCATTGGAAAAAGAGTTCTTCAAGACTTCTTTACTTGTGCCGGTGCTTTGCCCACTATGGGTGGCTCTATTCTTCACAGAACTAGTAGCCTTGCGGATGCTATATCTATGCTTGTAGTTGAAATTGAAAGGCAATTTATCCATATGCACCCCTGTATTCACAGAATCTTTCTGGAATTTTCCAATATTGAGCATTCTTTTGTTAAGCATGCACCTACTATCTTTTTGGCTCATGAATTTAGATTTATCATGAAAGAGGCCAAAGAAGTCTTTGCTCATTACGGGGTAGATGTTGGCCGACCTCCCATAGAGGCTATCTTATTTAATCAAGAAAACATAATGCGGTTGCGATCTCCTGATCATGTTGCTTTTAACGAAAACCTTAGAAAAAAGGTTCCTACCGATATCTTGGTCGATAGAATTTCTGAGTTGAACGATAATTTTGCTATTCAAAACAATGGGTTGGGCTTCTCTCTTGAGCGAAGGCTCATGACCTTCTGCCAAAAGAATGCCTATAATGATGAATTGGTTGTACACTATAAAGGGCCAAAAGAGGAACCTATTCCTCCTCAGCTTGATATGGGGGACTTTTGTCCCATTAAATTTAGCCCTTTTGACTACTTTTGCTTGCCACAAAGGAAACTTGCTGCTGAACGTAGGGAATATGAGATGAGTTTTCGCGATATATCTTATCATTATGGCATTCCCTAGATCTATCAATGTATCGTGCCTAGCTAGGGGCGTAAAATGATAGCGCTTGTTGGGAGGCAACCCAATTTTGTATTTTTTTTTGCTTATGTTTAGGAATAAATATTGCATCTAGCTTCTGTTTAGATGTGTTTTTGTGTTTTAGTTAGTGTTTGTGCCAAGTAGAACCTTTGGGAAGACTTGTGTGAAGTTTATATGATCGTGCTGTGAAAAACAGAATCGTTAGCGCTCACTAGAATGGTCACCAAATTTTACCGGAGCGTGATATTTAGTTGATTCTTTTTGCAGATGATTAATAGACAAATTCCTCACATTTACCAATTTATTTCATTTTTTTGGAGTTACACAAGTTTGCGAAAGTTACAGATTACTACAGACTGTTGTGTTTTTGATACATTCTGTTTTTCGTGTGCTGTTTGCTTATTTCAATGCATCTATGAGTAGTATTGGGAAGTATGAATCATAGAGAAGTTGGAATAGAGTTGGTTTAACACCAATATAAACAAATAATGAGTTCATTGCATTACCTTTGAGTAGTGGTTTGTTTTCTTATACTAACGGAGCTCACGAGATTTTTGTCTAAGTTTTGTGTTGTGAAGTTTTCAAGTTTTGAGTATTGCTTTGATGGACTACGGAACAAAGAGTGGCAAGAGCCTAATCTTGGGGATGCCCAAGGCACCCCAAGATAAAATTCAAGGACAACCAAAAGCCTAATCTTGGGGATGCCCCAGGGAGGCATCCCCTCTTTCGTCTTCATCTATCGGTAACTATACTCGGGGCTATATTTTTATTCACCACATGATATGTGTTTTACTTGGAGCGTCATGTATAATTTGAGTCTTTGCTTGTTTGTTTGCCACAATTATCCTTGCTGGACACACCTTTTTTAGAGAGTTAAATATGGCCTAGGAATTGCTAGAACACTCTATGTGCTTCACTTATATCTTTTGAGTTGAATATTTTTTGCTCTAGTGCTTCACTTATATCTTTTAGAGCACACTGGTGATTATATTTTGTAGAAATTATTGATCTCTCATGCTTCACTTATATCCTTTTGAGAGTCTATTAAAACAGCGTGGTAATGTGCTTTGGCTATAAAACTAGCCTTCACATGATAGGCATCCAAGATGAATGTAGTAAAAACTTTCATACTAAGTGCATTGAATATGATGAGAAGTTGGATGCTTGATAATTGTTTTGAGATATGAGGATAGTGATATTAGAGTCATGCTAGTGGAGTTATTATGAAATTGAGAAATACTTGTCTTAAGGTTAGTGATTCCCATAGCATGCACGTATGGTGAACCGCTATGTGACGAAGTTAGAGCATGAGGTATTTGTAAAGTGTCCTACTTTGTGTGGAGGTCGGGGCGCGCGATGGTTAACTCCTACCAACCTCCCCTCTAGGAGCATGCGTTGATTGCTTTGTTTTGATGACTCGTAAATTTTTGCAATAAGTATATGAGTTGCTCGGCTCGTTAAGCTCGTGCTCATTAAGCTCGTGCTCGCTAAGGCTCGGCTCGTTAAGATCGTTAAGATTAACGAGCAGAAAGCCGTGCTCGGCTCGGTTCATTTAAAACTCGTTAAGCTCGTGAGCGCTCACGAGCACTCGTTAACAGATCCTAATGTGTTACACTCTATAGGATGAGTGTGGATGTGGTTTCGAATAAGGAAGATGGTGACTATAAGAGGAAAGGCACTAATTTTTTGCCTCCTATGTTCATTAGATTGAATAGATGGGTCGAGGTGCTACAAAGTTTTTGTCATATAAGATGAAATTATGTGTTGTGTTGTTACTAACGAGCTTAACGAGCTACTCATGAAACTTGTTAGCTCGTTCATTAAGCTCGTTAAGCTTAACGAGCTGAAATCAATGATTGGCTATGTTCATTAAGAAGCGAGCCACAAGCTTAACGAGCTGAACTATCGAGTGCTCACAAAGCTCACGAGCTACGAGCTTTTGGTCCAGCCCTATAGGAGCATGCGTTGATTGCTTTGTTTTGATGACTCGTAAATTTTTTCAATAAGTATATGAGTTCTTATGACTAATGTTGAGTCCATGGATTATACGCACTCTCACCCTTCCACCATTGCTAGCCTCTCTTGTACCGCACAACTTTCGCCGGTACCATACACCCACTATATATCCTTCCTCAAAACAACCACCATATATCTTCCTCAAAATAGCCACCATACCTACCTATCATGGCATTTCCATAGCCATTCTGAGATATATTGCCATGCAACTTTCAACCGTTCCGTTCATATGACACGCTTCATATTGTCATACTGCCATGCATGATCATGTAGTTGACAATCGTATTTGTGGCAAAGCCACCATGCATGATTTTTCATACATGTGACTCTTGATTCATTGCACATCCCAGTACACCACCGGAGGCATTCATATAGAGTCATACTTTGTTCTAGTATCGAGTTGTAATCCAATGAAAGTGTGATGGTCATCATTATTAGAGCATTGTCCCATGTGAGGAAAGGCTAAATCAAGAAAGCCCCTCCAAAAAAAGAAAAGAACGAAAGGCCAAAGAAAAAAGAAAGGCCCAAAAAAAGAAAAAAGAGAAAAAGGGACAATTGCTACTATCTTCTTCCACACTTGTGCTTCAAAGTAGCACCATGTTCTTCATGATAGAGAGTCTCATGTTTAGTCACTTTCATATACTAGTGGGAATTTTTCATTATAAAACTTGGCTTGTATATTCCAACGATGGGCTTCTTCAAATACCCTAGGTCTTCGTGAGCAAGCAAGTTGGATGCACACCCACTTAGTTTCTTTTGTTGAGCTTTCAAACATTTTTAGCTCTAGTGCATCCGTTGCATGGCAATCCCTACTCACTCACATTGATATCTATTGATGGGCATCTCCATAGCCCGTTGATAGGCCTAGTCGATGTGATACTATCTCCCTCCTTTTTGTCTTCTCCACAACCACCACTCTATTCCACCCATAGTGTTATGTCCAGGGCTCACGCTCATGTATCGCGTGAAAGTTGAAAGGTTTGAAAGAATAGAGTATGAAAACAAGTGCTTGGCTGAAACCAGGGTTGTGCATGATATGAATATTTTGTGTGATGAAGAGGGAGCATAGCCAGACTATATGATTTTGTAGGGATAACTTTCTTTAGCCATAGTATTTTGAGAAGACATGATTGCTTTGTTAGTATGCTTGAAGTATTATTATTTCTTGTGTCTATATAGACTTTTGTCTTGAATCTTTCAGATCTGAACATTCATGCCACAATTAAGAGAACTACATTGAAAACTATGTTGGTTAGCATTCCACATCAAAAATTCCGTTTTTATCATTTACCTACTCGAGGACGAGCAGGAATTAAGCTTGGGGATGCTTGATACATCTCCAACGTATCTATGATTTTTGATTGTTCCATGCTATTATTTATGATGTTTTGGATGTTTAATGGGCTTTGTTATACACTTTTATATTATTTTTGGGACTAACCTACTAACCCAAAGGCCCAGTCCAGATTGCTGTTTTTTTGCCTATTTCAGGGTTTTACAGAAAAGGAATATCAAACGGAGTCCAAACGGAATGAAACTTCGGGAGAGATATTTTTGGAGCAAAATACGCACGGGAGACTTGAGAACCATAGAATATGGCACATGTGGCGTCCACGAGGGTGGGGGCACGTCCCCCCCCCCCCTACAGGGCGCGCCCCCTGCCTCGTGGGCACCACGTTTGGCCCCCGGTGCCCTCCTTCCTCCTATATATACCTACGTACCCCGAAACCATCAGAACAACAGAGAAAACCCTAGTTCCACCGCCGCAACCTTCTGTTCCCTTGAGATCCCATCTTGGGGCCTGTTCCGGAGCTCCGCCGTAGGGGGGATCTTCCACGGAGTGCTTCTACATCAACATCATCGCCTCACTATGAGTTGTGAGTAGTTTACCACGGACCTTCGGGTCCATAGCTAGTATCTAGATGGCTTCTTCTCTCTCTTTGGATCTCAATACCAAGTTCTCCTCGGTCTTCGAGGAGATCTATTCGATGTAATCTCTTTTTGCGGTGTGTTTGTCGAGATCCGATGAATTGTGGGTTTATGATCAAGATTATATATGAGAAATATTTGGTTCTTTTCTGAACTCTTTATGTATGATTTTAATATCATTGCAAGTCTCTTCAAATTATTGCTTTGGTTTGGCCTACTAGATCTATAGTTCTTGCAATGGGAGAAGTGCTTGGCTTTGGGTTCAATCTTGTGGTGTCCTTTCCCAGTGACAGTAGGGGAAGCAAGGCATGTATTGTATTTTTGCCATCGAGGATAAAAAGATTGGGTTTATATCACTATGTTTGAGTTTATCCCTCTACATCATGTCATCTTGCTTAAGGCGTTACTCTGTTCTTATGAACTTAATACTCTAGATGCATGCTAGATAGCGGTCGATGTGTGGAGTAATAGTAGTAGATGTAGAATCGTTTCGGTCTACTTGTCTCAGACGTGATGCCTATATATAATGATCATGCCTAGATAGTCTCATAAGTATTCTCTTTTCTATCAATTGCTCGACATTAATTTGTTTACCCGCCGTAGAATATCGCTATCATGAGAGAAGCCACTAGAGAAAACTATGCCCCCCGGGTCTATTCTCAACATATCAATCTACAATCTAATTTACTTTTCCGCTTTTACTTTCTGTTCTTATATCCAAAAATACCAAAAATATCAAACTATCATCTCTATCAGATCTCACTTTCGTAAGTGACCGTAAAGGGATTGACAACCCCTTATCGCATTGGCTGCGAAGTTCTTATTTGTTTGTGCAGGTGCGAGGGACTCGCGCGTGGTCTCCTACTGGATTGATACCTTGGTTCTCAAAAACTAAGGGAAATACTTACGACACTGTGCTGCATCACCCTTTCCTCTTCGAGGGAATACAACGCAAGCTCGAGAAGTAGCAGTTAGCACGATGATGATTATATGAAGAATTTGATCAACTTGAGGAATTTGGTCCATACGAGGACTTGAATCCATATGAAGATTTTGATCCATATGAAGAATTCGATCTGGGTTCCCGTTCTTCACAGGTGGTGTCATGAGGACATTCACTTGAAGATTTTCAAGGTGCCTCTTAGGGACCCAGATTTTCTTCATAGAGGGACCATTCCTGCAGTTAGTTCCAACAAATCTAGCAAATACTTCACCATTCTGATTTTTCAACAGTTTATAATTATAGTCAAATGACTCATCAGACAAATGTGAAGATTTACAAGTAAAGCTAGATAAGTTAGATGGATCTACGGGAGGTCCTTTTGTAGCAATCCATGAGGTTTTGGGATAGTGCTCAGGTTTCCAGTAGGTCCCATCAACATTGGGTTTCCTCTCAAATGCAATACCCTCTTACCTAGGGTTCCTGTTCAGAATATGCTTTTTAAGCACATCACAAAGAGTCTGATGACCTTTGAGGCTTTTGTACATGCATGTCACATACAATTCCTTCAACCCTGCATTTTCGTCAGTAGCATCGGTGTTTTCCTCAGTTGAGGAAATTGTCACCACAGAAACAGTTGAAGAATTTGTAACAGTAGAAGCATTTGAACTTTCAGGTGAGGAATTTGCAGTTTCATGTTCAATGCATTTTAGACATGGTGGAATCAATTCTTGCTGAGCAGAGATGATCTATTGAGCAAGCAATGAATCGTTTTCCTTCTGAAGATCTTCATAACTCACCCTAAGTTTTTCAAGATCTTGCTTTCTTTGAAGAAATTCATAAGAAAGTTTCTCATGATCAGTTAGGAGAGTGTTATGAAGATCTTTAAGGTTATCAAACTTGGACAGAAGTCTCTAAAGATTCTTAGTCAAGATTTTAGATCGATCCAATTCCTCACCCAACAGGTCATCACTTCTTTCTAGCAGATTTTGAACCTTATCAAAAGCTTTTTGCCGTTTTATGGCAATTTTAGCAAGTTTGGAATAGCTAGGTTTGAGGTTTTCATCAGATTCATCTTCACTAGAATCAGACAAGGAACGGTTGAGTACCTTGGCACCTTTTGCCATGAAGCAGTAGGTGCGAGCGTAGTCATCGTTGCCGTCGTCAGCAGTGTCGGGGATGTCATTTTCCTCAGTGTTGAAGATGGACTTGCTAACGAATGCGGTAGCGAGAGCCAGGCTCGCCACACTAGAGTCTGATTCCTAAGATTCCTCCTCTTCCCCCATTTTCTTCAGATTCAGCTGAGTCCATTTCCTTGCCAATGAATGCCCGAGCTTTCCTAGAACCGCTATTCTTGTGAGAGGAAGATTTTGAAGATTTTGATGATGAGGGCTTTGAAGATTTCTTCTTTTTCTTCAAGTCATCTGAGCTGTAATCCTTGTATTTCTTCTTCTTTGATTCCTTTGCCCACTGAGGACAATCGGTGATAAAGTGACCAAGTTTCTTGCATTTATGGCAAGTCCTTTTCTTGGAATCGCTAGATGAGGAATCAGATCTCACATCATCACCTCTTGAAGATCTTACAAAGCGACCACATCTTGAGAACTTCTAATTTTTTTTCACGAGCATTGCCAACTCATGACTTAGTTCTTCCGGATCGCCAAGGCTGCTATCGGAATCTTCACCTTCGGATGAGGAAACTGCCTTGGCCTTCAGTGCACGTGATCTACCATAGCTTGGACCATAGGGATCTCTCTTCTCAGCTTGTTGGAACTCATGAGTGTTCAGCCTCTCAAGGATATCAGCTGGATCAAGTGACTTGTAGTCTCCACGCTCTTGAATCATTAGTTCCAGAGTGTCGAATGAGGATTCAAGTGATCTTAGCAGTTTCTTCACCACCTCGTGGTCTGTGATGTTTGTAGCACCAAGTGCCTGTAGCTCGTTTGAGATGTCCGTGAGGCGATCGAAGGTTTGCTGAATATTTTTGTTGTCAAGTCTCTTGAAGCGGTTGAAGAGGTTGGGAAGAACATCAACTCGTGAGTCACGTTGAGGTGAGGCTCCCTCGTTAACCTTGGACAACCTGTCCCAGATAAGCTTTGCAGTCTCCAAAGGACTCATCTGCCATACTGCCCTTTGCTCGGATGGCCACATGTGATATTCTTCGCTTGGGAGTCGAGTTGCTTGAATTTCTTCACATCAGCAGCGTTCACGGAAGGTGAGACAGATGGAACACCAGTTTCCACAACGTACCAAAGATCGTTGTCCATTGCCTCAAGATGCATGCACATCTTGTTCTTCCAGTAGGGGTAGTCCGTCCCATCAAAGGTAGGACAACCGGCCGAGACTTTGATCATACCTGCAGTCGACATAACTAAAACTCCAGGCAGTTAAACCAAAATCACACAGAACAAGGGAGTATCTTGCTCTGATACCAATTGAAAGTGCGTTATATCGACCATAGGGGGTGTGAATAGGCGATTTTTACAAATTCATCATTGAGGAAATTCTAGCTGAGGAATTTCCTAAGCTACGAACAACTTAGCAGCGGAATAGATACTCAAGTGCATGCATAACAAGACAGTAGCATGGTCATCATGATGAAATGAAAGCAAGCACTGAGTACAAGTAGCGTGTAAACAGGATAAGCACGCTGAGAACTGAGGACTGAAGAAATTGGGTTGAGGAAATTGAGAAAGTCTTCAGTCAAAGTCTTCAAACAGTACATATCAAGTTCATCAACACATGAATGAGTAAATGGAAGGGTTGAGGAAATAGAACCAGTAGGCTTGATGAAGACAATGATTTGTTAGACCAGTTCCAACTGTTGTGATAGTTGTACGTCTTGTCAGGGCGGCTAGGTATTTAAACCTGAGGACACACAGTCCAAGACACCAAGTCCTCACCTTATTCCCCTTGAGCTAAGGTCACACAGACCTCGCCCAATCACTCGTGGTAAGTATTCATAGGTGACTTCCAAACCTTCACAGACTTGGTCACTCGGCGATCCATAATTCCTCTTGGATGCTCTAGACCATTGATGCCTAACCGTCTGGAAGATCACAGTCTTCAAAGGTAACAAGCGTCGACTCCACACAGGAACACTCTCTTCAGTGATGCTCAATCACTTTGGGGTTTTAGGTGTTTGGGTTTTGGGTTTTTCCTCACTTGATGATTTTCGCCCAAAGTCCTCGGAGGATGGGTTGCTCTAATGAAAAGTGTCTGTTTCTCTCGGAGCAGCCAACCAACTAGTGGTTGTAGGGGGCGGCTATTTATAGCCTAGGGAGCAGCCCGACATGATAAGACATAAATGCCCATAAATGTTATGACCGTTAGGTGGATAAGACATTTTGGGACAGCTGGCACATAGCACAACAACGGTCGGAAATTGAGCTCTCAAATTCCTCAGGGCTATCATGTTCCTCACTTGTAGGCAATCCGCACTGGCGAATTCCTAACTCCTCAGTCAAAACAAATTCCTCAGAGACCAGAAGAACTTCGTCTCTGTCACTGAAGAAACGGATTGAACTATATGAGATTTCCAATGGCTTCACTCGAAAGGATTGGGTAGTGTAGGCTTTGAGTTGAGCATCACTTGGAAATATGTTTCCTTAGTTTTACCTCGACCCCCTTTAACAGTACGGTGTTTCATATGACTCAAGAAGGAGAAAATGAAACTACCAAAACAAAAGTCTTCATGCTTCATAATCCTCGCATGAATATCCAAGTCTTCAAGGTCGCACCAATTTCCTTACTTTCAAAGTCTTCAAGAAAACCAAAGTCTTCAAGTGAAGACATACATTTTTAGTGGTCGACTTTCTTCATAAATATCAAACTCCTCATAGACTTATAAGACCTATGTACACTCACTAACACATTAGTCCCTTAACCTATAAGTCTTCAATACACCAATATCACTAAGGGGCACTAGATGCACCTATAGTGACAAATCATATTCTCGATCTATGCTGAAAGATCGTGGATGTCGCCTAGAGTGGGGGGTGAATATGCGCTTTAAAATAATTACGGTTTAGGCTCGAACAAAAGCGGAATAAACCTAGCGGTTAATTTTTCAAACACAAAACCTACAACAACTAGGCTCACCTATGTGCACCAACAACTTATGCTAAGCAAGATAAACAACTAGGTGATAGCAAGATATATGACAAGAAACAATATGGCTATCACAAAGTGAAGTGCATAAGTAAAGGGCTCGGGTAAGAGATAACCGAGGCATGCGGAGACGACGATGTATCCCGAAGTTCACACCCTTGCGAATGCTAATCTCCGTTTGGAGCGGTGTGGAGGCACAATGCTCCCCAAGAAGCCACTAGGGCCACCGTAATCTCCTCACGCCCTCGCACAATGCAAGATGCCGTGATTCCTCTAAGGGACCCTTGAGGGCGGTCACCGAACCCGTACAAATGGCAACCCTTGGGGGCGGTCACCGAACCCGTACACTTTGGCAACCTTTGGGGGCGGTCACCGGTACCCGTCAAATTGCTTGGGGCAATATCCACAACCTAATTGGAGACCCCGACGCTTTCCCGGAGCTTTACACCACAATGATTGAGCTCCGAACAACACCAACCGTCTAGGGCGCCAAGGCACCCAAGAGGAACAAGCTCTAGGGTGCCCAAACACCCAAGAGTAATAAGCTTCTCAAACTTCACTTCCACGTATCACCATGGAGAACTCAAACCGATGCACCAAATGCAATGGCAAGGGCACACGGAGTGCCCAAGTCCTTCTCTCTCAAATCCCACCAAAGCAACTAATGCTAGGGAGGGAAAAGAGTGGAAGAACAAGAAGGAGAACACCAAGAACTCCAAGATCTAGATCCAAGGGGTTCCCCTCACCTAGAGGAGAAAGTGATTGGTGGAAATGGGGATCTAGATCTCCTCTCTCTTTCCCCCCCCAAAACTAGCAAGAATCCATGGAGGGATTGAGAGATAGCAAGCTCGAAGAAGGTCAACAATGGGGGAAGAACACGAGCTCAAAGGATAAGGTTCAATGGGGAAGAAGACCCCTTTTTATAGGTGGGGGGAAAATCCAACCGTTATCCCCACTAACCAGCCCGCAGTGAGCGGTACTACCGTTGGCTGCAGCGGTACTACCGCTCGGACCACACACAGCGCCAAAGAGAGAATAACAAAGAGAAAGAGCCCCGAAGCGGTACTAGAAGCGGTGGTGGGGCGGTACTACCGCTTATAAGCGGTACTACCGCTCCCACTGCCGCCCCTACTGCCGCCCAACCCGACACGAAAAAATGGTGGTCTCGAATCGAGGCGGTACTAGCGCGGAATCGAAGCCGAACTACCGCATGTAGCCATAAGCGGTACTACCGCTGTGAACCAGCGGTACTACCGCTTGCGGCTATAAGCGGTACTACTGCTCCGGCCCAGCGGTACTACCGCATGAGCAACAATAAACCCTGAACTGCCATAACTTCTTTAAATGAGCTCCGAATTGAGGAAACTCAAGCTTGATGGATAGAGGAAGACGAGTAGCATCAAAACAGCAAAGAGGCAGGGAGGTATACCTAAGGAATATAGGAGTGAACACTCCATCAGAGAAGAGCCGGCATAACCTCCAACATCGAAAACATCATAGAAGATGCATGTGAACTCCGTTTTCGATGAACTCGAGCTTGTCATCAAGATGACCATAAGCTCTAAGACTCACAAAGAGAACCGGTAAAAAACCCAACATCGAAAACATCATAGAAGATGCATGAGTGAACTCCGTTTTCGATGAACTCGAGCTTGTCATCAAGATGACCATAAGCTCCAAATCTCACAAGGAGAAGAACCAAACAAGAACCAATAAAGATGATGCAAGCATGCAATGGTTTGAGCTCTCTGCGAACGATACGGTCAAGTTACTTATCGAGATCCCCCCTTGATAGTACGGCAATCGATCCTATAATCCGGTCTCCCACAACTACCATGAGACCGGTAAAATAGAAAACCTACCAAGGGCAAACCTTTGCCATGCACAAAGTCCACTTGAGCTGGATGATGACGATCTTGACTCCCTCAAGCTGGACCACCTTTCTTGATTGTGTCGGCTCGGTGAAGACTAGTAGATTGCTCCCCCATACACCACTATGGGTGAGCCACTCTTCGGCACATCTTCACAAGTCCATTGCCACCACAATGGAAGACAAGCTTCAAGCATATGATCTCTTCGTGATGATCCTGCTTGAACTTGCACACTGCAACCATACCATGGGATCGCTTGATCCCTCTCGGTACATCTTCTATGCTTTGTGTGTTGATCAACTTGATTCACTCTTTGACTTAGTCTTGATCAACCTAGAATCTTTCCAACTCTTTTCATTTGGATGATGTCTTGAAGGTAAACGTGAATGATCACACACTCTTCTTCTTCAAGACATGCTTGCAATAAGCTCAACACCCACAAGACCAATCTTTGGATAATTCCTTAATAGCACATTGGTCATCACAAACTCTCCTTGAAACTAACAAATGAACTCCAAGAAAAGCCTATGGACAAACCCTTCAAATATAACTCAAGGCAACCATTAGTCAATAGAGATTGTCATCAATTACCAAAACCAAACATGGGGGGCACCACATGTTCTTTCAATCTCCCCCATTTTGGTAATTGATGACAATCACTTTCAACAGAGTATATATAAGGAATTATGCATCACCATACCATGCAATAATAATGTATGCGCATGAGATGCAAAAGCTTAGGAACAAAACCAAAGCAAGAAGAGAGAAGAGACAACTCTCTAAACTTCCTCACAAAACTAAACTCTTTGAAACTTCTCCCCCATTGGCATCGATTGTCAAAATGGGCAAATAGCTTAGAAGGCCAATATAAATTGTGTTCCTCCATAAATTGTGTATTCCTCAAAATAGAGAGTGGAATGCAATACATATATCCAACTGTAAATACTTGGATGAAGACAAACTATATTGAGGCCCAAAGATTGCAAAAGAATGATATGCCACAAAGGCATAACAAAGGGAGAAAAACACGCAATCAAGCAATCAAAGGATACCAATTGAATCAAGCTATCAAAAGATACCAATTGACCCAACTAGACCAATGATCCTACATGCCAAATGAATAAAAGATATTATGATAAGAGCAAAGGAGTGTTCTAGAGAAACTAGAGAAGCTCCCCATGATTTGTGCACAATTTAGTTTATTTTCATTAGGATACCAAGTGCACAAAATAGGATCATCACTCCCCCAAGATCAATAGACACTCACACCAAGTGCAAGTGAGCATGAAGGAAACAAAGCCTAGCACTTGCAACAAACAACTGGTTGAGCAATATATAAAAGAGTCAACTTAAGAGTAGGCTCAACCAAAATGATGTGTGTGAGTCATGGCAAAGCACTTGAGAAGATTAATGTATGGATGAACATTAAGCATCAATATACTCTTGAATGAATGAGATACACAGTGCAAGGCCTATCATTCCCACACACAACAGCAAATGGGTTCACAAGCTCACTACTAATCATATAAATAACATATGCTTGTGACAACCTATGGTGAAGACTATATTTTGTCTATGTATTCACACATGTATCAAGTTTCTGTTTAATACAATTCTAGCATGAATAAAAGACATTAATCATGATATATAAGGAAATATAAATAAAAAATTTATTATTGCCTCTAGGGCATATTTCCTTCAGCAGTAACGGTCAAAAATTGAACTCTTAATTTCATCGGGGCACTCAATTTCCTCATGATATGCAGATCGCAGTGGCGGAATCCTAGCTCCTCAGCGTGACCAAATTCGTCAGCGACTAGATGAACTTCATCGGTGTCACTAGCAAATTCGTGAGCTATTCTAGAGGTTTCCAAGGGCTTCACTCGAAGCGGCTTGTGTGTGTATAGATTTGAGCATCATTTTGGAAATGTGAACTATGATTCACCTAGACCCCTTTAATAGTACAATTTTACCTATGACTCAAATGATAAGAAAGAAACTACAAAAAACAAAATTATTCAAGCTTCAAAGTCTTCACATTAATTTCTTCAAAGGCCGTACCAATTTCATCACCAAATTCTTCACTTGAAGAAATACATTTTTAGGGTTCGTCTTCCATGGGTTAAACCAAAACTTCAGGCGAAAGGATCGATATGGTTCACTAGAGGGGGGGGGGGGTGGATAGGAAACTAACAATGTTTAGCTTTTCTTGACAAATTTAAACTTAGCAAAAATATAGGTTGTCTAGATATGCAACTAGGTGGGCAACCTATATGATGCAACAATAATAAGCTCACAAGCAAGCTAGCAACAAAATACAATAAAAGCTTGCTCGAGTAAAGGTAAGAGATAACCACAAGTGGAGCCGGTGAAGACGAGGATGTGTTATCAAAATTCCTTCCCTTTGAGAGGAAGTATGTCTCCGTTGGAGCGGTGTGGAGGCACAATGCTCCCCAAGAAGCCACTAGGGCCATCGTATTCTCCTGACGCCCTCACACAATGCGAGGTTCCGTGATTCCACTAGTGGTGCCCTTGAAGGCGGCGACCAAACCTTTACAAACAAGGTTGGGGCTATCTCCACAACTGAATTGGAGGCTCCCAACGACACCATGAAGCTTCACCACAATGGACTATGGCTCCGAGGTGACCTCAACCGTCTAGGGTGCTCAAACACCGAAGAGTAACAAGATCTGCAAGGGATTAGTGGGGGAATCAAATTTTTCTTGGTGGAAGTGTAGATCGATGCCTTCTCAACCAATCCCTAGGAAATCAACAAGTTTGATTGGCTAGGGAGAGAGATAGGGCGGAAATGGAACTTTGAGCAACAATGGAGCTTGAGGAGGAAGAGGTAAGTCTTCTTGGGGAGGAAGACTCCCCTTATATAGTGGAAGAACAAATCCAACCGTTATCCACTAACTCTGCCCACGACATGCGGTACTACCGCACCAGAGTTGCGGTACTACCTCATGCCTCTGCGGTACTACCGCAAGCGGTGCGGTACTACCGTTGGCGCGGCAGGAGCCAGACCTAGCCCTATTGCGTATAGCAACGGGCGGTAGTACTGCCGGAGCGGTACTACTGCACGCCCCTACGGTACTACCATAGGGTAGGGCACAAACAGATCAAGGAAGAGCACGGCCTAATAAAATTACATCTGTGGCTACTTTCGCAGAGTTTCGATCGATGCAAAAACCCGGCACAAAACTACCACTCGCCTGGAGTGGTACTACTGCATAGGGTGCGGAAGTAAAAAATTACTTCCGCTCCTACTTCCGCACTAGCCACGACGTTGGGGCAGGGCACACGGTACTACCGTGACCCTGGCACGGTACTACCGCGATGTGCGGTACTATCATAGTCACAGGGCGGTACTACAGTGGGACCATGCGGTACTACCGCACCCTTGAGCGGTACTACCGCATGCCGCAAAGTAGTAATAGTAGAAAGCCTCTGTTTTTGCAATGACAAGGAAAACAACCGGTGCTCCAAAAAAGCGAAGGAAAGGTGGTGTAAATGAATAGATGTGTACGTGTTGATTCCAACCTAACCTTTCCGAAGCGGACCCCCTCTTAATAGTACGGCTTTCCTATGACTCAATTCCACCGAAAAGAAACAAAAGGAAACGTCGTCTTCGATAGGTTCCGAGGGGAAGTTAATCATCTTGTGCCTAGACATGAGATATCTTAAATGGTCAATCCACACGATTAGTCCGCCAATGCATTGTTATCAATCACAAAAACCACTTAGGGAGAAATATGCCCTTACAATCTCCCCCTTTTTGGTGGATTGATGACAATACGGGATTTGCACATAGATATGAATAAGATCAAAAGCAAACCCAACATGTATATAAAATATAGGCAAGCTCCCCCTAGATGTGTGCATTCTTAGGTAGATGCTTTGGACTGCACAACGCACATACTAGGATCAATACTCCCCCTATATTTTATAAATAGCACAATCCTTGCAACTAATAAGATGGCGCTACACATGGATGCAAGGAGAAGATCGTGAGCATAAAATAACAAGGCATAATAAGGCATAAGCTCACAACCTACTAAATAGCTTAGACATATTGAAAATATGAAAGAGTAAAGTGCATATGTCTCACACCATATGATAGTTTTCAGGTCTCACACACACGACGTAAACCAACACAAAGCAAACGAGGTTCAACAGAATGAAATCAAAGCAAATAACATGGCAAAGCACGGCACAAGACACACGCAAATCCTACGCTCTCTCCCCCTTTGGCATCGAGACACCAAAAGGGCAGAGAGGACACCTACGACATAAGTGGCAGCTGAGGCTGAAGCGGTCAGTCGTCACGCGCCTCGTTGGTCTCCTCCTCTCCTCAGAATCAGTCCACTTGTACCCCTGCTTCGTTGTCCATTCAGCCTATGGGGTGATGACCTTCTCAGATCCACTAGACACCTCCTCGCCAAACGTCCTCGGGATCTTCTTATCGCGCCGACGAACCTCCTTCTAAGCAACGTGTGACCTGTACTGCCCATTGGCCTGCATGCAGAACAAAGCCTTCATCTTGTTCTTTAGCTTCTTAGCCCATGAGGGCTCAGAAGAGGAACGAGTGTATCCACCAGAACTGTCCTCATCAGCTTCCTCCTCCTTAATCTCATCCTCATCCACATTCATCTGAGTAGCTGCAACCTCAGCACGGGTAGTGGTGTTATCCCACTAGCTCTTGATGCGGAGCTTGATGGGCTCATGACGAATCTAGCTGGGGGCCTCAAACTCATCATCGGGATAAAGCTTCTCTCAAGTCTTAGCAATCAAATGAAACTAGTAAGGTCCATAGATGGGCACCTTATGGTTGAACACCGCAAACCGTAGCTCACACCACATGATATGTGAGACATCAAGTGGTTGCGTATGAGCGTGACGGGCCTCCTCACAAATGAACATCATACCCATGAGATAGGCATGTACCTTATCCTTGCCACCAATGCGGGGAAACAGGGAGTTGTGGAAGATCCTATGCATAATGTCAAGGAAAGAGTTCAATACCCATGTCTTCTTGCCACTCGGAAGTGTCTTCTCAACATAATAGGGCTGAAGCTTGTTCTTGTTGGCCGACTCGGGATTGGCATGAGGGCGAACACCAACTGGCGTGTTGAGCCCCTCATCAGCAACCTGAAGCAAGTCCATGAAGTCCTTCCAAGTAGCAGTCATCTGATGTCCATTGGTCATCCAGGTCATGTTGCGTTCCTATTTAGGATGGAAGTGGACCGACGCAAAGAACTAGGCCACAATCTCAGGTCAAAGTCCATATGAAAATTCATCAAGTGCTCAATGCCAAACTACTCCACCAGGTTCAGAGCCTCAGCAAAATAGGCCCGGTGTTGCTCCTTCCTCATATGAGCCATGTCAATCCAGTGCACATCCACGTATATGTTCTTCTTGCCCTTGATCACATCCATAAAGATAAGACTCTGCTGCTTGGTCAAGAACAGATCATCCCCTCTGAAGTGTGCGCGGGGATTCACATAGGGGTTGATCTTCCTCCTAGAGACAAACTCACCTAGTGGAATTTCGTCCATACCCATTGTTGGCTCCTTGTTATTGGTGGAGGTGGTCTTGGTTCTGCGTTGGGGGGCATTGGAGCCCTCAGGAGCATCCTCTGGGTTGCACAGACGCTTCGACCCTATGTCATGACTGGGATTTGAGTGACGAACATTGGAACCGGAGCCACCACCTATGACGCAACAATAAAAACACGCAAGAGAAGCAAGAAGGATCAATGCAAAGACCACAACAAAACATGTGAAACAAGTAGAAATGATATTAAGTAGTGGCTACGAAGAAGGTTTGAAGTGAACGGTAGTACTGCTCCAAGGTGCGGTACTAAAATTTTACTTCTGCTCTAGCCGCGGTAGTACCGCACTGGAATGGCACGGTAGTACCGCGCCTAGAGCGGTAGTAAAATTTTACTGCCACGCCACATGCGGTAGTACCGCTCCAGAGGAGCGGTAGTACCGCATGCGGCAAATGCGCCAGAGCGGTAGTACCACACGCGAGCTGTGGCAGTACTGCTCGGGGTCATATCTGAAAGCGGATCCAATCTGAGAACGTGTGAGACAAAGGACTGGCACTACGGTTGATCACAACTCCTGAGTAGCAACATACCAACTAGCATCTCTACTGCACAACTACTCTCCTATACCCTATTCTTGCAAGGATTAGGCCTAAAGAACTCAAGAACAACATGCATCTCCCCAAAAACCTAGAGACAAACAACAAGGCAAAAGAAGAGGGATTTGGGGAGAAACCTTGTTCCATGGCAAGAGGGCGAGGTGGGGAACGATCCCATCGGTCGGAATGCGAGGAGAATAGCCGGAGGCGGAGATCCGGCAAGGTCCTCTGACGCTGTTCTTGGGCGAGAGAGAGAGAGAGAGAGAGAGAGAGAGAGAGAGAGAGAGAGAGAGAGAGACGATGTGGGGAAAAAGAGTTGAATGGGTCTGGGGCAGTTAGAACTCCACCTGCCCTCTTTTGACCCCCCACCCGCTCATAACAACGCGGTAGTACCGTGGGTCATCGCGGTAGTACCGCCCGGGCAGAACTACCGCGCACTGGGCGGTAGTACTGCTCTCCAGCGGCAGTAAAAAATTATTGTCGTTGTGGTTGTGGTAGTACCGTGCGTATCTCTTGCGGTAGTATCGTTACCCCAAGAAAATGCAAGTTTTGAAAAAGGCTTATGCAAAGCAACCTCCAAGCGAAAGAACACACTCACAAGTTAACGCACGAGGCAACCTAAACACAGACTCGGCTACAAGAACGAAAGTTAAAAGACAACAACAACCAAACACGGGACACCCCTCTCCAAAACAGGGCGGTGGCCAGAGCCACCTATGGTTGAGTTACTTGGTATGGCACCGCGAAGAATTATCCTTGGGCCCATTACCAACACTCGTCTTGAAGTACAAGTGCCAACTAAAATGGCAAACGTGAAAGACTTGATCAATTTATGCATAATGGGGGGAAGAAGGGTTCATTGAGAGAACACTACTCCCCCTATGTCCATGCCTACACCTAAACAAGATAACATGATGAGTGTGAGGTGGTGTGCATAGTTTGAATCCACATTGCTCAAATCTATGATATTTAGCTCATGCCTTAACTCGTGAAATCTTGCTTCATCCAAAGGTTTCGTGAAGATATCTGCAAGGTTATCATGAGTGTTGACATAGTGAAGATCAATTTACCCTTGCCGAATATGCTTCTGGATGAAGTGATACCGAATCTCAATATGCTTCGTCTTGAAGTGTTGCACCGGGTTGAGAAAAATCTTGATGTCACTCTCATTTTCACACCAAAGAGGCACTTTGTCACAAGTGACACCGTAATCCTTTAAAGTTTGCCTCATCCAAAGAAGTTGAGCACAACAACTGCCGGCCGCCACATACTCGGCTTCGGTGGAAGAGAGAGATACACAACTTTGCTTCTTGGAAGACCAAGTCAACAAAGAACAACCAAGAAATTGGCAACCCCCGGAGGTGGACTTCCTATCCACTTTGTCCCCTGCCTAGTCCGAATCTGAGAAACCTACAAGGTTGAAGTTTGCTCCTCTTGGGTACCATAAGCCAAAGTTTGGGGTACGAGCCAAATATCGAAAGATTCACTTGACTGCCACATAGTGACTTTCCTTAGGTGAGGCTTGAAAACGTGCACAAATTCCCACACTCAACATGATATCCGGTCTAGATGCACAAAGGTAAAGCAAGGATCCAATCTTAGAACTATATACCTTTTGATCCACCGCTTTACCATTGGGATCAATGTCAAGTTGGCACTCCGTAGGCATTGGAGTAGTTGCCAACTTGACATCACTTAGATTGAACCTCTTGAGCATGTCTTGAGTGTATTTGTCTTGTTTGATGAAGATTCCTTCTCTTCTTTGTTTGATCTCAAACCCAAGGAAAAACTTCAACTCTCCCATCATGGACATCTCAAACTCCGCGGTCATGAGTGCGGCAAACTCATCATTGAAAGCTTTGTTAGGTGAACCAAATCTAATATCATCAACATATAGTTGGCATACAAACAACCCCCCTTTGACCTTCTTAGTAAAAAGAGTGGGGTCGATTTTCCCAATTTCAAACCCACGATCTTGCAACAACTCGGTAAGATGCTCATACCACACACGTGGGGCTTGTTTAAGGCCATAGAGGGACTTATCGAGTTGATACACATGGTTGGGAAATTTAGGATCCTTAAACCCTGGGGGTTGTTTGGCATACACCAACTCATTAAGAGGACCGTTTAGGAAAGCACTTTTCACATCCCTTTATTGCAATTTAAAGTTATGATGAGAAGCATAGGCAAGCAACAAACGTATAGATTCAAGGCGAGCAACGGGGGCAAAGGTTCACCATAGTCGATACCCTTGACTTGGGAGTAGCCTTGAGCCACCAAACGAGCCTTGTTTCGTATGACAATTCCGTGAGCATCTTGCTTATTCTTAAATCCATTTGGTTCCTATGACACTATGGTTCTCCTTCGGCCTTGGCACCAAACACCACACCTTGTTGCGCTCAAAGTTATGGAGTTCTTCATGCATGGCATTGAGCCAATCGGGGTCTTCGAGCGCCTCATAGACCTTTCGAGGTTCAACACAAGAGACAAGCGCTTGATGAGCACAATAGTTTGCTAATTGTCTATGAGTGCTTACCCCCTTTGTGATGCTTCCAAGTATATTCTCAATGTGATGCTCTCTAGAAGCGAGCCTGGAAGCAACTTTGGCGGCACGACGCTCCAATTGCTCTTCAAGTGATAGTTGAGGAGCTATGAGTTGATCATCTTGAGCGTCGTCATGAGCTTCATCTTAATCTTGAGTTTGCTCTTGATCTTGAACATGCTCGGGAGAGGGAACTTGGCCTTGTGCATCACTTGGTGGATCACCACCATCTAGCGGTTGATCTTGCACTTGGCCTTGTTCATCGGGTTGAGGGCCTTCACTTTGTTCTTCGGAAACGTGTGGGTCTTGGGTTGGTGATGGTTCCACTTGAGTCGAACATTGTCCTTCTCCTTCGGCCACAAGGGGTTCCTCAATGGGTAGGAAATGACCAACACCCATTCTTCTTATGGCTTGCGGAGGAATTTCATCACCTACATCACAAGTACCACTTTGCTCCACTTGGGAGCCGTTATTCTCATCAAACTCTATGTTACACGTCTCCTCAATGAGTCCATTGGACTTGTTGAGGACACGGTAATCATGAGAGTTTGTAGCACAACCAACAAATATGCCCTCATGAGCTCTAGCTTGAAATTTAGACAAACAAACACCTTTCTTGAGTATGAAACACTTACAACCGAACACCCGGAAGTACTTGAGATTGGGCTTGTTACCGGTAAATATCTCATATGGAGTCTTGTTCAAGCCTTTGTGGAGATAGAGCTATTGGATGCATGACACGCGGTGTTGATGGTTTCGGCCCAAAAGTTGTACGGAGACTTGAACTCCGCCATCATGGTCCTTGCCATGTCCATCAATGTCCAATTCTTTCTCTCCGCCACTCCATTTTGTTGAGGGGTATACAGTGCAGCATATTGATGCTTGATCCCCTCATCACTAAGAAACTCATCCAAAGTGTAATTCTTGAACTCGGTGCTGTTGTCACTTCGAATGATCAAGATCTTTGCATCATGTTGTCGTTGAGCTTCATTTGCAAAGTTGATGACGTTTTTTTTGGGTCTCACTCTTCCTCTTGAATAAGTATACCCAAGTGTATCTTGAATAATAATCTACAATCACCAAGCAATACTTTCTACCCCCAAGACTATCAAAGGATGGAGGCCCAAAGAGATCCATGTGGAGGAGCTCTAAAGGTCTCGTTGAGTAGATGATAGTTGTGGGATGGTGAGACTTCTCATGTAGCTTTCCTTCGATACAAGCACTGCAAGCACGATTTTTGGCAAAACTAACATTTGTTAGTCCACGGACATGGTCCCCCTTGAGAAGACTTTGCAAAGAACTCATATTGACGTGGGCTAACTGATACATCTCCAACGTATCTATAATTTTTTATTGTTCCATGCCATTATATTATCCTTCTAGGATGTCTTATGGGCTTTATTATACACTTTTATATGATTTTTGGGACTAACCGATTAACCCAGAGCCCAGTGCCAGTTTCTGTTTTTTTCCTTGTTTTTGAGTTTCGCAGAAAACGAATATCAAACGGAGTCCAATTGAAGAGCCATTTTTTTATGATTTTTCTGGACCAAAAGAAGCCCCCGAAGCAAAAGAGGTGGGCCAGGAGAGCCACGGGCTGCCCTCGAGGGTGGAGGGCGCGCCCGGGGAAGGGGGTGCGCCCCCCTATCTCATGGACGGCCCGTAGCTCCCCTTTACTTGGCACCGACTCCAAAAATTCCTATAAATACTGAAACCTCCAAAAAGAAACCTAGATCAGGAGTTTTGCCGCCAAAAGCATCTATAGCCACCGAAAACCAATCTACACCCGTTCTGGCACCCTGCCAGAGGGGGGGAATCCCTCTCCGGTGGCTATCGTCATCATCCCGGCGCTCTCCATGACGAGGAGGGAGTAGTCCACCCTCGGGGCTGAGGGTATGTACCAGTAGCTATGTGTTTGATCTCTCTCTCTCTCTCTCTCGTGTTCTTGAGATGGCACAATTTTGATGTATCGCGAGCTTTGCTATTCTAGTTGGATCTTATAATGTTTCTCCCCCTCTACTCTCTTGTAATGGATTGAGTTTTCACTTTGAAGTTATCTTATCGGATTGAGTCTTTAAGGATTTGAGAACACTTGATGTATGTCTTGCGTGGGATACCTGTGGTGACAATGGGGTATTCTATTGATCCACTTGATGTATGTTTTGGTGATCAACTTGCGGGTTCCGTGACCTTGGGAATCTATGCATAGAGGTTGGCACACGTTTTCGTCTTGACTTTCCGGTAGAAACTTTGGGGCACTCTTTGAAGTTCTATGTGTTGGTTGAATAGATGTTTCTGAGATTGTGTGATGCATATCGTATAATCATGCCCATACTTGAGGTGACATTGGAGTATCTAGGTGACATTAGGGTTTTGATTGATTTGTGTCTTAAGGTGTTATTCTAGTACGAACTCTATGATAGATTAAACATTACTACGGACTCTTGAATAGATCGATCAGAAAGAATAACTTTGAGGTGGTTTCGTACCCTACCATAATCTCTTCGTTTGTTCTCCGTTATTAGTGACTTTGGAGTGACTCTTTGTTGCATGTTGAGGGCTAGTAATATGATCCAATTATGTTATCCTTGTTGAGAGAACTTGCACCAGTGAAAGTATGAACCCTAGGCCTTCTCTACTATCATTGCAACACCGTTTATGCTCACTTTTACCACTTGCTACCTTGCTGTTTTTATATTTTCCTATTACAAAAACATATATCTACCATCCATATTGCACTTGTATCACCATATCTTCGCCGAACTAGTGCACCTATACAATTTACCATTGTATTGGGTGTGTTGGGGACACAAGAGACTCTTTGTTATTTGGTTGCAGGGTTGCTTGAGAGAGACCATCTTCATCCTACGCCTCCCACGGATTGATAAACCATAGGTCATCCTCTTGAGGGAAATTTGCTACTGTCCTACAAACCTCTGCACTTGGAGGCCCAACAACATCTACAAGAAGAAGGGTGCGAAGTAGACATCAAGCTCTTTTCTGGCGCCGTTGCCGGGGAGGTTAGTGCTTGAAGGTATATCTTTAGATCTTGTAATCGAATCTTTTAGTTTCTTGTTTTATCACTAGTTTCGTTTATAAAAGAAAACTACAAAAAATGGAATTAAGGTTACCTCATATGCTTCATCTTCTTAATATCTTTCATGAAAATGATGGGAAGAAAAATTGTGCTCAAGTACTAGAAGTGGAATTACATAGAATGTTTGGCATAAAATATGTGCATGATGAGCATGATTGCAATGTTGTTAGTATGAATCGTTTTAATATCCATGATGCTAATGATATGCAAAGCCACTAGTTTGGGGAAGCTATGTTTGATGAAGATGATATTTTTAGTCCCCCAAGTTTTGATGAGCTAATTTATTATGATGAAAGCATGCCTCCTATTTATGATTATTATATTTATGAAAGTGGATTTGGAGAGGTCATGACTTTATTTAGTGATGAATCCACTACTTCGGAAGAGGTTCCAATTGATTATGAGAACAAAGTTGCTATCTATGATGATTATTGTGATGAATTGTATGCTATTAAGAATAATGATAACCATGAAACTTGTCATCATGATTTTAGTTTTGAATTGGATTATGCTTCACATGATAGTTACTTTGTTGAGTTTGCTCCCACTTCTATGAATGAGAAGAATTTTGCTTATGTTGGGAGTAGTAAAATTTCTATGCAAGTAGATCATGAAAAGAATGCTTTTATGTGTAGGTTATATTGTTGAATTCATTCATGATGCTACTGAAAATTATTATGTGAGAGGATCATATGCTTGTAGGAATTGCAATAATATCAAGTTTCCTCTCTATGTGCTTAAAGTTCTGAAGCTATGCTTGTTTTCCCTTCCTATACTAGTTGATTATCGTTCCATAAGTTGTTTGCTCACAAAATCCCTATGCATAGGAAGTGGGTTAGACTTAAATGTGCGATTCTTATGCTTCATGATGCTCTCGTTATGTTTCAATTCTCATCTTTTATGTGAGCATCATTGTGCCTTGCTAGGGGCGTTAAACGATAGCGCTTGTTGGGAGGCAACCCAAATTTATTTTAGTTTCATTGTTTTTGTTGCTGTTAGGGAATAAATATTTCATCTAGCTTCTGTTTAGATGTGGTTTCATGTTTCGTTTAGTGTTTGTGCCAAGTAGAACCTTAGGGAAGACTTGTGTGAAGTTTATGTGATCTTGCTGTGAAAAACAGAATCGTCAGCGCCCGCTAAAGTAGTCGTGGGATTTTACTGGAGCATGCTTTTTAGTTGATTCTTTTTTCAGATGATGGTAGACAAATTCCACAAATTTACCAATTTATTTTGAATTTTTTGGAGTTCCAGAAGTAGGCGGAACCTGCAGATTACTAAAGATTGTTCTGTCTTTGACATGTTCTGTTTTTCGTGTGTTGTTTGCTTATTCCGATGCATCTATGAGTAGTATTGGAGGATATGAACCATAGAGAAGTTGGAGTACAGTAGGTTTAACACCAATATAAACAAAGAATGAATTCATTACAGTAACTTCGAGTAGTGGTTTGCTTTCTTATACTAACGGAGCTCACGAGATTTTTGTCTAAGTTTTGTGTTGTGAAGTTTTCAAGTTTTGAGTATTGCTTTGATGGACTATGGAACAAAGAGTGGCAAGGGCCTAAGCTTGGGGATGCCCATGGCACCCCAAGGTAAAATTCAAGGACAACCAAAAGCCTAAGCTTGGGGATGCCCCGGGAAGGCATCCCCTCTTTCGTCTTCATCCATCGGTAACTATACTTGGAGCTATATTTTTATTCGCAACATGATATGTGTTTTGCTTGGAGCGTCAATTTAGTTTATTTTGTTTTGCTTGCTGTTTGAATAATATCCCAAGATCTTAAGTTCTTAAATGTTAGAGAGTCTTCACATAGTTACATAATTATTCAACTACTCATTGATCTTCACTAATATCTTTCGGAGTAGTTTGTTGTTTGCTCTAGTGCTTCACTTATATCTGTTAGAGCACGGCGGTGGTTATATTATGTAGAAATTGTTGAACTCCCATTCTTCACTCATATCTATTTGAGAGTCCATTAAAACAGCATAGTAATGTGTTTAGGCTAAAGAAACTAGTCTTCACATGATAGACATCCAATGTCAATGTAGTAAAAAAATTCACACTAGTGCATTGAATAGAATGAGATGTTGGATGCTTGATAATTGTTTTGAGACATGAGGATAGTGATATTAGAGTCATGCTAGTGGAGCTATTATGAAATTGAGAAATATTTGCATTAAGGTTAGTGATTCCCGTAGCATGCACGTATGGTGAACCGTTGTGTGACTAAGTTAGAGCATGAGGTATTTGTAGAGTGTCAACCTTTGTGTGGAGGTCGGGGGCGCGCAATGGTTAACTCCTACCAACCTCCCCCTAGGAGCATGCGTTGATTGCTTTGTTTTGAGGACTCGTAAATTTTTGCAATAAGTATATGAGTTGCTATGACTAATGTTGAGTCCATGGATTATACACACTCCACCCTTCCACCATTGCTAGCCTCTCTCGTACCGCGCAACTTTCGCCGGTGCCATAAACCCACTATATATTCTTCCTCAAAACAGCCACCATATTGTTCCTCAAACCAGACACCATACCTACCTATCATGGCATTTCCATAGCCATTCCGAGATATATTGCCATGCAACTTTCCACCATTCCGTTCATATGACACGCATCATATTTTCATATTGCCATTGCATGATCTTGTAGTTGACATCGTATTTTTGGCAAGGCCACCATGCATAATTTTTTATACATGTCACTCTTGTTTCATTGCACATACCGGTACACCGCCGGAGGCATTCATATAGAGTCATACTTTGTTGTTGTAGTCTTGAGTTGTAATATCGTGTTGTAATGAAAGTGTGATGATCATCATTATTAGCGCATTATCCCATGGGAGGAAAGGCTAAATCTATAAAGACCCTCCGCAAAAAAGGCCAAAGAAAAAAAAGGCCCAAAAAAAGAAAAGAAAAGAAAAGAAAAAGGATAATTGCTACTATCTTTTTTCCACACTTGTGCTTCAAAGTAGCACCATGTTCTTCATTTTAGAGAGTCTCATGTTTAGTCACTTTCATATACTAGTGGGAATTTTCATTATAGAACTTGGCTTGTATATTCCAACAATGGGCTTCCTCAAATGCCCTAGGTCTTCGTGAGCAAGCAAGTTGGATGCACACCCATTAGTTTCTTTTGTTGAGATTTCATTCATATTTAGCTCTAGGGCATCCGTTGCATGGCAATCCCTACTCACTCACATTGATATCTATTGATGGGCATCTCCATAGCCCATTGATACGCCTACTCGATGTGAGACTATCTCCCTTCTTTTTGTCTTCTCCACAACCATCTCTATTCCACCCATAATGCTATATCCATGGCTCACGCTCATGTATCGCGTGAAAGTTGAAAGGTTTGAAAAGATAGAGTATGAAAACAAGTGCTTGGCTGAAATCGGGGTTGTGCGTGATATAAATATTTTGTGTGATAACGAGGGAGCATAGCCAACACTATATGATTTTGTAGGGATAACTTTCTTTAGCCATAGTATTTTGAGAAGACATGATTGCTTTGTTAGTATGCTTGAAGTATTGTTATTTCTTATGTCAATATAGAATTTTGTCTTGAATCTTTCAGATCTGAACATTCATGCCACAATTAAGAGAATTACATTGAAAAACTATATTGGTTAGCATTCCACATCAAAAATTCTGTTTTATCATTCGCCTACTCGAGGACGAGCAGGAATTAAGCTTGGGATGCTGATACGTCTCCAACGAATCTATAATTTTTTATTGTTCCATGCTATTATATTATCCTTCTAGGATGTCTTATGGGCTTTATTATACACTTTTATATGATTTTGGGGACTAACCTATTAACCCAGAGCCTAGTGCCAGTTTCAGTTTTTTTCCTTGTTTTTGAGTTTCGCAGAAAAGGAATATCAAACGGAGTCCAATTGACGAGCCAATTTTTTATGATTTTTTCTGGACCAAAAGAAGCCCTGAAGCAAAAGAGGTGGGCCAGGAGAGCCACGGGCTGCCCTTGAGTGTGGAGGGCGCGCCCTGGGAAGAGGGGCGCGCCCCCTATCTCGAGGACGGCCCGTAGCTCCCCTTTACTTGGCCCCGACTCCAAAAATTCCTATAAATACTGAAACCTCCAGAAAGAAACCTAGATCGGGAGTTCCGCCGCCGAAAGCCTGTGTAGCCACCGAAAAACAATCTACACCCATTATGGCACCCTGCCGGACGGGGGGGGGGGATCCCTCTCCGGTGGCTATCTTTGTTGGGGAACGTAGTATTTTAAAATTTTCCTACGATCACGCAAGATCTATCTACTAGATGCATAGCAACGAGAGGGGAGAGTGTGTCCACGTACCCTCGTAGACCGAAAGCGGAAGCGTCTAACAACGGGGTTGATGTAGTCGTACACCTTGATCCGTCCCGATCTAGTACCGAACGTACGGCACCTCCGCGTTCAGCACACGTTCAGCTCGATGACGTCCTCGCTTCTTGGTCCAGCAAGACAAGCAAAGTAGTAGATGAGTTCCGGCAGCACGACGGCGTGGTGATGGTTGTTGATGAAGAAAAATCTCTGCAGGGCTTCGCCAAGCACTACAGAAACTAGACAGAGGATAAACTAGAGGGTCGGGGTTGCCGGCACACGGCTTGGTGTATCTTGATGTGTCTTGGGTGCTAGCCCTACCCCTCTATTTATATGTTGAGCCTTGGGGTCAAAACTTGGAGTAAAAGCCTTCACAAAGTCGGTTTCACCCGAAAGGCAAGAGTCCTTCTCAGACACCAGGGTTCCCGGCGTCTAGACCCAGACGCCAGGGACCCTGGCGTCTGGCCTCTGGATTCCGCAAAACTTCCTTTTGCGCTTTCCAAAAACCTCGTGTGCTTTCCCTTTTGGCCCAAATAAAGTGTTCTCATACCCAAACATTTCGGGAAACATCCGGAACCCCTTCCGGTGAATTCCGGAACCCTTCCGAAGGTCAAACACTATTATCCCATATGTAAATCTTTATCTCCGGACCATTCCGGAGTTCCTCGTCATGTCCGTGATCACATCCAGTACTCCGAATAACATTTGGTCACCAACACACATAACCCATTAAATACTATATCGTCAACGAACGTTTAAGCGTGCGGACCCTACGGGCTCGAGAACTATGTAGACATGACCGAGACATCTCTCCGGTCAATAACCAATAGCGGAACCTGGATGCCCATATTGGCTCCTACATATTCTACGAAGATCTTTATCGGTCGAACCGCATAACAACATCCGTTGTTCCCTTTGTCATCGGTATGTTACTTGCCCGAGATTCGATCGTCGGTATCTCAATACCTAGTTCAATCTCGTTACCGGCAAGTCTCTTTACTCGTTCCGTAATACATCATCTCGTGACTAACTCATTAGTCATTTGCTTGCAAGGCTTATTATGATTTGCATTACCGAGAGGGCCCAGAGATACCTCTCCGACACTCGGAGTGACAAATCCTATTCTTGATCTATGCCAACACCACAAACACCTTCGGAGACACCTGTAGAACATCTTTATAATCACCCAGTTATGTAGTGACGTTTGATAGCACACAAGGTGTTCCTCCGGTATTCGGGAGTTGCATAATCTCATAGTCATAGGAACATGTATAAGTCATGAAGAAAGCAATAGCAGTAAAACTTAAACGATCATAGTGCTAAGCTAACGGATGGGTCTTGTCCATCACATCATTCTCATAATGATGTGATCCCGTTGATCAAATGACAACTCATGTCTATGGCTAGGAAACATAACCATCTTTGATCAATGAGCTAGTCTAGTAGAGGCATACTAGGGACATACTGTTTTGTCTATGTATTCACACATGTACTAAGTTTCCGGTTAATACAATTCTAGCATGAATAAAAGACATTTATCATGATATAAGGAAATACAAATAACATCTTTATTATTGCCTCTAGGGCATATTTCCTTCAGTCTCCCACTTGAACTAGAGTCAATAATCTAGATTACAAAGTAGTGATCCTAACACCCATGGAGTCCTGGTGCTGATCATGTTTTGCCCGTGGAAGAGGCTTAGTCAACGGGTCTGCAACATTCAGATCCGTATGTATCTTGCAAATCTCTATGTCTCCCTCCTTGACTAGATCACAGATGGAATTGAAGTGTCTTTTGATGTGCTTTGTTCTCTTGTGGAACCTGGATTCCTTTGCCAAGGCTATTGCTCCAGTGTTGTCACAAAAGATTTTCATTGGACCCGATGCACTAGGTATTACACCTAGATCGGATATGAACTCCTTCATCCGGACTCCTTCATTTGCTGCTTCCGAAGCAGCTATGTATTCCGCTTCACACGTAGATCCCGCCACGACGCTTTGCTTGGAACTGCACCAACTGAAAGCTCCACCGTTCAATAAAAATACATATCCGGTTTGTTACTTTGAGTCATCCGGATCAGTGTCAAAGCTTGAATCAATGTAACCGTTTACGACGAGCTCTTTGTCACCTCCATACACGAGAATCATATCCTTTGTCCTTTTCAGGTACTTCAGGATGTTCTTGACCGTTGTCCAGTGATCCACTCCTGGATTACTTTGGTACCTCCCTGCTAGACTTATAGCAAGGCACACATCAAGTCTGGTACACAGCATTGCATACATGATAGATCCTATGGCTGAGGCATAGGGAATGACTTTCATTTTCTCTCTATCTTCTGCAGTGGTCGGGCATTGAGTCTAACTCAACTTCACACCTTGTAAGACAGGCAAGAACCCTTTCTTTGACTCATCCATTTTGAACTTCTTCAAAACTCTATCAAGGTATGTGCTTTGTGAAAGTCCAATTAAGCGTCTTGATCTATCTCTATAGATCTTGATGCCTAATATGTAAGCAGCTTCACCGAGGTCTTTCATTGAAAAATTCTTATTCAAGTATCCTTTTATGCTATCCAGAAATTCTATATCATTTCCAATCAACAATATGTCATCCACATATAATATCAGAAATGCTATAGAGCTCCCACTCACTTTCTTGTAAATACAGGCTTCTCCAAAAGTCTGTATAAAACCATATGCTTTGATCACCTCATCAAAGCGTATATTCCAACTCTGAGATGCTTGCACCAGTCCAGAGATGGATCGCTGGAGCTTGCACACTTTGTTAGCACTTTTAGGATCGACAAAACCTTCTGGTTGCATCATATACAACTCTTCTTTGAGATATCCATTCAGGAATGCAGTTTTGACATCTATTTGCCAGATTTCATAATCATAAAATGAGGCAATTGCTAACATGATTCGGATAGACTTAAGCATCGCTACGGGTGAGAAAGTCTCATCGTAGTCAACTCCTTGAACTTGTCGAAAACCTTTCGCAACAAGTCGAGCTTTGTAAACAGTAACATTACCGTCTGCGTCGGTCTTCCTCTTGAAGATCCATTTATTTTCGATGGCTTGCCTGTCATCGGGCAAGTCAACCAAAGTCCAAACTTTGTTCTCATACATGGATCCCATCTCAGATTTATGGCCTCAAGCCATTTCGCGGAATCTGGGCTCATCATCGCTTCCTCATAGTTCGTAGGTTCATCATGGTCTAGTAACATGATTTCCAGAACTGGGTTGCCGTACCACGCTGGTGCGGAACGAACTCTGGTTGATCTACGAAGTTCAGCAGAAACTTGATCTGAACTTTCATGATCATCATCATTAGCTCCCTCACTAATTGGTGTAGGAATCATTGGAGCTAGTTTCTGTGATGTACTACTTTCCAATTCGGGAGAAGGTACAATTACCTCATCAAGTTCTACTTTCCTCCCACTCACTTCTTTTGAGAGAAACTCCTTCTCTAGAAAGGATCCATTCTTAGCAACGAATATCTTGCCTTCGGATCTGTGATAGAAGGTGTACCCAACTGTCTCCTTTGGGTATCCTATGAAGACACATTTCTCCGACTTGGGTTCGAGCTTATCAGGTTGAAGTTTTTTCACATAAGCATCGCAACCCCAAACTTTTAAGAAACGACAACTTTGGTTTCTTGCCAAACCATAGTTCATAAGGCGTCGTCTCAACGGATTTAGATGGTGCCCTATTTAACGTGAATGCAGCGGTCTCTAAAGCATAACCCCAAAACGATAGTGGTAAATCGGTAAGAGACATCATAGACCGCACCATATCCAATAAAGTACGGTTACGATGTTCAGACACACCATTACGCTGTGGTGTTCCGGGTGGCGTGAGTTGTGAAACTATTCCACATTGTTTCAAATGAAGACCAAACTCGTAACTCAAATATTCACCGTCACGATCAGATCGTAGAAACTTTATTTTCTTGTTACGATGATTCTCTACTTCACTTTGAAATTCTTTGAACTTTTCAAATGTTTCAGACTTGTGTCTCATTAAGTAGATATACACATATCTGCTCAAATCATCAGTGAAGGTCATAAAATAACGATACCCCCCGCGAGCTTCAACACTCATTGGTCCACATACATATGCATATTATAGTTCATCACGAAGCTTTTATAGCTTGGTGGCAGTGATTGAAGAACTCTATCAATAACACTATCCTCGTCAACTTTGCAACCAAGTTGAGTCATATTATTGTAGTACCCAGACATTCTGAGCAAGTGTTCACTGATAGAACTATTCTCCTCCATCTTGCAGCTATAGAACATATTGGAAATCTCATATTTCTCAATCTGGGCATTTGCTTGAAATATTAACTTCAACTCCTGGAACATCTCATATGGTCCATGACGTTCAAAACATCGTTGAAGTCCCTGTTCTAAGCCGTAGAGCATGGCACACTGAACTATCGTGTAGCCATCAGACCGCGTCTGCCAGACGTTCAAAGCGTCTACATTAGCGGGAGGGGGCTTGTCACCTAGCGGTGCTTCAAGGACATAATTCTTCTGTGCAGCAATGAGGATAATCCTCAAGTTACGGACCCAGTCCGTGTAATTGCTACCATCATCTTTCAACTTAGCTTTCTCTAGGAATGCATTAAAATTCAAAGGAACGCTAGCACGGGCCATTGATCTACAACAAGATAGATATGCAAAATCTATCAGGACTAAGTTCATGATAAATTATTGTTCAGTTAATCATATTACTAAAGAACTCCCACTTAGATAGACATCCCTCCGGTCATCTAAATGATCACCTGATCCAAATCAACTAAACCATGTCCGATCATCACGTGAGATGGAGTAGTTTCAATGGTGAACATCTTATGTTGATCATATCTACTATATGATTCACGCTCGACCTTTCGGTCTCCAGTGTTCCGAGGCCATATCTGCATATGCTAGGCTCGTCAAGTTTAACTCGAGTATTCTACGTGTGCAAAACTGGCTTACACCCGTTGTATTTGAACGTAGATCTTATCACACCCGATCATCACGTGGTGTCTCAGCACGAAGAACTTTCACAACGGTGCATACTCAGGGAGAACACTTGTACCTTGAAATTTTGTAAGGGATAATCTTATAATGCTACCGTCGTACTAAGCAAAATACGAAGCATAATAAGATAAACATCACATGCAATCAAAATATGTGACATGATATGGCCATCATCATCTTGTGCTTTGGATCTCCATCTTGAAAGCACCATCGTGATCACCTTCGTCACCAGCGCGACACCATGATCTCCATCGTAGCATCGTTCTCGTCTCGCCAACTATTGCTTCTACGACTATCGCTACCGCTTAGTGATAAAGTAAAGCAATTACATGGCGATTGCATTTCATACAATAAAGCGAAAACCATATGGCTCCTGCCAGTTGCCGATAACATTACAAAACATGATCATCTCATACAAAACCGTATCACTCATCATGTCTTGACCATATCACATCACAACATGCCCTGCAAAAACAAGTTAGACGTCCTCTACTTTGTTGTTGCAAGTTTTATGTTGCTGCTACGGGCTTAGCAAGAACCATTCTTACCTACGCATACAAAACCACAACGATGTTTCGTCAAGTATGTGTTGTTTTAACCTTCACAAGGACCGGGCGTAGTCACACTCGATTCAGCTAAAGTGAGAGAGACAGACACCCGCCAGTCACCTTTAAGCAACAAGTGCTCATAACGGTGAAACCAGTCCCGCGTAAGCGTATGCGTAATGTCGGTCCGGGCCGCTTCACATGTTGGTAAGCAGTATGACTAGTATCGTCCACAACTCACTTTTGTTCTAATTGTGCATATCATCTACGCATAGACCTGGCTCATGATGCCACTGTTGGGGAACGTAGTATTTTAAAATTTTCCTACGATCACGCAAGATCTATCTACTAGATGCATAGCAACGAGAGGGGAGAGTGTGTCTACGTACCCTCGTAGACCGAAAGCGGAAGCGTTTAACAATGCGGTTGATGTAGTCGTACACCTTCACGATCCGTCCCAATCTAGTATCGAACGTACGGCACCTCTGTGTTCAGCACACGTTCAGCTCAATGACGTCCTCGCCTTCTTGATCCAGCAAGACGGGCGAAGTAGTAGATGAGTTCCGGCAGCACGATGGCGTGGTGACGGTTGTTGATGAAGAACAATCTCTATAGGGCTTCGCCAAGCACTACAGAAACTAGACAGAGGATAAACTAGAGGGTCGCGGTTGCCGGCACACGGCTTGGTGTATCTTGATGTGTCTTGGGTGCTAGCCCTACCCCTCTATTTATATGTTGAGCCTTGGGGTCGAAACTTGGAGTAAAAGCCTTCACAAAGTCGGTTTCACCCGAAAGGCAAGAGTCTTTCTCGGACTCCAGGGTCAGATGCCAGGGTTCCGGGCGTCTGGACCCAGACGCCAGGGACCCTGGCGTCTGGCCTCTAGACTTCGCAAAACTTCCTTTTGCGCTTTCCAAAAACCTTGTGTGCTTTCCCTTTTGTCCCAAATAAAGTGTTCTCGTACCAAACATTTCGGGAAACATCCGGAACCCCTTATGGTGAATTCTGGAACCCTTCCGGAGGTCCAACACTATTATCCCATATATTAATCTTTATCTCCGGACCATTCCGGAGTTCCTCGTCATGTCCGTGGTCACATCTGGGACTCCGAATAACATTCGGTCACCAACATACATAACTCATTAAATACTATATCGCCAATGAACGTTTAAGCGTGCGGACCCTACGTGTTCGAGAACTATGTAGACATGACCGAGACATCTCTCTGGTCAATAACCAATAGCGGAACCTGGATGCCCATATTGGCTCCTACATATTCTACGAAGATCTTTATCGGTCGAAACGCATAACAACATACGTTGTTCCCTTTGACACTGGTATGTTACTTGCCCGAGATTCGATCGTCGGTATCTCAATACCTAGCTCAATCTCGTTACCGGCAAGTCTCTTTACTCGTTCCGTAATACATCATCTCGTGACTAACTCATTAGTCATTTGCTTGCAAGGCTTATTATTATGTGCATTACCGAGAGGGCCCAGAGATACCTCTCCAACACTCGGAGTGACAAATCCTATTCTTGATCTATGCCAACACCACGAACACCTTCGGAGACACCTGTAGAGCATCTTTATAATCACCTAGTTACGTTGTGACGTTTGATAGCACACAAGGTGTTCCTCTGGTATTCGGGAGTTGCATAATCTCATAGTCATAGGAACATGTATAAGTCATGAAGAAAGCAATAGAAGTAAAACTTAAACAATCATAGTGCTAAGCTAACGGATGGGTCTTGTCCATCACATCATGATGTGATCCTATTGATCAAATGACAACTCATGTCTATGGCTAGGAAACATAACCATCTTTGATCAATGAGCTAGTCTAGTAGAGGCATACTAGGGACACACTATTTTGTCTATGTATTCACACATGTACTAAGTTTCCGGTTAATACAATTCTAGCATGAATAAAACACATGTATCATGATATAAGGAAATACAAATAACATCTTTATTATTGCCTCTAGGGCATATTTCCTTCAATCTTCATCATCCCGGCGCTCTCCATGACGAGGAGGGAGTAGTCCACCCTCGGGGCTGAGGGTATGTACCAGTAGCTATGTGTTTGATCTCTCTCTCTCTCTCTCTCTCTCTCTCTCTCTCTCTCATGTTCTTGAGATGGCACGATCTTAATGTATCGCGAGCTTTTCTATTCTAGTTGGATCTTATAATGCTTCTCCCCCTCTACTCTCTTGTAATGGATTGAGTTTTCCCTTTGAAGTTATCTTATCGGATTGAGTCTTTAAGGATTTGAGAACACTTGATGTATGTCTGATGACCCACAACCGTAAGGGATCTATTGCAGCGTTTTCGATAAGTAAGAGTGTCGAACCCAACGAGGAGCAGAAGGTATTGATAAGCGATTCTGAGCAAGAAATTACTGCAAGCACTGAAAGATAACTTTTTAGGGGTTTTCTTGATATAAGCAACAGGAAAGTGAAAGCAAGCAAAGTAAAAGGCACTGAGAGTAACAAGTGGCCCAATCCTTTCCGAGCAAAGGAGAGGCCTAGTAACTGAACTTATAAAGGCTAAAGCGTTCCTGAGGACACACGGGAGAGGTAGTCATGTGCTTTCGCCATATTCTGTATCGGTACTATGTTATGTGTTGATAAGTGTTGAGTGGGTGGATCTATGCTAGTACACTCTCTAGACTAAGATGAGTGCACTCTTATGATTAAACACCTTGCAAGCATTCGCAAATACAAGATAGAATTTAAGGCAAAAGCCTAACCATAGCAATACGATCGATGATCCATTGTTCCCTTGTGCAAAAGCGTGCGAACTGGGGTTCAGGTTTCTGTCACTCCGGCAACCCACCGTAAGCATTCTTTGTACACAATGTATTCCCCTAGGTCCTTAATAAGGCGAAGTGTTGAGTGTTCGACTCACACAACACCACTAGTAGAATGACAACACAACTTAAGTATCAAACAACACATATTACTTCAACAGCATATGACTACTAACAACAAGACTTTTCCCATGTCCTCAAGAACTAAGGTAACTACTCACAAGACATAAAAGAGATCATGATCAGTGGAGATAAATGGATGATAAACAATCTGGACATAATGATATTTCTCCAACAAAACTGCATTCACCACAAAGTAGTAATCAACACCGATGGAGTAGAGAGGATAGGTAGTACGAGTTACAACACAAGTTGCAATTGTGAGATGAGATTTGGATGAAGATGGAGATGGTGCTGGTGTTGGGGATGATGTTGATGATGATCTCGATGATGCCCGTGACGATGGTGATGACGATGGCGATGATCTCCCCTTCCGGGAGGTGATCTCCTCGGCGAAATCTGCCCGCCGGAGATGGCTTTTTCTTCTCTGTAGGTTTCCGCCACGGAGCGGCGGCGGAACTCCGTAAAAACTCTCGTTTTTAGGGTTTTCAGATAACGGAGAGTATATAGGCAAAAGGGGGCAGCTGGAGGTGGGCGAGGGGCTCCAGGCGCCCCCCTGGCGCGGCCAGGGGGCGCGCCCCCAGGGCGCCTGGACACCCTATGGCCCCCCTCTGGTTTCCCTTTTGCGTGACTTCGTGATCCGTCTGGAAAATATCCCCCGTCGATTTTCAGGTAATTTGGAGGTATTCTTCTTCAGCAACTCAGCATCCACTTTTTACTGCTGAATCCTGCGTCTGCTGCTTCGGCATCGGAAAGTTGCAAACTGTGTAAAATAGGCCAAAACAACATAAGAACATCATCGTAACATGAAATATATCAATGAATAAGGATAAATTACGATATAAAATAGTGATGCATTTTGGACGTATCAACACCCCCAAGCTTAGACCTCGCTTGTCCCCAAGCGAATACTGAGCTCGGTAAACCTGTCCACAAGTTTAGAGAGTGAAGTGTCGATAAATAGAATACGGACAAGAAGCATCACAGCTTCTTCACCAACTCAAATATCCTCAATAGCAATCTTCAACTCATAAGGCCCTTATAAAAGAGTGGTAACACTTATATTCGAAAGTAGGGCTAAGGAAACTCATCGAAGCATAGCAAACATGTCCTTTGGTCAAAGAACAACAAATAGCTTTAACTTTTGCTCTTTCTTATGTTTTGATGAGTTTAATTGAAGCTTTTGAAAGAACATGTTATTAGGCAAGAAGTGAAAGTGTTAACACAAAGGAAGATATTTGCCTTAGCTGGGCTTGACAAACAACTTACTTATCAAATGATAATGTTAACAAGGATATGATATGACCAATCTTAATGCAACTTTATATGAATGAATCCTTTTCAACATCAAATGTCTGCTCTCTTTAAGAATAGAAGGAAGTAGGAATAACTGACTCAACCTAAAATTAAAAGATAGGCCCTGTTCTAGGGAAGTAGGGAAAACTCATGTGCTATCCTTAAATCAAACAGAATGAAAACAAGTTTTGAGAGGTGCATGATTTGTCAACAAATGCTAATAGATAACTCAATTACTTCTCGAGCTGGACAAGTTTCGAGGAACGGCTCACGCACGAGGACGATCACATCCTCTTAATCTCCTTTGTTTATCACTGCCAAAGTTTTCTGATTTCTCATGAACAAAGCGTGAAGGAGGGTTTGTTTGTTGTATATATATTTTTTAATGAGCCGGGCGCACTCTTTGCCAGTTCCTTCTCGTATTAGGGGTTTGCAGATTAGACATGCAATCCCGGGGTGAAACTTGTCCAACTCAAAAAGACCATGAATTAACTATTACTTCCTCATGAGCTAAAACAGAGGCACAAAATAAAAGATTTTGAACATTTTAAGGATAACACATAAATTATGTACTTTAGGAGGTGGTAGTGGAATACCACGAATAGGAAGGTATGGTGGACTCATATGGAAGGTATTGGTTTAAGGGTATGGATGCACAAGCAGAATTCCGCTTAGTACAGAGTTAGGCTAGCAAAGGTTTTGAGAGAACAGACAATTGATGATGACTATGATGCAAAGCAATATAAAGCATAAACATTGAAGTAAGCATAACACATCAAGTTGTCTTCCTTGTCAGCATAACACTTCAAGCATAATAACATAAAGGTTTTGGCTATGTCGATACTTTAAGAAAGTCATGCTTGTAGTTATGACCAAAGCTATGTTTGCCAAGATTAAATAAAGCTTTCACAGCCATACCTGATATAAGGTCAATACTCCTCATAAGAATCATCATATAAGGTCGATTGCGTGAAGAGAATACCAAGTGCGGCAAAGGAACCAATAGACTTCTCATTAATATTCCATCATAGACGACTCCACACTCACGGATACAATCTCTCCACCGAAGGAGTGATAGACCTCAATGCACACACCTATTTCATATAGTAACCTCCCTAAACATGATATGACTCTACTTGACTCTAAAAGACAAAAGATAAAGATAAAGATACCGGGCACTCCCCCAAGCTTGGAACAAGCCAAGGGAATGCCGTTACCCAAGGAGATTTCACTCCTCATTCTTGTTGGCGTTGATCACGTAGTCCTCGGCGAAACGCTTCCATGGAAGGGGTTCTCCAGTCTCATATGAGAAGTTTTTCTCCTGAATCCTGCATGCAGCACCCATACCCATGCGCATAAACCTTAGTTCATACTCACAGTTCTGGTTATGTAGATCATAAATTTGCCCTTGGAGCTCTTCAATTCTTTCTTCAGACGCGGTAACGCTTTTCCACATCTCCTTCATCTCCTTCAGGAAGTAGGTCTTCAGCTCGTTGATGATGTCAAAGTTAGCTTCAACACCACGTTCGATCATCTTCTTGTACTTGAAGAGTTCTTGCTCCACTTCTTCCAGCCTGGCCTGGATGCTCCCCTCCTTGATAGGTCCCTTCAGATCTTCTTGATGAAGGACACCGTCCTCCATCCGAACAACCTGAGGGTGCTTCTTCACCTCAGCGAGGTAAGGGTTGATGAAGTTGACGATGAACTTGTCCTTGGGGGAACTTGGAGAAGCCATGGCACCTAGATTCAGCTGAAAGATTCCCTGGCAGAAACAGATCGAAAAGAAAACACACAAAATCGCAAGATACATTGCCGGAACAATCCGGGCAAATATATAGCAAAAAATTATGCACAGAAAGGAAGGTAACAGGCTAAAGCGGGGTCGGAGACGGACTTCCGGGTGTCCAGGCGGCCTCCCGGCGCGGCCAGGAGGTAGGGCGCGTCAGGGGGGCGCCTGGACCCCCTGGAGCTCGTCTCCAGCTCCACTTAGGCTTAGAATTTTACTAATTTTGCAAAAACTCGTAATATAGAACTTTTATGGTGGTTCGCGATGTTTCCTTACCGTAATACATACCTTTTCTTTATTCTGCTTCTGCTGGTGTCTGAAACAGGGCTGCAACATGTTCTTCGTGAGTTGTTGTGTATATCAAATTCACATCAACATTGACAGGATCTCCTGCTATGTAATGCTTAAGTCTTTGCCCATTCACAACTTGAGGTTTGGTGCCTTCAAAATTGTTAATCTTAATTGCACCAGACCGATAGACTTCTTCAATATGAAATGGCCCTTCCCACCTGGAAAGTAGTTTGCCTGGAGAAAACCTGAAACGGGATCTAAACAACAAAACTTTTTCACCAACATTAAATTCATGTTTCAGAATCCTCCTATCATGCCACTTCTTTACCTTTTCCTTGAACATTTTAGCGCTCTCGTAAGCTTCACTTCTCCATTCATCTAGAGAAGTCAAGTTCATGAGACGCTTCTCACCAGGTAATTTTGGGTCAGCATTAAGCTCTCTAACAGCCCAGAAAGCTTTGTGCTCTAACTCTAATGGCAAATGGCAAGCCTTGCCATACACCATCTTATAGGGGGACATGCCCATGGGGTTTTTGTAAGCAGTTCTATACGCCCACAAAGAATCTCCTAACTTATTTGACCAGTCCTTTCTATTTCTGTTTACTGTCTTCTGCAAGATCAACTTAATCTCTCTATTGGTGAGCTCAACTTGCCCACTAGTTTGAGGATGATATGGTGAAGCAATTCTATGATTGACATCGTATTTGGCTAAAGCTTTTCTAAAAGCTTCGTGCGTGAAGTGTGATCCTCCATCAGTCATGAGATACCTAGGTACACCAAACCTAGGAAAAATTACATCCTTGAGCATTTTCAAAGATGTCTTGTGATCAGCACTTTCAGTGGGGATTGCTTCAACCCACTTGGTCACATAATCAACAGCTACTAAAATGTGCGTGTACTTGTGCGAAGAAGGAAAAGGACCCATAAAGTCAAAACCCCGGCAATCAAAAGGTTCAATCACTAGTGAGTAATTCATAGGCATCTCATTCCTTCTACTAATGTTACCAACTCTCTGACATTTATCACAGGCTAAAACATAATTTCTAGCATCCTTAAAGAGAGTAGGCCAATAAAAACCTGATTGAAGAACCTTATGTGCAGTCCTCTCACCGGCATGATGTCCTCCATAGGGACTATCATGACACTGTTTGAGAATGTCCTTTTGCTCATGTTCCGGTATGCATCTTCTCACGATCCCGTCGGGGCCTTCTTTGAAAAGATGTGGGTCATCCCAAAAGTAGTGCCTCAAATCATGAAAGAACTTCTTCCTTTGCTGAAATGTTAAACATGGCGGCAAATACTTTGCAACAATAAAATTAGCATAATCTGCAAACCAAGGATTGGAAAGAGATTGTACTTTTACAACGGCAAGTTGTTCGTCTGGAAAACTCTCATTGACTGGGATGGGATCATGCGGTATATCTTCCATCCTTGAAAGATTGTCCGCCACCGGATTGTCTTCCCCTTTCCTATCAACAATCTGCAAATCAAATTCTTGAAGAAGGAGTACCCATCTGATAAGCCTTGGCTTGGCATCCTTCTTTGTCATAAGGTACTTAATGGCAGCATGATCAGTATGAATAATAACTTTGGAATCAACAATATACTGCCTAAACTTATCACAAGCAAATACTACAGCTAAGAATTCCTTCTCAGTAGTAGCATAATTCCTTTGAGCACTATCAAGGGTTTTACTAGCATAATATATAACATTCAATTTCTTATCAACTCTTTGTCCTAAAACAGCTCCAACAGCAAAATCACTAGCATCACACATAATCTCAAAAGGTAAATTCCAGTCAGGTGGTTGTACTATAGGAGCGGTTATTAAGGCTTTCTTAAGAACTTCAAAAGCTTCCTTGCAATCCTCATCAAATACAAAAGGAACGTCCTTCTGGAGAAGATTATTGAGGGGCCTCGAAGTCTTAGAAAAGTTTTTAATAAATCTTCTATAGAAACCAGCATGACCAAGAAAGCTGCGAATACCTTTGATGTCCCTTGGATAGGGCATCCTCTCAATAGCTTCGATCTTGGCCTTGTCCACTTCAATTCCCCTTTCAGAAATCTTGTGACCAAGAACAATTCCTTCGTTAACCATGAAGTGGCACTTCTCCCAGTTGAGTACCAAATTTGTCTCCTCACATCTCTGCAAAACTTTATTAAGGTTGTGGAGACAATGGTCAAAGGAAGTTCCATAGACGGAGAAATCGTCCATGAATACTTCCATAATATCCCCACAGAAACCATGAAAGATAGCAGACATACACCTTTAAAAAGTAGCAGGGGCATTACATAAACCAAAAGGCATACGCCTATAAGCATAAGTACCAAAGGGACAAGTAAAAGTGGTCTTCTCTTGATCAGCAGTGTTAACATGAATTTGAGAGAAGCCAGAATAACCATCGAGATAACAAAAGTGGGTATTTTTGGATAACCTTTCAAGCATTTGGTCGATGAACGGCAACGGGTAGTGATCCTTCCTGGTTGCCTTGTTCAGCTTCCTGTAATCAATACACATTCTATATCCAATAATAATTCTCCGAGGTATTAGTTCATTCTTATCATTAGGAACCACAGTTGTACCTCCTTTCTTAGGAACACAATGTACCGGGCTTACCCACTTACTATCAGCTATAGGGTAGATAATACCTGCGGCTGGAAGCTTGAGAATTTCAGTTCTTACAACATCCATTATCTTCGGGTTCAACCGTCGTTGATGATCAACAACTGGTTTAGCATCAGGCTCAAGGTTGATAGTATGTTGACAGATAGATGGACTAATCCCCTTAAGGTCATCAAGGGTATAGCCAATTGCGCCTCGGTGTTTACGAAGTACTTCCAATAATCGCTCTTCTTCATATCCTGAAAGGTTAGAGTTGATAATAACAGGATATACTTTCTTTTCATCTAAATAAGCATACTTGAGCGTATCGGGAAGAGGTTTAAGATCGAACACCGGGTCTTCTTTTGGTTTTGATAAAATTCCCAAAGGTTCAACCGGAAGGTTGTGCTTCAGGATAACAGGTTGCCTCGAGAATATTTCATCTAGTTCATTTCTTTCCTGCATATGCAAATCATTCTCGTGGTCCTCCATATATTGCTGCAAGGGATCATTAGGGGGAATAGCAATAGAAGCAATACTTTCAATAATTTTATCATCACTAGGTAAATCGGTACCACGAGGCTGCTTAGAGAACTTAGAAAAATTAAATTCATATGGCTCACCATTGAATTCAATAGAAACTTTACCTTTCTTGCAATCTATTATAGCTCCACTAGTTCTAAGAAAAGGTCTACCAAAAATAATAGGACAAAAATTGTCCCTCTCTGAACCAAGTACTAGAAAGTCGGTAGGGTATTTTACCTTTCCACATAGGACTTCAACGTCCCTCACAATTCCGATAGGAGAGATAGTTGTTCTGTTTGCAAGATGAATGGTAACATCAACTTCTTCAAGTTCACAAGGGGAAATCTCACCGATGATCTCTTCATAAAGTGAATATGGATAGCACTTGCACTCGATCCCAAATCGCATAGCCCATAATAATTGTGATCTCTTATTTTAACAGATACCACTGGAGTACCTGAAATCGGGCCTTTATTCTTGGCTGTGACAAGGTTAGTGGAAACAACACAAAAATTCACATTGGAATCCAAAACATCATTAGTAACAAGGTCTTTAATCAATGCAACTTGAGGATCGACCTTGATCTGGTCCTCAGGCTCATCAACTCTTCTCTCACTTTTATTTATTATGCCTGTCACAAGAGAGTGCTCCCTTATCCTTGCGGGAAAAGGAGGCTTTTCATATATAACTGCAGGAAAAATAGGGTCGGCAACATGAATATCAACAGGTAGCTCTTTAAAAAGTTCATGATGCTGGTCTCTCTTCTTTTTAAAAGAATCAACGTGAGAGGCAAAATTCTTACAGAAATCAATCATTAGATGGGAATCAAGACCAATCTTAGAGCAAAAAGTATTGAAGTAATCAGTTTTCACATAGCTCTCAATATAATCATGTTCATAATTTATAGCGGGTTCAATACCTTTATCAATTTCCCAATCTTCGGTATTCCTCTGGATCCTTTCAATGAGATCCCACCTTTCTTTAACACTCTTCTTCTGAAATACCCCACTAGAGGAGGCATCCAGCATCTCCTTATCCTGACGAGAAAGCCTGGCATAAAAATTTGTAAGTATAATTTCCTTGGGGAGCTCATGAATAGGACATTTGAGCATTAGGGACTTCAATCTCCCCCAAGCTTGAGCAATGCTTTCTCCGTCACGAGACCTAAAGTTATAGATATAGTTCCTGTCTCGATGAATTTCATGAAGAGGATAAAACTTAGTATAAAAAAGAGACATAAGCTCTTGCCAGTCAAGCAAATGCGAGTTATCGAGAAGCCTATACCAATCTGAAGCTTTATCTATAAGTGATACGGCGAACAATATCCTCATGACAAACTCCCTTGATACACCTGCAAGCTTAAATAATGAACATGGTTGTGACAGATATAGCAAGTGTTCACCGGGATGTCTGTCTCCTGCATAACAATTAGCCAAAACATAATCGATAATACCATCTGGTATTTTATAGGGCACAATTTCAGTAGGGGGAGGAGCAACCACCACAGGTGTGGGGCGTCTTCCAACAAGCAACGATCCAATAGCAAGGTTGTCCATAAGGACAAAGAGCAGCAACAGCAAAAAAATAAAAACAAAATTATAAAAACTTCCTTACCAGTTTCACTTTACCAATAGCGCTACGCTCCCCGGCAACGGCGCCAGAAAACGGTACTTGATGACCCACAACCGTAAGGGATCTATTGCAGCGTTTTCGATAAGAGTGTCGAACCCAACGAGGAGCAGAAGGTATTGATAAGCGATTCTGAGCAAGAAATTACTGCAAGCACTGAAAAATAACTTTTTAGGGGTTTTCTTGATATAAGCAACAGGAAAGTAAAAGCAAGCAAAGTAAAAGGCACTGAGAGTAACAAGTGGCCCAATCCTTTCTGAGCAAAGGAGAGGCCTAGCAACTGAACTTATAAAGGCTAAAGCGTTCCTGAGGACACACGGGAGAGGTAGTCATGTGCTTTCGCCATATTCTGTATCGGTACTATGTTATGTGTTGATAAGTGTTGAGTGGGTGGATCTATGCTAGTACGCTCTCTAGACTAAGATGAGTGCACTCTTATGATTAAACACCTTGCAAGCATCCGCAAATACAAGATAAAATTTAAGGCAAAAGCCTAACCATAGCAATACGATCGATGATCCATTGTTCCCTTGTGCAAAAGCGTGCGAACTGGGGTTCAGGTTTCTGTCACTCCGGCAACCCACCGTAAGCATTCTTTGTACACAATGTATTCCCCTAGGTCCTTAATAAGGCGAAGTGTTGAGTGTTCGACTCACACAACACCACTAGTAGAATGACAACACAACTTAAGTATCAAACAACACATATTACTTCAACAGCATATGACTACTAACAACAAGACTTTTCCCATGTCCTCAAGAACTAAGGTAACTACTCACAAGACATAAAAGAGATCATGATCAGTGGAGATAAATGGATGATAAACAATCTGGACATAATGATATTTCTCCAACAAAACTCAATAGCATTCACCACAAAGTAGTAATCAACACCGATGGAGTAGAGAGGATAGGTAGTACGAGTTTCAACACATGTTGCAATTGTGAGATGAGATTTGGATGAAGATGGAGATGGTGCTGGTGTTGGGGATGATGTTGATGATGATCTCGATGATGCCCGTGACGATGGTGATGACGATGGCGATGATCTCCCCTTCCGGGAGGTGATCTCCCCGGCGAAATCTGCCCGCCGGAGATGGCCTTTTCTTCTCTCTAGGTTTCCGCCACGGAGCGGCGGCGGAACTCCGTAAAAACTCTCGTTTTTAGGGTTTTCGGATAACGGAGAGTATATAGGCAAAAGGGGGCAGCCGGAGGTGGGCCAGGGGCTCCAGGCGCCCC
>LR738710.1:115617288-115661085 GCA_902687465.1 Secale cereale
CCCCCCCCCCCCCCCCCCCCCCGGCGCGGCCAGGGGGGGCGCGCCCCCAGGGCGCCTGGACACCCTGTGGCCCCCCTCTGGTTGCCCTTTTGCGTGCCTTCGTGATCCGTCTGGAAAATATCCCCCGTCGATTTTCAGGTAATTTGGAGGTATTCTTCTTCAGCAACTCAGCGTCCACTTTTTACTGCTGAATCCTGCGTCTGCTGCTTCGGCATCGGAAAGTTGCAAACTGTGTAAAATAGGCCAAAACAACATAAGAACATCATCGTAACATGAAATATATCAATGAATAAGGATAAATTACGATATAAAATAGTGATGCATTTTGGACGTATCAATGTCTTGCGTGGGATACCTGTGGTGACAATGGGGTATTCTATTGATCCACTTGATGTATGTTTTGGTGATCAACTTGCGGGTTCCGTGACCTTGGGAATCTATGCATAGGGGTTGGCACACATTTTGGTCTTGACTTTCCGGTAGAAACTTTGGGGCACTCTTTGAAGTTCTATGTGTTGGTTGAATAGATGAATCTGAGATTGTGTGATGCATATCGTATAATCATGCCCACAGATACTTGAGGTGACATTGGAGTATCTAGGTGACAATAGGGTTTTGATTTATTTGTGTCTTAAGGTGTTATTCTAGTACGAACTCTATGATAGATTGAACGTTACTACAGAATCTTGAATAGATTGAACAGAAAGAATAACTTTGAGGTGGTTTCGTACCCTACCATAATCTCTTCGTTTGTTCTCCGCTATTAGTGACTTTGGAGTGACACTTTGTTGCATGTTGAGGGCTAGTAATATGATCCAATTATGTTATCCTTGTTGAGAGAACTTGCACTAGTGAAAGTATGAACCCTAGGCCTTCTCTACTATCATTGCAACACCGTTTATGCTCACTTTTACCACTTGCTACCTTGCTGTTTTTATATTTTCCTATTACAAAAACCTATATCTACCATCCATATTGCACTTGTATCACCATCTCTTCGCCGAACTAGTGCACCTATACCATTTACCATTGTATTGGGTGTGTTGGGGACACAAGAGACTCTTTGTTATTTGGTTGCAGGGTTGCTTGAGAGAGACCATCTTCATCCTACGCCTCCCACAGATTGATAAACCTTAGGTCATCCACTTGAGGGAAATTTGCTACTGTCCTACAAACCTCTGCACTTGGAGGCCCAACAACGTCTACAAGAAGAAGGGTGCGTAGTAGACATCACTAACCGGCGATGCCAAAGCCATCCCACATCAACTTTAGCCATTAGGCAAGTCGCGGTCTTAGTGGGTCGCTCCGAGAAGTTAACCACATAGAGACCGTTCTCGACATGCCCAACAAAGGATACTTTAAGAGTCTTTCTCCACAAGAGGACCACGGTATGAATATCAAAGAAAGTGGCAAAGCCCATGAGTGCAAGTTGTTGAACAGAAAGTAAATTGTATGCAAGGGACTCAACAAGCATGACTTTCTCGATCGTGAGATCATGAGAAACGACAACCTTGCCAAGCCCCAATCACTACAAGAAATATGTCAACTTGTGACCTTGACTATTAGTCAATGAATGGTCATTATTTTCCATTTGTGACCTTTTTGTGACCAAAAACAGATGGTCAAAAGTTGGCCGTCATAAACTGAAATTAACGACCTTTTTTCTCGAATGGTCAAAGACGTTTATGACCAAAAAAAAGGTCATTGATTCTATGACCTTCTGTTTTGGTCGCTAGCTGTGTGCCCAGGCCACGTCCGATCCAACGTGGCAAGCTGACGTGGCAAAATTACGACCAAATGAAAAGGTCATTGACAAGAATCATCCCGGTCCAATTGGCTGTTCTATATGGGCCTAGCCCAACAATTCAACCTTTTTAATTTATATTTTTTCTGTTAATTTTCTCTAGCCACATGGGCCTAGCCCAACAATTTGTTCCTTTTTAGTTTTTGAGATTCATGCAATTTTTTTGGCCCTCAGCCTTTTTGTAGTCCGTTTCTTTTTTTGTAAGACTTTTTTCATTTCATTTTGAAAACTGTTCGATGCTTGTTGGGATGTGGCCTTTTTCGGTGCAATTATTTGTCCAGTTTGGCCTAAGCTGACTTTGCCCAATCACACACATACATCCAACATTATTTCATCCAAATTAGGAAAACTCCAGGTCAAAATCAAATCAACCATCATATCACTTCACATAACACATCTCCCAGGTTTACATAACACAAAATATCATCTCAGGAATATATTTCCTTACACAGAATATACAATAAGAAAATGTACATCTGCTACTATCATAACAGCACAATGCACTTTTTTTAACGGAACAGTGCAATGGATTTCATTGCTCTCTCTTACTAGACATGCTCCAGCTGCCACAACTTGCCATCCTACAATGAGAGGTATATAACAATGGACATCATGAACATTAGAAGAGCATTTGAAATTTAGACTGGTATATAAGAATGGACATCATGAACATTAGAAGAGCATTTGAAATTTAGACAGTTGGTATAGCTTAATCAAGCAGGCAATCAATTACAGAAATTAAATGAGGACTGGACTTTACAATTGTACTACCATAGGACAAATCCATCAATCCATGAGGCAAAATATGAGTGAATCCAAAGAGAGGGCAGAAAGGAATACCTATTTTGATCCAAAGGGGCTCATGAGCATGGCCATCTTCTGTAACAGGTTGGCCCTAACGCACACAGGATCAGACGTGCTGGAAGCTTGTAGCTTATCCTAAGTAACAAGAAAAATCAAAGCAATAGTTTAGACTTGGTGTTAACGAATAGACATTGTAAATCAATAGCATATTAAGCACCAATTTTCTCGAATGCCAGGAGAAGACGCGAAAAATGACACAGAGAAGTGGGACATTTGTTCTACCTGTAGATGATGTTCGCAGCCAAGGAAGATACATGGGGCCAGTGATACGTCCAAAACGTATCTATAATTTCTGCTTGCTCCATGCCTCTTTTAGGTGATATTGCTATGATATTTATACTCTTCCATACACTTTTGATCATATTTGGACTAACCTATTAACTCAGTGCACCCCAGTGCCAGTTTCTGTTTTCTGCTGTTTTCGTATTTCAGGTTTTCCCGTCACGAAAACTGCCAAAAAAATCCCGGAAAAATTATATAAAACATCAGCGTTCCGGAAGCTTCCACACGGCCGAAGTAGGGCCGAAGGGGGGCCACCAGGGCTCCAGGCGCCCTGGTGGTGCGGCCCCCCTCCTGGCCGCGCCGGGGGGGCGCCTGGGCCCCCCAGGCCTCCGCTGATGACCCCTTTGGCATATATTTAACACACGTCCCGAAACCCTCGAGGACGGAACCCTTTTTCGCGATTTCATCTCTGTTCCGCCGCCGCCGCGCTTCCAAGATCGGGAGCACCAGGAGAACTCTTCCCGGCACCCTGCCGGAGGGGAGGATCACCACCGGGAGCCTCTCCACCACCATGGACGCCTCCCGGATGAGTTGTGAGTAGTCTCCCTTGGACCATGGGTCCATGACCAGTAGCTATGTGATGTTCTCCTCCCCTTCTTGTGCTTCACTAATTAGACCTCGTGAGCTGCCCTACATGATCGAGGCACATATGTAATCCTTATGCTGTTGCTATGTTGAGTTTGCTGGGATCCGATGGATTGTGAGATTATGTTCAGATTGTGTTTGAGTAATATATTTGATTTACCTCTTTTATATTTATGTTCGTAAGTAATTCTTGCATGTTCTCCGTTGTTATTTATTGCTTTGGCCAAGTAGTAGGTAGTGACTCCAAGAGGGAACGTTATGCTCGATTGTGGGTTCATGCCCCTCGATGACTAGCTTGAGTGACAGAAACATGAGTCTAGGGGATGTGCTGTTGGCACAAGGGGGAAAACAACGGTGCTTGTGCCCGCGGGTGCAACGATTGTTTACTTTATGCAAAGTTCTTTTAATGCAGTTGTCTGTTGCTTTGAGTTTACACTATGGGTGGGACTCGCAACTTAATACCAGCGAGATGTTCTGGATAGATATCTCAAGGTGGATGATTAGTAGTAGATGCAGATGGATTTCGGTCTACTTGCCTTGGCGTACCGCCCATGCTTTGAACCTCTACCTTTCTTGCAACATAGTTAGCATTGGTTTGCGCACATAATTCTGTCAATTGCCCAGCTATAATTCGTTTACCTCACATAGCTGTTTTATCGTCTTTTGGGAGAGAGACATCACTAGTGAACATCATGGGACCCCGGTCCATATTACCATCACTGATCACATCCGCTATTTACTTTCTGCTTTTACATACCAGTTACAGTTTTACCTATCACTATTATCTCTTGCGTTTGACCCTTTGTAAACGACAAGGCCGCATGGATTGACAACCTCTCTGTACTCGTTGGGAGCAAAGTTATTTGTATCTGTGTGCAGTTCCAAGTTGATTGCTAATATCTGGCGCCGTTAACAGTTGACACCTTCTTGTTGAAACTAGGAGTCTCAAGGGAAATCGATCCTTGGTATCTTTGCCAATGGAAAACTACCGCTACACTGCATCTCAAACCTTCCACTTGGGGTAACCAACGAGGGGCGAGAAGCCATCAAGCAAAGTTTTCTGGCGCCATCGCCGGGGACTCCACTCTTCAAGATAGGGGATTTGCATGCTATCTTTTACCTTTGCTTTTAGTCTTGTTAGTTTACCTTTCAGTTTTTGCTTTAGTATCTTTTATCAAAAATCACAAAAATAGTTATCTCATTCTTTAGTTGTCATTATGTCGGGTCCTTTTGTCTTTGGCGAGGCAGAAGTTCTCACCTTTAAACAAAGAGGTGGGGAAAGTCTAAAAGATGCTTGGTATAGAATTAATGATTCTCAAAAAAGAGCCACCAAGAAGCAATCTACTACTATCCTGCTTAGAAATTTTTATGTTGGAATTACTTCTTGGAATAGGTTTATTCTAGATACTGCTATCAATGGAAATTTCCTAGAGGCCCCAGCTTGGGAGTCTCTTAGTATTATTGAAAATCTTGTTGGAAGTCCCCCTGTTGTTAGCATTCAAGAGGACATCACCCTAGCTCACATTATGAAAAAACTTGAAAAGATAGAGCTAGAGATGCCAAACATTAATAAGATAAACGAGTTGGATCGTAAAATCCAAGGGAATTTGAATAGGCTTGATAGCTCCATGCATAAAATTTTCAAAACTTTGGAGACCATCAAATCCCATGACTTGGACTCTTCTAGGATAGACAAAATTGAGGAAATCTTTGATACTCTAGGAACCACTTTCTCCTCAATCAAAACCAGAAAGGTAGAAACTCCGGCAAAGAAGGAGCCTAAGTTCGTTCACGTTCTAAAGGCTCCCCGCTCTAAAAGTAATCCATCTATTGCCAAAGGGGTTGAAACTGTAAAGACTTTGGAAGAAACACCTCTCTTTGATGAATTTATAAATGAATCTTCCCTTGACTTTTATCCTTTTGGTCTTCTCCCTAGAAGTATCTCTATGAGGCCTTTATTTGAAAGTCCTCTTAAGATTAGTTGTACTATTGAAGATCTTTTTGATGATCTTGATGATGGTTCAATTGATACAACTTGATCTCTATGCATTATGCCTAGCTTAAAGGCATAAAAGAAAGCGCTTTTGGGAGGCAACCCACAATGAATAAAATTTTATTTTGCTTTTGTTGTGTCTTGATGTTGTTACTACAGTAGCATCATCATTGTATCTTTGCTTTTCAACTTTGTGCCAAGTGTAGCCTCTGATTGCATGAAAGTTCAAAAGTTGTGACGTGCTGTCCAGGAAACAGATTCTGTCCTTGGATAGAAAAATTCGTATAAAATCACCATCTTTTTGGTCTGAATTTTTTCGACAGCGTGCTCTATACAATTGTCTTTCGGGCGTCTGTTCTGAGTTTTTTGATTAGAGTTGCAGAAGTACCCCGAAAAAATCATTTACTACATGTTGTTCTGTTTTTCACAGATTCTGTCCTGTTTTGCCTTTCCTTCATTTTGCAAACCTTGAGCTTGCTTTTTCTTTGCAAAAACCTTTTGCCAATCTTGAGAAACAGTAGGCCTTCAAGAATATCCTTATTTCCAGCAAGGAACAATTATTTTATTATGGGTACTAACCTCGCTAATCAGATTATGATGAGTTATGTATGAAGGGAGTTTTCAAGTGTGCGAGGGAAGATGATAAAAAGATTCAGGAGTGTCAAGCGCTCAAGCTTGGGGATGCCCCCATGCACCCCCAAGAAATATTCAAGGAGACTCAAGCGTCTAAGCTTGGGGATGCCCCCGTGCATCCCCTTCTCCATCAACATTATCAGTTCGTCTTTCGTTCCACTATATTTTTATCACTTCATGTGTTATGTGCTATGCTTGGAGCGTCTTGCTTTTAGTTTCCTTTTTAGTTTTCTTTAGCTTTTCATAACGAGTCGGAACTCAGCTTTCTTTGTGTGGGAGAGAAACACGCTCCACTTCAACCTAGAACACAACATAGAATTTTCATCTTTATCTTTGCTGTGTATGTTCTTGGTCTTTCAATAGCTACTATCATGTTCAGCTCTTAGTTTTCATGCTTATCTTTTTAAAGAGCTTTTGTTTAGTTGGTCGCTTGAACTCTCATTAGTTATCATGCTTATCTTATTAAGAGAGTTTGCTTCTGTTGCATTGGTCGATATGTCTATGATAAAATGTTACGTGCATAATGGTGCTTAGTAGTTCATGTTTTCTTATGGTTAGTCTCAAATAGCTGGGGGGTTCCCAATGTGTTATTGGAGTACCAACATGATTTGTTTGCCTATGATGTGGTATGGTTTAGTAATATCTTCCTTCAAGAATTTAGTTTGATTGACTTGGCGTATGCTCACGCATATTTAAGACTGTAAAGAAAGTCTGTCAAGCCTTGATGATCTTTAATTTCTGAGTAGCGATATAACTTCCATGTCTGATTCAATGTTGCTTTATTGCTCTGCATGATTATGACCGTCATCGCTCTTTTAGTTGGTCGCTCCCAATCTTTTGCTAACCTCCACCTGTACTAAGCGGACTGACTGCTTGTGCATCCAAAATCCTTTAAACCAGTTATGCCATATGAGTCCACCATACCTTCCTATACATGGTATTTACCTGCCATTCCTAACGGAGACTTTCATGTACCATCTCGAAATTATTCAAAAAAAAAGGCATTCCTATTTTGTGCCTCTGTTTTAGTTCATGAGGAAGTAGTAGTTAATTCATGATCTTTTTAAGTTGGACAAGCTTCACCCCGGGATTGCATGTCTAATGTGCAAACCCATAATACGAGAAGGAACTGGCAAAGAGTGCGCCCGGCTCAAAATTAATATAACAAACAAACCCTCCTTCACGCTTTGTTCATGAGAAATCAGAAAACTTTGGTAGTGATAAACAAAGGAGATTAAGAGGATGTGATTGTCCTCATTCGGGAGCCGTTCCTCGAAACTTGTCCATCTCAAGAAGTAATTGAGTTATCTGCTAGCATTCGTTGACGAAACATGCATAATCTAAAAAAAATTATTACCTCTTTTTTTAAACCAAGAGCTCTGGTACATGTCTAGTTTTTGTTTCCGACTACGGGTTTTCAACTTTGCCAACAAAAGCCACGGTTCGAGAGTCTCCACCTTCTTTAAGCACCAACTACTGAGAGCATGATTGTCATTCTGAGTGTAATGTGCATTGTCCCAAAGTAGCATTGTCTTTTGCATGATTATGATATCGTTTATTCTGAAATCATTGTATCTAGACATCACTTGAACCTTGGAGGTGCCCCTGCATTTATGTTTTGCTTCACTAAAGGGGGCAAGCAAGATATCACTTTATCATATTTGCACACCATGCTCATTACAAATCTATTTGATGTTTCAGTATCATGTTGTAAAACTTTCAGTTCTTTGTGATTTTCTCATAAGGCAACTTAATTACTACAGATTCATTGTCTCAGTAAGCTTTTGTCATATGACTATGAAAAGTCCATATATGGTTAATAGCATGTCACCACAGAAATTATTCTTGTTATCATTTACCTACTCGAGGACGAGCAGGAATTAAGCTTGGGGATGTTGATACGTCCAAAACGTATCTATAACTTCTGCTTGCTCCATGCCTCTTTTGGGTGATATTGCTATGATATTTATACACTTCCATACACTTTTGATCATATTTGGACTAACCTATTAACTCGGTGCACCCCAGTGCCAGTTTCTGTTTTCTGCTGTTTTTGTATTTCAGGTTTTCCCGTCACGAAAACTGCCAGAAAAATCCCGGAAAAGTTATATAAAAAATCAGCGTTCCGGAAGCTTCCACACGGCCGAAGTAGGGTCGGAGGGGGGCCACCAGGGCTCCAGGCGCCCTGGTGGCGCGGCCCCCCTCCTGGCCGCGCCGGGGGGCGCCTGGGCCCCCCAGGCCTCCGCTGATGCCCCCCTTTGGCATATATTTAACACGCGTCCCGATACCCTCGAGGACGGAACCCTTTTTCGCGATCTCATCTCTGTTCCGCCGCCGACGCGCTTCCAAGATTGGGAGCACCAGGAGAACTCTTCCCGGCACCCTGCCGGAGGGGAGGATCACCACCGGGAGCCTCTCCACCACCATGGACGCCTCCCGGATGAGTTGTGAGTAGTCTCCCTTGGACCATGGGTCCATGACCAGTAGCTATGTGATGTTCTCCTCCCCTTCTTGTGCTTCACTAATTAGACCTCGTGAGCTGCCCTACATGATCGAGGCACATATGTAATCCTTATGTTGTTGCTATGTTGAGTTTGCTGGGATCCGATGGATTGTGAGATTATGTTCAGATTGTGTTTGAGTAATATATTTGATTTACCTCTTTTATATTTATGTTCGTAAGTAATTCTTGCATGTTCTCCGTTGTTATTTATTGCTTTGGCCAAGTAGTAGGTAGTGATTCCAAGAGGGACTGTTATGCTCGATTGTGGGTTCATGCCCCTCGATGACTAGCTTGAGTGACAGAAACATGAGTCTAGGGGATGTGATGTTGCCACAAGGGGGAAAACAACGGTGCTTGTGCCCGCGGTGCAAGTATTGTTTACTTTATGCAAAGTTCTTTTAATGCAGTTGTCTGTTGCTTTGAGTTTAAACTATGGGTGGGACTCGCAACTTAATACCAGCGAGATGTTCTGTATATATATCTCAAGGTGGATGATTAGTAGTAGATGCAGATGGATTTCGGTCTACTTGCCTTGGCGTACCGCCCATGCTTTGAACCTCTACCTTTCTTGCAACATAGTTAGCATTGGTTTGCGCACATAATTCTGTCAATTGCCCAGCTGTAATTCGTTTACCTCACATAGCTATTTTATCGTCTTTTGGGAGAGAGACATCACTAGTGAACATCATGGGACCCCGGTCCATATTACCATCACTGATCACATCCGCTATTTACTTTCTGCTTTTACATACCAGTTACAGTTTTACCTATCACTATTATCTCTTGCGTTTGACCCTTTGTAAACGACAAGGCCAGAGGGATTGACAACCTCTCTGTACTCGTTGGGAGCAAAGTTATTTGTATCTGAGTGCAGGTCCAAGTTGATTGCTAATATCTGGCGCCGTTAGCAGTTGACACCTTCTTGTTGAAACTAGGAGTCTCAGGGGAAATCGATCCTTGGTATCTTTGCCAAGGGAAAACTACCGCTACACTGCATCTCAAACCGTCCACTTGGGGTAACCAACGAGGGGCGAGAAGCCATCAGCCAGCCTTGCATGTGTGCTTGCTTCACCGGTGCATGCATCACCGTAGCAGCCAAGCAAGTAGGCATCATGAACATCTCCTCACCACTTTCCTGGAAACAGAGAAAGAGTCAAAACAAAATATATTAGACCATAATATGACAACAGAGCGAAGATCAGTAACTGTAAATCACAAAGTATATCCACAACACCATAAAATAGTCCCAGACCCTAGTGCTATTTGAGTATACCGCATGTAGTTTATTTTCATGAAGTGTTGTTATGCACGATAAATCCAGAAACAGGAGGAGGATAGCTTATCAACAAACTGAACTTAGAAACAGGAGGATGATTTTTGCTGCATCCGCCTTCGAGTCAGAAAAGGTAGGAGTGTCTCTTAAGAGAGACACAACTGATACTGATCAAAGATAATAACATAGCACAAAAATAGGTAGGTACATTGACTTCTGTAAAGACAATAAGAAGGACCAACAGATTCACATGTTACATCAGTATGAAGTTACAATTGCAGATGCCAGGTGTGAAATGGATATGGCAAAAAAAATATGCTCAGAACAGAGGATATGCAGATTGGGGGAAGCAAAGTTAGCCATGTTCAAAAATGAAAAAAATAGTAAATGGTCTACCTACAGTATTATCCTTCCAGCATGAAGATGTGAGTACATACTACGTAGCATCGGCACAAGATAAACATAAATGAGCAATCCAAAAGATGCAGTATGAGTATGTACATTACAAGGAATAGTTTTCTGCATTGACAACAGAAGCTATGCTCCCAAATTTATATTGTAGGTACAACAAATGTGCCAGACATCATATAAGCATACACAATTACACACATGATACTTAGATCACACTGTCAATTCATACTACACGAGTCACTCTTATGAGATATTGGCATGCATCTATACGCAGCTACTTGACCATGACAATTTTTATACTACACGAGTCACTCTTATATAATATAATTGAACAAAACACTGCCATGCATTTACTGGACTATGAACATGTGCAAATTGATGAGAATCATCATGATGAAACTGATACAACCACATCATATCCTTCTAACGTGCCTAGTTAAATCAGTAAACACTTCACCAACAGCACATAATTGCAGTCTGAAAACACAATTCACTCAAAAGGACACAAATCAGTATGCAGACCTGAATTCACTGGTAAGCACAAGTGTTGGACCTTCAAATAAGCAGACTTGAATTCACAGGTAAGCACAAGTGTTGGACCTTCAAATAAGAAGTATGCACAAGTGTTGGACATCGTAGCCGCCGCCGGCGTCGAGTTCCGACAGTGTAGGCGCGCAGTACTCCATCTTCGCCGCCACAGAGATGCAGGCCACAGACAGGAGTCGCGCCACTCCGGTGCATGTCCCTGTGCCGCCGGTTCCCATGCCGTCGGTGCCTCCTCCGGTGCCTACGCCGCTGCACAAAGAAAGAAACATACACAAAGGCAAACATACATCGTTTGTATGTTGCACCGTGAAAAGTTTCACATGTCCCATCTTCAAGAAAGCGAGAAAGTTGCTTCAAATCTATATAATGCAGATGCAATGATGCTGGCATGCTTGCCCAGGTTCAATGGTACTTTGAACGGGTGGCATTCGGCAAAAGATGGACCTCCCTTCAAGATTAGACTACAAATATCTGATTCAGACACCTTTCGCTTCACATGAGCAAAGCAAGAGCTCAAGAACAGCTACTAGCGAGGACATCAGTGGTGGTAGTACTATGTGAAGATGCATAGGTTGTTTAGCTGCAGATGTACTGTAATATTCGTCCATCATTAGTGGGCACGACACATGTTCCTCGAATCTACTTTGACAGCTTTTGCCAATGATTTTTCAGATCAAGTTTGGTTTTGCATATTGCAAGCTCAAACATGGTACACACTTAGTGCTCGGTAACTCTGGTAACCATGAACTCTAAACTAGAAAGGCCCCGTTGAATTAACTATCATGTGTGTACGTGGTGTATATGCGGCCGTGTGAAGAATCTAGATTACGGCACACTGATAACAAAGTAAATGAGTTCACATTGAAGTACATGAGCAGCGCGAAGCAAACATTTAATCCATGAAATAACAAAGTAAATGAGTTCACATAGAAGTACATGAGAAGAGAAGGCACCTTTGGGAATGATAGCTTTGGTGGAGCCTCAACAATATCACCTAATTTGACCTTCTCACGTCCAGGGAATTCCAGATGAGTCTCAGCCTTACCAGCCTTGCGCTTCTTTTTCTTCTCATCCAGATGTCTGCAACCAATGATACAAGATATGTTATCATCCATTTATTATACGTTGCTATGACTGAATGTGAGGTTTTCTTAAGCAGGTGCCTACTACGCTAGAGCATTTGTCCTAGTTCAAAAACGTATGCGATTAACTTAGCATCACATGGAGCAAGATACTATGTATATCGCATTTTATTTGCACCATGCAACATAGAAACAAAATGGATTGATGCAAAAGCTAGACTGTCCGAGCCAAGCAAACCATGACATATCAAATGGTTAGACAACTCACTTCTTCCTTTTCTGCTTCTTGGAAACCGAGACATTCGCCTCGAGCTCCTTGAAACGGCGATCCTCAACCTTCCCCCGCTTCCTCTTCTTCTTATCACCGTCGGCGTTCGCGTTCTCGTCGGCCACCGGTCCACCCTCCGCTGACTTGGCATCCACGGCAGCCTCCAAGGCCTGCTTCTTGGTTTTCTGCACAATCATTTGCCAGATACTAAATTAAAATTGCGCAGACCACAGAAGCTAATAGGTTCAGACAGCTCTTGTGAATCAAGTGGACGAATTGTGTTAAGCACAATTTTGCAAGTCCCATCCTGTCTCTAGACAGAGCGCATTACCTTATCCTTCCCGTCCTTGTCCTTCCCCGTCGCATCGGCGCCATGCTTCCCAGGAGTGCCTCCTCCTGGTCCTGGGCAACAAGCGGGACGGTTAGTGGGCCGGTGCTATTGCGGTGGTAGAAGCGAGAGGTGATAACGAAAGCTCGCTTGAGGAAGCGTTGGCCTTGCCGCCGGCGGCGATGTCCTGCTTCTTCTGGATGGCGATGAGGCGGCGAAGCTTGGACGGGAGCGCCTCGAGCTCCCGCTGCTTGGGTGGCGGGGGCAGCCGCGTGTCGCCCCCGTGCGCCGCCCGGTAGTTCTTCTCCCACCGCCGCACCCCCTTCCCCATCATCTTCGTGGAGAGGGAGCAAGGGCGCGAGCGGGCGGACGGATTGGGCGCGGGAGCGGCCGCCGCCGCGGCGACGGCCGGTGAGCTCCTCGCCCGGTCCCTGGCGGGCGAGACGCGGTGGAGGGCCGCGGTGGCCGGGGAGGACGGGCGCGCCTGGCTGACCCAGGCGGACGGGCGGCGGCCCCGCTGCTGCAGCACGAAGGAGGCGGCGACGGGGGGGGGCGTCATCATCGATCTGGATCGGGGAGAGGGATTGGGGTGGGGTGGCGGATCTGGAGCAGAAGAATGGAGGCGGGGGAGGGAGGAATGAGAGAAAGAATGGAGGCGGGGGTGGGTGGAAAATGTCCATGAGGACAGACCTAGGGTTTCTGTTCGGGTGGGTTTGGGCCGTTGGATCCGGAAGCATTCAACGGTGGTTGATGCGTGATCCGCGTGATATGCCCATGGTCCAATCAGAACGCAGCAAACCATTTGATGACCTTATGACCATATAAATTGGTCATGATCGATTCAAGATAAAAAAAATCATTCCATTTTTCAGTGCTCAAAATGAGTTTTTTTTTCTGAAAGTCCTATCAAATATTTGTTCAAATGATCTCATATTGTGCACAGTGGTGCATCTTGGAATTTCAAACAATGTTGCCTAAGGGAGTTTTCATTTTCTTTGCACGGAAAATTCATTTTCCATTTTTTGAGTGCCCGAAAAGTGGTTTTTTTGTGAAGGACCTACCATATATTTGTTGCAAAATTGTACCAAATAAAATTTCTAAAATACTAGGACATATTTAATGCACGATTGACCAAATTGTTGGGTGTAAAAAAATTGATCCACCTCTCGTGAAAAAGACAAATTTCCGTTGATTTAGTTGGAAGCAGGTCAAATTTGAACTGTAGCTACCTCGTAGTTTGCTCTTAATTTTTTCCAAAAATCATTTCTAGGTACATAAGTATCTATTTAATCAGAGAAACACCAAAAAAATTCTAAGATTTAACCACTAGCTAGGAACGGTCATTCCCGCCGTTTTGACCGCATTTTGAAACAGGCATAAAAAATTCAAAAAAATCAAAAAATTGGGAAACCTTCGCATTGTGTCATTATATGTGGCCAAGTTCCTAGGAAAAATAACAAACTTGTAATACGGCAATTATTTTAAAAAAGTGTTCTCAGAAACGAGCTATCACGTGTGGAAATCAATGGCTTTCAAGCCAAATGATCAATCTTATGGCCACATTCATGGCATAGTTTGTTCAAATGATCTCATAATGTGCACAAGAGTGCATATTGGAATGGCAAACAATGTTTCCTAAGAAAGTTTTCATTATCTTTGGATGAAAAAACCATTTTCCATTTTTCGAGTGCCCAAAAGGAGGTTTTTTTGTGAAGGACTGTCGGGACCCCGATCCTAAGTCACACCGATCTAGCATGTAACACATCATATCACTTTGCGGCCTCACGCATGGTATCCCCACGGGTGCCACCTTACCTGGCCTGGGACTGTTTGCGTATTTTGGCTCACGTATATGATAGTGTCGCTAGCATCCATATGACGGAGAACCCGGGCCGACATGACTAGTTATAAACCAAAAGTGGCGCTAAATTACAGAGACATGCATACATGACCCAGCAACGAACGTGTCGGTCATCAACGTTTGAACCCAAGTCGTAGCAAGCTACAAGGACTTAAAGGAACAATGTGTGACATTTCCCCTAAGGGACAGACACATGAACGAAGAAGGACACATGCCGGCCAGCCTAAGTGTTCCGGAGCAGTAGCAAGCTACCAAGGCTCAGTGGAAGCACTAGGAGACATTTCCCTGTAAGATAGGCCACCAAGGGTAAACAACTAGGTGTCGGATCCCACACATAGCAATACACATTACACGTACGCATAACATGCAAGTATGTGAGGTATAACATGGCATCACAGCATAGCTCAACAACTCATATAGATAAGGCCCAGAAGAGCCATCATAGCATTTATTACAAACAGGGGTCACATGACCCAACATACAGAGCATACAGGCAACGGAAGCATAACATGTCTGAGTACAGACAACTACAAAAGAAAAAGGCTGAGAAGCCTAACTATCTACAAGACCCTCCCAAGGGTAGAAGATCGTAGCTGAGGTAACAAGCTAAATGTCGAAGTCCACGCGGAACCACTAGTGAGACTGAAGTCTCTCTGTAAAACATAAATTAAGCAAACGTGAGTACAAAGGTACTCAGCAAGACGTACATCAGAACTAACTACATATGCATCATCATCAACGAAGGGGGTGGTGGAATTTGACTGCAGCAAGCTAGCTTTGACTCTGTGGCTATCCTAAACTATGACTGCAAGTAACTCTTTTGAGGTGGCGCACACGAGTCCACATATTCACCAATCAAATACACCACTATGGATCTGCTCCCGTCTCCCTACGAGAAGGCCATCCATAGCACTCACACTTGTCTTGAGCATTTTAGAGTAACCACTTTCACTTGTCTATGTACCACGTAAGCATCCCAGAAGTCCATAACCGTGGACCCGGCTATTCGAATAGATCATGATAACCCTGTAGGGGTGTACTTCTTCACACACGCTCTCGCCAGTTACCGCCATGTACACGTCGTGTATCTCGGCAACCTTCAAGCGGAAGCCTGGCGAAGGTGTCGGCCACGACCTGACTAACCACACAAGACTAGTCCAGGTTTATCGCCTATTCGGGTTCCATCCGTAAGGAGATCCGGCCGGGGTGTCGCTCACGGCCCCAAACGATGTGTGCAGGGTTCCCAAGCCCACCTCGACAGATGGATCTATGCTTGGTACACCGTGCCACGGTGCCTAGTCTGTCCCAAGCCCACATGTACCGTGTGCCACTTGGTAGACTAGTAGCACTACCTACAAACACCAGAAACTAGTTGCAACTCCTGGACAAAGATCTAGTTGATTAAAAAGTCGAGAGGGGTCGAGTTACTGGAACCCAATGCGTGGTAGTAGCTAGTCATTGGACAACTTACACAGAACTCAGTTCTTAAGAACGGTTCCAGTGAGACAACCCACCATGTACTCCTACATGGCCTCTCACCGCTACCTTTACCAAAATGTGTTCACACACTTAGCTCTCAACAGTAGGACATGTTCATAACTTTCCAATTCATCCCCGATGAATCAGACCTGACACAACTCTAAGCAATAGCAGGCATAACCAGAAAGCATGAATGAGTAGGCACAACATGGCTCAAACAATTCCTACTCATGCTAGTGGGTTTCAACTATTTACTGTGGCAATGACAGGTCATGCAGAGGAAAGGGGTTCAGCTACCGCAACAAAAAGCAGTTCAATCGTTGTTGTCCTAATGCAGTAAAGGAGAGCATGAGCGAGAGAGTATGATTGTATCGGGATGCTCAATGTGGATTTGCTTGCCTGGCACTTTTGAAGATAGTAAAAGTTCTTCATCGGTGTCATCGAACTCATCGTCGGAGCTAAGTCCACTGAGAGGGGACAAAACCGGCAAACAGAGAAAGAACATAATCAATGCAATGCGACAATATGATGCATGATCATGACATGGCAATATGTTGTTGATTGAGCTAATGCAACTAGCGACACAATTAAATGAAGTTGGTTTGAACCCAAGGTTCAAATTCAAACTCCACATGTGGTTATTTAAATATCATTTAGTTGATTTGACCTGATCAGCAGGTTTAACTTGTTGAAACATGCATTAAAATGCCATAAACAGATTCCTCATATTTTTCTGATCATTTTTCATATAAAATTTATTTTCATCTGAGCTACGGTTAATTTTATATGATTTTTAGAAGTTTCAACTATTTTCTAAAATAAATAAATCATTTCTGATTTATTTAAAATCTCAGAAAACAATTACTGCATCAGCATGACGTCACTCTAGTGTCAGCAGGTCAACAGTGTCAGTCCTGTCAAACCTGACGTGTGGGGTCCACACGTTAGTGGCTCTGCTAATTAACAGGGTTAATTAGCACTTGTTAATCCTAAACTATAATTAGACAGGATAGGGCCCACATGTCAGTGACTAACTAACTAACCAATTAATTAGTACAAACCTAGGTTAATTAACAGAGCGGGCCCCACTTGTCAGCGAGTCAGTGGTTAACTAAGGGCGTGGGGCCCATATGTCAGCGACTCGGGGTGGTCAACCCATCGGTCAAACAAGTCAAAAACACCGGCGGCTCGTCGCCAGCGGCGACAGACGTGGTGGAGGGGCTCGGAAAAAGCCCTCCGGCGACCAAAACATCGGCGGAGAGGCTCTACACGTAGCTGGCGCTCTTCCGCATCCAAAGGGCCCGGAGTCAGCGGCTGGGGTGGCCGGAAGCGAGCGCTGCATCGAGGTTTGGCGACGCCGGAGTTCGGGAGCAGATGGTTTCGGGGCTGCGGTGCGCTAGGGGAGGAGCTGATGGGCTAGGTCGCATCTGCGGGTCACCAGAAGCACGCTGGTGCCACGGGTTCGAGTGGAGGGGCTCGAGAGCACGGGGCTCGCCGGCCATGGCGGACGACGACGTCGGGTGCTCGCGGGGCGGCAGCTACGGCACGAAAACGAAGCGGTGAAGAGGTGGTTTTTGGCGCAGGAGCTCACTGGGAGGCGGACGGGATGCTCGGCGGGCTCGGGGACGCGTCGGAGCGGGCGCACAGTCGCCGGCGATCTCCGCGGCCATAGGAGGAAGAAGGGGTCGGGGACGACGTCACAGAGCTCCTGACAGCGCCTGTCTTGGTGCAGAGGATGCGGGGGTCGAGGCGGGGCTCTTGGCATAGCTGGATGGGCGTGGGGAGGTCGGTGGCAGCAGTGAACGGCGACGGTGGCGGTGGCTCTGTTCGGGAAGAGAGCAGAGAGGGGAGGGGAGAGAGCTGCGAGGAGGGGAAAGTTCAGAGGGTCGAGGGGAGAACCAGGGTGTCGTGGCGCTCGGGGCCATCTCCAGCAGCGAGCTAGCAAGCAGGAGGTGGCAAGGCGTCGTCGGCGCGCTCGCTACGCACCTGCCTGCCCTCGTGGCAAGAGGAAGAAGACCACTCAGCCCCTGGTGGGCTGGGCCTCTTCTGCCAGGTAAGGCCCAAGTGGGGTTTTCTCTCTCTCTCTCTTTTCTATTTTTCCTTTTCTATTTATTTCTTCTGTTTTGTTTTAGTTAGAGCACTAAAACATTTTGGATAATGTTGAAACCTTTTGTGGACTCACTCTGAAGTATTCCAAAGGCCCTTTGCAAGTTTCAAATTATTTGGAGCTATTTAAAAATATATAGCATTTAAATAGCCCCAATTCAAATACTTATTGATTTAACTCAAAGCCCAAATAATTCCCTAAAAATGTTCAATATTTTTGGTTTGGATCAAAACCCTTGCCAAAATTATCAAACATTGATGAAGGCATTTTTGGGTTTATTGAAAGGATTTTTATTTGAACCTAGTTGAGTTCATTTGGTGCTAGGGTTTGAACAATCCCCATTTCGACCTTCAAAGGAAATTAGACATGATGCATGATGCACTCAAGTGCAACTAATTACAAGCAAGACAACAAGGGCTGATCTAGGGCTGTGACAACTCACCCCCACTAAAACAAGAATCCGTCCCGAGATTCAAGACGTGAGGTAAGAAATCACAGGGGCACCAACTAACACAATCTTCATGATCCAACTGTCCTGCATATGACTGTTGATTGCTTGCATCATGTTAAACCTGGCATCCTTGCTTTTGAGGTCTTTTTCCAACACGGTGACGACGAAAGAAACTCTACAAAATTGATCCTCTGAAAGATCGAGTAACTCAAGATCAACTCATGGAGTGAGACGTTGAAACATCTCTTTAGCCGAGATACAAAACACACATCCAGAGGGATGGAGTGAAACAAATGATAAAGGTTCAGTTGGTAGGCAATAATTCCACACCTAAGAAGATGGTGATCGATGTCACCAGACGGGGCACCTTAGCGAAGGTGACTCGTAGAGTTATTCCCTTAGGTGGCAAAAAGAATTACTTTTGATATAGAGATCATTGAAATTCTCTATACCAGCCTATGGCAATCACAAACGATCGTTAGACGGGGTTCGAGAGAATGACATACTCTGACTAGCATGGATGATGTGGACTACCTTGTTGAAGACAACGCAAGGAATGATTTTGCTTGCGCGTGCTCTCAAGAACTTGAGCATTTCCATATTCATCAAGGTTTTACCAACATCCGTGTTAAGGATCCTGGCAACACAACATACTACCATGATGAATAGTGGTGGACGATGCAGATGCAAAGGAAGATAACACCGTCTCAGATTTTACCTTAGCGGAGCCAAGGAAGCAAAATCTGGATGATCAACCGAGAGACACTTAGCACTCCGCTTCTAATGTTCTCCTTGATGTGTTAGTGAATCCATTCATAGATATGTTTGGTATCTTGAACATCAAGTAGAGGTCGGACTTCGGGAGCACAAGAATCCATAAGGAACAATTGTTGGAGTAAATCCTACGAATTCCTTATGGGGAGGTGGCCAACTTCCTCAATCAAGATACTACAATAATAGGTCTTCCGGCTGGTGTGTTGGCCACAACATCCACTTACCGGGTTACAGAGAGACCACTATTATAGTTCTTGGGAAACGTTCAACCATGATATATGCCTGAGCTTCAGATCTGGTTGGTGTCAGGATATTCCAGACTCATCAAGTCTAGGAAGAAAAATGAAAGTTTGCAACACAAATCGACGAGAAGACGTTGCGATATTCTCGGGGAATGAACTGCGATAGTAAGCTCCAAAACACGAGCTGGTTCTGCTACACACATGTGAACACGCTGTCGCAGACAAGCAGGACCACGTAGTAGTCTTATAATAAAACACTACCGAGTTCTGGTTGGGAACCATTATTAATGACATCGAAATCTCCACGCGTGGAAGTCCAAGGAATTCACCTTAGAATAGACTCCTTTATCTTGAACAAATCAATCAGTGGCTTGGTGTGCTAGGGATACGTATGGGGTGGAGGTAATTAATCTACCAAACCATATAATACTTTGCACATATGCATGACTGATTTGGGATGACTCCAGGGGAAGCAAAACAAACCTTTCTCAAATTCATGGCGGCAACTTACACCTAATGCACGTGAACTTGGAGAAAGTCACTTATTTCGCCAAAACATATACCTCATGAGCGGAACACGAAGGCAATGCTTACAAAGTTTTCAACACTAGCTCAATGTTCAACATGAATCATGGAGGAGACAAGATCCTGCTGATGGGCTCAACGGCAACTCATCGGAATTTCCATATCACTGGATTTCCACCATTATGTGAACAATGTGATAGTGTTGGTCAGACCCAAAGATATAATGGTGTATGCTCGAGGAAACAACCACGAGTAAGACAACATTACGAATATCGTTGGTTCTGATTTGACTTGACGATAACCCATACTCAAGTCAAAGTTTGGACAAGACAATAGGTCCGGCAACTGAACACGAAGATCAATTGAAGAAGATATCATCTATCTTCAACACACACACACACACACACACACACACACACACACACACACACACACACACACACAAAAGATATCCCTTCGAAAGGAACTATGATAGATCAAGCTTTTATCTTCCAACTCTCCAAGTTGTTGTTTAGCTTAACCAACCAGTTCAGGGTATCTAACATAGATTCTTCGAGAAAGGGTGGTTTATAAGAAAACCAACTTGATCACGAGCTCAACATAACGGCGAGGGAACAACCTGGTGATACTTCTAAGAAGATATCCGGAAAATCACGAACCACCAATATGTTACTAAGCTCGCAAACAATCTTGCTTTTCAGGGCAAGATGATACAATCACAAGAGTGAGGGATTTATGCAATCCTAACTCATTGATCGAAGAGTGCACCAGAAAATGGACTAGGTAGCGGATCAATCTTAGAATGATGATTCAGTAACCAGCACGCTAAGAATGAGATTATCGTCCATTAACTACCAAGCAACGGGGTTGCTAGGAGTATTGATTTCACACATCACGGTTCACTTGTCGGTATTCCGGTTACAATAACACGGAGACTGAGGAATGAACGACGATGGCGAGAAGTATCACTGTGTCAAGAGTTTCACGGGAGATTGTGCAATTCCCATGACACACTTGACATGCAAGAGGGTAACACTCCAAGGTAGAGCAAATTAGAACTAAATTGGCATTCTAAACTGTGGAGTACAACTGCTTTGACCCAATCCTAGATATGGATGAGATACTGGAATTTGTTTCTCCTAGTCATTCCAGAATAGAATGGCTTGATGGACTACAAGAGTAATAGGCATCGATGAAAGAATGCACGCATACTCTTGACTATCAATAGATAGACGAGGGTCGGGACACAACTAAAAGGAGACAACTCAAGGAACATATAACTTTCTGATTTGTGGATGCATAGATTAGCATGTCGAACGAGTTCAGCATATTTCTGTTGGAGATATGCCCTAGAGGCAATAATAAAAGCATTATTATTATATCTCCTTGTTCATGATAATTGTCTGTTATTCATGCTTGAATTGTATTGTACGGAAACAGCGATACATGTGTGAATACATAGACCACAATGAGTCCCTGGTAGGCCTCTAGTTACCAGCTCGTTAATCAACAGATGGTCACGGTTTCCTGACCATGGACATGAGATGTCAGTGATAACGGGATCACATCATTAGGAGAATGATGTGATGGACAAGACCCAATCCTGAGCATAGCACGAGATCGTTTAGTTCGTGATGCATAAGCTTTTCGGTGTCAAGTATTTATTCCTTAGACCATGAGGTTGTACAACTCCCGGATACCGTAGGAGTACTTTGGGTGTGCCAACCGTCACAACGTAACTGGGTGGCTATAAAGGTACGCATCGGGTATCTTCGAAAGTGTCTGTTGAGTTGGTACGAACCGAGACTGGGATGTTGTCACTCCGCATGACGGAGAGGTACCTCTGGGCCCACTCGGTAAGACATCATCATAATGAGCTCAATGTGACTAAGTAGTTAGTCACGGGATGATGGATTACGGATCGAGTAAAGAGACTTGCCATGACGAGATTGAATAAGGTATCGGGAATACCGACGATTGAATCTCGGGCAAGTACCGTACCGATGGACAAAGGGAATAACGTACGGGATTGAGTGAATCCTTGACACAGTGGTTCATCCGATGAAGATCATCGAGGAACACGTGGGAACCAACATGGGTATCCAGATCCCGTTGTTGGTTATTGACCGGAGAGTCGTCTCGGTCATGTCTACGTGTCTCCCGAACCCGTAGGGTCTACACACTTAAGGTTCGGTAACGCTAGGGTCGTAGAGATAAATGCACGTGGAAACCCGAAAGTTGTTCGGAGTCCCGGATGAGATCCCGGACGTCACGAGGAGTTCCGGAATGGTCCGGAGGTAAAGATTGATATATAGGAAGTCCAGTTTCGGCCATCGGGTGATCTCCGGGGGTCATCGGGAGCGTCCCGGGACCACCGGAGGGGCCCCGGGGGTCCACCGGGTGGGGCCACCCATCCCGGTGGGGCCCCAAGGCCGCAAGGGGAAGTGTCCAGCCCTAATGGTCTGGCGCACCACTAGGGGCCCACCTCCCCATGCGCCTAGGGTTGAAACCCTAGGGGGAGGGGGCGCCCCACTAGCCTTGGGGGGCAAGGAACCCCCCCTGGCCGCCGCCCCCCTGCAGATTGGATCTGCAGGGGCCCTGGCGCACCCCCTGGCCCCCTATATATATGTGGGGGGAGAGGGCAGCCGCACCCTAACCCTGGCGCCTCTCCCCCTCCCGTCACACCTCCATACTCCCACGAAGGGCGCCCGGCGAAGCCCTGCTGCGATCTCCACTGCATCCGTCATCACGCCGTCGTGCTGCCGGATCTCTGACGACTTCTCCTCCCCCCCTTGCCGGATCAAGAAGGAGGTGACGTTGCTGCACCGTACGTGTGTTGAACGCGGAGGTGTCGTCCGTTCGGCGCTAGATCATCGGTGACGAAGAACGCGAAGAGTACGACTACTTCATCCACTCTTCTTCGAAAGCTTCCGCTCGCAATCTCCATAACGGTATGTAGATGCACTCTTACTCGCTCGTTGCTAGATGTCTCCATACTTGGATCTTGGTGAAAGCGTAGAATTTTTTTGAATTATGCTACGTTCCCCAACAGTGGTATCTGAGCTAGGTTTTATGCGTAGCATCTTGCACGAGTAGAACACAAAAAGTTGTGGGCGTTTGAGTTTGTTCAACTTTCTTGCCGTTACTAGTCAATCTTGATTCGGCGGTATTGTGGGATGAAGCGGCCCGGACCGACTTTACACGTACGCTTATGTGAGATTGGTTCCACCGACAGACATGCACTAGATGCATAAGGTGGCTAGCGGGTGTCTGTCTCTCCTACTTTAGTCCGATCGGATTCGATGAAAAGGGTCCTTATGAAGGGTAAATAGAAATTGACAAATCACGTTGTGGTTTTGGCGTAGGTAAGAAACATTCTTGCTAGAAATCCTATAGAAGCCACGTAAAACTTGCAACAACAATTAGAGGACGTCTAACTTGTTTTTGCAGCATGTGCTATGTGACGTGGTATGGCCAAAACGAAGATGTGATGAATGATATATGTGATGTATGAGATTGATCATGTTTTTGTAATAGGGAATCACGACTTGCATGTCGATGAACTTGACAACCGGCAGGAGCCATAGGAGTTGTCTTAATTATTGTATGACCTGCGTGTCACTAAATAACGCCATGTAATTACTTTACTTCATTGCTAAACGTTAGCTATAGTAGTAGAAGTAATAGTTGGCGTGACGACTTCTTCAAGACACGATGATGGAGATCATGATGATGGAGATCATGGTGTCGAGCCGGTGACAAGATGATCATGGTGCCCCGAAGATGGAGATCCAAGGAGCAAGATGATATTGGCCATATCATGTCACTTTAATAGATTGCATGTGATGTTTATCATGTTTATGCATCTTGTTTACTTAGAACGACGGTAGTAAATAAGATGATCTCTCACTAAAAAAATTCAAGAATTGTGTTTCCCCTAACTGTGCACCGTTGCTAAAGTTCGTTGCTCCGAAGCACCATGTGATGATCGGGTGTGATAGGTTCTAACGTTCGCATACAACGGGTGTAAGACAGATTTACACACGCGATACACTTAGGGTTCACTTGACGAGCCTAGCATGTACAGACATGGCCTCGGAACACGGAAGACCGAAAGGTCGAACATGCGTCGTATAGAAGATACGATCAACATGAAGATGTTCACCGTTGATGACTAGTCCGTCTCACGTGATGATCGGACACGGGCTAGTCAATTCGGATCGTGTATCACTTAGATGACTAGAGAGATGTCATTCTGAGTGGGAGTTCATTAAAATTTGATTAAGATGAACTTAATTATCATGAACTTAGTCTAAATTCTTTACAATATCTCTTGTAGATCAAATGGCCCACGCTCCGGTTTCCCTCAACTTCAACGCGTTCCTAGAGAAAACCAAGCTGAAAGACGATGGTAGCAACTATACGGATTGGGTCCGTAACCTGAGGATTATCCTCATAGCTGCCAAGAGATCATATGTCCTAGAAGCACCGCTAGGTGATGCACCTGCTCCCGATGCGGCCCAAGACGTTTTGAACGTCTGGCAGTCGCGTAGTGATGATTACTCCCTGGTTCAGTGCGGCATGCTTTACAGTTTAGAATCGGGGATCCAAAAACGTTTTGAGCACCACGGAGCATATGAGATGTTCGAAGAGCTGAAAATGGTTTTCCAAGCTCATGCCCGAGTCGAGAGATATGATGTCTCCGACGCATTCTACAGCTGTAAGATGGAGGAGAACAGTTCTGTCAGTGAGCACATCCTCAAGATTTCAGGATTGCACAACTGCTTGTCTCAGCTGGGAATGAATCACCCAGATGAAGCGGTCGTTGACAGAATCCTCCAGTCGCTCCCACCAAGCTTCAAGAGCTTCGTGTTGAACTTCAATATGCAGGGGATGGAGAAGTCCATTCCCGAGGTGTATTTGATGCTGAAATCGGCGGAGGTAGACATCAAGAAAGAACATCAAGTGTTGATGGTCAATAAAACCACTAAGTTCAAGAAAGGCAAGGGTAAGAAGAACTTCAAGAAGGACGGCAAGGGAGTTGCCGCACCTGGCAAGCCTGTTGCCGGGAAGAAGCCAAAGTATGGACCCAAGCCTGAGATAGAGTGCTTTTATTGCAAGGGAACGGGTCACTGGAAGCGGAACTGCCCCAAATACTTAGCAGACAAGAAGGCCGGCAACGTCAAAGGTATATATGATATACATGTTATTGATGTGTACCTTACCAACACTCGTAGTAGCTCCTGGGTATTCGATACCGGTGCAGTTGCTCATATTTGTAACTCAAAACAGGAGCTGCGGAATAAACGGAGATTGGCGAAGGATGAGGTGACGATGCGCGTCGGGAATGGTTCCAAGGTCGATGTGATCGCCGTCGGCACGCTACCTCTACATCTACCCTCGGGATTAGTTTTAAACCTCAATAATTGTTATTTAGTACCAGCCTTGAGCATGAACATTGTTTCTGGATCTCGTCTTATGCGAGATGGCTACTCTTTCGAGATATGTTTTATGGTCATGCCCCGCTGGTCAATGGTTTATTTTTGATGAATCTCGAACGTAGTACACATATTCATAGTGTAGATGCCAAAAGATGTAAAGTTGATAATGATAGTCCCACATACTTGTGGCATTGCCACCTTGGTCATATTGGTGTCAAACGTATGAAGAAGCTCCATTCATATGGACTTCTAGAGTCTCTTGATTATGAATCATTTGACACGTGCGAACCATGCCTCTTGGGCAAGATGACCAAGACTCCGTTCTCCGGAACAATGGAGCGAGCAACCAACTTGTTGGAAATCATACATACCGATGTGTGCGGTCCAATGAGTGTTGAGGCTCGCGGAGGCTACCGTTATGTTCTCACCCTCACGGATGACTTGAGTAGATACGGGTATATCTATTTGATGAAACACAAGTCTGAGACCTTTGAAAAGTTCAAGGAATTTCAGAATGAGGTTGAGAATCAACGTGACAGAAAAATAAAGTTCTTGCGATCGGATCGTGGGGGTGAATATTTAAGTCATGAATTTGGCACACACCTTAGAAGCTGTGGAATTGTTTCACAATTGACACCGCCCGGAACACCTCAACGTAACGGTGTGTCCGAACGTCGAAATCGTACTCTGTTGGACATGGTGCGATCTATGATGTCCCTCACCGATTTACCGCTATCTTTTTGGGGTTATGCTTTAGAGACTGCCGCATTCACTTTAAATAGGGCTCCGTCGAAATCCGTTGAGACGACTCTGTATGAACTTTGGTTTGGCAAGAAACCGAAGCTGTCGTTTCTAAAAGTTTGGGGTTGCGATGCTTATGTCAAGAAACTTCAACCTGAAAAGCTCGAACCCAAATCGGAAAAATGCGTCTTCATAGGATACCCAAAGGAAACGATTGGGTACACCTTCTACCACAGATCCGAAGGCAAAGTCTTTGTTGCCAAGAATGGATGCTTTCTGGAGAAAGAGTTTCTCTCGAAAGAAGTGAGTGGGAGGAAAGTAGAACTTGATGAGGTGATAGTCACCCCTCCTGGACTGGGAAGTAGCGCAGTGCAGGAAACTGTTCCTGAGGTGCCAGCACCGACAAGGGAGGAAGTTGATGATAATGATCATGAAGAAACAGATCAAGTTACTACTGAACTTCGAAGGTCCACAAGGGTACGTTCCGCACCAGAGTGGTACGGCAACCCTGTACTGGAAATCATGTTGTTAGACAACGGTGAACTTTCGAACTATGAAGAAGCGATGGCGGGCCCGGATTCCAATAAATGGCTTGGAGCCATGAAATCCGAGATAGAATCCATGTATGAAAACAAAGTATGGACTTTGGTGGACTTGCCTGATGATAGGCACGCCATAGAAAACAAATGGATATTTAAGAAGAAGACAGACGCGGATGGTAATTTGACCATCTATAAGGCTCGGCTTGTCGCTAAGGGTTATCGACAAGTTCAAGGGATTGACTACGACGAGACTTTCTCTCCCGTAGCAATGCTGAAGTCAGTCAGAATCATGTTAGCTATTGCCGCATTCTATGATTATGAGATATGGCAAATGGACGTCAAAATAGCATTCCTTAACGGCTTCCTCAAGGAAGAGTTGTATATGATGCAACCGGAATGTTTTGTCGATCCAGAGAACGCTAACAAGGTATGCAAGCTCCAGCGCTCGATTTACGGGCTGGTGCAAGCATCTCGGAGTTGGAATATTCGCTTTGATGAGGTGATCAAAGCGTTTGGATTTATACAGACTTATGGAGAAGCCTGTATTTACAAGAAAGTGAGTGGGAGCTCTATGGCATTTCTCATATTATATGTGGATGACATATTGCTGATGGGAAATGATATAGAATTCTTGGAAAATGTAAAGGCCTACTTGAATAAGAGTTTTTCAATGAAGGACCTTGGAGAAGCTGCTTACATATTAGGCATCAAAATCTATAGAGATAGATCAAGACGCCTCATTGGTCTTTCACAAAGCACATACCTTGACAAGATATTGTAAAAGTTCAATATGGATCAGTCCAAGAAGGGGTTCTTGCCTGTTTTGCAAGGTATGAGATTGAGCAAGGCTCAGTCGCCGACCACGGCAGAAGATAGAGGAAAGATGAGTGTCATTCCCTATGCCTCGGCCATAGGTTCTATCATGTATGCCATGTTGTGTACCAGACCTAATGTGAACCTTGCCATAAGTTTGGTAGGGAGGTACCAAAGTGATCCCGGTACGGAACACTGGACAGCGGTCAAGAACATCCTGAAGTACCTGAAAAGGACTAAGGATATGTTTCTCGTTTATGGAGGTGACGAAGAGCTCGTCGTAAAGGGTTACGTCGATGCTAGCTTCGACACAGATCTGGATGACTCTAAGTCTCAAACCGGATACGTGTACATTTTTAATGGAGGGGCAGTCAGCTAGTGAAGTTGCAAACAGAGCGTGGTGGCAGCATCTACATGTGAAGCGGAGTACATAGCTGCTTCTGAAGCAGCGCAGGAAGGAGTCTGGATGAAGGAGTTCATCACCGACCTAGGAGTCATTCCAAGCGCGTCAAGCCCGATGACTCTCTTCTGTGACAACATTGGTGCTATTGCTATTACCAAGGAGCCCAGGTTTCACAAGAAGACCAAGCACATCAAGCGCCGTTTCAACTCCATCCGGAATTATGTTCAGGATGGAGACATAGATATTTGTAAAGTGCATACGGATCTGGATGTCGCAGACCCGTTGACTAAACCTCTTTCACGAGCAAAACATGATCAACACCAGAACTCTATGGGTGTTCGATTCATCACAATGTAACTAGATTATTGACTCTAGTGCAAGTGGGAGACTGTTGGAGATATGCCCTAGAGGCAATAATAAAAGCATTATTATTATATCTCCTTGTTCATGATAATTGTCTGTTATTCATGCTTGAATTGTATTGTACGGAAACAGCGATACATGTGTGAATACATAGACCACAATGAGTCCCTGGTAGGCCTCTAGTTACCAGCTCGTTAATCAACAGATGGTCACGGTTTCCTGACCATGGACATGAGATGTCAGTGATAACGGAATCACATCATTAGGAGAATGATGTGATGGACAAGACCCAATCCTGAGCATAGCACGAGATCGTTTAGTTCGTGATGCATAAGCTTTTCGGTGTCAAGTATTTATTCCTTAGACCATGAGGTTGTACAACTCCCGGATACCGTAGGAGTACTTTGGGTGTGCCAACCGTCACAACGTAACTGGGTGGCTATAAAGGTACGCATCGGGTATCTCCGAAAGTGTCTGTTGAGTTGGTACGAACCGAGACTGGGATGTTGTCACTCCGCATGATGGAGAGGTACCTCTAGGCCCACTCGGTAAGACATCATCATAATGAGCTCAATGTGACTAAGTAGTTAGTCACGGGATGATGGATTACGGATCGAGTAAGGAGACTTGCCATGACGAGATTGAACAAGGTATCGGGAATACCGACGATCGAATCTCGGGCAAGTACCGTACCGATGGACAAAGGGAATAACGTACGGGATTGAGTGAATCCTTGACACGGTGGTTCATCCGATGAAGATCATCGAGGAACACGTGGGAACCAACATGGGTATCCAGATCCCGCTGTTGGTTATTGACCGGAGAGTCGTCTCGGTCATGTCTACGTGCCTCCCGAACCCGTAGGGTCTACACACTTAAGGTTTGGTAACGCTAGGGTCGTAGAGATAAATGCACGTGGAAACCCGAAAGTTGTTCGGAGTCCCGGATGAGATCCCGGACGTCACGAGGAGTTCCGGAATGGTCCGGAGGTAAAGATTGATATATAGGAAGTCCAGTTTCGGCCATCGGGTGATCTCCGGGGGTCACCGGGAGCGTCCCGGGACCACCGGATGGGCCCCGGGGGTCCACCGGGTGGGGCCACCCATCCCGGTGGGGCCCCAAGGCCGCAAGGGGAAGTGTCCAGCCCTAATGGGCTGGCGCACCACTAGGGGCCCACCTCCCCATGCGCCTAGGGTTGAAACCCTAGGGGGGAGGGGGCGCCCCACTAGCCTTGGGGGGCAAGGAACCCCCCCTGGCCGCCGCCCCCCCTGCAGATTGGATCTGCTGGGGCCCTGGCGCACCCCCTGGCCCCCTATATATATGTGGGGGGAGAGGGCAGCCGCACCCTAACCCTGGCGCCTCTCCCCCTCCCGTCACACCTCCATACTCCCACGCAGGGCGCCCGGCGAAGCCCTGCTGCGATCTCCACTGCATCCGTCATCACGCCGTCGTGCTGTCGGATCTCTGACGACTTCTCCTCCCCCCCTTGCTGGATCAAGAAGGAGGTGACGTTGCTGCACCGTACGTGTGTTGAACGCGGAGGTGTCGTCCGTTCGGCGCTAGATCATCGGTGACGAAGAACGCGAAGAGTACGACTACTTCATCCACGCTTATTCGAAAGCTTCCGCTCGGAATCTCCATAACGGTATGTAGATGCACTCTTACTCGCTCGTTGCTAGATGTCTCCATACTTGGATCTTGGTGAAAGCGTAGAATTTTTTTGAATTATGCAACGTTCCCCAACAATTTCTTCCGGATAACCCATGCAGAAAGTTAGAATTGGCAGAGTCGCAATGTGGAATGGAGAACTCATCAAGAGCACTCTGGTTGTGGTCTTTTGGTTCAAAAGAACTTCTGCCATAACGGTTCATGGTATTGGAAGAATGACATACCACGGACCTCGAGGACTATTGCAAGGTTACTAATATCCTAAAGGAACGAGCAAATACTATCAACATGAAGTAAGTAGGGTGAATATCGAGTTCAAGAACCCATTAATAGAATACCTACTAACTAAATGGTATCACGGGATGCTTTCGAGAATAACGGCCAAAATTCATCACACTGGGTATATAAAAACATTGCTAGATTACTGGGTGATTCTCTAAGACACCTAGGGTCATAGTAATAGCTCCAACATATATGTCGAGGCAACGGAGTACCTCAACACACTAGTTAGTGTGGTTAATCTGGCCCAAAGGAACATCGGGAATGGGAAGAAGGGACTTGCAAGTGCATCAGACTATTTAGAGACCTGGGATGACTCGGACAGCATAACGGCTGTAAATGCTCAAAAGATTTTGAGAGATCCTGCAAAATGGTGGCATAGCCACTCAACATCACAAAAACAAGGTTCCGAGACCAGCTGTTAACACGGGGAAGTACTAGACACTAAACTGAGAGTTGAATCCACCATTAACGTGATCCTGATAAACAGAAGAGAAGCCTAGTTCCTTAACCCCGTAGAAGAGAAGTGGATGACTCAGATCAAAAGGTCATAAGGTAAAGGACTAAAAGAGCCTTACGTTCCCTTCCACAATCAATTCCCTTAAATAACCAAAGAGTTTCTAGACACGACTTCGACCAGTTTGGCTTGGTAATCCTACAGTCAGTCTGGCTCTGATACCAAAGCTGTCGGGACCCCGATCCTAAGTCACACCGATCTAGCATGTAACACATCGTATCACTTTGCGGCCTCACGCACGGTATCCCCACGGGTGCCACCTTACCTGGCCCGGGACCGTTTGCGTATTTTGGCTCACGTATATGATAGTGTCGCTAGCATCCATATACGACAGAGAACCCGGGCCGACATGACTAGTTATAAACCAAAAGTGGCGCTAAATTACAGAGACAGGCATACATGACCCAGCAACAAACGTGGCGGTCATCAACGTTTGAACACAAGTCGTAGCAAGCTACAAGGACTTAAAGGAACAAAGCGTGACATTTCCCTAAGGGACAGACACAGGAACGAAGAAGGACACATGCTGGCCAGCCTAAGTGTTTCGGAGCAGTAGCAAACTACCAAGGCTCAGTGGAAGCACTAGGAGACATTTCCCTGTAAGATAGGCTACCAAGGGTAAACAACTAGGTGTAGGATCCCACACATAGCAATACACATTACACGTACGCATAACATGCAAGTATGTGTTGTACAACATGGCATCACACCATACCTCAACAACTCATATAGATAAGGCCCAGAAGAGCCATCATAGCATTTATTACAAACAGGGGTCACATGACCCAACATACAGAGCATACAGGCAATGGAAGCATAACATGTCTGAGTACAAACAACTACAAAAGAAAAAGGCTGAGAAGCCTGACTATCTACAAGACCCTCCCAAGGGTACAAGATCATAGCTGAGGTAACAAGCTAAACGTCGAAGTCCACGCGGAACCACTAGTGAGACTGAAGTCTCTCTGCAAAACATAAATTAAGCAAACATGAGTACAAAGGTACTCAGCAAGACTTACATCAGAACTAACTACATATGCATCATCATCAACAAAGGGGGTGGTGGAGTTTGACTGCAGCAAGCTAGCTTTGACTCCGTGGCTATCCTAAACTACGACTGCAAGTAACTCTTTTGAGGTGGCGCACACGATTCCACATATTCACCAATCAAATACACCACTATGGATCCGCTCCCGTCTCCCTACGAAAAGGCCATCCATAGCACTCACACTTGTCTTGAGCATTTTAGAGTAACCACTTTCACTTGTCTATGTACCACGTAAGCATCCAAGAAGTCCATAACCGCGGACCCGGCTATTCGAATAGATCATGATAACCCTGCAGGGGTGTACTTCTTCACACACGCTCTCGCCACTTACCGCCATGTACACGTCGTGTATCTCGGAAACCTTCAAGCGGAAACCTGGCGAGGGTGTCGGCCACGACCTGACTAACCACACAAGACTCTAGTTCAGGTTTATCGCCTATTCGGGTTCCATCCGTAAGGAGATCCGGCCGGGGTGTCGCTCACAGCCCCAAATGATGTGCGCAGGGTTCCCAAGCCCACCTCGACGGATGGATCTATGCTTGGTACACCGTGCCATGGTGCCTAGTCTGTCCCAAGCCCACATGTACCTTGTGCCACTTGGTAGACTACTAGCACTACCTACAAACACCAGAAACTAGTTGCAACTCCTGGACAGAGATCTAGTTGATTAATAAGTCGAGAGGGGTCGAGTTACCGGAACCCAATGTGTGGTAGTAGCTAGTCATTGGACAACTTACACAGAACTCAATTCTTAAGGACGGTTCCAGTGAGACAACCCACCATGTACTCCTACATGACCTCTCACCGCTACCTTTACCAAAACGTGTTCACACACTTAGCTCTCAACAGTAGGACATGTTCATAACTTTCCAATTCATCCCCGATGAATCAGACCTGACACAACTCTAAGCAATAGCAGGCATAACCAGAAAGCATGAATGAGTAGGCACAACATGGCTCAAACAATTCCTACTCATGCTAGTGGGTTTGAACTATTTACTGTGGCAATGACAGGTCATGCAGAGGAAAGGGGTTCAGCTACCGTAGCAAAAAGCAGTTCAATCATTGTTGTCCTAATGCAGTAAAGGAGAGCATGAGCGAGAGAGTAGGATTGTATCGGGATGCTCAATGTGGGTTTGCTTGCCTGGCACTTCTGAAGATAGTAAAAGTTCTTCATCGGTGTCATCGAACTCATCGTCGGAGCGAAGTCCACTGAGAGGGGACAAAACCAGCAAACAGAGAAAGAACACAATCAATGCAATGTGACAATATGATGCATGATCATGACATGGCAATATGCTGTTGATTGAGCTAATGCAACTAGCAACACAATTAAATGAAGTTGGTTTGAACCCAAGGTTCAAATGCAAACTCCACATGTGGTTATTTAAATATCATTTAGTTGATTTGACCTGATCAGCAGGTTTAACTTGTTCAAACATGCATTACAATGCCGTAAACAGATTCCTCATATTTTTCTGATCATTTTTCATATATAACTTATTTTCATCTGAGCTACGGTTAATTTTATATGATTTTTAGAAGTTTTAACTATTTTCTGAAATAAATAAATCATTTCTGATTTATTTAAAATCCCAGAAAACAATTACTGCATCAGCATGACGTCACTCTGGTGTGAGCAGGTCAACAGTGTCAGTCCGGTCAAACCTGACGTGTGGGGTCCACACGTCAGTGGCTCTGCTAATTAACAGGGTTAATTAGCACTAGTTAATGCTAAACTATAATTAGGCAGGACAGGGCCCACATGTCAGTGACTAACTAACTAACCAATTAATTAGTACTAACCTAGGTTAATTAACAGGGCGGGCCCCACTTGTCAGCGAGTCAGTGGTTAACTAAGGGCGTGGGGCCCATATGTCAGCGACTCAGGGTGGTCAACCCACCAGTCAAACAAGTCAAAAACGCCAGCGGCTCGTCGCCGGCGGCGACAGACACGGCGGAGGGGCTCGGAAAAAGCCCTCCGGCGACCAAAACATCGGCGGAGAGGCTCTACACGTAGCTGGCGCTCTTCCGCATCCAAAGGGACCGGAGTCAGCGGCTGGGGTGGCCGGAAGCGAGCGCGGCGTCGAGGTTTGGCGGCGTCGGAGTTCGGGAGCCGATGGTTTCGGGGCTGCGGTGCGCTAGGGGAGGAGCTGATGGGCTAGGTCGCATCTGTGGGTCACCAGAAGAACGCTGGTGCCACGGGTTCGAGCGGAGGGGCTCGAGAGCACGGGGCTCGCCGGCCATGGCGGACGACGGCGTCGGGTGCTCGCGGGGCGGCGGCTACGGCACGAAAACGAAGCGGGGAAGAGGGGGTTTTGGCGCAGGAGCTCACAGGGAGGCGGACGGGATGCTCTGCGGGCTCGGGGACGCATCGGAGGGGCGCACGGTCGCTGGCGATCTCCGCGGCCGTAGGAGGAAGAAGGGGTTGGGGACGACGTCACAGAGCTCCTGGCGGCGCCTGTCTCGGTGCAGAGGATGCGGGGGTTGAGGCGGGCTTTTGGCATAGCTGGATGGGCGTGGGGAGGTCGGTGGCAGCAGCGAACGGTGACGGTGGCGGCGGCTCTGTTCGGGAAGAGAGCAGAGAGGGGAGGGGAGAGAGGTGCGAGGAGCGGAAAGTTCAGAGGGTCGAGGGGAGAACCATGGGTGTCGTGGCGCTCGGGGCCATCTCCAGCAGCGAGCTAGCAAGCAGGAGGTGGCAAGGCATCGCCGGCGCGCTCGCCACGCACCTGCCTGTCCTCCTGGCAAGAGGAAGAAGACCACTCAACCCCTGGCGGGCTGGGCCTCTTCTGCCAGGTAAGGCCCAGGTGGGGTTTTCTCTCTCTCTCTCTTTTATATTTTTCCTTTTCTATTTATTTCTTCTATTTTGTTTTAGTTAGAGCACTAAAACATTTTGGATAATATTGAAACCTTTTGTGGACTCACTCTGAACTATTCCAAAGGCCGTCTGCAAGTTCCAAATTATTTGGAGCTATTTAAAAATATATAGCATTTAAATTGCCCCAATTCAAATACTTATTGATTTAACTCAAAGCCCAAATAATTCCCTAAAAATGTTCAATATTTTTGGTTTGGATCAAAACCCTTGCCAAAATTATCAAACATTGATGAAGGCATTTTTGGGTTTATTGAAAGGATTTTTATTTGAACCTAGTTGAGTTCATTTGGTGCTAGGGTTTGAACAATCCCCATTTCAACCTTCAAAGGAAATTAGACATGATGCATGATGCACTCAAGTGCAACTAATTACAAGCAAGACAATAAGGGCTGATCTAGGGCTGTGACAAGGACCTCCCAAATAATTGTTGTAAAATGGGACCAAATCAATTTTCTAAAATACTAGGACATATTTAATGCACAATTGACAAAATGATTGGGTGTAAAAAGTTTTGATCCACCTCTCGTGAAAAAGACAAATTTCCGCCGATTCAGTTGGAAGCGGGTCAAATTTGAACTGTAGCTGCCTTGTAGTTTGCTCTTTATTTAAAAAAAATCATTTCTAGGTACATAAGTATCTATTTAATCATAGAAACACCAAAAACATACCAAGATTCAACCACTAGCTAGGAACGGTCATTCCCGTCGTTTTGACCGCATTTTGAAACGGGCATAAAAAATTCAAAAAAATCAAAAAATTCGAAACCTTCGCATTGTGTCATTATATATGACCAAGTTACCAGGAAAAATAATAAACTTGTAATACGGCAATTCTTTTAAAAAAGTGTTCTCAGAAATGAGCTATCATGCGTGAAGAAGATTCATGGCTTTCAAGCCAAATGATCAATCCTATGGCCACATTCATGGCATAGTTTGTTCAAATGATATCATATTGTGCACAAGGGTGCATCTTGGAATGGCAACCAATATTTCCTAAGGAAGTTTTCATTTTCTTTGGACGAAAAAATCATTTTCCATTTTTCGAGTGCCCAAAAGGAGGTTTTTTTGTGAAGGACCTCCCAAATAATTGTTGTAAAATTGGACCAAATCAATTTTATAAAATACTAGGACATATTTAATGCAAAATTGACAACATGGTTGGGTGTAAAAAGTTTTGATCCACCTCTCGTGGAAAAGACAAATTTCCGCCGATTCAGTTGGAAGCGGGTTAAATTTGAACTGCAGCTGCCTCATAGTTTGCTATTTATTTTTTCCAAAAATCATTTCTAGTTACATAAGTACCTATTTAATCATAAATACATGGTTTGGTGGCGATACGTCGAGGTTTTGGGCGGTGGTCGAGGGCCCCAACTCTAGAGCGCGTAAACTCGCATGCCCGCCGCGTGGTCACCGCGTGACTGTGGCGTTGCCATGTGTTCTGGGCGGCCTAGGCATGTCTAGTGGGTTGGGCACTCCCCAGGTAGGTGCTAGGAAGAAAATTACAACATAAGATTCTCACGAGGAGACCAATCGATGCTCAAACATGAATTAGCAGCCAAGTGTTTGATTAGCGGTACGGGAAATGCACATGGCTAATGGGCGTGAGTTTTGGTGGAGGATGATCATTTACTAAGAAGACCAACTTCGCAAATTTTCAGCTCCAAAGGAGGAGTCTAGGTGGTACTTGCTTTGCAAAGTACCACACTGGACATAAATACGAATGTTGAAGCTGGGCTCAAAATAATGAATGGATTGGGCTGGCATTTGGTGGAGGATAGTTATTTTGGCATAGGAAAGCACTGTAGAAAATGGATACCATTTGGACATGCCAAAGTGGTACTTCCTTCACAAAGTGTTTTTTTTTAACAGAATAGGAAAATGAATATTTTTGAATTATTTTTGAACTAGGCAAGGAAGGTTTTTTACATATTTGACGAAGATATGACCCAAAGAATTTATGAGATTTTTTGGGGAATTTTGGGAATGACAGAAATATAGGTTGCTTCACAACCTAGGGCAAAAACTGCCACATGGACATGACACATAGGCAAAACTGATGAGGTGGCGCCTAGTCGTAGCAACCCACCACAATTTACAAGGTTATGACCATCTATATTGGTCATGATCAGCTATAAATAAGGTAGCGGCCCAGTGCTATCTGCTTTATGACCATTTCGTGTAAGGAAATTACGACCTTCTGACCAAAATGGTCATTATAGTTTAGGGTTTGGAGCCCCCCGAACAGCTTTTGACCAATTGGTGTGAAATGGTCATAGATCTATGACCAATTCTTCCAGGGTCACTGACAGAAGGTCACTAGTTGACATATTTCTTGTAGTGAATACCTTAGAAGATGAAGCATCACCCCATTCGACATTGGTGGCCATAGATGATCCTTGGTGCACGTCCACCACCAAGTTTTTGCTTCTGGTCATATGATTTGTGGCTACACTATCGAGCAACCATGATCCCCCACCGGAAGCAAACTCCTACAATAGATCAATGCTTGGATTTAGGTACCCATTTGGTAATGGGTCCTTTGAGGTTAGTAACAAGGGTCTTAGGAACCCAAATGGACCATTCAATGTACTCATAAGAAGAACCAACAAATTTAGCAAACACATGACCATCACTAGCACGGCATAAAACATATGAAGGATTAAAATCGCCGGCCATGTTTGATGGTATGGTGGAGTTTTTCTTGACACCACCACTTTTCTTCTTCGTGGACGTGCCCTCTCCTTCTTTCACAAAAGATTGTCGGAGAGGGGGTGGTTGCTTGGTCTTGTCATTCTTCTTCTTCTTGGGCTTAGGAACAAACCCAATTCCTTCCTTTGCCACAACTTCCTTTTGATTGCTCAAAAGGGTGTTGAGGTTCTTCTCACCTTGGATGCAAGTCACAAGGCCTTTCTCAAGTTGCTTCTTCAACTCGGCATTCTCTTCAACAAGATGCACATGCTCGCAACATGGGTTAGTAGCATTTGCATTATCAATTAAAACCATGCGAGGAAAGATGGCCTTTTCCTTGGTTAGCGAAACTTGAAGTTGATCATGAGACTCCTTGAGAGTAGTATGCATACTTTTCAAGGCCTTGTGAGCCTTGTCAAGTATGCCAAACTCCTCTTTGAGTTTAGCATGGTCAACCTCAAGTTTTGCCTTCTCGGAGTTAAGGACGCGAGAGACAACTAAAGCATGATCAAGATCTTTCTTTAATTTAGCATGACCATCGTTAGTAACAAGGGTTGGATTTAGGTACCCATTTTGTAATGGGTCCTTTGAGGTTAGTAACAAGGGTCTTAGGAACCCAAATAGACCATTCAATGTACTCATAAGAAGACCCAACAAATTTAGCAAAAGCATGTCCATCACTAGCACGACATAACACATAAGACGGGTTAAAGTCGCCGACTTTGTTGGAAGGAGTGGCAATGTTTTTCTTGACTCCACTACCCTTTACATTGCTCTTATTCTTCTTAGGAGTACCCTCTCCCTCCTTCACAAAGATTTGCTTGAGAGGAGGGGGTTGCTTGGTCTTGTCATTCTTCTTCTTCTTGGACTTGGGGGCAAACCCAATTCCCTCCTTGGCAACAACTTCCTTTTGATTGCTCAAAAGTTCGTTGAGGTTCTTCTCACCTTGTATGCAAGATACAAGGCATTTCTCAAGTTGCTTCTTTAACTTGGCATTCTCTTCAACAAGATGCACATGCTCGCAACATGGGTTAGTAGTATTTGCATTATCAATTAGAACCATGCGAGGAAAAGTGGCTTTCTCCTTGGTTAGCGAAACTTGAAGTTGATCATGGGACTCCTTGAGGCTAGCATGAATGCTCTTCAAGACCTTGTGAGCCTTGTCAAGTGTATCAAACTCCTCCCTGAGTCGAGCATGATCAACTACAAGTTTTGCCTTCTCGTAATTGAGCACACGAGAGACAACTGAAGCATGATCAAGATCTTTCTTTAATTTAGCATGATCATTGTGTGACTCCTCAAGAGTCAAACGAATACCACTCTCTTCCTCAAGAGCATTAGAGAGATCCAATATCTCATCGGCATAGTCTCGACTATGACCCTCCATCTTGGAGATGGTCTCCTCATGAGCCTCGATCACGTCATTGGCTTCACCAAGTTGTTCCAATAGAGCAACGAAGTGCTTCTTGGGTTTACCTTTGAGCTTACTCATAAAAGACTCAAATTCATTTTCCTCCTCCTCTGCCCCCTTACTCTCATCAATACAATCCGTCAATGAAGGATTATAAGTGATGGTAGAATTGATGTTGGGGATTACCTTGTTGGTCGCTTTAGCCATGAGGCACTTGGCGGTGATGTTCTCATTTGGTGAGTCGAAGAGAGATGACCGTGGAGTTGTTGCAATAGCAATGTTGGCCATGGTGACCATCTCCTCATCTTCTTCTTCATCGTCATCTTCATCACACTCTTCTTGGGCCACCAATCCTTTGGGAGGAGTCTTCTTGGTGAAGTTGTTCTTGTTGGGATAAGACTTGGCCTTGTCCTTTCGGATAAGCTTCCATCCACTGTCTTCTCTTTTCTCATATGGGCAATCTACAACAAAGTGACTCACATTGCCACAATTGTAGCACGTCCTCACTCGTTGCTTGCCCTTGAAGCCACTTGAATTGTTCTTATTGAAGTTGGGCCTTGAATTCTTCTTGTTACCCCAAAATTGATGTGATGCGAGAGCCACGTGCTCATGATAGGCATATTTGGTATCTTCGGGGCAACACTCATCTTCATCCTCTTCTTCTACACAAGCCTCGGCCTTCAATGCAAGGTTGGGCTTCTTTGATCGTTGAGCTCGCAACACCGCATTGTCGGCGATCTTGTCCAAGATCCTCATGGCAACAAACTCATCCAACACTTCACTTGAGGACAAAGTGTGGAAGTTCGTTCTTTGGCGGATGACGGAGGACGTGGCCTTGTGATAAGGCATCATGGCCTTGAGAAACTTGCGCTTGATCCAATTGTCATCCATATCCTTGCTCCCATGATCTCGAAGTGAGACCGCAAGAGTGGTCAATATCCGATAAAGTTCACGGGGATCTTCATCTTCGATCATGGCAAATTCATCGGCTTCATCTTGCACAACTTCATAATTTGAGCGTTGAATGCTTGCGCTTCCCTTGTACAAGGAACCAACATGATCCCATGCTTCCTTGTCCATGGAGAAGGGTCGAAGGTGTGCAATGTCTTCGGGAGGGATGGCTTCTTGAAGAATGCAAATAATGGACTCGTTAAATTGATGATTCGCAGCTTCTCTTGGAGTTAAGTTGTAAGGATCATGCGGGTAGAAACCTTGCTCAATGATTCTCCAAAGATTAGTAGAGCAATGATTTAAATGACATTTAAAATGAAACGTCCAAGTAGAAAAATAGGTATTTTTCACAAACTTAGGAGGAGGACCGACCGAATTTAAATGCGGGGTGGGAACAAGTCCTCCATAATTGATGGGAAGTGCGTGAAAGGATCGATATGGTTGACTAGAGGGGGGGTGAATAGGCAACTAACAATTTTTAACTTTTCTTAACCACTTTAAATTAAACGACAAGTAAGTTGTCTAAATAATCTACTAAGATGACAACTAAAGGAAAGAAGGATAACAACTACACAAGCATGCTATAGGAGTTGAACAAGTAAAGCATGCACAAGTAAAGGTAAGAAATAACCACAAGTGGAACCGGTGGAGACGAGGATGTGTTGCCGAAGTTCCTTCCCTTTGAGGGGAAGTACGTCTCCGTTGGAGCGGTGTGGAGGCACAATGCTCCCCAAGAAGCCACTAGGGCCACCGTATTCTCCTCACGCCCTCACACGATGCAAGGTGCCGTGATTCCACTAGTGGTGCCCTTGAAGGCGGCAACCGAACCTTTACAAACAAGGTTGGGGCTATCTCCACAACTTGGAGGCTCCCAACAAAACCACGAAGCTTCACCACAATGGAATATGGCTTCGAGGTGACCTCAACCGTCTAGGGTGCTCAAACACCCAAGAGTAACAAGGTCCGCAAGGGATTAGTGGGGAGAATCAAATATCTCTTGGTGGAAGTGTAGATCGATGCCTCCTCAAGCAATCCCGAGCAAATCAACAAGTTTGATTGGCTAGGGAGAGAGATCGGGCGGAAATGGAGCTTTTGGAGCAACAATGGAGTAGTGGGGGAAGAGGTAAGTCTTCTTGGAGAAGAAGACCCCCTATATATAGTGGGAGAGCAAATCTAACCGTTATGTGCATTTTCAGCCCGCAGAGAGCGGTAGTACCGCACGTAAGTTGCGGTACTACCGCTGGCTGAGCGGTACTACCGCTAGGCAAAAATATGCGACATGATTGACGACCGCGGATGAAATAAATTACATCCGCGGCTACATCCGCAGGGAAAACGGTAGTAGCAAAATGCGACACGGTACTACCGCTTGGATTAAGCGGTACTACCGTATTGGATGCGGAAGTAAAAAATTACTTCCGCATCCACTTCTGCACTTAGAATCAGGGCCGGGCCAGATACACGGTACTACCGCTCTGGAGACGCGGTACTACCGTGGGAGCGGTACTACCGTGTCGGCAGGCGGTACTACCGTGTGTCTGCGCGGTACTACCGCTTAGTAGAGCGGTACTACCGCTTGCCAGGCAGATGATTTAGTTAAGAAGTCACAGTTTGCATATACGATAATAACCGGTTGGAACTCAAGAGAAACAAAGGAAAGGTGGTGCGAGAGTAAGATGTGTACGTGTTGATTCTACCCAAACCTTTCCGAAGCGGACCCCCTCTTAATAGTACGGCTTTCCTATTACTCAAAGCCACCGACAGGGAGCAAAAAGAAAACACCGTCTTCCATCGAATCCGAGGAGCAATCAATCATCTTGTGCCTAAGTGAGATATACCTGTAGGAGCTTATAGCACACGATTAGTCCGCAAATGCATTGTCATCAATCACCAAAACTACTTAGGGAGAAATATGCCCTTACAATCTCCCCCTTTTTGGTGTATTGATGACAATACGGGATTTGCACAGGGATAAAATAAGAGAGTATGCAATCCAAACCCTAGAGTATAGGTGAGCTCCCCCTGGATGTGTGCCTACACAAGATTGTGCTTTGGACTTCACAACACACATACAAGGTACAGTGCTCCCCCTATATTCTACACATAAGATACTCTATATATAAATACCACAGAGCACATAAATAAGGGAAAGTAAACTAACTGTTGCTCTTGATATAAAATTAAAGACATAACGACGAGTTCAACGATAAAGGAGCATATGTCTTACACCATACGATAGTCTCACGCACACGACACAAAAACACGCAAATAAACAGAGTGCAACCAACGAAAAGAAACAACTGGCACAAGAGCACAAGACGCAAATCACTCTCCCCCTTTGTCATCGAGACACCACAAAGGGGAAAGAGGACACTAAGACGGGTGGCAGCCCTGGAGAAACTCAGTCGTCGTACTCATCATCAGATCCTGGTTGCTCCTCCTGATACTCCTCGTCAGACTCTAACCACTTGTACCCCTGACGGGCCATCCAAGTAGCGTCAGAGGTGATGTTATCCTCTAACCCATTTGACACGTCCTCTCCATAGACCGCCAAAAGCTTCTTGTCACGCTGGCGCGTCTTCTTGTCAGTCACATGAGCCTGGTATTGACCCTTAGCCTGCATGCAGAAGAGGGCCTTCATCTTTTGCTTAAGCTTTTTAGCCCAAGAAGGCTCCTCCACCGCAGAGGAGGAAGAAGGAGCAAATCTACCAGGGCCCTCATCATCAGCCTCCTCCACAGGCTCCTCATCAGTGCCCATCTGGGCTGCAGCAGCTTGCGCACGAGTGGTGGTGTTGGCCCAGCGAGTCTTGACGCGAAGACGGATGGGATCATGGCGGAAGCAGTTGATGACCCACAACCGTAAGGGATCTATTGCAGCATTTTCGATAAGTAAGGGTGTCCAACCCAACGAGGAGCAGAAGGTATTGATAAGCGATTCTGAGCAAGAAATTACTGCAAGCACTGAAAGATAACTTTTAGGGGTTTTCTTGGTATAAGCAAGAGGAAGGTAAAAGCAAGTAATGTAAAAGGTACTGAGAGTAACAAGTGGCCCAATCCTTTCTCGGCAAAGGAGAGGCCTAGCAACTGAACTTATAAAGACTAAAGCGTTCCTGAGGACACACGGGAGAGGTAGTCATGTGCTTTCACCATATTCCGTATCGATACTATGTTATGTGTTGATAAGTGTTGAGTGGGTGGATCTATGCTAGTGCACTCTCTAGACTAAGATGAATGCACTCTTATGATTAAACACCTTGCAAGCATCCGCAAATACAAGATAGAATTTAAGGCAAAAGCCTAACCATAGCAATACGATCGAGGATCCATTATTCCCTTATGCAAAAGCGTGTGAACTGGGGTTCAGATTTCTGTCACTCCGGCAACCCACCATAAGCATTCTTTATACACAATGTATTCTCCTAGGTCCTTAATAAGGCGAAGTGTTGGGTGTTCGACTCACACAACACCACTAGTAGAATGACAACGCAACTTAAGTATCAAACAACACATATTACTTCAACAGCATATGACTACTAACAACAAGACTTTCCCCATGTCCTCAAGAACTAAGGTAACTACTCACGAGACATAAAAGAGATCATGATCAGTGGGGATAAATATGTGATAAACAATCTGGACATAATAATAATTCTCCAACAAATCTCAATAGCATTCACCACAAAGTAGTAATCAACACCGATGGAGTAGAGAGGATAGGTAGTACGAGTTACAACACAAGTTAGGATTGTAAGATGAGATTTGGACGAAGATGGAGATGGTGCTGGTGTTGGGGATGATGTTGATGATGATCTCGATGATGCCCGTGACGATGGTGATGACGATGGCGACGATCTCCCCTTCCGAGAGGTGATCTCCTCGGCGGAATCTGCCCGTCGGAGATGCCCTTTTCTTCTCCGTAGGTTTCCGCCACGGAGCGGCGGCGGAACTCTGTAAAAAGTCTTGTTTTTAGGGTTTTCGGAGAACGGAGAGTATATAGGCAAAAGGGGGCAGCTGGAGGTGGGCGAGGGGCTCCAGGCGCCCCCC
>LR738710.1:115661160-115737307 GCA_902687465.1 Secale cereale
GCCAGGGGGGGCGCGCCCCCAGGCCGCCTGGGCACCCTGTGGCCCCCCTCTGGCTCCCCTTTAGTGTGTCTACGTGATTCATCTGGAAAATATCTCCCGTCAATTTTCAGGTAATTTGGAGGTATTCTTCTTCAGCCACTCAGCGTCCACTTTTTACTGCTGAATCCTGCGTCTGCTGTTCCGGCATCGGAGAGTTTGCAAACTGTGTAAAATAGACCAAAACAACATAAGAACATCACCGTAACGTGAAATATATCAATGAATAAGGATAAATTATGATACAAAATAGTGATGCATTTTGGACGTATCAACACCCCCAAGCTTAGACCTCGCTTGTCCCCAAGCGAATATGAACTCGGTAAACCTGTCCACAAGTTTAGAGAGTGAGGTGTCGATAAATAGAATACGGACAAGAAGCATCATAGTTTCTTTACCAACTCAAATATCCCCAACAGCAATCTTCAACTCATAAGGCCCTTATGAAATAGTGATAACACTTATATTCGAAAGTAGGGCTAAGGAAACTCATTATATCATGGCAAACATGTCCTTTGGTCAAAGAACAACAATAGATTTAACTTTTGCTCTTATATTTGATGAGATCAATTGAAGCTTTTTGAAAATAACATGTTAATAGGCAAGAAGTGAAAGTGTTAACACAAAGGAAGATGTTTGCCTTAGCTGGGCATGACAAACAACTTACTTATCGAATGATAATGTCAACAAGGATATGATATGACAAATCTTAATGCAGCTTTATATGAATGAATCCTTATCAACATCAAACGTCTGCTCTCTTTGAGAAATAGAAGGAAGTAGAAGTAACTGACTCAACTTAAAATTAAAAGATAGGCCCTGCTCTAGGGTAGTAGGGAAAACTCATGTGTTATCCTCAAATCAAACAGAATGAAAACAAGTTTTTAGGGGTGCATGATTTGTCAACGAATGCTAATAGATAACTCAATTGCTTTTTGAGCTGGACAAGTTTCGAGGAACGGCTCCCGCACGAGGACGATAACATCCTCTTATTCTCCTTTGTTTATCACTTCCAAAGTTTTCTGATTTCTCATGAACAAAGCATGAAGGAGGGTTTGTTTGTTATATTATTTTTAAGCCGGGCGCACTCTATGCCAGCTCCTTCTCGTATTATGGGTTTGCACATTATACATGCAATCCCGGGGTGAAGCTTGTCCAACTCAAAAAGACTATGGATTAGCTATTACTTCCTCATGAGCTAAAACAGAGGCACAAAATAAAAGATTTTGAACATTTGAGGATAACACATAAATTATATACTTTTAGGAGGTGGTAGCGGAATACCATGAGTAGGTAGGTATGGTGGACTCATATGGAAGGTATTGGCTTAAGGGTATGGATGCACAAGCATAATACCGCTTAGTACAGAGTTAGGCTAGCAAAGGTTTTGAGAGAACAGACAATTGATAATGACTAAGATGCAAAGCAATATAAAGCATGAACATTGAAATAAGCATAACACATCAAGTTGTCTTCCTTGTCAGCATAACACTTCAAGCATAATAACATAAAGTTTTGGCTATGTTGATAATTTAAGAAAATCATGCTTGTTGTTATGACCAAAGCTATATTTGCCAAGATTAAATAAAGTTTCATAGCCATACCTGACATAAGGTCAATACTCCCCATAAGAATCATCATATAAGGTCGATTGCGTGAAGAGAATACCGAGTGCAGCAAAAGGAACCGATAAACTTCTCATTAATATTCCATCATAAACGACTCCACACTCACGGATACAATTCCTCACCGAAGGAGCGATAGACCTCAATGCACACACATATCTCATATAACAACCTCCCTAGACATGATACGACTCTACTTGACTCTAAAAGACAAAAGGTAAAGATAAAGATGCCGGGCACTCCCCCAAGCTTGGAACAAGCCAAGGGAATGCCATTACCCTAGGAGATTTCACTCATCATCCTTGTTGGCGTTGATCAAGTAGTCCTTGGCGAAACGCTTCCATGGAAGGGGTTCTCCAGTCTCATATGAGAAGCTCGTCTCCTGAATCCTGCATTCAGCACCCAAACCCATGCGCAGAAACCTTAGTTCATACTCACAGTTCTGGTTATGTAGATCATTAATTTTCCCTTGGAGCTCTATAATTCTTTCTTCACACGCGGCGATTCTTTCCCACATCTCCTTCATCTCCTTCAGGAAGTAGTTCTTCAGCTCGTTGGTGATGTCAAAGTTAGCTTCGACACCACGCTCGGTCATCTTCTTGTACTCGAAGACTTCTTGCTCCACTTCTTCCAGCCTGGCCTGGATGCTCCCCTCCTTGATAGGTCCCTTCAGATCTTCTTGATGAAGGACACCGTCCTCCATCCGAACAACCTGAGGGTGCTTCTTCACCTCAGCGAGGTAAGGGTTGATGACATTGACGACGAACTTGTCCTTGGGGGAACTTGGAGAAGCCATGGCACCTAAATTCAGCTGAAAGATTTCCTGGCAGAAACAGATCGAAGAGAAAACACGCGAAATCGCAAGATACGTTGCCGGAACAATCCGGGCAAATATATAGGAAAAATTTATGTACAGAAAGGAAGGTAACGGACCAAAGCGGGGTCGGAGACGGGCTCCCGGGTGTCCAGGCGGCCTGCCGGCGCGGCCCAGGGGGGGCGCGCCAGGGGGGCGCCTGGACTCCCTGGAGGTCGTCTCCGGCTCCACTTAGACTCGGAATTTTACTAATTTTGCAAAAACTCGTAATACGGAACTTTTATGATGGTTTCGGTGTTTCCTTACCGTACTACATACCTTTTCTTTATTCTGCTTCTGCTGGCGTCTGAAACAGGGCTGCAACATGTTCTTCGTGAGTTGTTGTGTATATTATATTCACATCAACATTGACAGGGTCTCCTGCTATGTAATGTTTAAGTCTTTGCCCATTCACAACTTGAGGTTTGGTGCCTTCAAAATTGTTAATCTTAATTGCACCAGACCGATAAACTTCTTCAATATGAAATGGTCCTTCCCACTTGGAGAAAACCTGAAACGGGATCTAAACAACAAAACTTTATCACCAACATTAAATTCACGTTTCAGAATCTTCCTATCATGCCACTTTTTTACCTTTTCCTTGAACATTTTAGCGCTCTCGTAAGCTTCACTTCTCCATTCATCTAGAGAAGTCAAGTTCATGAGACGCTTCTCACCAGCTAGTTTTGGGTCAGCGTTAAGCTCTCTAACAGCCCAAAAAGCTTTGTGCTCTAACTCTAATGGCAAATGGTAAGCCTTGCCATACACCATCTTATAGGGAGACATGCCCATGGGGTTTTTGTAAGCAGTTCTATATGCCCACAAAGCATCTCCTAACTTGTTTGACCAATCCTTCCTATTTCTGTTTACTGTTTTCTGTAAGATCAACTTAATCTCTCTATTGGTGAGCTCAACTTGCCCACTAGTTTGAGGATGATATGGTGAAGCAATTCTATGATTTACATCGTATTTGGCCAAAGCTTTTCTAAAAGCTCCGTGCATGAAGTGTGATCCCCCATCAGTCATGAGATACCTTGGTACACCAAACCTGGGAAATATTACATCTTTAAGCATTTTCAAAGATGTCTTGTGATCAGCACTTTTAGTGGGGATTGCTTCAACCCACTTGGTCACATAATCAACAGCTACTAAAATGTGAATGTACTTGTGCGAAGAAGGAAAAGGACCCATAAAATCAAAACCCCAACAATCGAAAGGTTCAATCACTAGTGAGTAATTCATAGGCATCTCATTCCTTCTACTAATGTTACCAACTCTCTGACATTTATCACAGGCTAAAACATAATTTCTAGCATCTTTAAAGAGAGTAGGCCAATAAAAACCTGATTGAAGAACCTTATGTGCAGTCCTCTCACCGGCATGATGTCCTCCATAGGGACTATCATGACACCGTCTGAGAATGTCCTTCTGCTCATGTTCCGGAATGCATCTTCTCACGATCCCGTCGGGACCTTCTTTGAAAAGATGTGGGTCATCCCAGAAGTAGTGCCTCAAATCATGAAAGAACTTCTTCCTTTGCTGAAATGTTAACCCTGGAGGCAAATACTTTGCAACAATAAAATTAGCATAATCTGCATACCAAGGATCGGAAAGAGATTGTACTTTTACAACGGCAAGTTGCTCGTCTGGAAAACTATCGTTAACTGGGATGGGGTCGTGCGGTATATCTTCCATCCTTGAAAGATTGTCCGCCATCAGATTGTCTTCCCCTTTCCTATCAACAATCTGCAAATCAAATTCTTGAAGAAGGAGTACCCATCTGATAAGCCTTGGCTTGGCATCCTTCTTTGTCATAAGATACTTAATGGCAGCATGATCAGTATGAATAATAACTTTGGAATCAACAATATACTGCCTAAACTTATCACAAGCAAAAACTACAGCTAAGAATTCCTTCTCAGTAGTAGCATAGTTTCTTTGAGCACGATCAAGAGTTTTACTAGCATAATGTATAACATTCAATTTCTTATCAACTCTTTGTCCTAAAACAGCTCCAACAGCAAAATCACTTGCATCACACATAATCTCAAAAGGTAAATTCCAGTCAGGTGGTTGTACTATAGGAGCAGTTATTAAAGCTTTCTTAAGGACTTCAAAAGCTTCCTTACAATTTTCATCAAATACAAAAGGAACATCCTTCTAGAGAAGATTAGTGAGGGGTCTCGAGGTTTTAGAAAAGTCTTTAATAAATCTTCTATAAAAACCTGCATGACCGAGAAAACTGCGAATACCTTTTATGTCCCTTGGATAGGGCATCCTTTCAATAGCTTCGATCTTGGCCTTGTCCACTTCAATTCCCCTTTCGGAAATCTTGTGACCAAGAACAATTCCTTCATTAACCATAAAGTGGCACTATTCCCAATTGAGTACCAAATTTGTCTCCTCGCATCTCTACAAAACTTTATTAAGGTTGTGAAGACAATGGTCAAAAGAAGTTCCATAGACGGAGAAATCGTCCATGAAGACTTCCATAATATCCCCGCAGAAACCATGAAAGATAGCAGAAATACACCTTTGAAAAGTAGCAAGGGCATTACATAAACCAAAAGGCATACGCCTGTAAGCATAAGTACCAAAGGGACAAGTAAAAGTGGTCTTCTCTTGATCGGCAGTGTTAACATGAATTTGAGAGAAGCCAGAATAACCATCGAGATAACAAAAGTGGGTATTTTTGGATAACCTTTCAAGCATTTGGTCGATGAACAGCAACGGATAGTGATCCTTCCTGGTTGCCTTGTTCAACTTCCTGTAATCAATACACATTCTATATCCAATAATAATTCTCTGAGGTATTAATTCATTTTTATCATTAGGAACCACAGTTGTACCTCCTTTCTTAGGAACACAATGTACCGGACTTACCCACTTACTATCAGCTATAGGATAGATAATACCTGCGGCTAGAAGCTTGAGAATTTCAGTTCTCATGACATCCATCATCTTCGGGTTCAACCGTCGTTGATGATCAACAACTGGTTTAGCATCAGGCTCAAGGTTGATAGTATGTTGACAGTTAGATGGACTAATCCCCTTAAGGTCATCAAGGGTATAGCCAATTGCGCCTCGGTGTTTACGAAGTACTCCCAATAATCACTCCTCTTCATATCCTGAAAGGTTAGAATTGATAATAACAGGATATACTTTCTTTTCATCTAAATAAGCATACTTGAGCATATCGGGAAGAGGTTTAAGATCGAACACCGGCTCTTCCTTCGGTTTTGATAAAATTCCCAAAGGTTCAACCGGAAGGTTGTGCTTCAGGATAGCAGGCTGCCTCAAGAATATTTCATCTAGTTCATTTCTTTCCTGCATATGCAAATCATTCTCGTGGTCCTCCATGTATTGTTGCAAAGGATCATTAGGGGGAATAGCAATAGAGGCAATACTTTCAATAATTTTATCATCACTAGGTAAATCAGTACCACGAGGCTGCTTAGAGAACTTAGAAAAATTAAATTCATATGGCTCACCATCGAATTCAACAGAAACTTTACCTTTCTTGCAATCTATTATAGCTCCACAAGTTATAAGAAAAGGTCTACCAAAAATAATTGGACAAAAATTGTCCCTCTCTCAACCAAGTACTAGAAAGTCGGTAGGGTATTTTACCTTTCCACATAGGACTTCAACGTCCCTCACAATTCCGATAGGAGAGATAGTCGTTCTATTTGCAAGATGAATAGTAACATCAACTTCTTCGAGTTCACAAGGGGAAATCTCACCGATGATTTCTTCATAAAGTGAATAGGGGATAGCGCTTGCACTCGATCCCAAATCGCATAGCCCATAATAATTGCGATCTCCTATTTTAACAGATACCACTGGAGTACCTGAAATTGGGCCTTTATTCTTGGCTGTGACAAGGTTAGTGGAAACAGCACAAAAAGTTATACTGGAATCCAAAACATCATTAGTAGCAAGGTCTTTAATCAATGCAACTTGAGGATCGACTTTGATCTGGTCCTCAGGCTCATCAAATCTTCTCTCGCTTTTATTTATTATGCCTGTCACAAGAGAGTGCTCCCTTATCCTCGTGGGAAAAGGAGGCTTTTCATATATAACTGCAGGCAAAATAGGGTCAGCAACATAAATATCAATAGGTGGTTCTTTAAAAGGTTCATGGTGCTGGTCTCTCTTCTTTTTAAAAGAATCAACGTGAGAGGCAAAATTCTTACACAAATCAATCACTAGATGGGAATCAAGACCAATCTTAGAGCAAAAAGTATTGAAGTAATCAGTTTCCACATAGCTCTCAATATAATCATGTTAATAATTTATAGCGGGTTCAATACCTTTATCAATTTCCCAATCTTCGGTATTCCTCTGGATTCTTTCAAGGAGATCCCACCTTTTTTCAACACTCTTCTTCTGAAACACCCCACTAGAGGAGGCATCCAGCATCTCCTTATCCTGACGAGAAAGCCTGGCATAAAAATTTGTAAGTATAATTTCCTTGGGAAGCTTATGAATAGGGCATTTGAGCATTAGGGACTTCAATCTCCCCCAAGCTTGAGCAATGCTTTCTCCGTCACGAGACCTAAAGTTATAGATATAATTCCTGTCTCGATGAATTTCATGAAGAGGATAAAACTTAGTATAAAAGAGAGACATAAGCTCCTCCTGCCAGTCCAGCAAGTGTGAGTTATCGAGAAGCCCATACCAATCTGAAGCTTTATCTATAAGCGATACGACAAACAATTTCCTCATGACAAACTCCCTTGATACACCTGCAAGCTTAAATAATGAACATAATGATGACAAATATAGCAAGTGTTCACCGGGATGTCTGTCTCCTGCGTAATGATTAGCCAAAACATAATCGATAATACCAGCTGGTATTTTATAAGGCACAATTTCAGTAGGGGGATGATCAACCACCACAGGTGTGGGGCGTCTTCCCGCAAGCAACGATCCAATAATAGGGTTGTCCATAAGGACAGGGAGCAGCAAATAGCAAAAATAAAAACAGAATTGTAAAAAAAACTTTCTTACCAGTTTCACTTTACCAATAGCGCTACGCTCCCCGGCAACGGCGCCAGAAAACGGTACTTGATGACCCACAACCGTAAGGGATCTATTGCAGCGTTTTCGATAAGTAAGAGTGTCGAACCCAACGAGGAGCAGAAGGTATTGATAAGCGATTCTGAGCAAGAAATTACTGCAAGCACTGAAAGATAACTTTTAGGGGTTTTCTCGGTATAAGCAACAGGAAGGTAAAAGCAAGTAATGTAAAAGGTACTGAGAGTAACAAGTGGCCCAATCCTTTCTTAGCAAAGGAGAGGCCTAGCAACTGAACTTATAAAGACTAAAGCGTTCCTGAGGACACACGGGAGAGGTAGTCATGTGCTTTCACCATATTTCGTATCGATACTATGTTATGTGTTGATAAGTGTTGAGTGGGTGGATCTATGATAGTGCAGTCTCTAGACTAAGATGAATACACTCTTATGATTAAACACCTTGCAAGCATCCGCAAATACAAGATAGAATTTAAGGCAAAAGCCTAACCATAGCAATATGATCGAGGATCCATTATTCCCTTATGCAAAAGTGTGCGAACTGGGGTTCAGGTTTCTGTCACTCCGGCAACCCACCATAAGCATTCTTTATACACAATGTATTCTCCTAGGTCCTTAATAAGGCAAAGTGTTGGGTGTTCGACTCACACAACACCACTAGTAGAATGACAACGCAACTTAAGTATCAAACAACACATATTACTTCAACAGCATATGACTACTAACAACAAGACTTTCCCCATGTCCTCAAGAACTAAGGTAACTACTCACGAGACATAAAAGAGATCATGATCAGTGGGGATAAATATGTGATAAACAATCTGGACATAATAATAATTCTCCAACAAAACTCAATAGCATTCACCACAAAGTAGTAATCAACACCGATGGAGTAGAGAGGATAGGTAGTACGAGTTACAACACAAGTTACGATTGTAAGATGAGATTTGGATGAAGATAGAGATGGTGCTGGTGTTGGGGATGATGTTGATGATGATCTCGACGATGCCCGTGACGATGGTGATGACGATGGCGACGATCTCCCCTTCCGGGAGGTGATCTCCCCGGCGGAATCTGCCCGCCGGAGATGCCCTTTTCTTCTCCGTAGGTTTCCGCCTCGGAGCGGCGGCGGAACTCCGTAAAAAGTCTTCTTTTTAGGGTTTTCGGAGAACGGAGAGTATATAGGCAAAAGGGGCATCCGGAGGTGGGCCAGGGGCTCCAGGCGCCCCCCCCCCCCCCGGCGCGGCCAGGGGGCGCGCCCCCAGGCTGCCTGGGCACCCTGTGGCCCCCCTCTGGCTCCCCTTTTGCATGTCTTCGTGATTCATCTGAAAAATATCTCCCGTCAATTTTCAGGTAATTTGGAGGTATTCTTCTTCAGCCACTCAGCGTCCACTTTTTACTGCTGAATCCTGCGTCTGCTGTTCCGGCATCGGAGAGTTTGCAAACTGTGTTAAATAGACCAAAACAACATAAGAACATCACCGTAACGTGAAATATATCAATGAATAAGGATAAATTATGATACAAAATAGTGATGCATTTTGGACGTATCAGCAGTCGGCCTCGAACTCCTCCTGAGGGTATAGCTTCTACCAAGTCTTGGAGATCAGCAGAAACAAGTATGGACCATAGATGGGTACCTTGCGAGAGTAGATGGCAAAACGAAGCTTGTTCCACATGATGTGGGATATGTCAAGTGGTACAGTCTGGGTTGTGCGAGCCTCTTGACACATCAGCAGCATGTCAACCAGTTAGGCATGGACCTTGTCCTTATCTCCAACACGAGGGAACAGAGTGTTGCGAAAGATCCGATACATGATGTCCAGAAAGGGGTTCAACACCCAAGACTTCTTGCCACTAGCAAGAGTCTTCTCCTCATAAAATGGAAGCAACTTGTCTTTGTTGGCAGATTCAGGATTGGCGTGAGGCCGAAATCCAATTGGGTTGTGGAGACCCTCGTCAGGTATCTGAAGAAGATTCATGAACTCCTTCCAAGAAGAAGTCATCTTGTGACCATTGGTCATCCATGTCATTGGGCGATCCTCCTTGGTGTGGAAATTGACAGAGGCATAGAACTGCGCAATAATCTCCGGATCAAAATCATTCTGGAAGGTCATGATGTGCTCAAGTCCCAACTGCTCGATCAGATCAAGGGCCTCGGCAAAGTAGGCCCGGTTGGTGTCCTTCCTCATGTGAGCCACGTCCACCCAGTGAGCATCCACATACAGGTTGGCCTTGGTTTTGAGCACCTCATGGTAGATGCGAAACTGCTGCTTGGTCCAGAAAATCTCATCTACAGGAAAGTGCTCACGGGGTTCTCCATATGGGTTTTGCTTCCTACGTGCCATGAACTCAGCAGCTGGCATCTCTTCCATAGACATTGAGGATTCCTTGCGCTTGTTGGCGGCAGTCTTGAACCTGCGCTGGGGATTGGAGCCCTCTGGCACATCACTGGGGGTACGCAGACGCTTGGATCCGGTGTCGCGGACAGGGTTGGTACGACGAGCATCGAAACCGGAGCCACCACCTAAAACACACACACAAGACCACGACAAAAACACAAAGAGAATCAATGCCAAAGCCTCGAAAAGCACAAGAAACCAATAGAAAGAGGAATGTGTACATGCTATGAAGACAATATGACACAAGCGGTAGTACTGTTGTCCCTACGCGGAAGTAAAAAATTAGTACCGCAAGGTAAGCGGTAGTACCGCATGGTGGATGCGGTAGTACCGCATACTCTGCGATAGTAAAAATGTACTTCCGCGTGCTGCTGTCCCTACGCGGAAGTAAAAAATTAGTACCGCAAGGTAAGCGGTAGTACCGTATGGTGGATGCGGTAGTACCGCATACTCTGTGGTAGTAAAAATGTACTTCCGCGTGAAGGAGCGGAAGTAGAGACTTAGTGCAGCTTGCAGAGCGGTAGTACCGCGTTGGGGCGCGGTAGTACCGCTCGGCAAGCGGTAGTAAATTTTTACTTCTGCCCGAGCGGTAGTACCGCTGAGGACAGCGGTAGTACCACTCTGGTCAAATCGGATCTGGACCAGATCGGGTGGTAGTACCGCGGTTCTCCAGCGGTAGTACCGCACGAAACAGATCTGAGATGAACAGATCTAGAGAAGGCCATATAGATCGACTAGCGGTACTACGGCTGATCATAGTATCTTGGTAGCAACATGCATATTCGTATTTATAGTGCAAAAACACTCTCCTACATCCTAAACTTCCATGGATAAGAACACAAGAACACTAAGCATCTCCCCTAACCCTAAAAACAACAACAAGGCAACAAGAAGAGGGGAAAAGGGGAGAAACCTTCATCCATGGCAAGAGGGTGCGGTGGGGAGCGATCCCACCGGTCGGAATGCGAGGAGAGTGGCCGAGGGAGGAGATCCGGCGAGGTCCTCCGGCAGCGTTCTTGAGAGGGAGAGATAGGGACGACGTGGGGGTTAGGAGTGAATGGGTATGGGGGAGTTAGAACTCCCCCTGCCTGCTTATAACCCCCACCCGTTCGGATATGTGCGGTAGTACCGCGGTCATCGCGGTAGTATCGCTCGCCAAGCGGTAGTACCGCCCTACCAGCGGCAGTAAATAAATACTGCCGTGATGGCAGTGCGGTAGTACCGTAACCCCTTTGCGGTAGTACCGTAAACAAGCACGGTAGTACCGCTCCTCCAAGAGCTTGCACGATTTGACAAGAGGCTTTAAGCACAGAAAGAGAGAAAAGCATACGCACGCACAAGCAAAACAAATAACACAACTCCTCAGAGGAGGGCGGTGTCCGAGGCCACCTATGTTTGAGTTTATAGATATGGCACCGCGAAGAATTATCCTTGGGCCCATGACCAATACTCGACTTGAAGCATTTAAACCAACTATGTATGGCAAATGATAAAGACTTAATTAGTTTATGCATAATGGGGGGAGGAACAGTTCATTGAGAGAACAATACTCCCCCTATGTTCATGCCTACATCTAGACAAGATAGCTATATTGAGTGTGAGGGGTGTGTGCACAGATTCAAACCACATTGCTCAAATCTATGATATTTAGCTCATGCCTTAACTCGCGAAATCTTGCTTCATCCAATGGCTTCGTGAAGGTATCTGCAAGGTTATCATGAGTGTTGACGTAGTGAAGCTCGATCTCTCCTTGCCTTATGTGATCCCAGATGAAGTGATACCGAATCTCAATATGCTTCGTCTTGAAGTGTAGCACCGGGTTGAGAGAAATCTTGATGGCACTTTCATTGTCACACCAAAGAGGCACTTTGTCACAAATGACACCGTAATCCTTTAAAGTTTGCCTCATCCATAAGAGTTGAGCACAACAACTGCCAGCAGCCACATACTCTACTTCGGTGGACGAGAGAGATACACAACTTTGCTTTTTGGAAGACCAACTAACAAGAGAGCAACCAAGAAATTGGCACCCTCCCGAAGTGGACTTCCTATCCACTTTGTCTCCCGACCAGTCAGAATCAGAGAAACCTACAAGGTTGAAATTTGCTCCTCTCGGGTACCATAAGCCAAAGTTTGGGGTATGAGCCAAATATCGAAAGATTCGCTTGACAGCCACAAAGTGGCTCTCCTTAGGTGAGGCTTGAAACCGTGCACAAATTCCTACACTCAACATAATATCCGGTCTAGATGCACAAAGGTAAAGCAAGGATCCGATCATAGAGCGATATACCTTTTGATCCAACGCTTTACCATTGGGATCAATGTCAAGTTGGCATTTGGTTGGCATTGGAGTAGTAGCCGGCTTGACATCACTTAGATTGAACCTCTTGAGCATGTCTTGAGTATACTTGGATTTTTTTGATGAAGATGCCTTCTCTTCTTTGTTTGATCTCAAATCCAAGGAAGTACTTCAACTCTCCCATCATGGACATCTCAAAATGTGTGGTCATGAGTGCGGCGAACTCATCATTGAAAGCTTTGTTAGGAGAACCAAAGATAATATCATCAACATATAGTTGGCATACAAACAACTCCCCTTTGACCTTCTTAGTAAAAAGAGTGGGGTCGATTTTCCCAATTTCAAACCCACGATCTTGTAACAACTCGGTAAGGTGCTCATACCACGCACGTGGGGCTTGTTTAAGGCCATAGAGTGCCTTATCGAGTTGGTACACATGATTGGGGAACTTAGGATCCTCGAACCCCGGGGGTTGTTTAACATACACCAACTCATTAATAGGACCATTAAGAAATGCACTTTTCACATCCATTTGTTGTAGTTTAAAGTTATGATGGGAAGCATAGGCAAGCAACAAACGAATGGATTCAAGACGAGCAACGGGGGCAAAGGTTTCACCGTAGTCGATACCCTCGACTTGGGAGTAGCCTTGAGCCACCAGGCGCGCCTTGTTGCGGATGACAATGCCATGAGCATCTTGCTTGTTCTTAAAGATCCATTTGGTTCCAATGACATTATGGTTCTCCTTTGGTCTTGGCACCAGACGCCACACCTTGTTGCGCTCGAAGTTATGGAGTTCTTCATGCATGGCATTGAGCCAATCAGGGTCTTCGAGCGCCTCATAAACCTTCTGAGGTTCAACACAGGAGACAAAAGCTTGATGAGCACAATAGTTTGCTAATTGTCTACAAGTGCTTACCCCCCTTTTGATGCTTCCTAGAATGTTTTCGATGTGATGCTCGTTGGAAGCAAGCCTGGAGGCAACTTTTGCAGCACGACGCTCTAATTGCTCTTAAAGTGTTAACTGAGGAGCACTGAGTTGATCATCTTGAGCGTCGTCAGGAGCTAGATCTTGATCTTGAGCTTCCTCTTGATCTTGATCTTGCTCGGGGGACAGAACTTGGCCTTGTGCATCATTTGGTGGCTCTCCACCAACTTGAGATTGATCTTGCGCTTGGCCTTGTTCATCAGGTTGAGGGCCTTCACTTTGTTCTTCGGAAGCGTGTGGGTCTTGGGTTGGTGATGGTTCCACTTGAGTGGAACATTGTCCTTCTCCTTCGGCCACAAGGGGTTCCTCAATGGGTAGGATATATCCAACACCCATTCTTCTTATGGCTTGAGGAGGAATTTCATCACCTGCATCACAAGTACCACTTTGCTCCACTTGGGAGCCGTTATTTTCATCGAACTCTACGTTACTCGTCTCCTCAATGAGTCCATTGGACTTGTTGAGGACACGGTAAGCATGAGAGTTTGTAGCATAACCAACAAATATGCCCTCATGAGCTCTAGATTCAAATTTAGACAAACAAACACCTTTCTTGAGAATGAAACACTTACACCCGAATACCCGGAAGTACTTGAGATTGGGCTTGTTACCGGTAAGAATCTCATACGGAGTTTTGTTCAAGCCTTTGCGGAGATAGAGACGATTTGATGCATGGCAAGCGGTGTTGATGGCTTCGGCCCAAAAGTTATATGGAGATTTGAATTCAGCCATCATGGTTCTTGCATCATCCATTAGAGTTCGGTTCTTTCTCTCCGCTACACCATTTTGTTGAGGGGTATAAGGGGCTGAATATTGATGTTTGATCCCCTCATCACCAAGAAACTCATCCAAGGTGTAGTTCTTGAACTCGGTGCTGTTGTCACTTCTGATCATCAAAATCTTTGCTTCATGTTGTCGTTGTGCTTCATTTGCAAAGTTGATGACGGTTTGTTGGGTCTCACTCTTCTTCTTGAAGAAGTATACCCAGGTGTATCTTGAGTAATCATCCACAATCACCAAGCAATACTTCCTACCCCCAAGACTATCAAAAGATGGAGGCCCAAAGAGGTCCATGTGGAGGAGCTCTAGGGGTCTCTTTGAATAGATGATAGTCGTGGGAGGGTGAGCCTTCTCATGTAATTTACCTTCAATGCAAGCCCTGCAAGCACGATCTTTGGCAAAGCTAACATTTGTTAGTCCTCGGACATGGTCCCCCTTGAGAAGACTTTGCAAAGATCTCATATTGACGTGGGCCAAACGGCGATGCCAAAGCCATCCCACATCAACTTTAGCCGTTAGGCATGTCGCGACCTTAGTGGATTGCTTCGCGAAGTTAATCACATAAAGGCCGTTCTCGACATGCCCAACATAGGCTACTTTAAGAGACTTGCTCCACAAGAGGGCCACGGTATCAATATCAAAGAATGTAGCAAAGCCCATGAGTGCAAGTTGGCGAACAGAAAGTAAATTGTATGCAAGGGACTCAACAAGCATGACTTTCTCGATCGTGAGATCATGAGAGATAACAACCTTGCCGAGTCCCAATACCTTAGAGGATGAAGCATCACCCCATTCGACGTTGGTGGCCATAGATGAACCGAGATGCACGTCCACCACCAAGTCTTTGCTTCCGGTCATATGATTTGTGGCTCCGCTATCGAGCAACCATGATCCCCCACCGGAAGCAAACTCCTACAATAGATCAATGCTTGGATTTAGGTACCCATTTGGTAATGGGTCCTTTGAGGTTAGTAACAAGGGTCTTAGGAACCCAAATGGACCATTCAATGTACTCATAAGAAGAACCAACAAATTTAGCAAACACATGACCATCACTAGCACGGCATAAAACATATGAAGGATTAAAATCGCCGGCCATGTTTGATGGTATGGTGGAGTTTTTCTTGACACCACCACTTTTCTTCTTCGTGGACGTGCCCTCTCCTTCTTTCACAAAAGATTGTCGGAGAGGGGGTGGTTGCTTGGTCTTGTCATTCTTCTTCTTCTTGGGCTTAGGAACAAACCCAATTCCTTCCTTTGCCACAACTTCCTTTTGATTGCTCAAAAGGGTGTTGAGGTTCTTCTCACCTTGGATGCAAGTCACAAGGCCTTTCTCAAGTTGCTTCTTCAACTCGGCATTCTCTTCAACAAGATGCACATGCTCGCAACATGGGTTAGTAGCATTTGCATTATCAATTAAAACCATGCGAGGAAAGATGGCCTTTTCCTTGGTTAGCGAAACTTGAAGTTGATCATGAGACTCCTTGAGAGTAGTATGCATACTTTTCAAGGCCTTGTGAGCCTTGTCAAGTATGCCAAACTCCTCTTTGAGTTGAGCATGGTCAACCTCAAGTTTTGCCTTCTCGGAGTTAAGGACGCGAGAGACAACTAAAGCATGATCAAGATCTTTCTTTAATTTAGCATGACCATCTTTGTGTGACTCCTCAAGAGCCAAACGAAGACCACGCTCTTCCTCTAGGGCGTTAGAGATATCCGATATCTCATCGGCATAGTCTCGACTATGTCCTTCCATTTTAGTAATGGTTTCCTCGTGAGCCTCGATCATGTCATTGGCCTCACCGAGTTGTTCCAAGAGAGCAACAAAATGCTTCTTTGGTTTGCCCTTGAGATTTTTCATGAACAACTCAAATTCATTTTCTCCCTCCATAACACCCTCACCCTCATCAATACAATTGGTCAATGAAGGATTAGAAGAGATAGTAGTATTGATGTTTGTGGTTACCTTGTTGGTGGCCTTGGCCATGAGACACTTGGCGGTGATGTTCTCGTTTGGTGAGTCGAAGAGAGATGAGTGCGGAGTAGTTGCAATTGCAATTGTGGCCATAGTGGTCACCTCATCGTCTTCATCATTATCATCATCCTCCACATATTCTTCTTGGGCCACCAACACTTTCGGAGGAGTCTTCTTGATGAAGTTGTTCTTGTTGGGATAGGACTTTGACTTGTCCTTCCGAATAAGCTTGCCTCCAAAGTCTTCTCTCTTCTCATATGGGCAATCCACAACGAAATGACTTACATTTCCACAGTTGAAGCATGTCCTTACTCGTTGCTTCCCCCTGTTCCCACTAGAGTTGTTAATGTTGAAGTTGGATCTTGTGTTCTTCTTGCCCCAGAATTGCCTTGACGCAAGAGCCATGTGCTCATGATAGGCATATTTGGTGTCCTCGGGGCAACACTCATCATCATCTTCCACTTCCTCCTCTTCCATACAAGCCTTGGCCTTCAGAGCAATATTGGGCTTCTTTGATCATTGAGTTCTTAAGACCGCATTGTCGGCGGTCACGTCCAAGATCCTCATGGCAACAAATTCATCCAACACTTCATTTGAGGATAAAGTGTGGAAGTCCGGTCTCTGACGTATGACAGAGGACATGGCCTTATGATAGGGCATCATGGCCTTGAGGAACTTGCGCTTGATCCAATTGTCATCCGTATCCTTACTGCCATGATCTCGAAGAGAAACCGCAAGGATAGTTAATCTTCAATAAAGTTCACGAGGATCTTCATCTTCGATCATAGCAAACTCATCAGCTTCATCTTGCACCACTTCATAGTTGGAGCGTTGAATACTGGTGCTTCCCTTGTACATCGTGCCAACATGCTCCCAAGCTTCCTTGGCCACAGTGAAGGGTCGAAGGTGTGGAATGTCTTCAGGAGGGATGGAATCTTGAAGAATGCAAAGAGCGGACTCGTTGAACTGATGATCTGCAGTTTCTCTCGAAGTCATGTTGTCGGGATCATACGGATAAAAACCTTGCTCAATAATTCTCCAAAGGTCAGTGGAACAATGATTAATATGACGTTTGAAATAAAACACCCAAGTAGCAAAATCAGTATTTTTGATAAACTTGGGAGGGGGCCCAACAGAATTTAAATGGGGTGTGGGAACGGGTCCTCCATAGTGAGTAGGAGGAGCGGATTGGGCAAATTTCCCATTCCCATTCTTAGTAACCGGGGCTTGTTCGCTACTAGCTTCTCCCTTGTCGGGATTAGCCTCAGACACGTTGGTAGCGGGATGAGCCACTTCCAACGGTGCGGTGGATAATTTAAGCCCCTCAAGCAAATCTTTAAACATGCCTTTGACCTCGCTCGCTAGTGATTCTTTCAATGTGGTCAAGGCCACATTGAACTCCTCACGAGAGACCGAGGCTCCCCCATCTGACGTAGGCAAGGACGGAGTTCCACCGGAATGGTCCTCCGTCTCGACTACGTTGTCACCCATACTCTTTGGACGATAAAGTCCTTAAAAAGAGACGAGGCTCTGATACCAATTGAAAGGATCGATATGGTTGACTAGAGGGGGGGTGAATAGGCAACTAACAATTTTTAACTTTTCTTAACCACTTTAAATTAAACGACAAGTAAGTTGTCTAAATAATCTACTAAGATGACAACTAAAGGAAAGAAGGATAACAACTACACAAGCATGTTATAGGAGTTGAACAAGTAAAGCATGCACAAGTAAAGGTAAGAAATAACCACAAGTGGAACCGGTGGAGATGAGGATGTGTTGCCGAAGTTCCTTCCCTTTGAGGGGAAGTACGTCTCCGTTGGAGCGGTGTGGAGGCACAATGCTCCCCAAGAAGCCACTAGGGCCACCGTATTCTCCTCACGCCCTCACACGATGCAAGGTGCCGTGATTCCACTAGTGGTGCCCTTGAAGGCGGCAACCGAACCTTTACAAACAAGGTTGGGGCTATCTCCACAACTTGGAGGCTCCCAACAAAACCACGAAGCTTCACCACAATGGAATATGGCTTCGAGGTGACCTCAACCGTCTAGGGTGCTCAAACACCCAAGAGTAATAAGATCTGCAAGGGATTAGTGGGGAGAATCAAATATCTCTTGGTGGAAGTGTAGATCGATGCCTCCTCAAGCAATCCCAAGCAAATCAACAAGTTTGATTGGCTAGGGAGAGAGATCGGGCGGAAATGGAGCTTTTGGAGCAACAATGGAGTAGTGGGGGAAGAGGTAAGTCTTCTTGGAGAAGAAGACATCCTATATATAGTGGGAGAGCAAATCTAACCGTTATGTGCGTTTTCAGCCCGCGGAGAGCGGTAGTACCGCACGTAAGTTGCGGTACTACCGCTGGCTGAGTGGTACTACCGCTATGGGAGCGGTACTACCGCTAGGCAAAAATATGCGACATGATTGACGACCGCGGATGAAATAAATTACATCCGCGGCTACATCCGCAGGGAAAACGGTAGTAGCAAAATGCGACACGGTACTACCGCTTGGATTAAGCGGTACTACTGTATTGGATGCGGAAGTAAAAAATTACTTCCGCATCCACTTCTGCACTTAGAATCAGCGCCGGGCCAGATACACGGTACTACCGCTCTAGAGACGCGGTACTACCGTGGGAGAGGTACTAACGTGTCGGCAGGCGGTACTACCGTGTGTCTGCGCGGTACTACCGCTTAGTAGAGCGGTACTACCGCTTGCCAGGCAGATGATTTAGTTAAGAAGTCACAGTTTGCATATACGATAATAACCGGTTGGAACTCCAGAGAAGCAACAGAAAGGTGGTGCGAGAGTAAGATGTGTACGTGTTGATTCCACCCAAACCTTTCCGAAGCGGACCCCCTCTTAATAGTACGGCTTTCCTATTACTCAAAGCCACCGACAGGGAGCAAAAAGAAAACACCGTCTTCCATCGAATCCGAGGGGCAATCAATCGTCTTGTGCCTAAGTGAGATATACCTGTAGGAGCTTAGAGCACACGATTAGTCCGCAAATGCATTGTCATCAATCACCAAAACTACTTAGGGAGAAATATGCCCTTATAGTGCGGAGTGGGCAAAAATGCCACTCCCATTCTTAGTCACCGGGACTTGCTCACTACTAGCTTCTACCTTGTCGGGAATAGCATCCGACACGTTGTTAGCGGGAAGAACCACTTCCAACGGTGCGGTGGGTAATTTAATTCCCTCAAGAAATTCTTTGAACATGCCTTTGACCTCGGTCGTCAACGATTCTTTCAATGTGTCCAAGGCCACATTGAACTCCTCACGAGAGATCGAGGGTCCCCCATCTGACGTAGACAAGGACGGATTTCCACCGGAGTGTTCCTCAGTCTCGACTACGTTGCCACCCATACTCTTTGGACGGTAAAGTCCTTAATAAAGAGACAAGGCTCTGATACCAATCAAAAGGATTGATATGGTTGGCTAGAGGGGGGATGAATAGGCAACTAACCATTTTTAGCTTTTCTTGACCAATTTAAACTTAGGAAAAATATAGTTTGTCTAGATATGCAACTAGGTGGGCAACCTATATGATGCAACAATAATAAGCTCACAAGCAAGCTAGCAACGAAATACAACAAAAGCTTGCTTGAGTAAAGGTAAGAGATAACCACAAGTGGAGCCGGTGAAGACGAGGATGTGTTACCGAAGTTCCTTCCCTTTGAGAGGAAGTACGTCTCCGTTGGAGCGGTGTGGAGGCACAATGCTCCCCAAGAAGCCACTAGGGCCACCGTATTCTCCTCACGCCCTCACACAATGTGAGTTGTCGTGATTCCACTGGTTGGTGCCCTTGAAGGCGGTGACCAAACCTTTACAAACAAGGTTGGGGCTATCTTCACAACTGAATTGGAGGCTCCCAACGACACCACGAAGCTTCACCACAATGGACTATGGCTCCGAGGTGACCTCAACCGTCTAGGGTGCTCAAACACCCAAGAGTAACAAGATCCACAAGGGATTAGTGGGGGAATCAAATTTCTCTTGGTGGAAGTGTAGATCGATGCCTTCTCAACCAATCCCTAGGAAATCAACAAGTTTGATTGGATAGGGAGAGAGATAGGGCGGAAATGGAGCTTTGAGCAACAATGAAGCTTGAGAAGGAAGAGGTAAGTCTTCTTGGGGAAGAAGACTCCCCTTATATAGTGGAAGAACAAATCCAACCCTTACCCACTAACTCCGCCCGCGACATGCGGTACTACCGCAAGCGGTGTGGTACTACCGCTGGCGCGGCAGGAGCCAGACATAGCCATGTTGCGTATAGCAACGGGCGGTAGTACTGCCGGAGCGGTACTATCGCACGCCCCTGCGGTACTATCGTAGGGCAGGGCATAGGCAAGTCGGGGAAGAGCACGGACTAATAAAATTACATCCGTGGCTACTTCCATAGAGTTTCGATCGATGCAAAAACCCGGCACGGTACTACCGCTCGCCTGGAGCGGTACTACCGCGTAGGGTGCGGAAGTAAAAAATTACTTCCGCTCCTACTTCCGTGCTAGCCATGACGCTGGGGCAGGGCACATGGTACTACCGCGACTCTAGCACGGTACTACCGCGATGTGCGGTACTACCGTAGTCACGGAGCGGTACTATCGTGGGACCCTGCGGTACTACCGCTCCCTTGAGCGGTACTACCGCATGCCGCAGATTAGTAATAGTAGAAAGCCTCTGTTTTTGCAATGACAAGGAAAACAGTCGGTGCTCCAAAGAAGCGAAGGAAAGGTGGTGTAAATGAATAGATGTGTACGTGTTGATTCCAGCCTAACCTTTCCGAAGCGGACCCCCTCTTAATAGTACGGCTTTCCTATGACTCAATTCCACAGAAAATAAACAAAAGGAAATGCCATCTTCGATAGGTTCCTAGGGGAAGTTAATCGTCTTGTGCCTAGACATGAGATATCTGAAATGCTCAATGCACACGATTAGTCCGCAAATGCATTGTCATCAATCACCAAAAACACTTAGGGATAAATATGCCCTTACATCAAGGACTATAACTAATATGTACACTCACAAACACATTAGTCCATCAACCTATTTGTTTTCAATACTCCAAAACCACTAAGGGGGCACTTGATGCACTTACAGTATCTGTACCAAATGGAGTCCAAACGCTACAATTTTTTTGCCAATTTTTGTCTAGACAAAAAAGACCCTAGAAGCTTCAAGAGGAGACCAGACAGGAAACAAGGAGACGACAAGGCAACATGGCATGTCCAGGGGGTAGGGCGCGCCCTCTGGATGTGTTTGTGGGCCCCGCGTGGCTCCTTTGTCCTAATTCCACCTCCATAAATTCTCAAACATTAGGAAACCCTTAGAGAGCCACCCGAAACATTTTTTACGCCGCCGCAAGTCTCTGTTCTTCCGCGATCTCATCTGGAGGCCTTTTCTGGTACTCTGCCGGAGGGAGAATGGACCACTGAGGGTTTCTACATCAACCTTGTCGCCCTTCCGATGACATGTGACTAGTTCATCATAGACCTACAGGTCCATAACTATTAGCTATATGGTTTATTCTATGTCTTTGATCTTCAATGCAATGCTCTCCATGATCTTCATGGAGATCCATTCGATGTGATTTTCTTTTGTGGTGTGTTTGTTGGGATCCGATGAATTGTGGGTTTATGATAAGATTATTCATTGAAAGTAATTGATTCTTTTCTGAATTTTATTATGCATGATTATTTTAGCTTTGTATTCCTCTTTGATCTATCTGTTTGGTTTAGCCAACTAGATTGATTTATCTTAAGTGGAAGACGTGCTTTCTGATGTGTTGAATCTTGCGGTGTCCTGACCCAGCGATAGAAGAGGTAGCAAGACACATATTGATAATAGAAACTCCATGGAGGCGGCCAATGTGTCGATGATAAATGTATGTGCATGATTTATACCGGCCGTTAACCTCATGAACGGAGACAAAAGAGTTAGTCTAACTATCTAAGTTAATGTTGATGTATTGCGTGCAACTTTTGCATGTCCGCTTAAGCAATAAACTAAACAGTTTTATGACAATATTGTTCACTAGAAACTGTTACTAATATTCTATGAATTGAACTCTCATGATGTTTGTAAAGGAGGTTGAAACCCCTGGCCTCTGCACCAATGACCACAATTATCTTTATTAAGTTATTCAACAAAAGGTATGGCAAGAACATACATCAAACAGTCTGAATCCACCATCCACACCTACAAACACGACAATGGGTATGCCATCACGCCCCACCATCTAGAGCCGGGGTCACCGGCGATCTGCTAACATGGCATATCAGAAGCATACACTCAGCGCAACATACCCAAAGCATACACCGCATGCACGTGCTTCAGAAGCGCCCACCACCATCAAACCGCTGACTGATATACAGAAAAGAGATCCGCAGTATCCCTACCAAACCGTTCAGCCATCGACACCGCCACGGCGTTGTCACCGTCCTGCGTCCTTCCATCTAGACGCATTCGTCGCCGAGTCTTTGCTGCACCATGCCGCTGAGACCCACCGTCACCGACGCGGTAAATGCCACGTCGCTCCACCTCCTGACAACTCCGGCAAGCATCTACTCCAAAAATGATACCCTCATGAGGGAAGTAGACACTAGAAGCGCCATCATCGTTCGACATGGGAGACCCAGATCAAGGGTTTCCCCTCGGAACAACCCAAGCGAGGAGATGATGACTACAATGATGAGTAACAATGCATAGACGCCGCCATCGCCGACCATGACCAGAGTCGGTGCTTGGTTTTCACCGGCGGGCACTTATCCCCAACTCATAGCCCTAAGCCGCTGTCCCTGAAACCACCACCCGTGCCATGCCGGAGTAGCCACGAAGCAGGAACCACCTTGCTCTCGCCTTCGATGGGAGCATGGGGCTCACGAGCACGACCTAAATCGCTGCAGGACCAGAGCGTGGACCATGGGCAACCGACAAGCCGAGGTATTCCATCACTCCATGCAGAAACACCGCATGCTACCACCGAGAGAGCCACGTAAGGACCCTACAATCCCCGTCTCTCCGGTCGGATGACACGCCGTAACCATACCCTCCACTCCTGACGAATCTCCCCACCGCCCCCGTCTTGCCCGCGACGTCCTCAGGAGGCAGCGAGAGAGAAGAAGGGACGAGGATGTTGCGTACTCAGGGATCTCGCCAGTAGGATGGCGGCATAATCGAGAGAGAAGAAGGGACGAGGATGATACGTCCAAAATGTATCTATAATTTCTGCTTGCTCCATGCTTCTTTTGTGTGATATTGCTATGATATTGATGCACTTCCATGCACTTTTGATCATATTTGGACTAACATATTAACTCAGTGCACCACAGTGCCAGTTCCTGTTTTCTGCTGTTTTTCTATTTCAGGTTTCCCCCATATTAAAAGTGCTCCAAAAATTCCAGGAAAAATATAGGAAAAATCAGCGTACAGGAAGCTTCGCGAAGAACCAAAGATGGGCCAGAGGGGAGCCAGGGGAGGCCCAGGCGGCCACCTCGCGTGGCCCCACCCCTGGCCGCGCCAGGGGGGAGCCTGGGGCCCCTGCTCCGCCTCTGGCTGCCCCCCTTCGCATATATATCCCTCTCATCCCGAAAGCCTGGAGGACAGAACCCTTTTTCGCAATCTCGCCTCTGTTCCGCCGCCGCAGCGCTTCCAAGATCGGGAGCATCAGGAGAACTCTTCCCGGCACCCTGCCGGAGGGGAGAACAACCATCGGGAGCTTCTCCACCACCATGGACGCTTCCCGGATGAGTCGTGAGTAGTCCACCTTGGACCATGGGTCCATGATCAGTAGCTATGTGATGTTCTCCTCCCCTCTTTGCTCTTCATGGTTTAGACCTCGTGAGCTGCCCTACATGATCGAGGCACATATGTAATCTTTATGCTGTTGCTTTGCTGAGTTTGCTGGGATCTGATGGATTATGAGACTATGTTCAGATTGTGTTTGAGTAATATATTTGATTCACCTCTTTTATATCTTTGTTCTTGAGTAATTCTTGCATGTTCTCCGTTGCTGTTTATTGCTTTGGCCAAGTAGTAGGTAGTAACTCCAAGAGGGAGCGTTATGCTTGATTGTGGGTTCATGCCCCCTGATGACTAGCTTGAGTGACAGAAACATGAGTCTAGGGGATATGTTGTTGCCACAAGGGAGAAAACAACGGTGCTTGTACTTGCGGGTGCAAGGATTGTTTACTTTACGCAAAGTTCTTTTAATGCAGTTGTCTGTTGCTTTGAGTTTACACTTTGGGTGGGATTCGCAACTTAATACCAGCGAGATGTTCTGGATAGATATCTCAAGGTGGATGATTAGTAGTAGATGCAGATGGATTTTGGTCTACTTGCCTTGGCGTACCGCCCATGCTTTTGAGCCTCTACATTTCTTTGCAGCATAGTTAGCATTGGTTTGCGCACATAATCCTGTCAATTGCCCAGCTGTAATTTGTTTACCTCGCTTTGCTGTTTTATCGTCTTTTGGGAGAGAGACATCACTAGTGAACATCATGGGACCCCGGTCCATATTACCACCGCTGATCACACCTTCTATTTACTTCCTGTTTTTATTTCCTAGTTGCAGTCATAGCTATCATTATTAGCTCTTGTGTTTGATCCTTTGTAAACAACAAGGCCGGAGGGATTGACAACCTCTCTGTACTCGTTGGGAGCAAAGTTATCTGTATCTGTGTGCAGGTCCCGTCAACCGCTAAGTTTCTGGCGCCGTTGACACCTACTTGTCGACCCTCGGAGTCTCACGGGATTCGATCCTTGGTATCTTTGCCAAGGGAAATTTGCCGCTACGCTACATCTCAACCTTCCACTTGGGGTAACCAACGAGGGGCGAGAAGCCATCAAGCAAGTTTCTGGCGCCGTTGCCGGGGACTCCACTCTTCAAGATAGGGGAGTTGCACGCTATCTTTTATCTTTGCTTTTTAGTCTTGTTAGTTTACCTTTCAGTTTTTGCTTTAGTGTCCCTTACCAAAAATCACAAAAATAGTTATCTTGCTTGCTGCTGCTATGGGTTCCACCGAGAACACCAAGTTGTGTGACTTTACTAGTCATAACAACAATGACTTTATCTGCACGCCTATTGCTACACCTGCCACTTCAGCACCTTCTTATGAGATTAAACCTGCTCTGCTGAACCTAGTTATGAAAGATCAATTCTCCGGTGCTGGAGATGATGCTGCTTTGCACTTAAATAATTATGTTGAGCTCTGTGATATGCAAAAGTACAAAGAAGTAGATGGTGATATTGTTAAGCTTAAGCTTTTTCCTTTCTCCTTGAGAGGAGGAGCCAAAATCTGGTTTCAATCCTTGCCTAGGAATAGTATAGATTCTTGGGACAAGTGCAAGGATGCCTTTATTCGGAAGTACTATCCCCCTGCTAAAATTATCCAATTAAGGAGTAACATAATGAATTTGAAACAATTGGATAATGAACACGTTGCCCAAGCTTGGGAACGCATGAAATCTCTTGTCAAGAACTGCCCTACTCATGGTTTGACTACTTGGATGGTTATCCAAACTTTATATGCAGGCTTGAACTTTACCTCGCGGAACTTGTTAGATTCGGCCGCGGGAGGAACCTTTATGTCAACTACACTTGGTGCTGCCACGAAGCTTCTCGACGAGATGATGACCATAGAAGCTACCAAACAAGTGAGCCTAAAGGACACCACTACCATTTTACTTGATAGTAGTGACCTTGATTTTGATAATTGCAGCCTTTCTGAAGTTATTGGTTTTCTTCACAAGATGTCTAGAGATCCCCACACTAGCACACTTAATCTTGCCTTCACGGAGCATATCACTAATGCTTTTATCAAAGCTAGGGAGGAGAAGCTTAGGGTAGAAGCCTCCATACCTAGAAAGCTAGAAGACAGTTGGGATCCTATGATTAAAATTAAGTTGAATAAATTCTCTTGCTATGCTTTATGTGATGTTGGAGCTAGTACCTCCGTTATGCCCAAAAGAATGTATGATATGTTTGAATTGAAACCTTTTGATCCTTGTTCTTTTGGTGTTCGTCTTGTTGATTCTTCCGTAAAGAAACCTTTGGGGAAGATCGACGATGTTCTTATCATTGTCAATGACAATTATGTTCCCGTTGATTTTACTATTATGGATATTGAATGTGAACCTTCATGTCCAATTATTTTGGGACGTCCTTTTCTTCGCACCGTTGGTGCTATCATTGACATGAAAGAGGGGAATATAAAATTCCAATTCCCTCTCAAGAAAGGGATGGAACACTTCCCTAGAAAGAAGATTAAGTTGCCTTTTGAGTCCGTTACACGGGCTAGCTATTCTCTTACTCTTGATAAAACTTGATCTTCTCTTTTTGCATCATGCCTAGCTTAAAGGCATACAAGAAAGCGCTTTTGGGAGGCATCCCACAACGAATTAGGTTTTATTTTGCTTTTGTTTTGTCTTGATGTTTGTTACTACAGTAGCATCATCATTGTATCTTTTCTTTTCAGCTTTGTGCCAAGTTTAGCCGCCGATTGCAAGAAAGTTCAAAAGTTGTGACGTGCTGTCCAGAAAACAGATTCTGTCCTTGGACAGAAAAATTCGAATAAAATCACCAGATCATCTTTTTGATCTGAATTTTTTTGAAAGTGTGCTCTATACAATTGGCTTTCGAGCGTCTGTTCTGAGTTTTTTTATTTGAGTTGCAGAAGTTCCCCGAAAAAATTATTTACTACCTGCTGGTCTGTTTTTCACAGATTCTGTCCTGTTTTGCCTTTTCTTCGTTTTGCAAACCTTGAGCTTGCTTTTTCTTTGCAAAAACCTTTTGGCAATCTTGAGTAACAGTAGCTCTTCAAGATTATCTTTATTTCCAGTAGGGAAAAATTATTTTATTGTGGGTACTAACCTCGCTAATCAGATTATGATGAGTTATGTATGAAGGGAGTTTTCAAGTGTGCGAGGGAAGATGATAAAAGAAGATTCAGGAGGGTCAAACGCTCAAGCTTGGGGATGCCCCCGTGCACCCCCAAGAAATATTCAAGAAGAATCAAGCGTCTAAGCTTGGGGATGCCCCCATGCATCCCCTTCTCCATCAACAATTATCAGTTCATCTTTCGTTCCACTATAATTTTATCACTTCATGCGTTATGTGCTATGCTTGGAGCGTCTTGCTCTTAGTTTCTTTTTTTAGTTTTCTTTAGCTTTGCTTGCTATTCATAACAAGTTAGAATCCAGCTTTCTTTGTGTGGGAGAGAAACACGCTCTACTTCAACCTAGAACACAACATAGGATTTTCATGCTTATCTTTGTTGTGTGTGTTCTTTGTCTTTCCATAGCTGCTGTCATGTTTAGCTCTTAGTTTTCATGCTTTTCTTTTTAAAGAGCTTTTGTTTAGTTGGTTGCTGAACTCTCTTGAGTTTTCATGTCTATCTTGTTAAGAGAGTTTGTCTGTTGCACTGAGTTGTGTGTCTTAACTTAAAGTAGGTAATTGAGGTTGCTATTTAATTTTAGTAGTAACTTGCAATAGTTTTGAGGTATTGCCATGAGTAATGTCTGAACTTTTGGTGTCAAGAGCTTTAGCCTATTAGTGATAGATGTCGTATTTTGGGCAATCCGTGTTTATTTTCGAAAACCTACAAAATAGTTGAGAACTTTAGCTACTAGATGGATCACTAATCTTTGGAGGGATCGAATATTAGAGTACACTCACGTACCATGAGTCGAGGATGCGCAAGGATAACCAAACCCCCATACACTCCTCCTCGGGGTACTTGTCTCTTTGTGAACCTCCTAATTAGATTGAGAGTTACCGATAATAAGTGCATGAGTTCTTCGGACTAATGTGAGTATTCGAAAGTTGACACTTCTACCTAGCCATATTTTTCTAGCCTCTTCGGTACCGTGCATTGCCCTTTCTCACCTCGAGAGTGGGCGCATACTTCGCCGGTGCATCCAAATCCTTGGCACGATACGCTCTGTCATCATAAGCCTCATTATATCCTTCCTCAAAACAGCCACCATACCTACCTATCAAGGCATTTCCATAGCCTTTCCGAGATACATTGCCATGCAACATCCATCTTCTCATGACTTGATCTTCATGTCATACATGCTTTTTGCTTGATCGATGAGCCGCATGCTAGTTGGGCCTTGCCCTAATCATTGCTACATGACGCGCTAGTATCATTGCATATCATGCTACACCGGCAGAGGCATACATTTGCATACATCATGATAGTTTCATTTTCTTTATGTTGAGTACTTTTGTAAAGTGTGAAAGATCTTCTATACTTCTTGTAATACATAGAGTGTTGCCCCTAAAGTGAGGAAAAGATCCCAAAGAGGACAAAATCAAAAGATCCCAAAGAGGACAAATGAGAGTTAAAGTGATTGTCCTCATTGATGTGAGCCTTTCACACCTTTTTTGTCTTCCCCCTTCATCATTTTTCTATCTTTGCATCCTAAGTGTCAACTTTCTTGCTTACGCTCATCCATTGCATGAGTGCTCAAAATATCGAAAGGGAGTGGATCATTTTGACTTGTACCTGGCTAGTGGTCTGGAGATGAGTCAAGATAAGATTCCAAAGAAGACCAAGTGTGAAACTTTAGTAGATTAAGTTCTCAACAATACAAAAACTATGTTTTACTCTCTCTTATATCCCTATCCCCTTTCTTGCACGCAAACACCATTTGGAGACATTCGAGTCACGGACAGCGAGAGCTCTTGCACCTTTATGTTCTTATGTTGCTTGTTACAATGCTAATATAGACTCTTGCTTGTTATGACTTGAATTGAATTACATGCCTTGATTGCTTTACTTAAAAGTTCTTATATGGTTGATAGCATGTCACCACAGAAATTATGCTTGTTATCATTTACCTACTCGAGGACGAGCAGGAATTAAGCTTGGGGATGTTGATACGTTCAAAACGTATCTATAATTTTTGCTTGCTCCATGCTTCTTTTGTGTGATATTGCTATGATATTGATGCACTTCCATGCACTTTTGATCATATTTGGACTAACCTATTAACTCAGTGCACCACAGTGCCAGTTCCTGTTTTCTGCTGTTTTTCTATTTCAGGTTTCCCCCATATTAAAAGTGCTCCAAAAATTCCAGGAAAAATATAGGAAAAATCAGCGTACAGGAAGCTTCGCGAAGAACCAAAGATGGGCCAGAGGGGAGCCAGGGGAGGCCTAGGCGGCCACCTGGCGCGGCCCCACCCCTGGCCGCGCCAGGGGGGCGCCTGGGGCCCCTGCTCCGCCTCTGGCTGCCCCCCTTCGCATATATATCCCTCTCGTCCCGAAACCCTGGAGGACAGAACCCTTTTTCGCGATCTCGCCTCTGTTCCGCCGCCGCAGCGCTTCCAAGATCGGGAGCATCAGGAGAACTCTTCCCGGCACCCTGTCGGAGGGGAGAACCACCACCGGGAGCTTCTCCACCACCATGGACGCTTCCCGGATGAGTCGTGAGTAGTCCACCTTGGACCATGGGTCCATGATCAGTAGCTGTGTGATGTTCTCCTCCCCTCTTTGCTCTTCATGGTTTAGACCTCGTGAGCTGCCCTACATGATCGAGGCACATATGTACTCTTTCTGCTGTTGCTTTGCTGAGTTTGCTGGGATCTGATGGATTATGAGACTATGTTCAGATTGTGTTTGAGTAATATATTTGATTCACCTCTTTTATATCTTTGTTCTTGAGTAATTCTTGCATGTTCTCCGTTGCTGTTTATTGCTTTGGCCAAGTAGTAGGTAGTAACTCCAAGAGGGAGCGTTATGCTTGATTGTGGGTTCATGCCCCCTGATGACTAGCTTGAGTGACAGAAACATGAGTCTAGGGGATGTGCTGTTGCCACAAGGGAGAAAACAGCGGTGCTTGTACTTGCGGGTGCAAGGATTGTTTACTTTACGCAAAGTTCTTTTAATGCAGTTGTCTGTTGCTTTGAGTTTACACTTTGGGTGGGATTCGCAACTTAATACCAGCGAGATGTTCTGGATAGATATCTCAAGGTGGATGATTAGTAGTAGATGCAGATGGATTTCGGTCTACTTGCCTTGGCGTACCGCCCATGCTTTTGAGCCTCTACCTTTCTTTGCAGCATAGTTAGCATTGGTTTGCGCACATAATCCTGTCAATTGCCCAGCTGTAATTTGTTTACCTCGCTTTGTTGTTTTATCGTCTTTTGGGAGAGAGACATCACTAGTGAACATCATGGGACCCCGGTCCATATTACCACCGCTGATCACACCTTCTATTTACTTCCTGTTTTTATTTCCTAGTTGCAGTCATAGCTATCATTATTATCTCTTGTGTTTGATCCTTTGTAAACAACAAGGCCGGAGGGATTGACAACCTCTCTGTACTCATTGGGAGCAAAGTTATCTGTATCTATGTGCAGGTCCCGTCAACCGCTAAGTTTCTGGCGCCGTTGACACCTACTTGTCGACCCTCGGAGTCTCACGGGATTCGATCCTTGGTATCTTTGAAATTTGCCGCTACGCTACATCTCAACCTTCCACTTGGAGTAACCAACGGGGGACGAGAAGCCATCACATCAGCGTATTGTAAAATAGAGAGGCCACCATCCACAAGGTGTGGCACTACTATTACAATCTGGCCGTCCTGCTTAGCGCACTCAATCAGAATCGTCTACATGTCAGCATCAATGTTAAATAACATTGAGGACATGGGGTCACCCTGCCGTAGTCCTTTTTTTGTCTGAAAGTAATGGCCTACATCATCATTGACTTTGATGGCCACACTACCTCCAGTTACAAAATTGTGGATCCACTGGCGCCATTTATCGGAGAAACCTTTCGTCCTTAGGGCATGTTGAAGGAAAGACCACTTGATCTTATCATAGGTCTTTTCAAAGTCAATTTTGAATATCACTCCACTCATGTTTTTTCGGTGCATCTCGTGAACGGTCTCATGCAGGATTACTACACCATTTAGTATATTTTGTCCTTGCATGAAGGCCGTTTGAGATGGACGGACAACATGGTCAACTATCGAGTTTAACCTATTCGTGGTCACTTTGGTGAAAATCTTAGGCATATGGGTCTGAACTGCTGAATCCGTTCAGCCTCCTTAATTTTTGGCAACAAAACAATCTCACCAAAATTTGGCCTGGATAGGTCAAGTTGATCGGCATAAAGACAATTGAACAACTCCAAAATGTCAGCCTTGATGATATACCAGAAATTCTGATAGAATTCTGCGGGGAAACCATCAGGGCCTGGACCTTTGATGTGTTCTATTTGGAACACCGCCGCTCTCACCACCTCTTCTGAGAAATATGCCGTGAGGATATCATTTTCTTCTGTCGTGACTTGTGGAATATCCTCTGTTCGGGTCTCATCAAGGGTGACATTCCCTTCATCTGGTGCTCCGAACAGAGATTTGTAGTAGCCGGTGATATACTTTTTGAGCTCCCTCTGACCTTCGATCCGCCCCTCATCTTGTTGGAGACTATGAATACATTTCTTTCTATCTCGACCCTTGGAGAGCAATTGAAAGTATCTTGTATTACTATCTCCCATTAGGATGAAGTCAGCTTTGGACCTCTGATAGTATTTGATCTCCTCTTCTCGCAAAAGACGGGCAACTTTCTCATTAGATTGAATTTTTAATTCAATCTCATGTTGAGATAAGGTGTGGGTCTCTGCAATTTTGTCGAGGTTATCAATGAAGGTACAGAGGCGCTGCTTTTCTTTTCTATATAACTAGTTGGTGTGTTTCGCCCATCCAGAGAGGTGTTGCCTCATGGCTCTTATTTTATAATTCCATCTCTGAATCGGTGTACGACCAACGGCTGGCCTATCCCAAACTTTCTTGATTATACCTACAAAACCTTCCCGGTGCAACCATGCCAATTCAAATTTGAAAGGATGACGGGCAGAATGGCTTGCAGAATTAGAATACAGTATATGCATACATAATACGTAAAGAACTCAATTACGCATGCAAAATATGTATCAGCCGGTGGCATCACTCGCACAATTTTATTGTGCAGCCGTGTTTTGTTGACCTATAAAATGGGATGAAATCCTATTTCTCTATTTAGTCGCTCGCATAATTCAGGATGATATTGACCTTTTTCTTAGGGGAGGATGATATTGGGACTGCTGAAGAGCGTGTATGATAAGCTGAATTTTCGAGATTTGACCTAGCGCTGAACCGCATTTTACGGAATCATTCGTGTTCCAATTCCAGACCGCAAAAGGAGGAGAGCCCAATCATTTCATAATTCTGATTTGACATGCATGTGCTCGGTTTGACTCTGATTGCCATTTCCCCGATATCTCCCGATCGAGCTAAGAAGGGGAGGCCGTGCAAGAACGTGCCTACCTACCAACTTAGCCGGAGGATAACAGCGACGCTTACACAAATCCAAGACACGTTAAACTAGTCGATCTGATGCGTTATCGCGGACGCCATGTCACGGGCGCGTCGCATACATAAACCAGTGTAAACTACTACTAGTACCAGTAGTGCTACTAGAGGGAGCCCCCAAGTCTATTCACTTGGCTTTGGCGCCTACGATCACAGCCACCATGAATGAGCCACCATAGCGTAGCAAACTAGCATGCTAATTACTCGCCGAGCTGAGTAACTAGGAAGCAATCCTTGGCATCATGTCTGTCATCTTGCACTGAAAATGAGCAGGAGATGAGAGATGAGGGGAGTACTTGAAGTTTTGGAATCGCCAGATTTGTCTCAAGCGTGAGTGCGTTCAAGAGTACTAGTACCATTATGACGAACGAAGCAAGAAGCATTATTGCACGCTCGAGATCCGTAGGTTTTTGTCTTCCTTCCAGCACCATCTCCCACTAGATTCGCAGTACTGGTATGTAGCAGCAACGATGCCAATTTGTTTGCGCCTAGGGCCGGACCAAGAACAAAAAGACATCGGCCATCTCATGGTATTTTCTGTATCTTTCTGCGGGAGTTCACTCTTCTTGTGTACAATAGCGCTGCACTGCGAGTCTGGAAAATACTCCCAGATCTCAATGCATGGCCGAGATTAAAGCTGCAGAGATTCCATGGGGTCCTTCTGCTCAACAGAGAATCATCGATCCATCTACCAGCTCGATCGAAACCAAACACACGGTGACAAATAAAGCATGCAGTGGACACGGCTGCCATGTGCCTGCCCAAGTGAAGTGATTATTCGTTTAACTTAGTTTTTTTTGTAGAATCCGTTTAAATTAGTTTTGCATCTTTTTTTTGCTGAGAACCTATTGATTTTTTTTAGGCAAGCCGGGAACCTATTGATGATTTCAGTGCTCAGTACGCCGCAGCCCACACTGAATGAAATAGGCCTGGCCTGCTCAGACGAGTCTAGATTTTTCTTTTTGAGACAAAGTAGAATCTAGATTTTTCTTGTGTTGAGAAAAAGTAGAATCTAGATGAACCTAAAGAACTGTTTTTCTACCAAGTGGTTAGCTTGGTAAGCCATCAACAAAAAATCACAAAGAACTGTTTTTCTAGCAAAGGTAAGTTGGCCCGTTCTCTCTCTAAAAGAAAGATAAGTTGACCCATAGTCCGGCGAAAATGGGAAATCTTATGTGTAGAATAGTCTTGGGAGCAATATCTGTCCAGTTTTTTTTTTTTTTTGAGAATTCTCTTCCAGCTTTATGCAATAGGTGAGTGGTAGGATGGGCCGACCCAATTAACACATATAGGACCGGTACTGCGAAGGTTCTGCACCAGTTCGTGGAACTATCCACAGGTTTTTATTTGTTTATTTTGGTTTATGTTTATTTTTTGTTTCCTATTTTCCAAATAGATGTTGACTTTTCTAATACACATCATACAGTTTTCGTATACAAGCGTAACATTTGTTTGATACATGTTTAACATTTTATAAACACATGTTGAACATTTTTTAAAAATTCATGTATTTTTTACAAACAAGTATTAAATATTCTTCAAATATACATTGGCCCTTTTATGTTATTAAACATCTTTATATTACACAAGCATATTTTTCGGAACTTGTGAACATTTTAAAACTTCATGTACCTTTTTTTGAATGGAACAAAACATTTTCATAAAGTTACATGAAGATTTGTTTTGCATTGCATAAACAAAATTTAAAAATGTCATTTTTTTTAAATGTGTGAACATTTTCTAAATGTCACTGGCATTGTTTTTGAATGATATAAAATTTTTTCTAAAAGTTGCGCGAATTTTTCTACACTATATGAACATTTTTTAAATGTGCGTTCAGCACTTTTAAAATTGAACAAAATTGATTTTTAAAATATATGTATTTAGAATAATTCAAATATGGGAAGAAGTAAAAAAGGAAAAAGTCCAAAATAAACCTTGAAGTTATAGACAAAAGCTAAATCAAACCTTGAACTTTGAATTCCGGAAATTGACACTCTGAACTTGTAATCCCGGTCTATTTTGAACCCTAGACCTGTTTGGCACACTGGGAATAACACAATCCCGGCCAGGATACTTACGGACAAGAATTTGGGCCGGCCCACTATAACAAAACAAGAATTCTTGAAGTTTAAAAAATGTTTGCACATTTCTAAAATGTTCAGAAGTTAAAATATGTCCCTGTTTTCTACTGCTGGTACAAAATCAATTCAGTTTATGTTTTCTAAAAAATATTTGCAATTTTGAAATTATATTCGCATTTTAAAATATTGTTCACGATTTAAAAAAATGTCGAAAAATGTTTCGAACTTTTAAAAATGTGTCGTATTTTTAATAATGTTTTTTGAATTTCGTAATAATGTTTATAATAATTGTTTCTGATTGTTGACCGCGGACTCAACTGGGCCGGCCCACCAGATATGAAGCGACTTTTTTTCCTTAACGTGCGACGTAAAAATTCTGAAGCCCGAACACAATTTTAAAGTGCGAACACTTCTTGATACATAAATTTTTTTTGAAACATGAAAATATTTTGTGACATCAAAAAATATCACCAGTTTAAAAAAATGTATGGGCCAATTCAAACAAATGTTTATACAATGTATAATAATATTCATGTGATTCAAAACTATGTTTCTTGCATTTAAATAAATGGAACATTTCAAGAATGTTCATGAGTTTCAAAAAACGTGTTTGTGACATTTTCGAAAAAATGTGTGTACAGTGTAAAAAAAATTGTTTGTTGTAAAGAAAATTGTCATAACCTTAACAGAATATACGTGGATTATGTCTGAAAAAAGTGTATGCCAATTTTAAATTGTTGAAGCATGTAAAAGAACATACATCAAACAGTCTGAATCCACCATCCACACCTACAAACACGACAATGGGTATGCCATCACGCCCCACCATCTAGAGCCGGGGTCACCGGCGATCTGCTAACATGGCATATCAGAAGCATACACTCAGCGCAACATACCCAAAGCATACACCGCATGCACGTGCTTCAGAAGCGCCCACCACCATCAAACCGCTGACTGATATACAGAAAAGAGATCCGCAGTATCCCTACCAAACCGTTCAGCCATCGACACCGCCACGGCGTTGTCACCGTCCTGCGTCCTTCCATCTAGACGCATTCGTCGCCGAGTCTTTGCTGCACCATGCCGCTGAGACCCACCGTCACCGACGCGGTAAATGCCACGTCGCTCCACCTCCTGACAACTCCGGCAAGCATCTACTCCAAAAATGATACCCTCATGAGGGAAGTAGACACTAGAAGCGCCATCATCGTTCGACATGGGAGACCCAGATCAAGGGTTTCCCCTCGGAACAACCCAAGCGAGGAGATGATGACTACAATGATGAGTAACAATGCATAGATGCCGCCATCGCCGACCATGACCAGAGTCGGTGCTTGGTTTTCACCGGCGGGCACTTATCCCCAACTCATAGCCCTAAGCCGCTGTCCCTGAAACCACCACCCGTGCCATGCCGGAGTAGCCACGAAGCAGGAACCACCTTGCTCTCGCCTTCGATGGGAGCATGGGGCTCACGAGCACGACCTAAATCGCTGCAGGACCAGAGCGTGGACCATGGGCAACCGACAAGCCGAGGTATTCCATCACTCCATGCAGAAACACCGCATGCTACCACCGAGAGAGCCACGTAAGGACCCTACAATCCCCGTCTCTCCGGCCGGATGACACGCCGTAACCATACCCTCCACTCCTGACGAATCTCCCCACCGCCCCCGTCTTGCCCGCGACGTCCTCAGGAGGCAGCGAGAGAGAAGAAGGGACGAGGATGTTGCGTACTCAGGGATCTCGCCAGTAGGATGGCGGCATAATCGAGAGAGAAGAAGGGACGAGGATGATACGTCCAAAATGTATCTATAATTTCTGCTTGCTCCATGCTTCTTTTGTGTGATATTGCTATGATATTGATGCACTTCCATGCACTTTTGATCATATTTGGACTAACATATTAACTCAGTGCACCACAGTGCCAGTTCCTGTTTTCTGCTGTTTTTCTATTTCAAGTTTCCCCCATATTAAAAGTGCTCCAAAAATTCCAGGAAAAATATAGGAAAAATCAGCGTACAGGAAGCTTCGCGAAGAACCAAAGATGGGCCAGAGGGGAGCCAGGGGAGGCCCAGGCGGCCACCTCGCGTGGCCCCACCCCTGGCCGCGCCAGGGGGGGAGCCTGGGGCCCCTGCTCCGCCTCTGGCTGCCCCCCTTCGCATATATATCCCTCTCGTCCCGAAAGCCTGGAGGACAGAACCCTTTTTCGCAATCTCGCCTCTGTTCCGCCGCCGCAGCGCTTCCAAGATCGGGAGCATCAGGAGAACTCTTCCCGGCACCCTGCCGGAGGGGAGAACAACCACCGGGAGCTTCTCCACCACCATGGACGCTTCCCGGATGAGTCGTGAGTAGTCCACCTTGGACCATGGGTCCATGATCAGTAGCTATGTGATGTTCTCCTCCCCTCTTTGCTCTTCATGGTTTAGACCTCGTGAGCTGCCCTACATGATCGAGGCACATATGTAATCTTTATGCTGTTGCTTTGCTGAGTTTGCTGGGATCTGATGGATTATGAGACTATGTTCAGATTGTGTTTGAGTAATATATTTGATTCACCTCTTTTATATCTTTGTTCTTGAGTAATTCTTGCATGTTCTCCGTTGCTGTTTATTGCTTTGGCCAAGTAGTAGGTAGTAACTCCAAGAGGGAGCGTTATGCTTGATTGTGGGTTCATGCCCCCTGATGACTAGCTTGAGTGACAGAAACATGAGTCTAGGGGATATGTTGTTGCCACAAGGGAGAAAACAACGGTGCTTGTACTTGCGGGTGCAAGGATTGTTTACTTTACGCAAAGTTCTTTTAATGCAGTTGTCTGTTGCTTTGAGTTTACACTTTGGGTGGGATTCGCAACTTAATACCAGCGAGATGTTCTGGATAGATATCTCAAGGTGGATGATTAGTAGTAGATGCAGATGGATTTTGGTCTACTTGCCTTGGCGTACCGCCCATGCTTTTGAGCCTCTACCTTTCTTTGCAGCATAGTTAGCATTGGTTTGCGCACATAATCCTGTCAATTGCCCAGCTGTAATTTGTTTACCTCGCTTTGCTGTTTTATCGTCTTTTGGGAGAGAGACATCACTAGTGAACATCATGGGACCCCGGTCCATATTACCACCGCTGATCACACCTTCTATTTACTTCCTGTTTTTATTTCCTAGTTGCAGTCATAGCTATCATTATTATCTCTTGTGTTTGATCCTTTGTAAACAACAAGGCCGGAGGGATTGACAACCTCTCTGTACTTGTTGGGAGCAAAGTTATGTGTATCTGTGTGCAGGTCCCGTCAACCGCTAAGTTTCTGGCGCCGTTGACACCTACTTGTCGACCCTCGGAGTCTCACGGGATTCGATCCTTGGTACCTTTGCCAAGGGAAATTTGCCGCTACGCTACATCTCAACCTTCCACTTGGGGTAACCAACGAGGGGCGAGAAGCCATCAAGCAAGTTTCTGGCGCCATTGCCGGGGACTCCACTCTTCAAGATAGGGGAGTTGCACGCTATCTTTTATCTTTGCTTTTTAGTCTTGTTAGTTTACCTTTCAGTTTTTGCTTTAGTGTCCCTTACCAATAATCACAAAATAGTTATCTTGCTTGCTGCTGCTATGGGTTCCACCGAGAATACCAAGTTGTGTGACTTCACTAGTCATAACAACAATGACTTTATCTGCACGCCTATTGCTACACCTGCCACTTCAGCACCTTCTTATGAGATTAAACCTGCTTTACTGAACCTAGTTATGAAAGATCAATTCTCCGGTGCTGGAGATGATGCTGCTTTGCACTTAAATAATTTTGTTGAGCTCTGTGATATGCAAAAGTACAAAGAAGTAGATGGTGATATTGTTAAGCTTAAGCTTTTTCCTTTCTCCTTGAGAGGAGGAGCTAAAATCTGGTTTCAATCCTTGCCTAGGAATAGTATAGATTCTTGGGACAAGTGCAAGGATGCCTTTATTGGGAAGTACTATCCCCCTGCTAAAATTATCCAATTAAGGAGTAACATAATGAATTTTAAACAATTGGATAATGAACACGTTGCCCAAGCTTGGGAACGCATGAAATCTCTTGTCAAGAACTGCCCTACTCATGGTTTGACTACTTGGATGGTTATCCAAACTTTTTATGCAGGCTTGAACTTTACCTCGCGGAACTTGTTATATTTGGCCGCGGGAGGAACCTTTATATCAACTACACTTGGTGCTGCCACGAAGCTTCTCGACGAGATGATGACCAATTATTCCCAATGGCACACCGAACGCGCCACAACAGGTAGGAAGGTAAACTCTGTCGAGGAGATTTCCTCCCTAAATGAAAAAGTTGACTTGATCATGTCTCTACTTTCCAAGCAATCTTCTATTGATCCTCATGATGTTCCTTTAAATTCTTTGATTGCTCAAGATCAAGTAGATGTGAACTTTATCTATAGAAACAACTTCAATAATGATGCTTATAGGAGTAATTTTGGTAGCAACCCTAGACCGTTCCCCTCTAATTCCTATGAGAACAACAATACTTATCCTAGCACCAAGAACTCCACTTCTGAACTAGAGATTATGCTTAAAGACTTCATCACTACCCAAAAGGCCTTCAATAAGAGTGTAGAAGAAAAACTAGACAAACTAGATAATCTCTCTTCGAAGGTAGACAATTTAGCCCATGAGGTAGAGTTGCTTAAAATTAGAACTTCTCCTCTTGAGGAGAGGAAGACCACTCCTATGAATGCTATTCAAGTGCAAATTAATGAAAACATTAGGATGATGGCTAAACTTAAAGATAGATGGGCTAGAGAAAAGGAGGAAGAAGATAGGATTAAGAGCCTTCCTACCCACCACACTGTTGCTACTATCCAAGTTGTTGAGGATATCCAAACTCTTAGCACCCAATGCACTCCTAGTCCCATTGGACCTATTAATGGTGATGCTATGACCTCAACCGTAGAAGAAGAAACTCCTATGACCATAGAAGCTACCAAACAAGTGAGCCTAAAGGACACCACTACCACTTTACTTGATAGTAGTGACCTTGATTTTGATAATTGCACCCTTTCTGAAGTTATTGGTTTTCTTCACAAGATGTCTAGAGATCCCCACACTAGCACACTTAATCTTGCCTTCACGGAGCATATCACTAATGCTCTCATCAAAGCTAGGGAGGAGAAGCTTAGGGTAGAAGCCTCCATACCTAGAAAGCTAGAAGATAGTTGGGATCCTATGATTAAAATTAAGTTGAATAACTTCTTTTGCTATGCTTTATGTGATGTTGGAGCTAGTACCTCCGTTATGCCCAAAAGAATGTATGATATGTTTGAATTGAAACCTTTTGATCCTTGTTCTTTTGGTGTTCGTCTTGTTGATTCTTCCGTAAAGAAACCTTTGGGGAAGATCGACGATGTTCTTATCATTGTCAATGACAATTATGTTCCCGTTGATTTTACTATTATGGATATTGAATGTGAACCTTCATGTCCAATTATTTTGGGACGTCCTTTTCTTCGCACCGTTGGTGCTATCATTGACATGAAACAGGGGAATATAAAATTCCAATTCCCTCTCAAGAAAGGGATGGAACACTTCCCTAGAAAGAAGATTAAGTTGCCTTTTGAGTCCGTTACACGGGCTAGCTATTCTCTTACTCTTGATAAAACTTGATCTTCTCTTTTTGCATCATGCCTAACTTAAAGGCATACAAGAAAGCGCTTTTGGGAGGCAGCCCACAACGAATTAGGTTTTATTTTGCTTTTGTTTTGTCTTGATGTTTGTTACTACAGTAGCATCATCATTGTATCTTTTCTTTTCAGCTTTGTGCCAAGTTTAGCCGCCGATTGCAAGAAAGTTCAAAAGTTGTGACGTGCTGTCCAGAAAACAGATTCTGTCCTTGGACAGAAAAATTCGAATAAAATCACCAGGTCATCTTTTTAATCTGAATTTTTTTGAAAGTGTGCTCTATACAATTGGCTTTCGAGCGTCTGTTCTGAGTTTTTTTATTTGAGTTGCAGAAGTTCCCCGAAAAAATTATTTACTACCTGCTGGTCTGTTTTTCACAGATTCTGTCCTGTTTTGCCTTTTCTTCGTTTTGCAAACCTTGAGCTTGCTTTTTCTTTGCAAAAACCTTTTGGCAATCTTGAGTAACAGTAGCTCTTCAAGATTATCTTTATTTCCAGTAGGGAAAAATTATTTTATTGTGGGTACTAACCTCGCTAATCAGATTATGATGAGTTATGTATGAAGGGAGTTTTCAAGTGTGCGAGGGAAGATGATAAAAGAAGATTCAGGAGGGTCAAACGCTCAAGCTTGGGGATGCCCCCGTGCACCCCCAAGAAATATTCAAGAAGACTCAAGCGTCTAAGCTTGGGGATGCCCCCATGCATCCCCTTCTCCATCAACAATTATCAGTTCATCTTTCGTTCCACTATAATTTTATCACTTCATGCGTTATGTGCTATGCTTGGAGCGTCTTGCTCTTAGTTTCTTTTTTTAGTTTTCTTTAGCTTTGCTTGCTATTCATAACAAGTTAGAATCCAGCTTTCTTTGTGTGGGAGAGAAACACGCTCTACTTCAACCTAGAACACAACATAGGATTTTCATGCTTATCTTTGTTGTGTGTGTTCTTTGTCTTTCCATAGCTGATGTCATGTTTAGCTCTTAGTTTTCATGCTTTTCTTTTTAAAGAGCTTTTGTTTAGTTGGTTGCTGAACTCTCTTGAGTTTTCATGTCTATCTTGTTAAGAGAGTTTGTCTGTTGCACTGAGTTGTGTGTCTTAACTTAAAGTAGGTAATTGAGGTTGCTATTTAATTTTAGTAGTAACTTGCAATAGTTTTGAGGTATTGCCATGAGTAATGTCTGAACTTTTGGTGTCAAGAGCTTTAGCCTATTAGTGATAGATGTCGTATTTTGGGCAATCCGTGTTTATTTTCGAAAACCTACAAAATAGTTGAGAACTTTAGCTACTAGATGGATCACTAATCTTTGGAGGGATCGAATATTAGAGTACACTCACGTACCATGAGTCGAGGATGCGCAAGGATAACCAAACCCCCATACACTCCTCCTCGGGGTACTTGTCTCTTTGTGAACCTCCTAATTAGATTGAGAGTTACCGATAATAAGTGCATGAGTTCTTCGGACTAATGTGAGTATTCGAAAGTTGACACTTCTACCTAGCCATATTTTTCTAGCCTCTTCGGTACCGTGCATTGCCCTTTCTCACCTCGAGAGTGGGCGCATACTTCGCCGGTGCATCCAAATCCTTGGCACGATACGCTCTGTCATCATAAGCCTCATTATATCCTTCCTCAAAACAGCCACCATACCTACCTATCAAGGCATTTCCATAGCCTTTCCGAGATACATTGCCATGCAACATCCATCTTCTCATGACTTGATCTTCATGTCATACATGCTTTTTGCTTGATCGATGAGCCGCATGCTAGTTGGGCCTTGCCCTAATCATTGCTACATGACGCGCTAGTATCATTGCATATCATGCTACACCGGCAGAGGCATACATTTGCATACATCATGATAGTTTCATTTTCTTTATGTTGAGTACTTTTGTAAAGTGTGAAAGATCTTCTATACTTCTTGTAATACATAGAGTGTTGCCCCTAAAGTGAGGAAAAGATCCCAAAGAGGACAAAATCAAAAGATCCCAAAGAGGACAAATGAGAGTTAAAGTGATTGTCCTCATTGATGTGAGCCTTTCACACCTTTTTTGTCTTCCCCCTTCATCATTTTTCTCTCTTTGCATCCTAAGTGTCAACTTTCTTGCTTACGCTCATCCATTGCATGAGTGCTCAAAATATCGAAAGGGAGTGGATCATTTTGACTTGTACCTGGCTAGTGGTCTGGAGATGAGTCAAGATAAGATTCCAAAGAAGACCAAGTGTGAAACTTTAGTAGATTAAGTTCTCAACAATACAAAAACTATGTTTTACTCTCTCTTATATCCCTATCCCCTTTCTTGCACGCAAACACCATTTGGAGACATTCGAGTCACGGACAGCGAGAGCTCTTGCACCTTTATGTTCTTATGTTGCTTGTTACAATGCTAATATAGACTCTTGCTTGTTATGACTTGAATTGAATTACATGCCTTGATTGCTTTACTTAAAAGTTCTTATATGGTTGATAGCATGTCACCACAGAAATTATGCTTGTTATCATTTACGTACTCGAGGACGAGCAGGAATTAAGCTTGGGGATGTTGATACGTTCAAAACGTATCTATAATTTTTGCTTGCTCCATGCTTCTTTTGTGTGATATTGCTATGATATTGATGCACTTCCATGCACTTTTGATCATATTTGGACTAACCTATTAACTCAGTGCACCACAGTGCCAGTTCCTGTTTTCTGCTGTTTTTCTATTTCAGGTTTCCCCCATATTAAAAGTGCTCCAAAAATTCCAGGAAAAATATAGGAAAAATCAGCGTACAGGAAGCTTCGCGAAGAACCAAAGATGGGCCAGAGGGGAGCCAGGGGAGGCCTAGGCGGCCACCTGGCGCGGCCCCACCCCTGGCCGCGCCAGGGGGGCGCCTGGGGCCCCTGCTCCGCCTCTGGCTGCCCCCCTTCGCATATATATCCCTCTCGTCCCGAAACCCTGGAGGACAGAACCCTTTTTCGCGATCTCGCCTCTGTTCCGCCGCCGCAGCGCTTCCAAGATCGGGAGCATCAGGAGAACTCTTCCCGGCACCCTGTCGGAGGGGAGAACCACCACCGGGAGCTTCTCCACCACCATGGACGCTTCCCGGATGAGTCGTGAGTAGTCCACCTTGGACCATGGGTCCATGATCAGTAGCTGTGTGATGTTCTCCTCCCCTCTTTGCTCTTCATGGTTTAGACCTCGTGAGCTGCCCTACATGATCGAGGCACATATGTACTCTTTCTGCTGTTGCTTTGCTGAGTTTGCTGGGATCTGATGGATTATGAGACTATGTTCAGATTGTGTTTGAGTAATATATTTGATTCACCTCTTTTATATCTTTGTTCTTGAGTAATTCTTGCATGTTCTCCGTTGCTGTTTATTGCTTTGGCCAAGTAGTAGGTAGTAACTCCAAGAGGGAGCGTTATGCTTGATTGTGGGTTCATGCCCCCTGATGACTAGCTTGAGTGACAGAAACATGAGTCTAGGGGATGTGCTGTTGCCACAAGGGAGAAAACAGCGGTGCTTGTACTTGCGGGTGCAAGGATTGTTTACTTTACGCAAAGTTCTTTTAATGCAGTTGTCTGTTGCTTTGAGTTTACACTTTGGGTGGGATTCGCAACTTAATACCAGCGAGATGTTCTGGATAGATATCTCAAGGTGGATGATTAGTAGTAGATGCAGATGGATTTCGGTCTACTTGCCTTGGCGTACCGCCCATGCTTTTGAGCCTCTACCTTTCTTTGCAGCATAGTTAGCATTGGTTTGCGCACATAATCCTGTCAATTGCCCAGCTGTAATTTGTTTACCTCGCTTTGTTGTTTTATCGTCTTTTGGGAGAGAGACATCACTAGTGAACATCATGGGACCCCGGTCCATATTACCACCGCTGATCACACCTTCTATTTACTTCCTGTTTTTATTTCCTAGTTGCAGTCATAGCTATCATTATTATCTCTTGTGTTTGATCCTTTGTAAACAACAAGGCCGGAGGGATTGACAACCTCTCTGTACTCATTGGGAGCAAAGTTATCTGTATCTATGTGCAGGTCCCGTCAACCGCTAAGTTTCTGGCGCCGTTGACACCTACTTGTCGACCCTCGGAGTCTCACGGGATTCGATCCTTGGTATCTTTGAAATTTGCCGCTACGCTACATCTCAACCTTCCACTTGGAGTAACCAACGGGGGACGAGAAGCCATCACATCAGCGTATTGTAAAATAGAGAGGCCACCATCCACAAGGTGTGGCACTACTATTACAATCTGGCCGTCCTGCTTAGCGCACTCAATCAGAATCGTCTACATGTCAGCATCAATGTTAAATAACATTGAGGACATGGGGTCACCCTGCCGTAGTCCTTTTTTTGTCTGAAAGTAATGGCCTACATCATCATTGACTTTGATGGCCACACTACCTCCAGTTACAAAATTGTGGATCCACTGGCGCCATTTATCGGAGAAACCTTTCGTCCTTAGGGCATGTTGAAGGAAAGACCACTTGATCTTATCATAGGTCTTTTCAAAGTCAATTTTGAATATCACTCCACTCATGTTTTTTCGGTGCATCTCGTGAACGGTCTCATGCAGGATTACTACACCATTTAGTATATTTTGTCCTTGCATGAAGGCCGTTTGAGATGGACGGACAACATGGTCAACTATCGAGTTTAACCTATTCGTGGTCACTTTGGTGAAAATCTTAGGCATATGGGTCTGAACTGCTGAATCCGTTCAGCCTCCTTAATCTTTGGCAACAAAACAATCTCACCAAAATTTGGCCTGGATAGGTCAAGTTGATCGGCATAAAGACAATTGAACAACTCCAAAATGTCAGCCTTGATGATATACCAGAAATTCTGATAGAATTCTGCGGGGAAACCATCAGGGCCTGGACCTTTGATGTGTTCTATTTGGAACACCGCCGCTCTCACCACCTCTTCTGAGAAATATGCCGTGAGGATATCATTTTCTTCTGTCGTGACTTGTGGAATATCCTCTGTTCGGGTCTCATCAAGGGTGACATTCCCTTCATCTGGTGCTCCGAACAGAGATTTGTAGTAGCCGGTGATATACTTTTTGAGCTCCCTCTGACCTTCGATCCGCCCCTCATCTTGTTGGAGACTATGAATACATTTCTTTCTATCTCGACCCTTGGAGAGCAATTGAAAGTATCTTGTATTACTATCTCCCATTAGGATGAAGTCAGCTTTGGACCTCTGATAGTATTTGATCTCCTCTTCTCGCAAAAGACGGGCAACTTTCTCATTAGATTGAATTTTTAATTCAATCTCATGTTGAGATAAGGTGTGGGTCTCTGCAATTTTGTCGAGGTTATCAATGAAGGTACAGAGGCGCTGCTTTTCTTTTCTATATAACTAGTTGGTGTGTTTCGCCCATCCAGAGAGGTGTTGCCTCATGGCTCTTATTTTATAATTCCATCTCTGAATCGGTGTACGACCAACGGCTGGCCTATCCCAAACTTTCTTGATTATACCTACAAAACCTTCCCGGTGCAACCATGCCAATTCAAATTTGAAAGGATGACGGGCAGAATGGCTTGCAGAATTAGAATACAGTATATGCATACATAATACGTAAAGAACTCAATTACGCATGCAAAATATGTATCAGCCGGTGGCATCACTCGCACAATTTTATTGTGCAGCCGTGTTTTGTTGACCTATAAAATGGGATGAAATCCTATTTCTCTATTTAGTCGCTCGCATAATTCAGGATGATATTGACCTTTTTCTTAGGGGAGGATGATATTGGGACTGCTGAAGAGCGTGTATGATAAGCTGAATTTTCGAGATTTGACCTAGCGCTGAACCGCATTTTACGGAATCATTCGTGTTCCAATTCCAGACCGCAAAAGGAGGAGAGCCCAATCATTTCATAATTCTGATTTGACATGCATGTGCTCGGTTTGACTCTGATTGCCATTTCCCCGATATCTCCCGATCGAGCTAAGAAGGGGAGGCCGTGCAAGAACGTGCCTACCTACCAACTTAGCCGGAGGATAACAGCGACGCTTACACAAATCCAAGACACGTTAAACTAGTCGATCTGATGCGTTATCGCGGACGCCATGTCACGGGCGCGTCGCATACATAAACCAGTGTAAACTACTACTAGTACCAGTAGTGCTACTAGAGGGAGCCCCCAAGTCTATTCACTTGGCTTTGGCGCCTACGATCACAGCCACCATGAATGAGCCACCATAGCGTAGCAAACTAGCATGCTAATTACTCGCCGAGCTGAGTAACTAGGAAGCAATCCTTGGCATCATGTCTGTCATCTTGCACTGAAAATGAGCAGGAGATGAGAGATGAGGGGAGTACTTGAAGTTTTGGAATCGCCAGATTTGTCTCAAGCGTGAGTGCGTTCAAGAGTACTAGTACCATTATGACGAACGAAGCAAGAAGCATTATTGCACGCTCGAGATCCGTAGGTTTTTGTCTTCCTTCCAGCACCATCTCCCACTAGATTCGCAGTACTGGTATGTAGCAGCAACGATGCCAATTTGTTTGCGCCTAGGGCCGGACCAAGAACAAAAAGACATCGGCCATCTCATGGTATTTTCTGTATCTTTCTGCGGGAGTTCACTCTTCTTGTGTACAATAGCGCTGCACTGCGAGTCTGGAAAATACTCCCAGATCTCAATGCATGGCCGAGATTAAAGCTGCAGAGATTCCATGGGGTCCTTCTGCTCAACAGAGAATCATCGATCCATCTACCAGCTCGATCGAAACCAAACACACGGTGACAAATAAAGCATGCAGTGGACACGGCTGCCATGTGCCTGCCCAAGTGAAGTGATTATTCGTTTAACTTAGTTTTTTTTGTAGAATCCGTTTAAATTAGTTTTGCATCTTTTTTTTGCTGAGAACCTATTGATTTTTTTTAGGCAAGCCGGGAACCTATTGATGATTTCAGTGCTCAGTACGCCGCAGCCCACACTGAATGAAATAGGCCTGGCCTGCTCAGACGAGTCTAGATTTTTCTTTTTGAGACAAAGTAGAATCTAGATTTTTCTTGTGTTGAGAAAAAGTAGAATCTAGATGAACCTAAAGAACTGTTTTTCTACCAAGTGGTTAGCTTGGTAAGCCATCAACAAAAAATCACAAAGAACTGTTTTTCTAGCAAAGGTAAGTTGGCCCGTTCTCTCTCTAAAAGAAAGATAAGTTGACCCATAGTCCGGCGAAAATGGGAAATCTTATGTGTAGAATAGTCTTGGGAGCAATATCTGTCCAGTTTTTTTTTTTTTTTGAGAATTCTCTTCCAGCTTTATGCAATAGGTGAGTGGTAGGATGGGCCGACCCAATTAACACATATAGGACCGGTACTGCGAAGGTTCTGCACCAGTTCGTGGAACTATCCACAGGTTTTTATTTGTTTATTTTGGTTTATGTTTATTTTTTGTTTCCTATTTTCCAAATAGATGTTGACTTTTCTAATACACATCATACAGTTTTCGTATACAAGCGTAACATTTGTTTGATACATGTTTAACATTTTATAAACACATGTTGAACATTTTTTAAAAATTCATGTATTTTTTACAAACAAGTATTAAATATTCTTCAAATATACATTGGCCCTTTTATGTTATTAAACATCTTTATATTACACAAGCATATTTTTCGGAACTTGTGAACATTTTAAAACTTCATGTACCTTTTTTTGAATGGAACAAAACATTTTCATAAAGTTACATGAAGATTTGTTTTGCATTGCATAAACAAAATTTAAAAATGTCATTTTTTTTAAATGTGTGAACATTTTCTAAATGTCACTGGCATTGTTTTTGAATGATATAAAATTTTTTCTAAAAGTTGCGCGAATTTTTCTACACTATATGAACATTTTTTAAATGTGCGTTCAGCACTTTTAAAATTGAACAAAATTGATTTTTAAAATATATGTATTTAGAATAATTCAAATATGGGAAGAAGTAAAAAAGGAAAAAGTCCAAAATAAACCTTGAAGTTATAGACAAAAGCTAAATCAAACCTTGAACTTTGAATTCCGGAAATTGACACTCTGAACTTGTAATCCCGGTCTATTTTGAACCCTAGACCTGTTTGGCACACTGGGAATAACACAATCCCGGCCAGGATACTTACGGACAAGAATTTGGGCCGGCCCACTATAACAAAACAAGAATTCTTGAAGTTTAAAAAATGTTTGCACATTTCTAAAATGTTCAGAAGTTAAAATATGTCCCTGTTTTCTACTGCTGGTACAAAATCAATTCAGTTTATGTTTTCTAAAAAATATTTGCAATTTTGAAATTATATTCGCATTTTAAAATATTGTTCACGATTTAAAAAAATGTCGAAAAATGTTTCGAACTTTTAAAAATGTGTCGTATTTTTAATAATGTTTTTTGAATTTCGTAATAATGTTTATAATAATTGTTTCTGATTGTTGACCGCGGACTCAACTGGGCCGGCCCACCAGATATGAAGCGACTTTTTTTCCTTAACGTGCGACGTAAAAATTCTGAAGCCCGAACACAATTTTAAAGTGCGAACACTTCTTGATACATAAAATTTTTTTGAAACATGAAAATATTTTGTGACATCAAAAAATATCACCAGTTTAAAAAAATGTATGGGCCAATTCAAACAAATGTTTATACAATGTATAATAATATTCATGTGATTCAAAACTATGTTTCTTGCATTTAAATAAATGGAACATTTCAAGAATGTTCATGAGTTTCAAAAAACGTGTTTGTGACATTTTCGAAAAAATGTGTGTACAGTGTAAAAAAAATTGTTTGTTGTAAAGAAAATTGTCATAACCTTAACAGAATATACGTGGATTATGTCTGAAAAAAGTGTATGCCAATTTTAAATTGTTGAAGCATGTAAAAGAGTGTTCATGTAGTTTTCTAAATGTTCATTGCCAGTAAGAAAAATGTAAAACATGTATTTCAAAAAATATTACCATTTACTAATTTTTTTTTAAATAATTTAATTTACAATTGTCCATAAATTATTTGAAAATATCATCAAATTATATTAAAAAAAATTAATGTGTGCGTTAAAAATGTACATTGGGTACTAAAAATTGTATATGTGTGAAAAGAAAAAAAAAGAAAAACCAGATTAGTGCGCGCACGCCAGGAATTATGCTACCGGGTCGGCCCAATTCAGTAAATACCGGCTAAGTCCTCTTAAGATTTAAAATAGACCGGGATTAAAGAGTTTGGTGTGCTGATTTCAGGGATTGAGAGTTTAAGGTTTGATTTAGCTTTCGTCTATAAATTCAAGATTTGTTTTGGACTTTTTCCAGTAAAAAAACAATGAAAAAAATCATCCCTCCTACATACACATGTGCATGTGCTTACGTGTGTGTCGCTGTTCACATGCTTGCTATGAGAGCACGAACCGAATTGTAGGGACGACCCACTACCGTGCGTGCCGTTGTTCAATTGCTCGCTAGGAGAGAACGAATCGAATTGTAGGGACGTCCCCCTATCGGCTTCCCTATTACTAAAAAAGGATTTTGCCCTACTTTTTTTGGGGATAAACTTCTAATCTATTCATCTTCAATCATGGTAGTACAACGAACACTAAAAATAATAAAAATTACACCCAGATCTGTAGAGCACCTAGCGACGACTACAAACACTAAAGCGAGCCGAAGGCGCGCCGCTGCCATCGCCCCTCCCTCGCCGAAGCCGGGCAAACCTTGTTGTAGTAGACAGTCGGGAAGTCGTCGTGCTAAGGCCCCATAGAACCAACGCCCCAGAACATCAACCACCGTCGATGAAGATTGTAGATAAGAAGGATCCAATCTGAATACACACGAACAAAGACGAACGACGAACCGATCCGAGCAAATCCACCAAAGACAGATACACCGGAGACACACCTCCACACGCCCACCGACGATGTTAGCCGCATCACCGGAACGGGGGCTAGGCGGGGAGACCTTTATTCCATCTTCAGGTAGCCGCCGCCGTCTCGTCTTCCTGAATAGGACGCAAACCCGAACAAATCTTGAAAAATGATCTAAAAACGAAGCCCTCCCACCGGCAAGGGCCGGGATCCACTCCGCCGCCATGGCCCTAAGGCCACAGGAGACGGGGCGGACCGGCACCGGCGCCGGCGGGAGGCAGAGAAACCCTAGCTTTTTGGGCTGGGATTTTGCCCTACTTTATATATAAATCAACAATCATCAACAACCGATACAAACACATGTCACCCCAACACATGCACGCACCCCAAGGCGGGTTACATAGGCATTGAGCGCAGCAACACCACCTACTACCACTACAAGAGCTACCGGGATCCCGTGTCATGACCTTCCTGAAGGCGCTATCTGCAGTCGGCGGTTCGTCATATGCGACTTCGTCTCTTCACGGTGGCGTGTTCACGATGAAGGACCCCGGCTTCCCTATTATCTAGACCGGCTATTGTCCCGCATAAAGCGAGACATAGCTGCTTCCTAGTGTCTAGTGGTCATATGGTGAATAACAGTAAAGTACTCAGCCCATTTGTCTTCGGTTTTCTCTTCATGCCATTTTTATTTTTTATTTTTTACACTATTTTTTTGTTTTTCCAGTCAATTTATTCCGGTTATCAGTTATTTATTTACCTTTTGATTTTCATGTTTACTTATGGTTTGTCTTTTTATTGTCAATTGTTCTAGAAAGCTTTCTTTTAATTTTTGACTTTTTTAGTCTTATACTTGGTAAATTGTGAAAAATACTAACTCAAGAATATTTTTTATATTTCATGAGAAATCCATGAATATTTTTCAAAATTCATGCACATTCGTAGAAGTAGGCGTATGTTTTATTGTTTGCCATATTTTAGAATTAATGATCATTTGTCAAATTTCAGGAACATTCTATTCAATTCATGAATATTTTTATATATTTTTATAGAAATTATATGATTTTTTATACTTACGAAGACTTTTGCACAAACATAATGCAGACTTATTTAAAACGGTATTTGTAAATTCCGAACGTTCGGTATTAGGGAATACTCCTTCCGTTTCTAAATATAAGACCTTTTTAGAGATTCCACATGGACCACATACGGAGCAAAATGAGTGAATCTACGCTCTAAAATATGTCTATATACATCCGTACGTAGTTCATAGTGAAATCTCTAAAAGGTCTTATATTTAGGAACGGGGGGAGTAGATCCGAACGATCTGATTGCACGTCTGTAGGGAGTTGAACACATGGGCTATTGCATGGAAAACCAGAGCACTACCACCTGGGCTAAGCCTGCTTTTTGTGTTGTAAATACATGTTAGCTGTTATTTATACATTAACCATCGCTCTGCTGCTTTTCATAATATTCGCTTTGTTCATGAAAAAAGAAAGTTTAATTTTGAAGCACATTCGCTTGCGAAAGCTGCTGCATCTTTGTCTAACGGGCGCCATGTGTGGCTTGTTTCTACGCCCGATATCATCTGTATCCCTATGAACATCCAACTATAATAAAGGTTACATATGCTAAAAAAAAGATGTTATTTATACTTTATTCGAAAGTGGGAAAACAGTAATGCTTTCCACAATGAGAAGAACCATCTGGACTAAGTTTTTAAGGAACGATGTGATGTGTTTGTACTTGTCTCCTTTTTGTACATATGATCAATTTCTTGAGAAAAAAAAGTTTGCATACACAAACCTGATAACACACATATAAACTATGCGATAACTTTGCATACACAAACCTGATAACACACATATAAACTATGCGATAACTTTTTTTTACCCCGAATTTCTTTTGTTGAAAACATACTCTTGGAGCAATTTTAGCAGACCCCGCATCCGGCCCCGACCCGTAAAATAACCATCAAAATGAGGATAGGGGAGGAAAAACCTGCCCGATCAGATCCCGCATCTCGCCCCGACACGCAATTTTTTTTTGAGATGCACGGTAAAATCTCGGCCCCAACCCGCGAATACGCGGGTTTCCCCCTCGTCTTTGCGGTGCCCGGCATCACAGCGAAGCAGTTGGCGGGAGGGACATTTCAGTCCGTGCTCCTTTTCCCACCTCCTTCCGCCGCCGATCGCCCTTGTTTCCGCCCATCCGCCGTCGGCGATTCCGGCCAAATCTGCGGGCGGAATCGCGCCGCGGGGCCGTCCCCCACCCTCCCGCGCCGATACGCTGCACCGACCCCTCCGGATCCGGCGAGAAGAGCCGCCCCTCGTCGCTGTCGCTGCCGGGGTTTGATCGCCGTCGAGCCCGCCCCTCGTCGACGCCCAGGATCACCCGCCCCTCGTCGCCGCCCGGTTAGTGGTTGCTTTGTGATATTTGGGAGCGATATGCCTAGTTGATTGACGCGGCGTGCGATTCTTGTCCATGTAGATGGATTTGAGCCCGCGCGAGAAGTTCTTGCTCTCCGATTCGTCCGATTCGAATGACTCGGATGTTGAGACCATGCTTATGACCTTTCGGTAACAGACATTAGTCATGGCACTTATCGTGAAGGAGCACGAAGACGAGAACCGGAAGAGGAGGCGAGGATCGACCGTCGGGCGTCTTTGCATTTCTCAGAATCGCCATCTTAGGAACGAGATGTTGATGCAAGACTACTTCGCGGAGAATCCTACATATCCACGAATAATTATTTGTAGTGTGGATGATTATTGTATTATGTTTGATTTGAATAATTATTTAGTTTGCTTTCGATTGATGTATTGTGTTGGATTTGATATTTGCGGGCCGATGAGATGCGGGATGCAGCGGCGCAACGACGCCAAGAGCAGACCCCGCAAAGCCGACCCGTAAAAAAGCATATTCTGCGAATATACTATTATACGGGTCCGTTTGGGGAGTCGGTATCTGTGGCCGTCCGCGCTGGCCTGCAAAGGCCGTTTTACGCGAACTGCAAACGCGTTTTGCGGGCCGGCGTGATGAGGGGTCTGCTAGAGTTGCTCTTACTTTTTGTATATAAATAGCATGATAAATACACACCGCGCATCTGATAACTTACATACCAACATCATATAACTTTCGACTCGGTGAAAAAATGTTGTTGAAGCATACCCCTTGATAAGTATGGTAAATTACACATCATTGTTCCATTCTCTCCCTGTGAACTGCAGCTTGGGTAAATTAAGAGTTAAATTTAGTTCAACAGATAAATTGGAGGGACGATAGATGCAGTTTGGGTCAAGTAGATGTCCTATTATATTTACGAAAATGCTTAATCTGTACCCCGATAACTTCTATGTAAATAGCATGATAATTTAGGCACCATAGAGCTGATAACTTGCAAACAAACACCAAGGGGTAATTTTAAACCGGGGAGTAAGTTGTTGAAAAGCATCCCTGGTGATTTAATTGTAAATCGCATGGTAATATACATATCGGAGACCTGATAATTTAGGAACAAACACCACGATTAATTTGACAAGTGAAAAAAGTTGTTAAAAACACATCATCGATAACTTTTCGTGTAAATAGCATGATAATAAGGCTCCTAGACATGATAACTTAGTTCAAACACCACGATAACTCTGCCCGTGAATTTTTGTTGTTGAAAACACAGTACCGATAACTTCTTTGTAAATAACATGATAATTTAGACATCACATAACTGATAACTTGCATATAAACACCGAGGGGAAATTTTAACTTGCGGAATAAGTTGTTGAAAAACACCCTAGTAACTTATTTGTAAATTGCATGTTAATATATACATCGCAGACCTGACAACTTAGATAAAAACACCATGATAACTTTGGCACATGAAAAGAAGTGTTGAAAACATAGTCCGGTAACATATGTGTAAATAACATGGTAATATAGGACCCCAGAACTGATAATTTAGGTACAAACATCACGATAACTTTGACCCGTGAAACAAATTGTTGAAAACATAGCACAAATATCTTCTCGTGTAACTCACTACAAACCCTGCAGTAACTTTTGACACTAGGATATAAGTTTGTTGAAAAACATACCCGAATAACTTGTGTATAAATACCATGGTAATATACATACAACATAGCCGATAACTTACTCAATCCATGCGTGGTAACTTTTTGACCGGGGGAAAAGTTGTTGACAAATACCTCCCAATAACTCATGCGTAAACAACATGATAATACATACAATGGAGAGCTGACAACTCATATACAAACATCATGGTAATTTTTTTACCGATGGGATGAAAATTGTTGAAAAACGTACCCAGATAGCTTTTATGCAGCATGGTAATATACACACAACAAAGATGATAACTCACTACAAACACGACAATTAATTTTGACCCAGGGATGAAAGTTAGTTGAAAAAAGATACCCGATAACTTCTATGTAAATGACATGGTAACTTATGTATGACAAACTGATAACTTACGTAGCCCGGACGTGATAACTTTGTACCCGAAAAAATAATCGTCGGAACATATCAATATGGGATCTAGTTTTGAAGATCTCATCGCGGCGAATCTTTTATGTGAAAACGGTTCTTCAATCGGAGTGATGGTTCGGGGTACAAAATATTTTTAATTTTTGCATTGGAAAGAATCTTTAATGACATCATCATTTCTATTTTCTTCCCATGCATGCAAGTAAGAGGGAGATGGAACTTCACGTGGGCTGATGGGTTTAGCAATCGTGATGGATTATCGAGCGTTAGGAGAGAATAAAGCAGGATTCGCGATCGCAGGAGGATCGTTCGGATCTATCCCTAAAGTTAAAACGTTTGGACGTTATCACTGTCCTATTTAAAATCGATGAACATTTTTATAAATACGTGAATATTTTCTGAATTCTCCGTGTTTTATATCTACTTCCTTCGTTTCATAATATAAGAACGTTTTTGACACTAGTGTAGTGCCAAAAATGTTCTTATATTATGGGACAGAGGAGTATATATTAAAAGGATGATAGCCTATATTTTTTCCTGGGCTAGAGTCTTCCTGTTTTCTCGGACGGTCGGGCCTGTGGGCGAGTGAGCCTGCGGCCCTACGCCATTGGGCCATGGTCCGCCAAGCATTATAGCGACAATATGTTGCTTAGGGTGTAGGATAGGAGCTCTAAGCAAACAATTAGCTCTATTTTCAGTTCGCACTGCATGCGCCGACTTGTTCTTCCAAAAATTGATTGCGGATGAAACCAAATCATCACTGTAAAAAAGAGCTAATTTTTAAAATTCCCTAATATTTTTGGAGAGAGCGAATATTTTTTCTGAATTTGCGAACAAAATTTGAAAAGGGGGAACATTTATTGAAGTTTTGAACGATTTATGAAAAACGTTATCGTTATTTTAAATTTAAGAAAACTTTTCAGAAAACATGTGTATTTTTTGAAAATAAATAAAAATGAAACAGAAAAAAGAGATAGGAATAAGAAGAAGCAGGGAAAAAAAGAAAAAAAAGAGATAAAAAGGTGGTTAAGGAACCTCCTAGAAGGTTCTAAAAGTAAAGAAAAAAACTACTCTCTCCATCTCAAAATAAGTGTCTCAACTTTAGTATAAGTTTGTACTAGAGTTTATTATAAAGTCGAGATAGATATTTTGGGGACGGAGAGAGTATTAAATAGATCTCATATTAATATGTTTTGATGAATTTACTTTTCATGAAAAATAAAGAAACTAGAAAGGAACGCGCACGTCTTTAGAAATAAAGCGGCACTGGTGGTCGTGATAGTTACCCTTATTAAGGAGGAGGCAGCGCTTTGGGCTATTGCGGGTGCCAAGCATTTGTGTAATGTAATGTCGTGAGAGTAATTAGTTAGTGTTTGTGCCGCTTGAACAACGTGTATCTCACAAAATTCTCTCTTAATCAATGAAAATGACAAGTCTTTTGCCTTGTTAAAAAAAACTAGAAAAAAAGAATGACAAAAAAATCATAAATACCCTGTTCGCCAAAAAATGAAGGGGGAGGGGGGGGGCAGAAGCACGGTTGTTGTGTTTCACTTTTCTTGGAAGCACAATTGTGTGTTTCGTTTTTCGCAGAAGCACAACAATGCTTCTCGCGGAAGCAAATATATGCTTCCTTTAGAGGCACATTTATGCCTCCTTTGATTCATAGAATAGGAATTTTATAGGAAAAAGAAAATCATAAAAAGTAAGATGACATGCATCTTATTTTCTATAGAGAGGGAGATGCCATTTGATGCATAGGATAGAAATTTTTCCATTGAGTTTAGGCTAATGTTTTTTTCCTCCAGAATGTGAAGGATTGATTCCTATCCCAGATAGGAATAGGAATCAAGAGAGCGGACGATCTGCACACGGGGCAGCTGCACCCGCTTTTCGAAAATGTACTTTTGACGCGTTTTGTAATGTTCAAAAATTCTAAACAAAAATTTATGTATACATGTTGGCAAAGGTAGGTCCACAGCACAAAGTTTTGTGTGAAAAAGTATTTTTGTTTTGTCTCAGTAAAAAAGATAAATTTTACTGCTTCTAAATAGCGTTTTACGGTACAAAAATTTGTCTTTTTTGCACAGGCTGCAAAAAAAGTTGTTTTTCTATGAAACTTTCTGCACACACATAGAATATGGAGATGTCTGCGCGCAACTTTTTTCAGAATTTTTTGACATTACGAAATGTGTTTTTCAAAGTGGGTTCATATGTATCCGGGTTCATCCATGCACTTCTCTAGGAATCAATTCCTATAAACCAAAGGGCTTCAAAGTAATTTTTCCTTTGCAAATCCTATTCTATAGAGTTCCAACAAGATTCCTACAAACCAAAGAAGACCTTATGTATTTAGCACGTAACAAATCTGTGCTTCGGAAGAAGCAAATTTATTGTTCTCGTGGAAGCACAATGCTTCCTGTAAAAAAAATAATTCCTCAAAAGCACTGCTATGCTTCGCCCAAAAAATCTAGGGAACTCGGGCTAAAACTGAAAAAGCAAAAAGAAGAAAAAAAATCCATTTAAAACCCGAAAACGCATAGACAAAAATTCAAGAAAACAAAAATAAAAACGAAATTGAGAGAAAACGTCCAATTCCAACACGTGACATATGACGGCGGCTGGACACATCATTTGACACACTTCCAGACTACCAAAAGTGTCCCCTGAGTCCCGGATTTTCTGAGTAAAAGGACTTCTGCTTTGCTTAAAAAAACGCCTTTTTTTTTCTCTCCCGAGTGCTCTGTCTGATTGGGCCAGCGTTTTCCTCGCCTCAGGTGGTCAGTTCACCTGGGGGGCAAGCCCAAGATGGCACTCGGCGGCGTCGAGTGGGGCGCCGGGGCACGCGCGGCGGCGACGCAACTGGCTGCGAGGCTCAGCGCGTGCGGCGGAGGCACGACGACCAACGATGCGGCGCTGCGAGCGGTGTCGCGGCGGGCGGCGGCTCGTCGCATCGCGTGCCCGCGGTGATACGGGACCGTTCGAACAGTTGGCCCGGGCATCGCGCGGTCGTTGCGAGTCGGTGCGCGCGGGCATGGACATGCGCGCACGTTTTTTTCAGGCGACGTGAGCGCGTGCAAGCACGATCGCAATCTTTTGGTGGGGAAACGAGCTTCCATTAGTTAAGCACAACTGGAGTCCTTCCTGATAGAGTACGATCTAGAGTACATACAAGAAAATCAGGAACAAAGCACGATCGTGATTTGATTCTGATATATGCACCCACTTCTCCAGCTACTACACAAAACCAATCATACATGATGTCCTAGGGTCAAATACGCGGCCGCACCTCGCCTTGCTCTCCTCACCGCCGGCTATATAATGGTCTGCCTCTGGCCAAGACCCCCACCCACAACTACAGCGAACAGAGTGACATTTAGACAGATACATACAGGAGAAAATGAAGATTACTGGTAAGGTGAAGTGGTTCAACGAATCCAAGGGGTTCGGCTTCATCACCCCCGACGACGGCAGCAAGGACGTCTTCGTCCACTTTTCGGCAATCGCTGACAACGGCTTCAAGACTCTCGCCGAGGGCCAGCGTGTCGAATTCGAGATCGTAAACGGCGCAAAAGGCCCTTCGGCCGCCAATGTCAAGGCCCTGGAGCTGGAGGATGAGAAGATTTTGAGCAAATTATAAGAGGATGCTCCGCCCATCCACCTCGGTCGATGCGTAATAATTCTATGCTGCGTTCGGAATGATTGATGTTGTTTGGGTTCTCTCACCACCTGTGCACTAAAATCTGCACCGTTTCTCCTTTTCTTTTTACATCAAGTCTACGTGGGTTCACTACTGCTCCGTTCGGACTTGCAAGGAATATGGATTTTGTTTGAGTCAAATATTTATTTTTTTTACTTTATTAAATAAGTGTACACAAAGAAATATTGATATTTACGGTACCAAAATGAGTGTCACTAGAATTATCATGAAATATGTTCCTATAATGTACTCCCTCCGTCCCAAAATTCTTGTCTTAAATTTGTCTATATACGGATGTATCTATTCACATTTTAGTGTTAGATACATCCGTATCTAAATAAATCTAAGACAAGAATTTTGGGACGGAGGGAATATTTTATTGGGTATTTTAAATGTTGGTAACTACTCTCCCCGTCTCAAAATTCTTGTCTTCGATTTGTCTAAAAATAGATGATCTAGTCACATTTTAGTGTAAGATACTTCTCTATCTAGACAAATCTAAGACAAGAATTTTGGGACGGAGAGAGTATTTCTGTAAACTTGGTCCCCTACTGTAGAAATTAGTCTCTTGACACCCGCCATTGCGCAATGTCTTGACAAAATGGTATGCGTGACCGAGAGATTATGAGCAACTAAATGTGTAGCGATGAAAGTGGTGCTCATTATATGACAAAATCAAGTTGTCTGTAGAAAACTGATACCAAACCTGATTGAAGTTGAACACACACTCTTGCCCTAATATGCATGTATGCAATGCACTCCCTCTGTCCCAAAACGTCTTACATTTTGGGATGGAGGGAGTAGCAGGCAAGATTTTTCTATATGTGATAGCGCTATTATCACAAACAGATACAAAAATTCAGCATTTAACAAGAAATCTTGGACCATTAGGCCATTGACTTGTCCAATTTTAACCCAACTAGCTCCAAGCCTTCACCGTTATCATCATTTGTGTTTACTCTGTAAATGGGCATATGCTTGGCAGGAATTGCTTCGTACTCCCTCCGTCCGGAAATACTTGTCATCAAAATGAACAAAAGGAGGTGTATCTAGATGTATTTTAGTTCCAAATACATCCATTTTTATCCATTTTGATGACAAGTATTTTCGGACGGAGGGAGTAATAAGTACCTACACGCAAAGACTTTATCCCAGGTGATGGGCTAAACCAACAAATTCGCCCTTTTGCAAGTGTCCAGTGAGGGTGAAGGTTGATGTATTTAGCCGAGGGAATTTCTTAATATGCAACAGTCAAAATAAACAATTTTGGGAAGACGCTTGGATAGGGGATGCTCGGGTAGGCCATAAACACTATTAAGTAGCAAAAGAACATGTATGTGTCTTCTGTGTTAGAGGCGCGTCGGTTGGAACATTCATTTTCAACAAGCACTTTATTGGGGATAAGTGGATCGGTTAGGTTCATTTGCTCCAACTGTTGACGACGGACAACCTCCCTCTAGATGAAGAATCTTTCCGGTGGAAGCTCATCAACTTGGGTGCTTTTTTGTGTACGCTCGTGTTATAAACAATGGTTTGTCTTTAAAAAACAAATATGCCTGAAAGTTATAGTCTCGTTAAAAATAAAGGTTTGTATGTGGTTCTTATGCAAAAGTGTACTCCTAACCAAAGATAACTTGGCCAAACGAAGGTGGCAAGATTGTGATAAAAAATATGTGTCCAAGACGAAACAATTTAGCTTTTGTTTCAACATTACCCGTTTGCGATGCTCAGTGGAAGCATGGTAATACGGTTGATGGTGGCATGCGCAATTCGGTGGCCCGACAGGCAGCGGCTTGTAGTGGGACGTGCGCGCGGTGAGGCTCGACTAGTTGTACATGCAGGGATGTGTCACTGTTCAAATAGTGGGCTCGGGCGTCGCGTGGTAGTTGTGCATTGTACATGCTTGCGGTCGTGGACGCAGAAGTCGGACCGCACCGTCATATAGTTGAGGCTACGCATAGAGGGAGTCATGGGCCAAATGGACCATTTGGCCTACGATGCTTCCCAAGCTAGCATTGTACTAGCTCGGGCGAGGCGGCTTCTATCCTTGAACAAGTGTTATACTTCGCCTTTGGCTTTTTAGATATTTTTTGATTTACTTGGTTTTCTTTAAAAAAATATTATTTTCTAAAAGTTTGACCAGAAAGTTAGTTACATGCTTTTATAAATCTGTGAACATTTATTTAAAAAACATGATTTTCTTAAATTATGGCGTATTTAATAAATGTTCGCATTGTATTAAAAAAATTGAGAGTGTAATGAAAAAATTATGTTTGCCGAGGGTGGCAAGTTTAATTGGTGAGCATGACAAATCCGCCTCAATTCATGTTTATGCCAGAAAATTGCCATGCTCGTCAACTAAACTAGCCATCCTCACACCAACTTAAAATTCCATGAAAAATATTTGATTTTACCAACTTCTAAAAAAGTTCATCATATTTTTTAAATGTTCTATATATATTTAAAATAGTCTCATCATGTAGAAAAAAATTCATCAGGTATAAAAAATTTCAACATGTTTTGTTCAAAATGTTCACTGTATGAAAAAAAGTTCATGTATAAAAACGCTCAAAAAATATTAAATAAAAATAGAAAAATGTCACCATGTTTAAACAATGTTCCGAGTGTATTTTCAAAAATCTTCAAAACGAAAAGGCACATGAAAATGATTTTTTTAAATTAAAGAGAAATGATGAAAAATGTAAAAACGGAAAACTAACAAACTGGAATGTAAAACCAAATCAGTTCAAGAAATCTTCCGATTGAACGATTTATCGTCCGATTTATCGCTAATCTTAGGGTGACCGATAAGATTATGTCTTATCTTCGCCATTTATCGTTTGGACCAATTTATCGCTATGACATGGGATTTATCAGGAATCTACCGATAAATCGAGCCTATTCATAGCACTATGTTTGCAAAAACTATGTTTATTTGCGTTTTGTGGACCTTGTTATGGGATATGTACTGTCATCCTATTTTGTTCATCATTGTACATGGATTCAAAGGCTAGGAATCAAGGTAACACTTATTGTCCAATATTTTTTTGGTGTTGAATATAGCACATTTCAGTGTTGGGAACATGGGATTTGCAAAAAAAGATCGATTAATAGTCGATCGATAAAATTGATTAATCGACCGATCTCTAATCCATAGCTGACCGAGATGATAACGATAAGCGATATTCTTAACATATCGTAAACAGATAAACCAACAGGAAAACGCCACACTGCAGGAAAGCCCCCGACTGGGCCGGGCCCGATTTCCATCACTGTTGGCGTCAGTTGGATTTGCCTGGACGGAGAGCTACACATGCGTGCACGTTCGAGCACGTGAACGGCGCGACAGTATCTTGGGTAGGTTTGCGTGTGTGATTTGATCCTGATATGCACCCACCTCTCCAGTTACAAGAAATCAAATCATACATGATCTCCTACAGTAAAACACGCGGCCGCATCACCACCTCACCACGCCTTGCTCGCCTCGCCGCCGGCTATATAATAGTCCAGCCCCGGCCAATGCTGGAATTTTGTCTATTTTTCCAAAATTAATTTTAGAAATTTTTATAAATTCTAGAGGCTTATTTAACCCATTCATGCAAGGCAAGAGGTACTACTAAAGTTTAGTCCCACATTGCTAGTTTGGTGGAAATTGAACCTCCGTATAAGGATGATGTTTTCTCACATGTATGAGCATTTGAGCATCTCCAGCCGTTGGCCTCCCAGAGGCGCTAAAATTGGCGTGGGGGCTTTCGGGTCCCCAACCGCCGGCCCCAGGATCGCCCCCAGTAGACGCCTTTTTTATATATACTAGTAAGTGTGCACATGCAATGCACGTATCATATAGTTATGAAATAGAGAGAAAATTGGATCGCTGGAAGGGGAGCGGTGGCATAAGTGTCGAGGGAGGAGGATTGATTATTGCCGCGGCCATGCCTGTCGGTTTCCTTGGTATTTCTCAGCTACTTTTAGTGACTCCTTTGATTATGTTGGACTATTGTAGAAAAGATTATTGGGAATTTTTTTGTGTACAATCAATAATCAATAATTAGAAAACATGTCCGTGCTGGATGGAAGAGGCAAAAAAAATTCCAAGGTAAGACCTGAAGCTTCCTTGAACTGAAAGTTGGTTATGCAAGCAGTCGAAGTTAGGATCTAGTGTGTCATTTAGGACCTGAAGCTTCCTTGAACTGAATGTACGTGCTCGTATAGATCGCCGCCGTGTAGCATTGCAGGCCCACGTCGCCGTCGTTCGTTCCTTGGTACAAGAAGACCAGGTCAAATCATGAGTCGAGCCGTCCAAGACGACGAACACTCAAATAGGTGAACGAAAAGAAGGAAGTGATGGAAGTCAATGAACGATCGGAATCAAGGTCCGGGTTTGATCGATCATGAGATCCGAACAAACATGGAAAGGAGCGATTTGGTTTCCACGTTTGTCTCTGCCTACATGCGAATATGGTGTTGGAAATATGCCCTAGAGGCAATAATAAAAGGATTAGGTGAACGAAAAGAAGGAAGTGATGGAAGTCATTGAACGATCGGAATCAAGGTCCGGGTTTGATCGATCATGTGATCTGAACAAACATGGAAAGGAGCGATTTGGTTTCCACGTTTGTCTCTGCCTACATGCGAATATGGTGTTGGAAATATGCCCTAGAGGCAATAATAAAAGGATTATTATTATATTTCCTTGTTCATGATAATTGTCTCTTATTCATGCTTGAATTGTATTGTACGGAAACAGCGATACATGTGTGAATACATAGACCACAACATGTCCCTGGTAAGCCTCTAGTTACTAGCTCGTTGATCAACAGATGGTCAGGTTTCCTGACCATGGACATTGTATGTCATTGATAACGGGATCACATCAATAGGAGAATGATGTGATGGACAAGACCCAATCCTAAGCCTAGCACGAGATCGTATAGTTCGTAATGCTTAAGCTTTTCAGTGTCAAGTATTTGTTCCTTAGACCATGAGGTTGTGCAACTCCCGGATACCGTAGGAATACTTTGGGTGAGCCAAACGTCACAACGTAACTGGGTGGCTATAAAGATACGCAACGGGTATCTCTGAAAGTGTTTGTTGGGTTGGCACGAATCGAGACCGGGATTTGTCACTCCGTATGACGGAGAGGTATCTCTGGGCCCACTCGGTAAGACATCATCATAATGAGCTCAATGTGACTAAGGAGTTAGTCGCGGGATGATGGATTACTGAACGAGTAGAGAGACTTGCGATGACGAGATTGAACAAGGTATCGGTATACCGACGATCGAATCTCGGTCAAGTACCGTACCGATAGACAAAGGGAATAACATACGGGATTAAGTGAATCCTTGACATCGTGGTTCATCCGATGAGATCATCGAGGAACACGTGGGAACCAACATGGGTATCCAGATCCCGTTGTTGGTTATTGACCGGAGAGTCGTCTCGGTCATGTCTACGTGTCTCCCGAACCCGTAGGGTCTACACACTTAAGGTTCGGTGACGCTAGGGTTGTAGAGATATATGCATACGGAAACCCGAATGTTGTTCGAAGTCCCGGATGAGATCCCGGACGTCACGAGGAGTTCTGGAATGGTCCGGAGGTAAAGAATGATATATAGGAAGTCCAGTTTCGGCCATCGGGAGAGTTCCGGGGGTCACCGGTAGTGTACCGGGACCACCGGAAGGGTCCCAGGGGTCCACCGGGTGGGGCCACCCATCCCGGAGGGCCCCTTGGGCCATAAGGGGAGGGGGACCAGCCCCTAGTGGGCTGGCGCACACCCCATGGGCCTCCCCCCATGTGCCTAGGGTTGAAACCCTAGGGGTGGGGGCGCCCCCCTTTGGCTTGGGGGGCAAGATACCCCCCTTGGCCGCCGCCCCCCTAGGAGATTGGATCTCCTAGGGCCGGCGCCCCCCTGGACCCCCTATATATAGTGGGGGGGGGGAGAGAGGGCAGCCGCACCTCAGCCCCTGGCGCCTCTCCCCCCGTTACACCTCCTACTTCTCCCGCAGGGTCTCGGCGAAGCCCTGCAGCTTTTCCCGTTGCATCCACCACCACGCCGTCGTGCTGCTGGATCTCCGTCAACCTCTCGTCCCCCCTTGCTGGATCAAGAAGGTGGAGACGTCGTTGTACCGTACGTGTGTTGAACGCAGAGGTGCCGTCCGTTCGGCGCTGGGATTATCGATACTAGGATCACGACGAGTACGACTCCATCATCCACGTTCCTTCGAACGCTTCCGCACGCGATCTACAAATGGTATGTAGATGCACTCCTTTATGCTCGTTGCTAGATGAACTCCTTAGATTGATCTTGGTGAAGCGTAGAATTTTTTTGAATTCTGCTACGTTCCCCAACAGTGGCATCTGAGCTAGGTCTTTGCGTAGCATCTTGCACGAGTAGAACACAAACAAGTTGTGGGCGTTGATTTTGTTCAATTCTCTTGCCGTTACTAGTCCAATCTTGATTCGGCGGCATCGTGGGATGAAGCGGCCCTGACCGACCTTATACGTACGCTTACGTGAGACTGGTTCCACCGACTGACATGCACTAGTTGCATAAAGGTGGCTGGCGGGTGTTTGTCTCTCCTACTTTAGTCGGATCAGATTCGATGAAAAGGGTCCTTATGAAGGGTAAATAGAAATTGACATATCACATTGTGGTTTTGGCGTAGGTAAGAAACGTTCTTGCGAAAAACCTATAAAAGCCACGTAAAAACTTGCAACAACAATTAGAGGACGTCTAACTTGTTCTTGAAGCATGTGCTATATGATGTGATATGGCCAAGAAGATGTGATGAATGATATATGTGATGTATGAGATTGATCATGTTCTTGTAATAGGGAATCACGACTTGCATGTCGATGAAAATGACAACCGGCAGGAGTCATAGGAGTTGTCTTATTTATTGTATGACCTGCGTGTCACTGAATAACGCCATGTAATTACTTTACTTTATTGCTAAACGTTAGCCATAGTGGTAGAAGTAATAGTTGGCGAGACAACTTCATGAAGACACGATGATGGAGATCATGATGATGGAGATCATGGTGTCATGCCGGTGAAAAAGATGATCATGGTGCCCCGAAGATGGAGATCAAAGGAGCAAAATGATATTGGCCATATCATGTCACTTTATTTGATTGCATGTGATGTTTATCATGTTTATGCATCTTGTTTACTTAGAACGACGATAGTAAATAAGATGATCTCTCACTATTTTTTTTCCAAGAATTGTGTTCCCCCTAACTGTGCACCGTTGCTAAGGATCGTTGTTCCGAAGCACCACGTGATGATCGGGTGTGATAGGCTCTAACGTTCGCACACAACGGGTGTAAGCCAGATTTACACACGCAATACACTTAGGGTTCACTTGACGAGCCTAGCATGTACAGACATGGCCTCGGAACACGGAAGACCGAAAGGTCGGACATGAGTCGTATAGAAGATACGATCAACATGAAGATGTTCATCGTTGATGACTAGTCCGTCTCACGTGATGATCGGACACGGGCTAGTCGATTCGGATCATGTATCACTTAGATGACTAGAGAGATGTCAATCTGAGTGGGAGTTCATTAAATTTGATTAGATGAACTTAATTGTCATGAACTTAGTCTAAAACTTTACAATATGTCTTGTAGATCAAATGGCCCACGCTCAAGTTGCCCTCAACTTCAACGCGTTCCTAGAGAAAACCAAGCTGAAAGATGATGGTAGCAACTATACGGATTGGGTCCGTAACCTGAGAATTATCCTCATAGCCGCCAAGAGATCATATGTCCTTGAAGCACCGCTAGGTGATGCACCCGTTCTCCCGGCGACCCAAGACGTTATGAACACCTGGCAGTCGCGTTGTGATGATTACTCCCTGGTTCAGTGCGGCATGCTTTACAGCTTAGAGTCGGGTATGAGATGTTCCAAGAGCTGAAAATGGTTTTCCAAGCTCATGCCCGAGTCGAGAGATATGACGTCTCCGATGCATTCTACAGTTGTAAGATGGAGGAAAATAGTTCTGTCAGCGAGCACATACTCAAGTTGTCTGGGTTGCACAACCGCTTGTCTCAGTTGGGAATGAATCTCCCAGACGAAGCGGTCGTTGACAGAATCCTTCAGTCGCTCCCACCTAGCTACAAGAGCTTCGTGTTAAATTTCAATATGCAGGGGATGGAGAGGTCCATTCCCAAGGTGTATTCAATGCTGAAATCAGCGGAGGTGGATATCAAGAAAGAACATCAAGTGTTGATGGTCAATAAAACCACTAAGTTCAAGAAAGGCAAGGGTAAGAAGAACTTCAAGAAGGACGGCAAAGGAGTTGTCGCGCCCGGTAAGCCAGTTGCCGGGAAGAAGCCAAAAAATGGACCCAAGCCTGAAACTGAGTGTTTTCATTGCAAGGGAACGGGTCACTGGAAGCGGAACTGCCCCCAAATACTTAGTAGATAAGAAGGCCGGCAACGTCAAAGGTATATATGATATACATGTTATTGATGTGTACCTTACTAGCGCTCATAGTAGCTCCTGAGTATTTGATACCGGTGCAGTTGCTCACATTTGTAACTCAAAGCAGGAGCTGCGGAATAAGCGGAGACTGGCGAAGGACGAGGTGACGATGCGCGTCGGGAATGGTTCCAAGGTCGATGTGATCGCCGTCGGCACGCTGCCTTACATCTACCCTCGGGATTAGTTTTAAACCTTAATAATTGTTATTTAGTACCAGCTTTGAGCATGAACATTGTATCTGGATCTCGTTAGATACGAGATGGCTACTCATTTAAATCCAAGAATAATGGTTGTTCTATTTATATGAGAGATATGTTTTATGGTCATGCCTCGCTGGTCAATGGTTTATTTTTGATGAATCTCGAACGTGATGATACACATATTCATAGTGTGGATGCCAAAAGATGTAAAGTTGATAATGATAGTCCCACATACTTGTGGCATTGCTGCCTTGGTCATATTGGTGTCAAGCGTATGAAGAAGCTCCATGCAGATGGGCTTCTAGAGTCTCTTGATTATGAATCATTTGACACGTGCGAACCATGTCTTTTGGGCAAGATGACCAAGACTCCGTTCTCCGGAACAATGGAGCGAGCAACCAACTTATTGGAAATCATACATACCGATGTGTGCGGTCCAATGAGTGTTGATGCTCGCGGAGGCTATCGTTATGTTCTCACCCTCACAGATGACTTGAGTAGATATGGGTATGTCTACTTGATGAAGCACAAGTCTGAGACCTTTGAAAGGTTCAAGGAATTTCAGAATGAGGTTGAGAATCAACGTGACAGAAAAATAAAGTTCTTACGATCAGATCGTGGGGGTGAATATTTGAGTCATGAATTTGGCACGCACCTAAGGAACTGTGGAATTGTTTCACAATTGACACCGCCAGGAACACCTCAGCATAATGGTGTGCCCGAACGTCGAAATCGTACTTTGTTGGACATGGTGCGGTCTATGATGTCTCTCACCGACTTACCGCTATCTTTTTGGGGATTTGCTTTAGAGACTGCCGCATTCACTTTAAATAGGGCTCCGTCAAAATCCGTTGAGACGACACCTTATGAACTTTGGTTTGGCAAGAAACCTAAGTTGTCGTTTCTGAAAGTTTGGGGTTGCGATGCTTATGTCAAGAAACTTCAGCCTGAAAAGCTCGAACCCAAATCGGAAAAATGCGTCTTCATAGGATACCCAAAGGAAACAATTGGGTACACCTTGTACCTAAGATCTGAAGGCAAGATTTTTGTTGCCAAGAATGGATCCTTTCTGGAGAAAGAGTTTCTCTCGAAAGAAGTAAGTGGGAGGAAAGTAGAACTTGATGAGGTGACTGTCACCCTTCCCGAACCGGAAAGTAGCGCAGCGCGGGAAATTGTTCCCGAGGTGCCTACACCGACAAGGGAGGAGGTTAATGATGATGATCATGAAGATACAGATCAAGTTACTACTAAACTTCGAAGGTCCACAAGGACACATTCCGCACCAGAGTGGTACGGCAACCCTGTCTTGGAAATCATGTTGTTGGACAACGGTGAACCTTCGAACTATGAAGAAGCGATGGCGGGCCCGAACTCCAATAAATGGCTTGGAGCCATGAAATCCGAGATAGAATCCATGTATGAAAACAAAGTATGGACTTTGGTGGACTTGCCCGATGATAGGCACGCCATAGAAAACAAATGGATATTCAAGAAGAAGACAAACGCGGATGGTAATGTGACCATCTATAAGGCTTGGCTTGTTGTTAAAGGTTATCGACAAGTTCAAGGGATTGACTACGACGAGACTTTTTCTCCCGTAGCGATGCTAAAGTCCGTCCGAATCATGTTAGCAATTGCCGCATTCTATGATTATGAGATATGGCAAATGGACGTCAAAACAACATTCCCTAATGGCTTCCTCAAGGAAGAATTGTATATGATGCAGCCGGAAGGTTTTGTCGATCCAGAGAATGCTGACAAGATGTGCAAGCTCCAGCGCTCGATCTACGGGCTGGTGCAAGCATCTCGGAGTTGGAATATTCGTTTTAATGATGTGATCAAAGCGTTTGGCTTTATACAGACTTGGGGAGAAGCCTGTATTTACAAGAAAGTGAGTGGGAGCTCTGTAGCATTTCTCATATTATATGTGGATGACATACTGCTAATGGGAAATGATATAGAATTCTTGGAAAGCGTAAAGGCCTACTTGAATAAGAGTTTTTCAATGAAGGACCTTGGAGAAGCTACTTATATATTAGGCATCAAGATCTATAGAGATAGATCGAGACGCCTCATTGGTCTTTCACAAAGCACATACCTTGACAAGATATTGAAGAAGTTCAATATGGATCAGTCCAAGAAGGGGTTCTTGCCTGTTTTACAAGGTATGAGATTGAGCACGACTCAGTCCCCGACCACGGCAGAAGATAAAGAAAAGATGAGTGTCATCCCCTATGCCTCAGCCATAGGTTCTATTATGTATGCCATGTGTAGGATCGAAAGTATGTCTAGAGGGGGGTGATTAGACTACTTGTCAATATAAAAATTCTGCCTTTTGACAAAGAACAGTTTTTGGCAGATTCACAATTATGATCAAGTCAAGCATCACCCTACACATGCAATTCTAGAGTATAGGCAGCGGAAAGTAAATTGCACATGTAGTAAAGAGAGGTGGAGAAGAGCAAACGCAATTTTGGAGACGCGGTGATTTTTCCCGTGGTTCCGATAGGTGGCGCTATCGTACATCCACGTTGATGGAGACTTCAACCCACGGAGGGTAACGGCTGCGCGAGTCCACGGAGGGCTCCACCCACGAAGGGTCCACGAAGAAGCAACCTTGTCTATTCCATCATGGCCTACGCCCACGGTGGGCTAGCCTTACTCGGGGTAGATCTTCACGAAGTAGGCGATCTCCTTGCCCTTACAAACTTCTTGGTTCAACTCCACATCTCGACGACGGAGGCTCCCAAGCGACACCTAACCAATCTAGGAGGCACCACCCTCCAAAAGGTAATAGATGTTGTAGATGATGATGAACTCCTTGCTCTTGTGCTTCAAATGATAATCTCCCCAACACTCAACTCTCCTCACTGATTTGGCTGTGGTGGAAGAAAGGATTGAGTGGAAAGCAACTTGGGAAGGCTAGAGATCAAGCTTCATATGGTGGGAGTGGAGCAACTTGATCTCAACACAAGGGTAGGTAGTTCTCTTCTCAGAAATGTAAGGTAGGAGTGGTAGTTCTTTCTGATGGCTCTCTCCACGAATGAAGAGGGGGTGGAGGGGTATAAATAGCCTCCACACAAAATCCAACCGTTACACACATTTGAGCAATCTTGGTGGGACCGAAGTGGACAACTCGGTGAGACCGATAGTTCAAATAATGTGAACGTTGGGATTTTCGGTGGGACCGAATATACAATCTCGGTTAGTCCGATTCGTGCAATGACAAGAGCATGCCAGTTTCGGTGGGACCGACTTCATCATCTCGGTGACACCGATTTGATGACAGAAGGTTACAGAAACTTGGCAACTCATGTTTCGGTGAGACCGAGTTCAGAATCAGAAAATCCGAGTTTACTAGGGTTTGGCTTATGGCTGAGGTGGTTCATCTCGGTGTGACTGAGTTTGGAATATCGGTGGGACCGAGACTACTTATGAGTGTCTATGGCAGTGAAAGTTGCTGATAGTTTAGGAGATGTATCACTAAGCACTTGAGCAACCAGATCATCATCATAACCTCATCCCCTTTTAATAGTATTGGCTTTTCCTATGGACTCAATGTGATCTTGGATCACTAAACCAAAAATGGAGTCTTGAGCTTTTGCCAATGCTTGCCTTAGCATTTTGGGGGTCCACTTCTTCAGTCCTTGCCATACCCATATCACTGAACTCTCTGAAATGATTCTCAAGTAACTATTAGTTCAATGATATATATGTTGTTATTAATTACCAAAACCACCCGGGGATTAGTTGCACTTTCAATCTCCCCCTTTTTGGTAATTGATGACAACATATAGATCAAAGCTTCGACAAAGGATATAATCAATGAATAATATCGTCGCTTTGAGAAGTATGTGATAAGCAAGAGCTCCCCCTAAATTTGTGCATTATTTAAGATTTGCGTTTGAATGCAAATGCACAATCGATTAGGATCATGGGTCACTCTTCCATGTCACATACATCTTGGTGGAGCGCACAAAATGATAAGAATGAACAACATGCACCCAATCACCAAGACATGAGTAAATGGTCATACGAGATAGGAATGGCATATGATAAGCATTAAGCACACATTAAAGCATAGTACGACCAAGCACTCATTAAGGTAGAATCAAACGGAGTATCAAACACACTGAATGTCTCGAAAACCAAAAGTATCTCAAAGAAACCGCAAAAGAACGAAAGAGCAAAAGCGCAAAGACAACAACACTCTCTCTCTCGAAGCCCTATGATCTATACAATTTCTCCCCCTTTGGTAACAAGTTACCAAAAAGTTCGAAAAAGCATAGAGCTAAGCGTCACTGTGGACTCTGCTGGCGGCTCCCGTCTGGGTTGATGTCGGAGTGGATATGACAGCATCGGCGAAGACTTCAGCTGATGTCTGTGCTGGAGGAGTGGACACTGGAGCTGGAGCTGGAGTAGGAGCAACTGCTGGAACTGTGGGAGGTGCTGAAGCTGTAGTCCTGGTGTCAGTCACTGGAATAGCAGCTGATCGGGATCCTTTGGGAACCGGAGCAGTCTGTCGATGAGAATCCTGGACTAAGTCATCCTGCAACTCACGCATAAGCTCTGCCTTGTCCTGCTTTGCTTCCTCAATGTCTGCCTCGAGCTTGTTGACGGTCACTTGTACTTCAGTCAGCTTCACGTCCAGAGCGTGGATCTTCTCGTCAACAATCCTCTCTAAGCTCTCCTGAGACTGTTCAATGCTGGCCAGGCGTTGTTCAATCCTTTGAGTAGCTTCAAGAATTTGCTCTCCGAAACTCTTTGGTTTAGCTGCTGCTGCTGCTGCTGCTTCCTTGTCAGCTTTGGCTTCTGAGGAGGAGGCTGGGGTGCTTCCTCATCCTCATCCTCTACTGCTGCATCTGCATGAGGATCAATATACATATCTGCTCTAGCTCCTGACACGTGCACTATCCTCTTTCTCTTGATGGTTTTCTTCACTTTGCTTGCAGCTGCCTCTCCCAAATTCAGCTTCTTAGCAACAGTTGACTGCTTGACTTTGCTGGTGCCCTTCTTAGATTGTTGATCTTGTTGCTCTTTGGCAACAACCTTCCTTTTAGGCTTTGAGGTCACCTCTTCCTCAACAACAAAATCTGAATCCTCATCATCTGAATTCCTCTTCTTTCTAGCTCTGGTGGCTGCAGGAGGCATGCCACTTGGTGTACTCCTCTCACCATCATCAGATGAGCTACTAGGATCAGGACTAGTGCCTGCCTCTGGAATGTCTGCAATGGGTGTCTCTGACCTGTTCTCACTGTCACTGGCATCTGACATGGCTGACAACCTGTGAATAGATAAGGTGTAGGCAGAGAAGAAGAGTCATCACAAACTGCAGAAGTTTTTGCAAAAAATGAGTTCAAATTCTAGTATTAAGTTTTCACAGAAGACATTTCGGTCAGACCGAGTTTAAGGTTCGGTGAATCCGAAGTGTTAAACAGGAGCTTGGCACACCACTTTCGGTTTGACCGAAGTGGGTTTCGGTCCTGCCGAAAACACTAGGGTTTCACAGAATCTTCATTTCGGTCACACCGATTTTGCACAACTCGGTTGGACCGAAGGGTGCAGTGCAATGGCCATATGCCAAATCGGTCATACCGAAAATATAAAATCGGTCTCACGGAGATGTGTTCCGCGGAAACCTAACCCTAAAACTTTTACTAGAATCTAGTTCAAACGGACCAATCTGGTGTACAGGAGGATTTCAATCATGGCAAGATACTAGGCAATCCAAACGTGCATTGAATCGGAGATGGGAGCACGAGTGGGATCAAAACTCACCCTAACTTGGTGGAGTTTTTCTACGGCGGCAACGTCGCGAAGGAGATGGCCGTTGACGGCGACGGAGACCTGCGGCGAGGGCGCACAGGCGACGACGGCGACGATCCGGAGACCAAGGCGACGACAGCAAGGGGTGTGGGGGCGAAACGTTTGAAGGAGGAATCAACGCGTGCGGCCCTCGGAATATATACCCCTTCGCTGTCGGTGGGACCGAGTTGTAAAACTCGGTGGCACCGAGATGGATAACTGCTAGGCAGTTATGCACTTCGGTCACGCCGAAAATCACAACTCGGTTTCACCGAGATGAAAACCTAGATCAGTCTAAATGCTTTCGGTTCGACTGAGTTTGAGTGAGTTGGTCTGACCGAAATCAATTAGAAGGTTTTGGAAATTAGCCCTTGACGGATCGGTGGCTCCGAGTGCTCCTCACCCGGAGGGTCCGAAAATGACTTGTTCAAAATTTGTGATGTAAGCATGAATAGAATTTGAGACAAGAAAGCATAGATAGCTAGGGGAGGTACTTAGGCATTCTTGTCCATCCATTTGGTCAGAAAAATCAAAACGACCAAAACAACAAATGGATGTCCTCGAATGGATAAAATCATGCATCCAACATGCTCACACAATAAGATAGCAAATGAAATATGTGTCAAACATGCACAGCCAAAACTCTAGCAATTAACACACAATTTGTCGATGACTAGGTCATCTTTATATGAGTATATTGACTTAGGAGCCAAATGAGAACATTTGATCATAGGTCATACTCATCGTTTAAGCACAAGTGGGGTTACCACTTTTACATAAAGCATTGATGTGTTCACATCATTTGAAGATGCTTTAGCTCAATTTTTAGAGCAAAGCTCCCCCTAGATGTGAGAACCCCTTTTAAAGGGTCAAACTAACCTTGGGTTGTCGTAGAAGACTTCATGTAGATGTTGAAGATGTGGATGCTCAATGTTGATGGAGATCATCAAGAGTTGGGAGCTATCCTTTGGATTCGGGCACTTTCAATACCTACATGGGTTAGTCCCACAAGGAACAAACAAGGATATCCATGGACATAGATTGAAGTTCACAATAGATGATGTCCATGAAAGCAATGATTACCTTGTCCCTTGACTTACCAACAAGAGGGTTTGTGACTCCATGAACTAGTGCACGATGTGGAAGTTGATTGCACAAGCCTTTGCCCAAATGAATGTGAGTGAAGTATGTTGGCGGAGTCACCCTCAAGAACTTTCTAGTTCTTCTTCTTCGGGATCCACATCATCTTGATGGGAATCCTTGGGGTTGTAGTTGAGCTTGACGAAGTAGAACTTGACGTTTCCTTGGGAACCCACTTGACCATGGCTTGAGGTGCTTCAACAAATGCATCAATCTCCTCTTGAAGCTTGTCCTTGTCTTTTAGCTTGTGGTCTTGTGGTGGAAGGTCATCTTGAGCTTGTTCCACATTGGAAGAAGTAGGATCATACTTCTCCTTTTGAGGAACAAACTGTGGAGTAGGATATTGACCTTCTTCCCACTCAACACCTTCGGCGTTGAACTTTCGCTCAAAACCAATTCCTTGATTCTTCCGGTGCCTTCCTTGCTTGCGAACAATTTCCTCAAAGTTCTTGCTTCCGGCAAGGCTCTTGTAGACACCTTTCTCTATGATCCCTTTCAATAAACTATTCTCTTGCTCAAGTGTAACTTGGCTTGAAACATTGTTAGTGGAATCAAGAGAACTACTAGAAGCAACAACATTGGATTTAGCATGGTTATTGTTACTGCTAGAGGAAGAATTTTTCTTATGCTTGTCATGCTTAGTCTTAATGGGTGGAAAGAAATTAGACAAGAGAAGTCGTTTGGCAAGATATGAAGAACTCTTCTTTCGAAGATCGTCATTGATTGCTTTTAGAAACTCATGTTCTTGCTCTAGAGTGAGCTTCTCGAAGCGTAGCTTCTCATGAGATCTTAGGAGCTCTCTATGATCTTCTTGAGTTGTTTCATGAGCTAACTTAAGAGTGTTTAGTTCTTTAGTTAGACGCTCAATCTCCTTCATAGCATTGTCATTCGACTCTTCTCGACTATAAATACTACTAGCATGTTCATCGTTACTAGGCTCACTGGATTTATCATGCAAGAGCTCATCTTCACCAAGCAAGTCATCCTCATCACTATCGAAGTCAATGAATTCAGGGTGTGATACCTTGGGGCCTTTAGCCATGAAGCATCTTCCAATTCCCTCATTTGGTGAATCAAATAAGTCGTAGGAGTTGGAGTTGGAGGATACGAGAGCAAGACCGGCAACACCTTCATCTTGACTGTAGTCGGAGTCGGAGTGATAGCTTCCTTCGGATTGACTGTCGGAGTCGGAGCCGGAGACCCATTCACCTACATGAACTTGATGTTTTCTTCTTGTGTAGCTCCTTGATGACTTGTCTTTCCTCTCCGAATCCTTGCTTCTCCGAGAGGGTCTTCGTTCATAACGATCATCTCTACTCCTTCTCTCTTTCCGAGGTGACTCATCTCTTGAGCTTCTTCTTCTTGGAGATTCTTCTCTTCTCTTGTGGGGAGCCATACACTCATTTGAGTAGTGTCCGGGTCTTCCACAATTGTAGCAGTATCGATCACGACTAGAAGATCTCTTTTCATCATAAGATCTAGACTTTGAGCTTCTCTCTTTGCCTCTATTCTTGTAGAATTTGTTGAAGTTCTTGACCATTAGGCTTATCTCTTCATTGGAAACTAACTTGTCACTTGAGGTTGTGGGAGCATCACTTGTAGCTTTGTAAGCACCACTTGACTTGTTGTGAAGCTCTTCCTTATCCTTAAGTGTCATCTCATGAGCAACAATTCTTCCAATGACTTCGGTTGGCTTGAGAGTCTTGTAGTTTGGCATCATTTGGATCAAAGTGCACACGGTGTCATACTTTCCATCCAAAGCTCTGAGAATCTTCTTTTTGATGAATCGGTCGGTCATTTCTTCGCTTCCTAAGCCGGCAATCTCATTTGTGATGAGAGCAAGCCTAGAGTACATTTCAGCGACTCCTTCACCATCCTTCATCTTGAACTTGTCAAGTTGACCTTGAAGAATATCTAGCTTTGATTCCTTCACGGACTCGGTACCTTCGTGCATTTCAACCAAAGTATCCCAAATCTCTTTTGCATTCTCAAGACGGCTGATTTTGTTGAACTCCTCGGGACACAAGGCATTGAAGAGAATGTCACAAGCTTGAGCATTGTTTTGCAACATCCGCAATTCTTCCGGTGTAGCTTCGCGATCCGGAACTTTTCCTTCCTCGAAGAATTCACCTTGCATACCAACACAAATAATGCCCCATGCGGCTGGTTTATGACCAAGAATATGCATTTTCATTTTATGCATCCAACTAGCAAAATTTGTACCATCAAAGTAAGGACCTCAACGAAAATTACCCTCACTAGACGCCATACTCTCCTAGGTTGTGAAACCAAGCTTATGGAGTCCAATGCAATGGAAACCAATACAATGGAGACCAAAGCTTTGATACCACTTGTAGGATCAAAAGTATGTCTA
>LR738710.1:115740901-115775060 GCA_902687465.1 Secale cereale
GGGGGGGGGGGGGGGGGAGAGGGCAGCCGCACCTCAGCCCCTGGCGCCTCTCCCCCCGTTACACGTCCTACTCCTCCCGCAGGGTCTCGGCGAAGCCCTGCAACTTTTCCCGTTGCATCCACCACCACGCCGTCGTGCTGCTGGATCTCCATCAACCTCTCCTCCCCCCTTGCTGGATCAAGTAGGTGGAGACGTCGCTGTACCGTACGTGTGTTGAACGCGGAGGTGCCGTCCGTTCGGCGCTGGGATCATCAGTGACGAGGATCACGACGAGTACGACTCCATCATCCACGTTCCTTCGAACGCTTCCGCACGCGATCTAAAAAAGGGTATGTAGATGCACTCCTTTATGCTCGTTGCTAGATGAACTCCTTAGATTGATCTTGGTGAAGCATAGAATTTTTTTGAATTCTGCTACGTTCCCCAACATATGGGCCATGCATTTTTCTTATTTCCTTCTATGTATGCAGTACATAAGGCTCGGTTTAAAAAAAAATGATGGCGTAGATCATGGTAATTATTGCTAATTGATATTTTTTCTTCTATGTATGCAGCACACAAGGCTGAGTTTCAAAAAAAATATGATGGCGTAGATCATGGTAATTCTTACTAATTGATATGATTAAAATAGGCCTAGTTTGGAGCGAGATCGTGGTAATTATTGTGAAATAATGATGGCATAGATCATGGTAATTATTGCTAATTGATTATGGTAAATGATGTGATACAACATTGAGGCAATCTGGTCCATTAAGAGATGTCAAATGTATGGCTGAAGTGTAATGTTCCTGACACAACTCGATTGTTTAATAGTAGTGGAGAAAAAGGAAATTCGGCTAAAGTTCGGCAAACTAGGCAAAGAATCGGCTAAAATTCTGTGAACATGACATTTATATCATAGTTTTTATTACATAGCAAACTGAATGCCATTCTACGGGGCAAAGAACGCGACAAAGTCGCCGACGTCGCCGTCGTTCAAGTCGGCCTTCTCCTCCTTGACGCGTCCGCCCCTGCTGGACCCCTGCCCGGCGTTGCCCTGGCGAACCGGTGCCGGCGGTGCGCCATTGTCGCTGTCGTCGTCGAGGACGACGACACCTGACTCGTCGGGGCCACGATGCCGGGCGGCGAGCTCTTCGTAGGCGCGGCACTGGCGCTCCATCTCCATTCGCGCCCAGTCGTCGCGCGTCCACTTCAAGGCCGCCTGAAAGAACATGCGGTGCCCCCATGTTTGGTTTTGGTAATTGATGACAATCTCTATGGACTAATTGTTGCCTTGTGTTATATTTGAAGGGTTTGTCCATAGGCTTTTCTTGGAGTCCATTTGTTGGTTTCAAGGAGAGTTTGTGATGACCAAGGTGCTATTAAGGAATCATCCAAAGATTGGTCTTGTGAGGGTTGAACTTATTGCAAGCATGTCTTGAAGAAGAAGAGTGTATGATCATTCATGTTTACCTTCAAGACATCATCCAAATGAAGAGAGTTGGATATATTCAAGGTTGATTAAGACTAAGTCAAAGAGTGAATCAAATTAATCAACACACAAAGCGTAGAAGATGTACCAAGAGGGATCAAGTGATCCCATGATATGGTAAGCATTGTCCATTACGCTTTGTGTACTAACCCATGGCCTACGTGAGAGTTCGTTGTGGGTTAGGTTTGTTTCCATGGGCTTGCGTCAAGAAAAAGATATTATACAACCCATGGAGGATGACATCAAGCGGTGATTGTCATCAAGATTGCGGTATGCAAGTTCAAGTGGAGCATCATGAAGAGATCAAGAGCTTGAAGCTTGCCGTCCATTTGGTGACAATGAACTTGTGAAGATGTGCCAAAGAGTGGCTCACCCATAGTGGAGTATGGGGGAGCAATCTACTAGTCTTTAGCGAGCCAACGCAATCAAGAAAGATGGTCCAACTTGAGGGAGTCAAGATCGTCATCATCCAGCTCAAGTGGACTATGTGCAAGGCAAAGGTTTGCCCTTGATAGGTTTTCTATTTTACCGGTCTCATGGTAGTTGTGGGAGACCGGGTTATAGGATCGATTGTCCTACTATCAAGGGGGGCTCTCGATGAGTAGCTTGATCATATCGTTCATAGAGAGCTCAAACCATTGCATCCTTGCATCATCTATCTTGGTTCTTGTTTGGTTCTTCTCCTTGTGAGATTTGGATCTTATGGTCATCTTCATGACAAGCTCGACTTCATCGAAAACCGATTTCTTATGCTTCTTCTTTTGTGTTTTCGGTGTTGGAGTTTTTACCGGTCTTAATTGAGAAAGGGCTCTCACCATTTTATTTTGGATATTTTCTCAATTGATATTTCTTGATATTTCTATCAAGATTGTGTTTGCTCTTGTCCTTAGCTTTCCAACAAACTTGATTTCGTCGAATTCGAAGTTCGTATGCGAAAGTTGTGGCTTGTTGTACCGCCCCAAAGAGAGGTTGTACCGGTTGACCGGTACAACCGGTGTTTGGAGCGGTAGTACCGGTCCAGAATTGGTCTGAAGATTGTACCGGCCATGTACCGCTCTACCACCGGAATAGTTTCTGTTTTGGAGCGGTTCTTGGGCGGTTGTTGACCGGTTGTACCGGTTAGTTTAGTTTAACCCGTACTACCGGTTCCCCGGGCTGTTGTACCGCTTAGTGCTTTTTCGTACAGGTTGGTTTTTCCTCTGCCTTGACCGGTTGTACCGGTTCGTGCACCGATTGTACCGGTCCAACAGTTTTCTGCACATAACGGGCAGATTCGTGGGGACCTATAAAAGGGGATCTTCTTCCCCATTGGACCTCATCCTCTGAGCTCGTGTTCTTCCTCCATTGTTGACCTTCTTCGAGCTTGTTATCTCTCAATCCCTCCATGGATTCTTGCTAGTTTTTGGGGGAAAAGAGAGAGGAGATCTAGATCCACATTTCCACCAATCACTTTCTCCTCTAGGTGAGGGGAATCCCTTGGATCTAGATCTTGGAGTTCTTGGTGTTCTCCTTCTTGTTCTTCCTCTCATTTCCCTCCCTAGTAGTAGTTTCTTCGGTGGGATTAGGGAGAGAAGGACTTGGGCACTCCGTGTGCCCTTGCCATTGCATTTGGTGCATCTGTTTGAGTTCTCCACGGTGATACGTGGAAGTTACAAGTTGAGAAGCTTATTACTCTTGGGTGCTTGGTACCCTTGAGCTTGTTCCTCTTGGGTGCTTGGGTGCCCTAGACGGTTGTGGTCACCTCGAAGCCATATTCCATTGTGGTGAAGCTTCGTGGTGTCGTTGGGGAGATAGCCCAACCTTGTGGTGTTCGGAGCTCAATCATTGTGGTGCAAAGCTCCGGGCATGTGTCGGGGTCTCCAATTAGGTTGTGGAGATCGCCTCGAGCATTTTGTACGGGTTCTGTGACCGCCCCCAAGGGTTGCCATTTGTACGGGTTCGGTGACCGCCCTCAAGGGTCCCTTAGTGGAATCATGACATCTTGCATTGTGCGAGGGCGTGAGGAGATTACGGTGGCCCTAGTGGCTTCTTGGGGAGCGTTGTGCCTCCACACTACTCCAAACGGAGATTAGCATCCGCAAGGGTGTGAACTTCGGGATACATCGTCGTCTCCACGTTCCTCGGTTATCTCTTACCCGAGCCCTTTACTTATGCACTATACTTTGTGATAGCCATATTGTTTCTTGTCATATATCTTGTTATCACCTAGTTGATTATCTTGCTTAGTTAGCATAAGTTGTTGGTGCACATAGGTGAGCCTAGTTGTTGTAGGTTTTGTTCTTGACAAATTAACCACTAGGTTTATTCCGCATTTGAGCCTAAACCGTAATTATTTTAAAGCGTCTATTCACCCCCCTCTAGGCGACATCCACGATCTTTCAATTGGTATCAGAGCCTCGTCTCTCTTTATAGGGCTTAACCGCCTAGAGAGTAAGGATGTCGACTAGGGGTTTATGTTTATTTGACACTCTTAGTTTCAATGGCACAAATTTTGATGTTTGGGTAATTTGCATGCTTAATCTCTTTAGGGTCATGGGCCCAAATTTAGAGCGAATTGTAGATATGGGTTTTTCTCCTCCAAAGGATCCACAAAGATTATCTTTAGAGGATGAGAAAAACTCTTATCTCAATGCTCAAGCTTCTAATGTGCTTTTTGATGCTTTGAGCAATGTAGTTATATTTCAACTCATGCCATTCCGGGATGCTCATGAGTTGTGGACAAAGCTTCAAGATAAATATGGTGTGTCCAAGAATTGTGGGAATGATTGTTCTCCCTCCACCTCCGACCGTGTTGTCTTCTCAACTTCTTCTACTTCACCTACATGTGGTTTGCCACAAGGTAATGATATGGTGAGTAGTGTTGGTCATTGCAATGATGATATTATGCTTATTGTGGATGATCCTTCATCACTATCTTATTGCAATGCATATTCTTTGGACTTTAACACTTCGAGCACCCTACATGTTTCACATGCTTGTGTTGATAGTCCTTGCATGTCATGTAGAAATTGCTAGACTAAAACTCATGATGATATGCTTGCTATATCTTGTTGCCATGATAAAAATGCATCTATTTCCCCGAATTGTTATGCTAACAATGTAGAGGAAACCCAACACCCCACAGAACAAGATGTAGTCTTGAATGGTGCTTCAAGGGATCCTACATCATAATCTATTGCGTTTTGCCTTATGGCTAAGGCTTCAAAGGTATCTCTCACTTTGAATCCCAATATATCTTGTGATGATAGTGATGATGACAATGATGATGATGTTGATAATGATGAAGAGAATGATAATGTTGCCTCCTTAAAAATTAAGGGGGAATGATTTTTAAAGCTCTTCATAAGAATAAAATGGCTCGTTCCAACTTCATGGAAATCATGTCTATTGCCATTGAGGGCAAGAAATATATAGAGGAGTTGGAATCTCATCTAGAGGAGCATGAAGTCACCATTGAGAAAATGGAAAGTCATGAGCGTGATTACGCTAATGAGATCGCCGACCTCTTGCAAGCTCTTGAACTTGAACAAACCACCAAGGAATCTCTTGAGGAGACTTTTGCTCTAGAACTATCTAGAATAAAGGAATCCCATGATACAACTCTTGAGGTGGCTAATGATTTTGAAACTAAAAATGAGAAGCTTGAAGTTGCACATGCTAAACTCCTTGAGGATTTTGAGCACCTCGAAAATGGCTCAAGGGTCATTAAGAGTGAGCTCATCAAACTCACCGAGTCTCAAGCTCATCTTAAAGCTTCATATTCTAAAGAGCTTGGCAAGTTGCCTTGTCCTCTTGCTATTATTGATGATGCTTGTGCTACTAACTCTATTTCTAGTGAAGCATCCATTTTCAAGGAGAATGTTGAGCTAAGGGCTCAACTTGAGTTGCTATCTGGCAATTATGGGAAATTGGAAGAAAGTCATGTAAAGCTCACAAGCTCTCATGATGATCTTATAGTATCCCATAATGTGCTAAAGATAGCTCATGAGGCTATGAGTATCAAGGTAACATCTAGTGAGCCTCATGTGGATACTAGCACTACTTCAAGTCAAAATGCTATCTTGCCATGTGCTAGTCCTCGTAATTCATCTACTCACAATGTTAGTACATTTTGTGACGAATTGCTCTCCTTGCCTTGTTGCTCTAACAATGAAGCTTATACTTCCTCTAGTACTTTTGTTGATACTAACCATGTAGAAGAAATCAAAGAGCTCAAGGCCCAAGTCACTTCTTTGAAGAAAGATTTGGAAAAGTGTCATGAAGGGAAGTCCACACTCAACAATATCTTGAGTGTGCAAAAATCCCCCAATGACAAAGGTGGACTTGGATTCAACTCCAACAAGAAGAAAAGGTCCAAGATCATTAACAAGAATAAGGGCCAAGAACAACTCAAGAATTCGGCCAAGATTATTTGCTTCAAGTGCAAAATTGAAGGGCATCATGTTAGATCTTGCCCATTGAAGAAGAAGGCCATTAGTGACAAGTAACAAGGGAAGAGGCCACAAGTTCAATCTCGTGCTCAACCACAAGTTGGAGAAAGGCCGGTTCCCAAGAAGACTCATGGTAATGCTTCTCATTTTGAGGAATCAAATGAGAAGAAAGTGAAGAGTAGATGTTGCTACTTATCTCGTGAGAAGGGTCACCTTGCTTCTTCATGCACTAGTGGTAACTTATCCAACCCAATTATTATTGATGATGTCTATTCTCTTGGGAATGATAAGGTTGGCAATGTGTTTGTCAAGTTTCTTGGGACTCAAAGTGGTGTCAAGAAAAGAACCATTTGGGTAGCCAAGCCTATTGTGACTAACCTCTTAGGACCCAACTTGGTTGGGGACCAACTAGCTCAAACTTGATCAATAGGTGTTTTGGAGGACATTGGAGACTTGGCTACATTATGAAGAATTAAGGGGTCTTCATCATTCATATTGTCTCAAGCCAAGTCATTCGGATTATCAAGTTTCTATCTTATATCCAATGTTCCTCCTTGCGGTAACTATGCTTAAATTGTTTACATTGAAAGTTACTTGCCCCTTTGCATGTTTTGCTTTTGTTCCTTGCATGTGTTTGTATATGTTGTGCGTCCAATTTGTGTATCTTGAGAAATCAAGTATGTGTATATTGGTTTGCACGTCATGTATGTGTGTGTCGTGCGTTGAGCCTTTGTGCTTCTTACTTTTATCTTAGTGGCTCTTGTGAGAGATTAATGGAACATCCCATTCTGGGGGAGTGATGTGCATTGTGCACCTCACAATCCTATAAATGTATGTACATGAGGAATACCATCTAGTATTGATATTACAAGATTATCTAGTCTCTATGTGGTATGTCTTCTCATGAGAAAGTCAAATTCTAAATGTTCCATTAATTATCTCTTGTTGGTTCTCTTTTGCATCTTGGTAAGTTTTTCATTGGTATCACATTATGGGGGAATAATATTCTATGTGCATATTACAAGCCTAGAAAATGTGTAAATTTGAGATATTGTCACCTAGAGTTGATAGTATAAATTATGTTGTTCCTTGGTGGCATGTTAGCTCTACAAGTTGCATCTTGCTTGTGTTCGGTGTGAAGATGATGTTGGATATCATTGCTATCTATCACCGGGAATTATTTCCATATACCTCTTGTCTTTGACAATTGGTAATTATTTATGTGGTGGAAATTATTGATCATCTTTACATTGTCTTTTGGTTTTATTTGTCTTATCTCTTGCCAAGTTTGTGTCAACTCCCATTTCCTTCCATGCCACTTGTGGATCTCGTGTTTTATTGTTTTTGTCGAATGTTTTCTAGATATAGTGAAAGTGGTGATCCCACCTTGTGCATTTTGTACTCGAATGCAAATTCTCTTTAAATGCACAATTCGTGCGGGAGCTATCCTATTTTCGATAGAACACTCATCTTGTGATCCATATCAAGTGTGTGTTGATGGAAGGCAAGCCGTTTCTTTTTGGTACTTGTGCCATCATGAAACTTTGTAGATGGGTTGGTTTGTTTAGAACCATCCTCTCTTTTGGGAGTCCGATATCTTTCCTTTTGCGTATATCAATGGATATCTCATTCCTTGATGTATCTTCTAATAGATATCTTCTAAGTGATGATTTCTCCATTTGGTATCCTATTTTCACTTGGTATTTCTTTTTCATTTTGTTTCGTTTCTTGAAAGTCTTGAGCATGCATATTTCCTTCATATATTTTCTTTGGCATGCTTTCTTTCTTTAACCCAATATATAAGGGAAACTCCACCTAGTCTCAATTTGGATGAGATGTGCATGAAATTCATTTTCATATATAAATGCACATATGTTTGTGGAGTTTTTCCTATGTATTGGTGTTTCTAACTCTTTGGTCCCAATGAGTTGGGTACCATTTTGTTTGTGTTGGTGTTCTAGGAACAATTGGAGATGCATTGGATGCTTGGCTCATTCAAAAGGAAGGTGGTGTCACCATGTGCTTATTGGAGTCAAGCTAGGATGATCAATGAACTACTATCTACCTTCAATTGGTATCTAATACATCCTTCCAATGGTATCTCGGTAACAAGTATCACCATCTACTTCATGCACACATTTCTTGCACCAACCTTGTGTAGGTTGTATCATGTCATGTTAGTCATTCCTTCGTATGATACTTGTTTCCTTTCTCAAAGCATCCCAACAATGATCTCTTGTTGCTAGTTGTGATGTCTTTGATGCTCGTGTGGTTGGAACTCATTTATATACAATAAGAACATATTTAGCCATGTGCTATGCCTTCAAGCAAATATCTTATTGGTATATTTATCACTTTCTTGGGGATATCTTATTCATTCCTTTTTGCAACAATTTCGTGTGTACATCCTTCTTTGTGGATTGATATCATCATGATCTTCATCTATCTAGAATCTTATACACTTAAGAGAAGTTGCATATCTATTTGATATCCCCTTCTTTCACGTCCACCTTTTCGTTCCTGTTTTATTTCTTTGGTGGCTCCGTGAAGGTGTGTGTCTAGAGTGCGGATCTTATATTGTTGCATCTTGATGCACTCTTTTGTAGTGAAGATCATTTTTTTCTCTTGCTTGTCTTGACGAGGCTTTTGCCATTTCTATTGGTATCCCTCTTCATGACAAAGCTACCCTTTTTATATCTTCACCACAGGTTGTCACAAGCATAGGTTATTTATATGATTAGTAGCGAGCTTGTGAACCCAATTGCTGTTGTGTGTGGGAATGATAGGCCTTGCACTATGTATCTCATTCATTCAAGAGTATATTGATGCTTAATGTTCATCCATAAATTAATCTTCTCAAGTGCTTTGCCATGACGCACACACATCTTTTTGGTTGAGCCTACTCTTAAGTTGACTCTTTTATATATTCCTCAACCAGTTGTTTGTTGCAAGTGCTAGGCTTTGTTTCCTTCATGCTCACTTGCACTTGGTGTGAGTGTCTATTGATCTTGGGGGAGTGATGATCCTATTTTGTGCACTTGGTGTCCTAATGAAAATATTCTAAGGAGTGCATAAATTATGGGGAGCTTCACTAGTGTCTTTAGAACACTCCGTTGCTATGTCGTGAGGTTCTATTGATCTAGGGGGAGCGACGATCCTATTTTGTGCTCGTTGTATCCAAATACAAAACTAAATTGTGCACAAAACATGGGGAGCTTTTCTAGTTTCTCTAGGACACTCCTTTGCTCATATCACAATATATTTTATTCTTGTGGCTAGTAGGATCATTGGTCTAGTTGGTTCAATTGGTATCTTTTGATAGCTTGCTTCAATTGGTATCGTTTGATTGCTTGATTGCGTGTCTATCTCTTTGTTATGTCTTTGTGGCATATCATTCTTTTGCAATCTTTGGGCCTCAATATAGTTTGTCTTCCTCCAAGTATTTACCGTTGGATATGTGTATTGCATTCCACTCTCTAGTTGAGAAATATACAATTTATGGAGGAAAACAATTTATATTGGCCTTCTAAGCCTTTCGCCCATTTTGGTAATCGATGCCAATGGGGGAGAAGTTTCACAGAGTTTTGTGAGGAAGTTTAGAGAGTTGTTTTCCTCTCTTCTTGCTTTGGTTTTTTTACTAAGCTTTTGCATCTCATGTGCATACATTATTGTTGCATGGTATGGTGATGCATAATTCCTTATATAAACTTGCTTGAAAGTGATTGTCATCAATTACCAAAATGGGGGAGATTGAAAGAACATGCGGTGCCCCCATGTTTGGTTTTGGTAATTGATGACAATATCTATGGACTAATTGTTGCCTTGAGTTATATTTGAAGAGTTTGTCCATAGGCTTTTCTTGGAGTCCATTCGTTGGTTTCAAGGAGAGTTTGTGATAACCAAGGTGCTATTAAGGAATCATCCAAAGATTGGTCTTGTGAGGGTTGAACTTATTGCAAGCATGTCTTGAAGAAGAAGAGTGTGTGATCATTCATGTTTACCTTCAAGACATCATCCAAATGAAGAGAGTTGGAAAGATTCAAGCTTGATTAAGACTAAGGCAAAGAGTGAATCAAGTTAATCAACACACAAAGCGTAGAAGATGTACCAAGAGGGATCAAGTGATCCCATGGTATGGTAAGCATTGTCCATTATGCTTTGTGTACTAACCCATGGCCTACGTGAGATTTCGTTGTGGGTTAGGTTAGTTTCCATGGGCTTGCGTCAAGAAAAAGATATTATACAACCCATGGAGGATGACATCAAGCGGTGATTGTCATCAAGATTGCGGTATGCAAGTTCAAGTGGAGCATCACGAAGAGATCAAGTGCTTGAAGCTTGCCGACCATTGTGGTGACAATGGACTTGTGAAGATGTGCCAAAGAGTGGCTCACCCATAGTGGAGTATGGGGGAGCAATCTACTAGTCTTTAGCGAGCCAACGCAATCAAGAAAGATGGTCCAACTTGAGGGAGTCAAGATCGTCATCATCCAGCTCAAGTGGACTATGTGCAAGGCAAAGGTTTGGCCTTGATAGGTTTTCTATTTTACCGGTCTCATGGTAGTTGTGGGAGACCGGGTTATAGGATCGATTGTCCTACTATCAAGGGGGGCTCTCGATGAGTAGCTTGATCATATCGTTCGTAGAGAGCTCAAACCATTGCATCCTTGCATCATCTATCTTGGTTCTTTTTTGGTTCTTCTCCTTGTGAGATTTGGATCTTATGGTTTTCTTCATGACAAGCTCGACTTCATCGAAAATCGATTTCTTATGCTTCTTATTTCGTGTTTTCGGTGTTGGAGTTTATACCGGTCTTAATTGAGAAAGGGTTCTCACCATTTTATTTTGGATATTTTCTCAATTGCTATTTATTGATATTTCTATCAAGATTGTGTTTGCTCTTGTCCTTAACTTTCCAACAAACTTGATTTCGTCGAATTCGGAGTTCGTATGCGAAAGTTGTGGCTGTTTTGATCTTACCTGTTTTTCATAGAGAGGTTGTACCGCCCCAAAGAGAGGTTTTACCGGTTGGCCGGTACAACCGGTGTTTGGAACGGTAGTACCGGTCCAGAATTGGTCTGAAGGTTGTACCGGCCATGTACCGCTCTACCACCGGAATAGTTTCTGTTTTGGAGCGATTCTTGGGCGGTTGTTGACCGGTTGTACCAATTAGTTTAGTTTAACCGGTACTACCGGTTCCCCGGGCTGTTGTACCGCTTAGTGCTTTTTCGTACAGGTTAGTTTTTCCTCTGCCTTGACAGGTTGTACCGGTTCGTGCACCGGTTGTACCGGTCCTACAGTTTTCTTCACATAACGGGTAGATTCGTGGGGACCTATAAAAGGGGATCTTCTTCCCCAATGGACCTCATCCTTTGAGCTCGTGTTCTTCCCCCATCGTTGACCTTCTTCGAGCTTGCTATCTCTCAATCCCTCCATGGATTCTTGCTAGTTTTTGGAGGAAAAGAGAGAGGAGATCTAGATCCACATTTCCACCAATCACTTTCTCCTCTAGGTGAGGGGAACCCCTTGGATCTAGATCTTGGAGTTCTTGGTGTTCTCCTTCTTGTTCTTCCTTTCATTTCCCTCCCTAGTAGTAGTTGCTTCAGTGGGATTTGGGAGAGAAGGACTTGGGCACTCCGTGTGCCCTTGCCATTGCATTTGGTGCATCGATTTGAGTTCTCCACGGTGATACGTGGAAGTTACAAGTTGAGAAGCTTATTACTCTTGGGTGCTTGGTACCCTTGAGCTTGTTCCTCTTGGGTGCTTGGGTGCCCTAGACGGTTGTGGTCGCCTCAAAGCCATATTCCATTGTGGTGAAGCTTCGTGGCGTCGTTGGGGAGATAGCCCCAACCTTTTGGTGTTCGGAGCTCAATCATTGTGGTGCAAAGCTTCGGGCAAGCGTCGGGGTCTCCAATTAGGTTGTGAAGATCGCCCCGAGCATTTTGTACGGGTTCGGTGACCGCCCCCAAGGGTTGCCATTTGTATGGGTTCGGTGACCGCCCTCAAGGGTCCCTTAGTGGAATCACGGCATCTTGTATTGTGCGAGGGCGTGAGGAGATTACGGTGGCCCTAGTGGCTTCTTGGGGAGCATTGTGCCTCCACACCGCTCCAAACGGAGATTAGCATCCGCAAGGGTGTGAACTTCGAGATACATCATCGTCTCCGTGTTTCTCGGTTATCTCTTACCCGAGCTCTTTACTTATGCACTATACTTTGTGATAGCCATATTGTTTCTTACCATATATCTTGCTATCACCTAGTTGATTAGCTTGCTTAGTTAGCATAAGTTGTTGGTGCACATAGGTGAGCCTAGTTGTTGTAGGTTTTGTGCTTGACAAATTAACCGCTAGGTTTATTCCGCATTTGGTCAAGCCTAAACCATAATTATTTTAAAGCGCCTATTCACCCCCCTTTAGGAAACATCCACGATCTTTCACCGCCGCGTCGTCGAGCTCCTCCTTCATGCTACCAGCGAGCACGGACTCCGTCTTCACGGGAGCGAGCCAAGGCTCCTTCACGGCGGCGAGCCCCGGTTCCGTCTTCACGGCGGCGAGCCCCGGCTCCGTCTTTGGCTTGACGTAGTGGGGAAGAGCCGATGAGGAGGCATGCCCGCCGCCCTCGTTGATGACGATGCCGGCCGAGCGGGTGCGTCGGCCGAGCCGGGTCTCCGCTGCGGGCTCGGCCTTGACGCCGAACACCGTCGGAGAGTCGGAGGAGTGGGAAGAGGAGCGGGAGGAGGAAGACGAGGTGGAGACGAACCTCCTGGGCATCCATTGCCCGGCGCCGCGGCGGGGGATCGGGGCGGCGACCGGGTATGTGAACGGCGGGTTGTTGCCGTCCTCGAGGTGCGTGAGAACCTCGTGGAGCGTGCATCTGGGGGCGGCCCACCAGAGGCGTCGCCCCTCGCTGTTCCACCGGCCCCCCACCATCGGTGCCCCGTTGGTGAAGGCGAGCCTCTACTCCTACCGGCGCTAGAAGTACGCCGCCCACACCTCGTGGTTGTCGGCGGCGTACTGCGGGAGGGCGCGCTGCTCCTCGGTGAGCGACAACAGAACGTGGTCGACCTCGCCGGCGAAGTAGTCTGCGCGCACGTTGACGTCCGGCACCGAGGAAATGGGGATGCCACCGGCCCTGAGCCTCCATCCTGTCGGCCCGGAGCACATGTCTTGAGGCGTCGGGATGTTGGCCTCGAAGAGCTGGTGCGCCTCCCACGTGTGTAGCGAGCGGCGACCGAAGCCGTTGGCCGCCGCTCTGTCATCGGGGAACCGTCGCACATCGTCGCGGCTGAGCTAGGGGAGAGAGGGGAGGATCGTCGGCGGTGGCTGAGGAGAGAGAGGCAGAGGCAGAGCACGGCGTGTGTGGCCAGTGGCAGGGGGAGGCGATGCTTTTTTATATCCGTCGGGAGCCGCGCCGCCCGTGAAGAGCCGCCCCGTGATGACGAATCAATGGAAGGCTGACCGGCGGTAGCCTTGGCCTTGATTCCCCGCGGGAAACCGAGGCGTTCTGAGGACGACGAGGCGAGTGTCGCTGAATCGGCGGGCCCGCGGTTAGTTCGCGCCTAAATCGTTTCTCCCGGCGCCCCCGAGCGCCGGGTTCGGCCTGGGTCCACCGGCGCCAAATTCGACCCGAGCCGGCGAAAAATGTCCTTCTAGGGACGCGACTGGGCCGATTTTTGGGCGCCGGCGTGAAAAAACATCTGGGAGGGCGTGTTGGGGGCACGGCTGGAGATTCTCTTAGAAGAAGAGGGACATTCACGCGCGCTCCTCCTCCGCCGCCCGCCTCGCTAGACTACATGACTTGTTCCATCTCTACTATATTAGTCATGGTTTATCTAATATTTCTGTTAATAAAATCATAGGTAAATTGTTCATATTTTCAACAATCCAAAAATCTTGTAATAGCCAATTTACCCCAAGTGGTTTGCTGCTTCCATGAGACCTCCTATGTTTGAGGGTATCCACTATAAGAGGTGGCGCGTGAGAGCTGTTTGATGGTTTCAAACCATGAACTGCTATGACGCCACTCTTGGCAAATCTGAAAGAGATTATGATGCTCAACAGGAACAAGCTTTTCAAAAAATGGACACCCTGTTTAAGACTGCTCTCTTGAGTGTTCTTGGTGAGAATATAGTTGATGCTTATGTGTCAATTGATAATGGAAAAGATTTGTGGGACGCACTCGTGGCCAAATTTGGGGTCTCGGATGCCGGCACTGAGTTGTACATCATGGAGCAATACTATGATTACAGGATGACTGAAGAGCGCTCCGTGGTTGAGCAAGCTCATGAGATACATTCATTTGCTAGAGAACTTGAGCACTTCAATTGTATGATACCGGAAAAGTTTGTTGCCGGAGGTATCATCACTAAGCTTCCTCCTTCGTGGAGGAACTTTGCTACCTTACTGAAGCATAAGAGGCAGGAGTTTTCCGTTCCGGATCTCATTGGTGCTCTTGATGTGAAAGAAAAGGCGAGAGCAAAGGACACACGTGCTCGAGGTACTAAGGGAGGATCTAGTGCCAATCTGGTACAGAAGAAAAACTTCCAATCCCACAAGTTCAAGAACAAGGTCAAGTTTGATGGTAAAGCAAAGTTTGATGGGAAGAATAAGGCTGTACATCACACAAACTTCAATAAGAAGAATGAGGAGAAGAAAGGTGTTTGTCATGTGTGTGGAGATCCTGATCGCTGGGCTCCTAGTTGACCTAATCGCTATGAGAAGCGTCATCTTGGGAAAGGCGGCTAGACCGCTAATGTTGTCATTGGAGACACTTACATGAAGGATGTTGGGTATGGTCGATCATTGGATCCCACTATTCTTTCAGTATGTCATTTCCTGATTGGTTGATTGACACGGGTGCTAATGTGCATGTATGCAGTGATATTTCCATGTTTTTGTCTTATCAGACCGCAGGGATTTCCACCGTGCTGATGGGAAACGGTTCAAGTGCTTCTGTTCATGGTGTTGGCACGGGCGATCTGAATTTTACTTCGGGGAAGATTGTGCGGCTGAAGAACATGCATTACATCCCCTCCGTCAATAAAAATCTTGTTAGCGGATCTCTTCTGTGTAGAGATGGCTACAAGCTTGTATTTGAGTCGAATAAATTTGTAATAACCAAGTATGGAACCTTTGTTGGTAAAGGCTATGAGTCAGGAGGCCTGTTCCGTTTATCCTTGTTAGACGTTTGCAATAAAGTTGTTAATCATGTTTGCAACAATAGTGAATCAAATGTATGGCATTCACGTCTCTGTCATGTTAACTTTGGTTTCATGTCGCGACTAGCCAAATTGAATTTAACCCTAGTTTCACCACTGTCAAGGGATCTAAGTGTCAAGTTTGTGTGCAAGCTAAGAAACCTCGCAAGTCTCACATGACTGCAGAAACGAGAAATCTTGCACCATTAGAGCTCATACATTCAGATCTATGTGAAATGAATGATGTTTTGACAAAAGGTGGAAAGAAATATTTCATGACGTTAACTGATGACTCCACTAGATACTATCATGTGTACCTTCTGAAATCTAAGGATGAGGCTTTGAACTTTTTCAAGATTTATAAGGCTGAAGTGAAAAACCAAATTGATCGTAAAATTAAGAGGCTTAGGTCCGACCGTGATGGAGAGTATTTTTCTAATGAATTTGATGCTTTTTGTGCGGAACATGGTATAATCGATGAGAGGACGCCTCCCTATTCACCTCAGACAAATGGGGTAGCCGAAAGAAAGAATCGTACTCTAACTGATTTGGTTAACGCCATGTTAGACACATCGGGTCTCTACAAGGCATGGTGGAGGGGGGCGATATTGACTGCATGTCAGGTCCTAAACCGAGTTCCCACAAAGAACAAAGAGATAACTCCATTCGAGGAATGTGAGAAGAAAAGGTTAAAACTCTCTTATCTACAAACCTGGGGTTGTTTGGCGAAAGTCAATGTGAATCAAAGAAGCGCAAGCTTGGACCAAAGACTTTGGATTGTGTTTTCCTGGTATATGCTTTTCATAGCATTGTTTATAGATTCTTGGTTGTAAAATCTGAGGTATCTGACATGCATGTCGGTACAATCATGGAGTCGAATGGCGCGACTTTCTTTGAAGATATCTTTCCCATGAAGGATATGGCTACCTCATCTAATCAGGAGATGCCTAGTTCATCTAATCAGGAACCAGTTACAATTACTGAACCTAGCATTTCGATGGAACACTTTGAAAAACCCGTGGAGGAGAATAATGAAGTTCCTACTAGGAGCAAGAGACAGAGGACTGCAAAGTTCTTTGATGATTATTTTCTTGTCTATCTCATAGATGACACTCACAGTTCTATTTCAGAGGCCAATGCATCTGAAGATGCTGACTACTGGAAGGAAGCAGCCCGTAATGAGATGGATTCCATCTTGGTGAATGAAACTTGGGAGACAACTGATCGTCCTTATGGGTGCAAACCTATAGGGTGCAAATGGGTATTCAAGAAGAAGCTTAGGCCTGATGATACTATTGAGAAGTACAAGGCATGGCTCATAGCTAAGGGTTATACCCAAAAGGAAGGTACAGACTTGTTTGATACTTACTCGCCTGTGGCTTGACTGATCACTATTCGAGTTCTACTTCCACTAGCTGCCTCACATGGTCTTCTCGTTCATCAAATGGATGTTAAGACTGCTTTCCTAAATGGAGAGTTGGACGAGGAATTTTATATGGAACAACCAAATGGGTTTGTAGTAGATGATCAGGAAGGAAAAGTGTGCAAGTTGTTGAAGTCTCTGTATGGACTTAAGCAAGCACCCAAGTAGTGGCATGAGAAGTTTGAAAGAACTTTAACAGCTACAGGCTTTGTTGTGAACGAAGCTGATAAATGTGTGTACTATCGCCATGGTAGGGGCGAGGGAGTTATCCTGTGCTTGTATGTTGATGACATACTGATTTTCGGAACAAATCTGAATGTTATTAAGGAGGTCAAGGATTTCCTATCTCGTTGTTTTGATATGAAGGATTTAGGAGTGGTTGATGTTATTCTCAACATCAAGTTGTTGAGGGATGATGATGGTGGGATTACATTGCTTCAATCTCACTATGTGGAAAAGATCTTGAGTCGCTTTCGCTATAGTGATTGCAACCCTCTCCAACACCATATGATGCTAGCGTGTTACTTCGAAAGAATCGAAGAATTGCTAGAGATCAATTGAAATATTCTCATATTATTGGCTCTTTTATGTATTTAGCCAGTGCTACAAGACATGACATCTCTTTTGCTGTTAGCAAATTGAGTCGATTTGTTTCAAAACGGGAGATGATAATTGGAAAGCTCTAGAGAGAGTTATGCATTTTTTGACAGGCACTTCAAATTATGGAATTCACTACACTGAGTACCCAAAGGTATTGGAAGGGTATAGTGACTCAAACTGGATCTTAAATGCTGATGAGATAAAGGCCACGAGCGGATATATATTCACTCATGGACGTGGCGCTGTTTCTTGGAAGTCTTGCAAGCAGACCATCTTAACGAGGTCAACAATGGAAGCATAGCTCACAACACTAGTTACAGCTACGGTCGAAGTGGATTGGCTTCGTCGGCTCTTGAATGACTTGCCGGTAGTTGAGAAACCTGTACCGGGTATCCTTATGAACTGCGGCAATCAAATTGTGATCACGAAAGTGAGTAGCTCAAAGGATAACATGAAGTCATCAAGACACATGCAGAGAAGGTTAATGTCTGTCAAAAAATGAGAAACTTCGGAGTTATTACATTGGATTATATTCAAATGTCTAAAAATCTTGCAGATCCTTTTACTAAGGGCCCATCACGTAATGTGATAGATAATGCATCGAGGGAGATGGGTATGAGACCCACAATATGAGTTATTCATAGTGGTAACCTAGTCTATATGCTCAAAGATCCCATGAATTAGATGTGAAAGACAGGTTGTTGGTCAATTGAGAGGAGAGTATCCTTACTATTAACAACACCACTCCATGAAGATGTAAAACTCTCCTAAATCTGCATGGCAGGTTGATATTTATCTTAATGTGTTCTAAGTGGCTCATTTAAGCAAAGATGTTGTCCTACAGAACATCTTTTGAAGAACACATCTATATGAGATTGTCAAACGTCGCAATCTATGAGAGTAGGGTTCTCTCTAGTAAACTCATGAAAGGTCACAGAGTATGACACATAAGCTCCATCCGTGGGGAAGGCCCACGGTAGCCTAGTATCGGTCAAGGCTTTGTGTGAAGCTAGATTCGCAGAAAACTTGAAGTTCAAGGCCCAGTCCACTGTTCATTTTTTTTTACTAGTGTAGCATAGAGTTCTAGGTGGAAGTTCAACTTAACAGTCTCCACTGCAATACCGTTATATAAAACAGTGTTATGCAACCAAAAGCAAAATTCTGTGTGCCTCTGGAATCTGATGGGGGACTGCTGGAATTTTGTCTATTTTAGGCCAGCCCAAAAGCAATTTCAGAAATTCCTAATAAATCCTAAAGGCCCACTTAGCCCATTCGTGCAAGGCAGGGGTACTACTAAAGTTTAGTCCCACACTGCTAGTTTAGTGGGAGTTGGACCTCCTTATAAGGGAGGATTTTCCCCACATGTATGAGCATGAGAACATGAGGGACATTCACACACGCTCCTCCTCCGCCACCCGCCTTGCCTGTAATGCCCAGGATGGGACTATACCTCCTACGTGTCGAGGCACGACTTAAAGGTATAAGCCCATCCTAGAATGATCTCAAGTTTGGTATCTTTGCACGACTCATGTAAAAGAGGGATTAAATTGCAAAAGGAGATAGTTGGCTTACACTCGCCACTTCACACAATACATTACATAAGCAATCATCATTCAAAACATCACAACCCGACTACGGGTGAAGATCCAAAGAAAGATACCAAAACAACATAAAGCCACAGGCCAAGATCGAATCCTAGTAGAAAACCACTACTGAACATCGAAACGGCACAAGCAAACGGCCACAAGCTTCATCGAGCCCCCGATGAAGTACTTGAACCAGCTCCTGTATCAAACTCGGCTGAACCTGCATCTGGTGTGGTGAAGTAACTGTGAGCCACAGAGGACTCAGCAATCCCGTTCCCGGGTAACAAGACTATTTAAGCCTTGGGTGAGGACAAGGCTGAAGAAAGAATATGAGGTGAAGGAAAACAAACAAGAGTCTGCAGCAGCAACTAGCACTAACTTACGCAATAGAGAGCGAGAAGAGAAGAGCATCGGTCGAAAGATGATCACGAAGTGATCCTAACTAAAGCCGGTCAAACATAACCCCACCGTGTTCAACTCCCGAATCCCTATTCGGAAATTGACAGTCACGGTACACACGCTGGTAGTGTATTGAAACATTGTGTCAAGTTATCTACAACCGGAATTAACAAGCTCCCATCTGCCACATAACCGTGGGCACGGCTTTCGAAAGTTCAAACCCTGCAGGGGTGTTCCAACTTGACCCATTACAAGCCCACGATCCGCGGAGTCGCAACTCCATAGTTGGGAAGACCCGAGTATTCTCGGAATCCCGTGCTCAAGTTAAACCGAACTAAGGTAAGGCTAATCCAGCAAATCCTCCCGGCGTGTCGACACCCTGATAGTAGCCGCGCGTATCTAAGTCTCAGGACACGACCGGATGGGTGATGCTACAGGACCCAAACCTCGAGTTTCCCCGTGGTGGTTCCCGCAGGCTCCCCGTTTGGGACCAACACCATCGGCACTGGCCCCCCCTGCTATGTAGAAATAAAGGATCCTCGAGGGAGCGACCCTCTATGCAAATTTAATTAATTAATTAAGTTGTTATTATGGGCAAATAGTACCAAATGTTGGGACTTGCTGGAAAAGACTTAGCACTTAGCGGTTTATCAAGGGGGTCCCATACACCCCAACCGTGTTAGGAACGCATAATCAAGGAACATAACACCGGTTTATACGGTTCCTAACGGCATGAGTGGAACAAAACACCAAGCAAAAGGCTTAGCCTTCCACCCTGCCAGTATATAGATGATTTCATTTTTAAGCATTTATATAGTGTGATATAACCCAACCAAACTTCAACATGAAGCAAGCATCTTCGATCTTCACCTGCAACTAGCAATGCTATAAGAAGGGCTGAGCGAAGCGTACTTAGCCAAGCAACGGTTTGCGTAGGTAGGGTGGTTAAACATGGCAATGGTTACAATAGGAGGCTGACAGGAAAAACATGGGCATCGAGGCAAAACTACAGATCGAGACTACTAGCAATAGGCAAAGATAGTAATGGTATCCGGGTTCGGTCATCTTGCCTGGGATTCCACAAGGGAGAAGAACGGATCCAAGAAGGAGACGGAGCAACAGTCGAGCGGATCCTCACAACTCCGGAACGGAACCAAGCTAACAAGAGAAGGAACCGGAAAGAAGCAAAACAACACGGTAAACACACAAGCTTAAACATGGCATACAATGCACAAACAAGTATGATGCATGTCCGGTTTAAATATGCATGGCATGGCAAGGTGCACAAACAACACTACAAGTTAAGTGGAGATCAATATGCAACGAGTTGCATATTGACGAAACACCACATTTATTATTTAGTTGACTCTCGTTATTTACAAGACAAGATTAAATGTTTTTAACATGGCAAGAGGTGAAGCATAAAGAAACTACACTATTTAGGCATTTTAAATGAGGCCGGAGAATAACAACAACATATCCGGAAAATCCTCATGAGCATGTTTAATAATTATAAGCAAACAACAATTAAACATTTAAAGGTTGTTAACATGATGCGGATGACATGATCAAGTTTATGCAAATTTTTTATTAAAAGGTTGTCAATTAACAAGATATGAAGCATTTGTCACCGTGGTGGAAGAAGGGTGCCACGACAACGATCCGAAATGATGCAACGCAACAATTCGGTTCCGGCAACTCGTTGAGAGTCCGGTGCAAAACAAAAGGTGGAGTGAACGAGATGAAAGGTGGGCGATCCCGTTACCGGGTTCCCACGAGTCGGTGACGAGGCAACCGAGGAACAACAAAAGGGACGAAACGGACACGGTGCTCACACGGGAAACATTCATACAACACAAGCAAGCATCACACGGGTCACGGGCACGTCTCGGGGTTATACCTTTGAAGCGAGCGTTTCGGGGCGGTTCGAGACGTAGAGGAAGGAGTCGTTCACGTGGCGGTAGTTGTTCACGGGTCTTCGGCGACGGTAGTGGAACACGTTGGCGTTCGTCGTGAAGGTGTACTCGATCGTAGATGTACTTGCCGGTCTCGGTCCCGGTCGTAGTTGTACTCGGTCGTCGTGGTACACGTTTGTAGCGGTTCGGGTCGTCGTGGTACTTGTACATGTAGTGGTACTTGTCGGGTCGGTAGTCATACACGGGCGTTTTGTAGATGTTCACGGAGCTCGTTCGTAGATGTACTCATATCCGGAGGGGTACTTGGGGTCTCGGTCTCGTACACGGGTCTCCTGTCAAAACAACAGTACAAGGCAACACAATACACACAAAACGCAGGAGCAAAACAAGGGCTGCACGAGGCCATGGCAGCAGCAGCGGAAAGGAGCCAAGGCAGCGGCACGGCGAGGCGGGCGCCGGCGCGCGCGCTGGACGGAGGGAGCCGGGGAGGAAGAGGCCCGGCGCTGCTGGCTGGCCTTGGGCGCGGCGAGGAGGAAGCAGGAGGGGCGCCGGGCTCGCGCTGCGCTGGGGTGCGCTCGGGGGAGCGGGCGACCTGCTTCTTGCTGGCGACGGAGCAGAGCTCCTGGCCGGCGGAGGGAGGACGAGGCCGGGCGGAATTGGAGGGCGCACAGGCTGCGGGACGACGGGCGTGAGGCGCTGGAGAGGGAGGAGGGGCCGCGGACGGAGGGAGGTCGCGTCCATGGCGCGGCGGCGGCGGATGGCAGTGGCCGGGGCTGGCCGGAGGGAATCCCGCGGCGACCGGCGGCGCTCGCAGGAGAAGGAAGCGGGGCGCCATGCCGCGCGAAGGGGCTGGAGAGGGGAAGCCGCGGGGTTCGGCCGAGGCTGGAGGATGCGGCCTGGCTGGCCTGCCTGGGCTCAAGGGCCGGCGATGGAAGGAGGCCGCGGACTCCAGGCGAGAAGAGGGCTGGAGAAGGGGCGGCAGAGGAGAAGGGAACGGGGTCGTGCGGGGTGAGCGAAAGAGGGGATCGGGACTTGGCGGCGGGGAAGAGAGCGAGCGATGCGGGAGCTGTCGGTAGCGCTAGGTTAGGCCGAGGCCTGAGAGAGTTGGGCCGATGGGCCTAGGGAGGGACCCAAGCGGGGCTGGTGAGGGGAAGAGGAGGCCCAAGAGGCTGGCTGCCTCTGTTTTTTTTAACTCTTAGACAGAAAAACAAAAAGGAGAGAGCCAAAAAATAAAAAGAAAAGAGGCAAGGAAAAGAATAAAATGATGGAAATTTTTGTAAGGCTTTACGGCTTAATTCCAACCTCACAAAAATAGTTCCAACAAAAGGGAAGTGCAAAACTAAAACATTTAGCTTGCAATAAAAGGAGTTTAGATAAATGGAGGAGCCTCGAAGCAACGGAAAGAATTATAGCAAGGTTTTGAAGGTGAAACTAGAAGTGAAAAGACAATGGGGAAAATATGCAAGTGTGTTACGGTGAATTCCAACAAATGGAATAATTATTAATATAGCTCCATAAAATAATGAGAGACTTTATATGTTATAAAGAGAAGTCATTCTTCCCTCGATTTAAATGAACCGAAGGTCCACACAATTTATTAGGTTGAGATGCAAAATAAAATATGACATGATGGCATGATGACATGATGCAATGCAAAAAAATAAAAACACAAGCTCAAAAGAACACACGGGCAACCCGGAACATCTGGAATCTTCGAGCATCTTCTGGAATCTTCTGGGACGTCGGTCTCGGGCGTCACAACTCTCCCACACTAACAGAGGATCTCGACCCGAGATCCTAGAGATATCACCGGGTAAAAACGGAAGAGGAAGAGGTAAAACAAAGTTGCTTCTTTGACAGACGAGTGAAACCAAAGAACCTTGAGAGGTTGAACAATCTTGGAAGAAAGAATAGAATAGAGATGAACGAAGTTAAGAGCACTCCGTTGGAAAAGAGGAACAAGGAACACAATGAGAACCTTGTAGGTTGAAAGACATGAAACAAGAGCTTACGAACCAACAGAATATGAAACTGCAACGGTATAGCCAAGGAATAAGAATGACAGAATTTGGGCAGCACTCTGTCTGAAAATGGAAGGAATAAACATGAACTTGAGAAGATGGAATGATACTTGTTGAAAACAACAACACACTGCCTCTGAAACAATTAAAAGAATGGCACAAGGGGTAAGAAAGATTCAGACAGCACTCCGGTTGAAAAGAGAGGTAAACTTGGTAAGATGAGGGAACTAGAATGAAGAATACAACACTCCGGTTAAATGACAAGCAAGAGAGAATGTGATCTTGATAAAAACGAGATGATGGTTAAAGAGAGCAACATCACAAAGCCTCCGGAACGAAGAATAGCATATGAATCAACGAAAGAAATGAATGGGGAAGAAATGACAACTTCTCTCAAAATGAATTTGAAAGAGCGTCCTTACGAAGAAGGGTTGAACAGAGTTGATGGAAAAACAACAACGAAACGAATGAGCTCGTTGTGGGCTTATGGAAAACATCTCAAGATTAAGAGGTGACAACCAGCCACTGACGAAAACAATTGATTGGATTGAGATCAACAAGGAGATGAAAAACTTATTTCACCGGAAGGATAAATGAAGAACTTGGGTCATTTATAAGCACCATAATTGCAACAATCCTTAGGGAAAGCTTTAGGTGAAATACAACCCAAGATAACTCCAATGAATAAATTGAATGGTTGGAAAGATCTCCTGAACAAGGACAATGATGGGTTTAAATATCTCATTCTTGACAACTCGTGAATCATGAAACATGAAGGAATTGTCAAAATGACATAACCCCATCTGAAAAGATAAGGTAGAAGGAATTGCACTTGGAAAGCATGATGAAGAATGCTTGAGCTCCAACAAGAATCTTGATGAAAACTTCAAGGATGAATTAAAATATGATGAACCACCAAGAAAAACTCCGGTAAAGAAAGCATGGAAGTGAAAGAAGAAAAGAATAAGACTCAAGGCCTGCGATGAATTAGATGGAGCTTGAAAATGATATAATTGAAACAATATGGATCTCCGGAAAACAAGATGAAGAATTTAGAACCGAGAATATGATATGATGAACAAGCTCCAGACAAAAGAATTAAATCACCTTGAAGGAATAAGAATAAGAATTATGTCATGCATCTCCTTCACCAATTTAAATTGATGACAACCAAAGGATTTGGCATACTACTTATTCTCGTTGCAAGGAATTAAAGAGAGATCTAGCACAAGCTGAGAATAGTCTTGAACGACTCACCGGTAGGATTATGAAAAGAACAAATGAATTGATACGATAACAACGGAAGGATAAACTTGAAAGAACCACCGTAAGAATATGGAGACGAACGAAGAGACATCAATGAAGAATAGTTGGAGGACGAAGTTGAAAACTGAGAACGAAGAAATCTTCTGAAATGATGGCCTTCGGAGGATCACAAGAAAAGAATTCATGAATGCTTCGGATGGGTATAAAAGAATTCCTCACAATCAAAACAATAATGAGGATGGCATGAAGCTAGAACCACGAATCTTAAAGAGAAGGGCCAAGAATTAAGAGAAACACTTCTCCGGTCTTCAGATGTTGAGAAAGGAGACGAGAAATGCCATGAAGAATTGTTGAGCACTCCGGAATGAAGAATTAAAAGGGTTTAAACAAAGATGAAAAGAATTTGAAAGCGGTCTTGGAGAAGGCATGTGACTGATGGAAATCATTCTTACGTCACCTTGAAAAGAATTTAAGTATAACTCCGGAAAAAGAAGAGTCAGGTAAGATCCTGGGAAAAGACCTGTGGGTTAGGGCCCACTCAAAGAAATCACCGTTGGAAAGATTGCTTAAGAGATATTGCACCGGTTGAATTAAATGGCTTGAATAGATGACAATCCTCAAAATAATTTGAACGGATTAAGAATGGAATTATGAATCTTCAGCACTCCGGATATGAATAACAAGAGGAGAATGATTAATTGGTGCACCGGAATAAGAAAGCATTGTGAAAAGAGGAAAAAGGATAAGATCAACACCGAAATCTTGAATTACATCCACCAGAGAAGAAACGAGAACGGAGAATGATGAACTTGAAGCTCTTGAGCATCTTCACGATAAATCACCGGATAAGAACATTGAAGGAAAAGAATGAAGAAACATCACATGAATAAAATGGATACTTCATTTGAGAATTTCTGGCTCCAAGAAGAAAAGGGTGGGAGGGTGGGGAAAAACAAGACAACTTGGGATGAATGAAACAGACAAATCGTCAGATTTCTCGACGACGTCTGTATGGAAAAACTTGAAGAGAAAGCACACCGGTTGGAAAGGATTAACATGACCATCTTGATGATCAAGAAGAATTAGCACTCCCATAGAAATATGAGAACACCGATTAGGAAAGGTATGGAATCAACATTTGACATCGAAGCAACTCGAATACCAGAATCAAAACAAAAACAAAGGATAGATATTGAACGAATGAATTCCGTAGATACATCAACTCGACGAGAAGCCACTTGGAGAACAAAATGAAAATAAAAAGGAACAAGGATCAGATAGAACAAATACAAGATAGAAGTTTCGTTCGACATCTTCGTGCGGAAAGCTCATGGAACATGTTACAAAAGGGTTTTGCAATCCCCGGATCAGCATAGCCAAGGATCCTTTAAGATGCAACTCCCGATCAGAACAAGTCCATAAAACCACTTCACTCAATGTAGAACCCCAAACTTCATATCGAGCATCCGTTGGAAGAATGCCTAGAAACTACTTGATGAACCCACCTATAGATTTCCGAAAGTTCCCAGTTATGCAATCAGGTGTTGGGGATACACGGGAAGCACCGCGCAATCAACTCTAAACCTACATCCAGGTGTATCCATCCTTCAACACATAACCAGTCTTTCTCGGAAACTGTTTACCTCGGACCTTCGAAAAGCATCCACTATAACAAGCTATGGCAATACTCTCGAACTACCTCCCCAGTACTGGGTGATGTCGGGGTTATCTTGCCACTGGCCGTATAGGAGAGATTTTCGATGTCGGCCGTCTTAAGTATTTAGTACTGCCGCGATATGCTTGTGTCAATGATACCTCGAAGCTCAACTCCTCGGTAACAGGAGGCATCGAGAACAATATCCTTGTCACAAGAACATCGAAACAATCCCAGAATACTCGCGGGATCCTAAAAAAAAAATTTGGTGCAATTTTTGAAAGTAGAAGAGAAAAGAGTAATCGTCAGGAGTCCTCACCAGAGAGAAAGGGGATGAGAAGCAAAGAAATCCTACTCTCCGATATAATATATAGGACTCAAAAGTTTTTCAGTGTGTGCCTAGACTCAACCGTCAACGATTCGATCAATCAGTGGGGGCTTCTAGGTCGGAGAAGGCTCTGAATACCAACTTGTAATGCCCAGGATGGGACTATACCTCCTACGTGTCGAGGCACGACTTAAAGGTATAAGCCCATCCTAGAATGATCTCAAGTTTGGTATCTTTGCACGACTCATGTAAAAGAGGGATTAAATTGCAAAAGGAGATAGTTGGCTTACACTCGCCACTTCACACAATACATTACATAAGCAATCATCATTCAAAACATCACAACCCGACTACGGGTGAAGATCCAAAGAAAGATACCAAAACAACATAAAGCCACAGGCCAAGATCGAATCCTAGTAGAAAACCACTACTGAACATCGAAACGGCACAAGCAAACGGCCACAAGCTTCATCGAGCCCCCGATGAAGTACTTGAACCAGCTCCTGTATCAAACTCGGCTGAACCTGCATCTGGTGTGGTGAAGTAACTGTGAGCCACAGAGGACTCAGCAATCTCGTTCCCGGGTAACAAGACTATTTAAGCCTTGGGTGAGGACAAGGCTGAAGAAAGAATATGAGGTGAAGGAAAACAAACAAGAGTCTGCAGCAGCAACTAGCACTAACTTACGCAATAGAGAGCGAGAAGAGAAGAGCATCGGTCGAAAGATGATCACGAAGTGATCCTAACTAAAGCCGGTCAAACATAACCCCACCGTGTTCAACTCCCGAATCCCTATTCGGAAATTGACAGTCACGGTACACACGCTGGTAGTGTATTGAAACATTGTGTCAAGTTATCTACAACCGGAATTAACAAGCTCCCATCTGCCACATAACCGCGGGCACGGCTTTCGAAAGTTCAAACCCTGCAGGGGTGTTCCAACTTGACCCATTACAAGCCCACGATCCGCGGAGTCGCAACTCCATAGTTGGGAAGACCCGAGTATTCTCGGAATCCCGTGCTCGAGTTAAACCGAACTAAGGTAAGGCTAATCCAGCAAATCCTCCCGGCGTGTCGACACCCTGATAGTAGCCGCGCGTATCTAGGTCTCAGGACACGACCGGATGGGCGATGCTACAGGACCCAAACCTCGAGTTTCCCCGTGGTGGTTCCCGCAGGACCCCCGTTTGGGACCAACACCATCGGCACTGGCCCCCCCTGCTATGTAGAAATAAAGGATCCTCGAGGGAGCGACCCTCTATGCAAATTTAATTAATTAATTAAGTTGTTATTATGGGCAAATAGTACCAAATGTTGGGACTTGCTGGAAAAGACTTAGCACTTAGCGGTTTATCAAGGGGGTCCCATACACCCCAACCGTGTTAGGAACGCATAATCAAGGAACATAACACCGGTTTATACGGTTCCTAACGGCATGAGTGGAACAAAACACCAAGCAAAAGGCTTAGCCTTCCACCCTGCCAGTATATAGATGATTTCATTTTTAAGCATTTATATAGTGTGATATAACCCAACCAAACTTCAACATGAAGCAAGCATCTTCGATCTTCACCTGCAACTAGCAATGCTATAAGAAGGGCTGAGCGAAGCGTACTTAGCCAAGCAACGGTTTGCGTAGGTAGGGTGGTTAAACATGGCAATGGTTACAATAGGAGGCTGACAGGAAAAACATGGGCATCGAGGCAAAACTACAGATCGAGACTACTAGCAATAGGCAAAGATAGTAATGGTATCCGGGTTCGGTCATCTTGCCTGGGATTCCACAAGGGAGAAGAACGGATCCAAGAAGGAGACGGAGCAACAGTCGAGCGGATCCTCACAACTCCGGAACGGAACCAAGCTAACAAGAGAAGCAACCGGAAAGAAGCAAAACAACACGGTAAACACACAAGCTTAAACATGGCATACAATGCACAAACAAGTATGATGCATGTCCGGTTTAAATATGCATGGCATGGCAAGGTGCACAAACAACACTACAAGTTAAGTGGAGATCAATATGCAACGAGTTGCATATTGACGAAACACCACATTTATTATTTAGTTGACTCTCATTATTTACAAGACAAGATTAAATGTTTTTAACATGGCAAGAGGTGAAGCATAAAGAAACTACACTATTTAGGCATTTTAAATGAGGCCGGAGAATAACAACAACATATCCGGAAAATCCTCATGAGCATGTTTAATAATTATAAGCAAACAACAATTAAACATTTAAAGGTTGTTAACATGATGCGGATGACATGATCAAGTTTATGCAATTTTTTTATTAAAAGGTTGTCAATTAACAAGATATGAAGCATTTGTCACCGTGGTGGAAGAAGGGTGCCACGGCAACGATCCGAAATGATGCAACGCAACAATTCGGTTCCGGCAACTCGTTGAGAGTCCGGTGCAAAACAAAAGGTGGAGTGAACGAGATGAAAGGTGGGCGATCCCGTTACCGGGTTCCCACGAGTCGGTGACGAGGCAACCGAGGAACAACAAAAGGGACGAAACGGACACGGTGCTCACACGGGAAACATTCATACAACACAAGCAAGCATCACACGGGTCACGGGCACGTCTCGGGGTTATACCTTTGAAGCGAGCGTTTCGGGGCGGTTCGAGACGTAGAGGAAGGAGTCGTTCACGTGGCGGTAGTTGTTCACGGGTCTTCGGCGACGGTAGTGGAACACGTTGGCGTTCGTCGTGAAGGTGTACTCGATCGTAGATGTACTTGCCGGTCTCGGTCCCGGTCGTAGTTGTACTCGGTCGTCGTGGTACACGTTTGTAGCGGTTCGGGTCGTCGTGGTACTTGTACATGTAGTGGTACTTGTCGGGTCGGTAGTCGTACACGGGCGTTTTGTAGATGTTCACGGAGCTCGTTCGTAGATGTACTCATATCCGGAGGGGTACTTGGGGTCTCGGTCTCGTACACGGGTCTCCTGTCAAAACAACAGTACAAGGCAACACAATACACACAAAACGCAGGAGCAAAACAAGGGCTGCACGAGGCCACGGCAGCAGCAGCGGAAAGGAGCCAAGGCAGCGGCACGGCGAGGCGGGCGCCGGCGCGCGCGCTGGACGGAGGGAGCCGGGGAGGAAGAGGCCCGGCGCTGCTGGCTGGCCTTGGGCGCGGCGAGGAGGAAGCAGGAGGGGCGCCGGGCTCGCGCTGCGCTGGGGTGCGCTCGGGGGAGCGGGCGACCTGCTTCTTGCTGGCGACGGAGCAGAGCTCCTGGCCGGCGGAGGGAGGACGAGGCCGGGCGGAATTGGAGGGCGCACAGGCTGCGGGACGACGGGTGTGAGGCGCTGGAGAGGGAGGAGGGGCCGCGGACGGAGGGAGGTCGCGTCCATGGCGCGGCGGCGGCGGATGGCAGTGGCCGGGGCTGGCCGGAGGGAATCCCGCGGCGACCGGCGGCGCTCGCAGGAGAAGGAAGCGGGGCGCCATGCCGCGCGAAGGGGCTGGAGAGGGGAAGCCGCGGGGTTCGGCCGAGGCTGGAGGATGCGGCCTGGCTGGCCTGCCTGGGCTCAAGGGCCGGCGATGGAAGGAGGCCGCGGACTCCAGGCGAGAAGAGGGCTGGAGAAGGGGCGGCAGAGGAGAAGGGAACGGGGTCGTGCGGGGTGAGCGAAAGAGGGGATCGGGACTTGGCGGCGGGGAAGAGAGCGAGCGATGCGGGAGCTGTCGGTAGCGCTAGGTTAGGCCGAGGCCTGAGAGAGTTGGGCCGATGGGCCTAGGGAGGGACCCAAGCGGGGCTGGTGAGGGGAAGAGGAGGCCCAAGAGGCTGGCTGCCTCTGTTTTTTTTAACTCTTAGACAGAAAAACAAAAAGGAGAGAGCCAAAAAATAAAAAGAAAAGAGGCAAGGAAAAGAATAAAATGATGGACATTTTTGTAAGGCTTTACGGCTTAATTCCAACCTCACAAAAATAGTTCCAACAAAAGGGAAGTGCAAAACTAAAACATTTAGCTTGCAATAAAAGGAGTTTAGATAAATGGAGGAGCCTCGAAGCAACGGAAAGAATTATAGCAAGGTTTTGAAGGTGAAACTAGAAGTGAAAAGACAATGGGGAAAATATGCAAGTGTGTTACGGTGAATTCCAACAAATGGAATAATTATTAATATAGCTCCATAAAATAATGAGAGACTTTATATGTTATAAAGAGAAGTCATTCTTCCCTCGATTTAAATGAACCGAAGGTCCACACAATTTATTAGGTTGAGATGCAAAATAAAATATGACATGATGGCATGATGACATGATGCAATGCAAAAAAATAAAAACACAAGCTCAAAAGAACACACGGGCAACCCGGAACATCTGGAATCTTCGAGCATCTTCTGGAATCTTCTGGGACGTCGATCTCGGGCGTCACATTGCCAGACAACGCTTCGTCATGACGCGCCGCGGGTTGCGGGAATGAGTCGATGTCTAAATTTTTGCCACGCACGACGGTTATACGAAAGTCACGCGGGAGCTGAAATATTTTTCTGTAGTGGACACTGAATCCAAACGGCGCACCTCTTTGGCTGAAGTTTGTTCCCTTTGTCCCCCAATTTTTCTTCACCTCCCGTCGCTGGCCTCTCGCATCCTTCTCTTGCGCCTATAAAAGGGAGGTCGCTCCTCTCCGAAGAGACGCACCAGAACTTCCTCTTCCTCTTGCCACCGGTTCCAATCTCTGAGTTGTTGTTGTCTTCCTCGTCCCGGCTTGCGGCGTACACTGCAGGTCGGGACAGTAGGCCCCCGAAACTCCACCTCTTTGAGTCTTGTACGGGAGAAGGGTGATAAGGTTTTTGGGGAGCGCTCAATGCGACTACTGACTGCTTCATCACGGACGATCCGGACACCGACGACTACTTCCCCAACGACGACTACTTCCCCAACGACGACTTCTTCTTCGACGTCGACAACCTGTTCGACGACATGGCTAGAGTGGACACCAACCTCAAGATCGGTACTTCTGCCGCTGCTCCGTACGTCTTCGTGACCTCTCTGTTTAAGATCTTGCTATAGTTTGTCTTATTCTACCCTCGATTCTACATGTGTTATGTTTTAGTTCACGTGTAAAGATGCAATTTTCCTTTACTCTGCTAGACTACATGACTTGTTCCATCTCCACTATATTAGTCATGTTTTATCTAGTATTTTTGTTAATAAAATCGTACGGTAAATTGCTCATATTTCCAATAGCCAAGACCCCTACCCATACCCAAGCACAGCGAACAGAGTGAGATCTAGAGAGAGAAGAGACTACGAGAGAAAATGCCTACGGTTACTAGTCAGGTGAAGTGGTTTAACGAGAGCAAGGGGTTCGGCTTCATCACCCCCGACGACGGTAGCAAGAACGTCTTCGTCCACTTCTCGGCAATCGTCGACGCCGGCTTCAAGACCCTCGCCGAGGGCCAGCATGGCAAATTGAACGTTTTTGCACGGCAAATTATGTTTGCGAGGGTGGTAAGTTTAGCTTGTGAACATGAGAAATCCAGCCTCAGTTATGTTTATGCCAGAAAATTGTCATGCTCGTCAACTATTTTTTCCATCCTCACACCAACATAAATGTCTATGAAAAATGTTTGATTTGCCTAGCTTCCAAAAAAGTTTACCCTATTTTTTTAAAATGTTCAATGTATATTTAAAACAGTTTCGTCATGTAGAAAAAAAATCATCGGGTATAAAAAAATCAACATGTTTTGTTCAAAATGTTCACCATATGAAAAAAGTTCATGTATAAAAACACTCTAAAAATATTAAATGGAAAGAGAAGAATGTCACCATGTTTAAAAAATGTTCAAAGTGTGTTTTCAAAAATATTTCAAAACAAAAAGGCACATGAAAATGATTTTTGTAATAAGATAATAAAGAGAGAGGGGAAAAATGTAAAAGCAGAATACTAACAAACCAGAATAAAAAAACAAATCGGAAACAGAAAAAAACAAAAAAAAAAATCGCTACACTATAGAAGCTCGGCGAACGCGCACTGCAGGAAAGGTCCCGGCTGGGCCGGACCGATTTCCATCACTGCAGGCATCAGGTAGGATTTGCCTGCACTCGTAGAAGAAAAAAATGAGATCGACCCAAGGGTTAATCCTCGTTGATTTTATTTTTATAGAAGAAACTTTATGAGCACCCGCGTCAAAGCTGGGGCTTGAACTCAGGTAGGCTGACAGCTACCCCAGCTGCCCATCCAACAGATCGTCGCCCTGTTCTCTACCCCCTTACCCCATGCAAAAATAATAAGTGATCAACTCAAGGGCTAACCTTTGTTGTTGATTTTTTAAAGGAGAAACTCCGTGAGCACTCGTGTTAAAGTTGAGGCTTGAACTCAGGTGGCCAGCAGCTACCCAGCTGCGCAGAAAAACGAGGGATTTGCATGGACGGAGAGGTACCCATGCCTGCGCGTTCGAGCACGTGAACGGCGCGACAGTATCTGGGTAGGTTTGCGTGCGTGATTTGATCCTGATATGCATGATCTCCTACAGTAAAACACGCGGCCGCACCACCACCTCACCTCGCCTTGCTTGCCTCGCCGCCGGCTATATAATAGTCTGCCTCTGGCCAAGACCCTCACCCACAACCACAGCGAACAGGTTGAGATCCAGAGAGAGAAGAGACTACATATACATACTGAGAGAAAATGCCTGCGCTTACTGGTGAGGTGAAGTGGTTCAACGAGAGCAAGGGGTTCGGCTTCATCACCCCCGACGACGGCAGCAAGGACGTCTTCGTCCACTTCTCGGCAATCGTTGCCAATGGCTTCAAGGTCCTCGCCGAGGGCCAGCGTGTCGAATTCAGCATCGAAAACGGCGCAAAAGGCCCGTCCGCCGCCAATGTCACGGCCATATAAGAGCGGCGTCCTAATGTAATTTGCTCCAACCACCCCTCTCGGCCGAGCAAATTGAGTGTGCTGCTCTCGGATGGGTTGCTATTGTTTGTGTTCTCTTCTCACCGGTGCACGAAAATATGTACTGCTTTTTCTTTTTTTACTTCAAAAAGCTACAGGTTAACTGCTGCTCCGTTCGGGTTTGCAAGGAATATGGATTTTGTTTGAGTCAAATCTTTTAACTTTGAATGAGTTCGTACAGAGAAACATCGATATTTACAGCACCACTGAATATCAATAAAGTATCATGAAATATGTTTCTATAATGTGTTTGTGGAATATTGTAGGTGTTAATAAGTGTATTTTTTTCCCGATGATCACTAAGTATTTCTATAAACTTGGTCCACTAATGTGGAAACTAGTCTCTTGATACCCTCACTGTGCACACTGTTTGAACCAAACTCTTTGCGCAATCGAGAGATTACGTGAACAATTGAATGTGTAGCGATGAAAAATTCAATGGTAATTGTATGATAAATCAAGTTGTCTGAAAAAAATGATACCAAATTCCCATTCAAGTTGGACTCGCACATGGTTGCCGTAACACACACGTATGCGGTGTGGTAGCCAATATTCTTTCGAAAATGATAAGTACCCGACATCAGGTATGAGCACATGGAAAATTGAACGTTTCGATGATAAAATTCTAATAACGCAAGAATGGCAAGTTAGTTGACACACACGGCAATTTTCTGTCAAATAATAGACTGAAGCACAAAGTTGTCATCCTCGTGCCACTAAACTTGCCATCGGGAACATTCAATTTGCCATGTGCTCGTACCGGAGGTTTGGTGCTATCGGATTCCTATTCTTTTGTGTGTGACGTGGCTATTAAGCATATTATCACAAACGGGTAAAAAATGCTAGCATTTGAAATACTTCTCGACATATTTAGTTGTTCTATTTAAGCGTGACATGCAAAATTTACAAAACCTAGACATATGCAATTGTCGCCCTAGCCCTGTCGCCCCCCCCCCCCCCCCCCC
>LR738710.1:115775142-115827257 GCA_902687465.1 Secale cereale
CCCCCCCCCCTCCGCTGAAATCCTCGTTAGGATATCAAGTAACACATATGTATATCAACATTGTGGCAACTACCAACTAGCTCAAACTATCATTGTAGTCATTTGTGTTTGCTTAGCAATTGGTTGTTCATGCTACGCATGCATGAAATTGTTTGGCGGGAATTTGCTTTGCAACAAATACCTATACTCAAAGATTTTTTTTCCCAGGTGACGACTAAACCAACAAATTTTCCCTTTTGAAAAGTTCTAATGAGGGTAACTGATTTAGTTGAGGAGATTTTGTAGTAGGAAACAGCCAAACTACACTATTTTCGAAAGATACTTGGCTAGAAGATGCTCGGTTAGGCATACAATAACCAAACCTTTATATTATCGTGCGGCGAAGATCGAAAAACATGTATGTGATGTCAGTGCTAGAAGAGTGCCCGTTTGACAACCTTATTGGGGATAAGGGGAGAAGTTGAGATTTGCTCCAAAGGTTGACAACGGTCAACCTATCACCGGGTGAAGACTCTTTCCGGTGGAAGCTTACCATTTATTATTATTTTTCTAATGAAGTCCATTTACGTTTATGTTATAAACACTAGCCGGTTCGGAAAAGATATATCTAGAAGTTAATGGTCCAATTGAAGATTTAGATTTGTATACGATTCTTAAAAAAAGGTGTAGTCATGACCAAGGATAACTTGGCCAAACATACGTGGGAAGGTTTTAAGAATTGACACAATGGCCTTGTCTTTAACATATCCAATTTTCAAAAAAATTGGAGGTCATCTACACAACTAACTGTTGAATATGTACTTAATCTACCCTACTTCATCTGGACGACTAAGGACCATATAAATGACCACATACTTCATTACATAGGAAAGTAAATTGCATTGTGCTCATTTGTTGAATTTGATCACAAAATAACTTTGAGCATAAAAACAAACAAAAACTAAGTTTCACTACTATAAGATACTATAACTACTTATGACTACATGCCTATTTCTTTCTTGCCTCTCACATGATCCTTCGGCGTACAATTTTATACCCATCAGAGCAGGCGATGGAGGTTTCGGAAACATCCTCCGAAGATAACACGCATACCCATCAAACCCTAAAACAATGGATTGCGCACCTTCTTGGTGTGGGTAGCTCCTCCTTCATGTGGTTGCCACCAAAAATCGGCGGCAACGATCCGATAACCAACAGAATTTTCCCGACGGTCGACGCCTAGGCTCGGCCGTGGCGGGAGAGCCAATCATGGAACTAAAGGAAATATGCCCTAGAGGCAATAATAAAGTTATTATTTATTTCCTTATATCATCATAAATGTTTATTATTCATGCTCAAATTGTATTAACCGAAAACTTAGTACATGTGTGAATACATAGAGAAACAAAGCGTCACTAGTATGCCTCTACTTGACTAGCTTGTTAATCAAAGATGGTTAAGTTTCCTAGCCATAGACATGAGTTGTCATTTGATGAACGGGATCACATCATTAGAGAATGATGTGATTGACTTGACCCATCCGTTAGCTTAGCAACTTGATCGTTTAGTTTTACTGCTATTGCTTTCTTCATGACTTATACATGTTCCTATGACTATGAGATTATGCAACTCCCGAATACTGGAGGAACACCTTGTGTGCTATCAAACGTCACAACGTAACTGGGTGATTATAAAGATGCTCTACAGGTGTCTCCGATGGTGTTTGTTGAGTTGGCATAGATCGAGATTATGATTTGTCACTTCGATTGTCGGAGAGGTATCTGTGGGCCCTCACGGTAATGCACATCACTATAAGCCTTGCAAGAAATGTGACTAATGAGTTAGTTGCGGGATGATGCATTACGGAACGAGTAAAGAGATTTGCCGGTAGCGAGATTGAACTAGGTATGATGATACCGACGATCGAATCTCGGGCAAGTAACATACCGATGACAAAGGGAATAACGTATGTTGTTATGCGGTTTGACCGATAAAGATCTTCGTAGAATATGTAGGACCTAATATGAGCATCCAGGTTCCGCTATTGGTTATTGACCAGAGATGTGTTTCGGTCATGTCTACATAGTTCTCGAACCCGTAGGGTCCGCACGCTTAACGTTCGATGACGATTTGTACTATGAATTATGTGATTTGATGACCGACGTTTGCCCGGAGTCCCGTATGATATCACGGACATGAAGAACAGTCTCGAAATGGCCGAGACGTAAAGATCGATGTATTGGAAGGTTATATTCGGACATCGGAAAGGTTCCGAGTGATTCAGGTATTTTTCGGAGTACCGGAGAGTTACGGGAATTCGTATTGGGCCTTAATGGGCCATACGGGAAAGGAGAGAAAGGCCTCAAGGGTGGCTGCGCCCCTTCCCCATGGACTGGTCCGAATTGGACTAGCGAAAGGGGGCGCCCCCTTCCTTCCTTCTCCTTCTCCCTTCCCCTTTTCCTATTTCACGTGGGAGGAGGAATCCTACTAGGACTAGGGAGTTCTAGTAGGACTCCACACTTTGGCTCGCCCTATGAGGGCCGGCCTCCTCCTCCCTCCATCCTTTATAGACGTGGCCAGGGGGCACCCCAGAGACACACAAGTTGATTTTAGCCGTGTGCGGTGTCCCTCCCCACAGTTACACACCTCGGTCGTATCGTTGCAGTGCTTAGGCGAAGCCCTGCGCCGGTAGCTTCATCATCACCGTTACCACACCGTCGTGCTGACGAAACTCTCCCGTGACGCTCAACTGGATCAAGAGCTCGTGGGACGTCATCGAGCTGAACGTGTGCTGAACGGAGAGGTGCCGTACGTTTGGTGCTTGGATCGGTTGGATCGCGAAGACGTTCGACTACATCAACCGCGTCACTAGACACTTCCGCTTTTGGTCTACAAGGGTACGTAGACACACCCTCCCCACTCATTGCTATGCTTCTCCTAGATAGATCTTGCGTGATCGTAGGATTTTTTTTGACATACTACGTTCCCCAACAGTGCATCATGAGCCAGGTCTATGCGTAGATGATATGCACGAGTAGAACACAATGAGTTGTGGGCGATAATAGTCATACTGCTTACCGGCATGTCATACTTTGATTCGGCGGTATTGTGAGATGATGCAGCCCGGACCGACATTACGCGTACGCTTACGCGAGACTGGTTTCACCGTTATGAGCACTCCTTGCTTAAAGGTGACCGGCGGGTGTCTGTCTCCCTCACTTTAGTTGAATCGAGTATGGCTACGCCCAGTCCTTGTGAAGGTTAAAACAACACACTTGACAAAAAATCATTGTGGTTTTGTATACGTAGGTAAGAATGTTCATGCTAAGCCCATAGCAGCCACATAAAACTTGCAACAACAAAGTAGAGGATGTCTAACTTGTTTTTGCAAGGCATGTTGTGATGTGATATGGTCAAGACGTGATGAGTTATACGTTATTGTACGAGATGATCATGTTTTGTAAATTAACGGCAACCGGCAGGAGCCTTATGGTTGTCTCTTTATTGTATGGATTGCGAATTCCCTGTAATTGCTTTACTTTATCACTATGAGTTAGCGATAGTAGTAGTAGTAGCAATAGTTGGCGAGACGACCACGACGCTAAGATGAAGATCATGGTGTCAAGCCGGTGACGATGGAGATCATGACGATGCTTTGGAGATGGAGATCAAAAGCACAAGATGATGATGGCCATATCATGTCACATATTTTTATTGCATGTGATGTTTATCTTATTATGCTTCTTATTTTTCTTAGTACGATGGTAGCATTATAAGATGACCCCTTACAAAATTTCAAGGTACAAGTGTTCTCCCTGAGTATGCACCGTTGCGAAAGTTCTTCGTGCTGAGACACCACGTGATGATCGGGTGTGATAGGCTCTACGTTCACATACAACGGGTGCAAGATAGTTTTGCACATGCGGAATACTCGGGTTAAACATGACGAGCCTAGCATGTACAGACATGGCCTCGGAACACTGGAGACCGAAAGGTCGAGCGTGAATCATATAGTAGATATGATCAACATAAGATGTTCACCATTGAAAACTACTCCATCTCACGTGATGATCGGACATGGTTTAGTTGAGTTGGATCACGTGATCATTTAGATGACTAGAGGGATGTCTATCTAAGTGGGAGTTCTTTAGTAATATGAATAATTGAACTTTAATTTATCATGAACTTAGTCCTGGTAGTATTAGCATATCTATTGAAAGAACATGCGGTGCCCCCATGTTTGGTTTTGGTAATTGATGACAATCTCTATGGACTAATGGTTGCCTTGAGTTATATTTGAAGGGTTTGTACATAGGCTTTTCTTGGAGTTCATTTGTTGGTTTCAAGGAGAGTTTGTGATGACCAAGGTGCTATTAAGGAATTATCCAAAGATTGGTCTTATGGGTGTTGAGCTTATTGCAAGCATGTCTTGAAGAAGAAAAGTTTGTGATCATTCATGTTTACCTTCAAGACATCATCCAAATGAAGAGAGTTGGAAAGATTCAAGGTTGATCAAAACTAAGTCAAAGAATGAATCAAGTTGATCACCACACAAAGTGTAGAAGATGTACCGAGAGGGATCAAGCAATCCCATGGTATGGTAAGCATTGTCAATCACGCTTTGTGTAATAACCCATGGTCTTCGTGAGAGTTCTTTGTGGGGTTAGGTTGCGGTATGCAAGTTCAAGTGGAGCATCACGAAGAGATCAAGTGCTTGAAGCTTGCCATTCATTGTGATGACAATGGACTTGTGAAGATATGCCGAAGAGTGGCTCACCCATAGTGGAGTATGGGGGAGCAATCTACTAGTCTTCACCGAGACAACGCAATCAAGAAAGGTGGTCCAACTTGAGGAAGTCAAGATCATCTACATCTAGATCAAGTGGACTTTGTGCAAAGCAAAGGTTTGCCCTTGATAGGTTTTCTATTTTACCGGTCTCGTGGTGGTAGTTGGCTGACCAGGTTATAGGATCGTTTGCCGTACTATCAAGGGGGGCTCTCAAGTTGGTAGCTTGATCGTATCATTAGTAGAGAGCTCAAACCATTGCATCCTTGCATCATGTTTCTTGGATCTTGTTTGGTTATCTTTGTGAGTCTTAGAGCTTGTGGTCATCTTGATGACAAGCTTGAGTTCATCGAAAACGGAGTTCACATGCGTCTTCTATGATGTTTTCGGTGTTGGAGGTTTTACCGATCTTATCCGAGGAAGGGTTCTCACCATTTTCTTATGGTCCTTTTCAAATTTGCTTCATATTGATATTTCTTTCAAGATTGTGTTAGTCCTTGTCACTAGCTTTCCAACAAACTTGGTTTCATTGAATTCGGAGTCCGTTTGCAAAAGTTGTGGCAGTTTTGGTGTTCTGAAAAGGCTGTAGCGGTACTACCGCGAATTGGAGCGGATGTAATTTTTACTACCGCTCCAGAGCGGTACTACCGTGGCTCCTACAGCGGTAGTACCGCTCCGGACCAAAAACTCGTCCCAAGTCCTGCGGTGGTAGGTGTGACGCCCAAAGACCGACGTCCCAGAAGATTCCAGAAGATTCCAGATGTTCCGGGTTCTCCCGTGTGTTTCTTTTGTGCTTGTGTTATTTATTTTTTGCTTTGCATCATGTCATCATGCCATCATGTCATAATTATTTTGCATCTCAACTTAAATAAATTGTGTGGACCTTCGGTCCATTTAAATCGAGGGAAGGATGACTTCTCTTTAAAACATATCCTCCCAATATTTAGGGAGCTATATTAAATATTCCATTTGTTTGGAATTAACCAACACACTTGCATATATTCCCCATGCCTCTTTAATTTAAGTTTCACCGTCAAACCTCCCTATATTTCTTTTTCCGTTGTATCGAGGCTCCTCCTAAAGTCTAGACTCCTTTCAAACTCCTTAAGGCAAGCTAATTATTTTAGTTTGCACTTCCCTATTTTTGTTGGAACTATTTTTGTTGGGTTGGTAATATCCCATAAAGCCTTACAAAAATGTTCCATCATTTATTTTCTTCTTCTTGACCTCTTTTCTTTTTGGTGTTGTTCTCTCTGTATTTTTATTTCTGCTAAAGAAATAAAATAAGAAGACAGCTAGGCTCCCAGCCACTGGCCTCCTTGGGCCCAAGGCCTCCCTCCCAGCGCAGTCCATCCCCCCTCCCAGCCAGGCCCAGCAGCTGGCCCAAGGCCCATCTGCAGCTTCCCTCCTTTCAAGGCCCACTCCAGCGAACCCTAGCCGATCGCTCCTTCCCTCGTCGCCCCCTCGTTCCCACGACAGCGCCGCAGCGCCTCCTTCCTCCCTCGCAGCCCGACTCCCTCTCCCTCGAGTGCCTCTCGATCCCTTTCTTCGCGTTCCCCGATCACCCCATCTCGCCCGATCCCTCGATTCCCCTCGCTCCTCTCGACAGCGCCGACCCCCATCGCTCCATCGCCCCGCACCCGACGTCTTCCTCGCCAGTGTGCCTCAGGCCCTTCCCCTCCAGCCGCCGGTTTTCCCTTGGTTGCCTCCTCGGCCAGGCAGCGCCCGAGCCCCCTCACGAGCGCCCCGGCCTCCCTTCTCCAGGTGGCCGCGCCGCCCTCCCGTCGCCCGGCCACTGCCGGCCGCCGCTGCGCCATGGCGCCCCTGCCTCGCCCCCGAGCGCCTCCTCTCCATCTCCAGGCCGCCCGGCCAGCCACCAGGGCCTCGCCTGGCCCGCCGCTGCGCCCCTGTCCCCTTCGAGCAGCCCCCTCAAGCGCCAAGGCCAGCGCCTCGCCAGGCCTCTGCCTCGTCCCCTCTAGCGCCGAGACCGCGCCTCGTCTCCCTCGTGCGCCCTGCCTCCATCTCCGCGCCGTGCCTTCTCCCGTTTCCACCGTAGCGCCTCCTCTTCGCCTCGCCTCTGCAGCGCCGGCCACCGGCTCCCGTGCTGCCGCTTTTGTTTTTTTTTTGTGTGTTGCCTTGTGCTGTTGGTTTGTCCAGGAACCGTGTATGACTACCCGACGAGACGGCAAGACCCGTAACCGGATCGTCAAGCACCGTTGTCGTGGATTGCGCCAAGTACACGGAGACCCCAGGTACCACGACGATGCGCCAAGTACCTCTACCGACGACTTGAACGACTACGAAACGAGAACGACTACTTCGTTGACGACCTCGTGTACATCTACTTCCCTCGACGTGCATGTACCACTACCGTCGCCCCGGAGACGAGGGATTCGCCAAGTACCTCTACGGACCGAGTACAACTACCGTCGCCGAAGACCGCGTGTACCTCTCCGAACGTGTACCACTACTTCGACTACTACCACTACTTCCACTACGTCCCTCGACAACTCGAACCGCCCCGTGAACGTTTGTTCCGAAGGTATAACCCCGAGACGATGACCCGTGGAGGAATGTTGTGTTGTATGAAATGTTTGCCCTTGTGTGCCCCGTGCCCGTATCATCTTTTGTCGTGCTCCTCGGTTGCCTCGTCGCCGACCCGTGGGAACCCGATGACGGGATCACCCCACCTTTCATCTTGTTCCGCTCGCTCACGCATCCTTTCTTTTGCACCGGACTCTCAACAAGTTACCGGAACCGAGATGTTGCCGTTGCATCATTTTCGGATCGTTGCCGTGGCACCCTTTCCTTCCACCACGGTGACAATACTTCATATCATCTTCATGTCAACTTTTAATAAAATTGCATAAACTTGATCATGTCATCCGCATCATGTTAACAACTTTAAGATGTGTGAATTGTTGTTTGCTTAATAATTGCTAAACATGCATATGGGGATTTTCCCGGAATTGTTGTTTGTTTTTCCGGCCTCATTTAAAATGTCTAAATAGGTAGTTTGTTTATGCTTCACCTCTTGCCATGTTAACAAACATTTAATCTTGTCTTGTAAATAACGAGAGTCAATTAATAATTTAAATGTGGTGTTTCGTCAATATGCAACTCGTTGCATATTGAGCTCCACTTAACTTGTAGTACTTGTTTGTGCACTTTGCCATGACATGCATAATTAAACCGGACATGCATCATACTTGGATGTGCATCGTATGCCATGTTTATGCTTGTGTGTTTACCGTGTTGTTTGCTTCTTTCCGGTTGCTTCTCTTGTTAGCTTCGGATTCGTTCCGGAGTTGTGAGGATTCGCTCGACTGTTGCTCCGTCTACTTCATGGTCTTGTTGTTCTCCCTTGCGGAATCCCAGGCAAGATGATCATACCCTTGGATACCTTTACTACCATTGCCATGCTTAGTTGTCTCGATGCTATCGTTACATGTCGCGCTACCCATTTTTTATGTCAGCCTCTCCTTGTTGCCATGAAACCTCTAACCTTGAAACCTTCCTAGCAAAACCACTGTTTGGCTATGTTACCCGCTTGCTCAGCCCTTCTTATAGCGTTGTTAGTTGCAGGTGAAGATGAAGTTCGTTCCAGGAGGGAACTTGTTGTTGGTATATCATAATATCTATAATTATTATTAACACACCTATATACTGGGCATGGGTGGAAGGCTTGGCCTTTTGCTCGGTGTTTTGTTCCACTCATGCCACCTTAGGCGCCGATAAACCGGCATTATGTTCCTTGATTTTGCGTTCCTTACACGATGGGTGGATGGGGACCCCTTGACAGTTTGACTTTGAATAAAACTCCTCCAGCAAGGCCCAATATTGGTTTTAATTTGCCTCATAATAACAACTTAATTAAATAATTAAATTTGCATAGGGGGTCGCACCCTCGGGTTCTTAATTCTACATAGCAGGGGGGGCCAGTGCTGATGGTGTTGGTCCCAAACGGGAAGTCTGCAGGGCCGTCTTGGGGAAACCCGAGGTATCTGGTATAACCTGTAGCGTCGCCCATCCGGTTGTGGCCTGAGACGAGATACACGCGGCTACTATCAGGGTGTCGACATGCCGGGAGGTCTTGCTGGACTTGTTTTACCATTGTCGAAATGTCTTGTGCACTGGGATGCCAAGCCTGATCGGATTTCCCTAAGATAAGGGGTGATGATATTATATTTATCACTTCAGCTAATCGTGAGAGCTTGTGATGGGCTAAGTTGGAACACCCCTGCAGGGTTATAATCCTTCGAAAGCCGTGCCCGCGGTTATGTGACAGATTGGAATTTGTTAATGTCCGGTTGTAGAAAACTTGACAGAGGATCCGAAGTAAAACACACAACTGTGTGAGTAACCGTGACTGTCTCTTTTCACTTTGAGAAGAGAACACGGTGGGGTTATGTTTGAATCGTATGTAGTTCAGGATCTTTAGCGATCACTACTTTTGCGACCGTTTGCGTAGATGCTCATCTTATTCTGGTACTCGTAAGTTAGCCACCATATTATGCTTAGCCGCTGCTGCAACCTCACCACTTTACCTCTTCCTACCCACAAAGCTTTGCTAGTCTTGATACCCATGGTTATGGGATTGCTGAGTCCTCGTGGCACACAGATACTACAACACCAGATGCAGGTTCAGCCGAGTTCGATGCAGAAGATGGATCAGTACTTCTCTGGGAGCTCGATGAATAGAGTGGCCGTATGCTTGTGTCGTTTCGACGATCAGTAGTGGTTTCTACTAGGATTCGATCTGGACCTGTGGTTTAACATTATGTTTGGTATCTTGTCTTTTGGATCTTACCCTTAGATGGGCTGTGATGTTTTGATTGATGTTTTGCTTATGTAATGTATTGTGTGAGTGGCGAGTGTAAGCCAACTATCTCCTTTTGCAATTTAATCTTTCTTTTACATGAGTCGTGCAAAGATACCAAACTTGCGATCATTCCATAATGGGCTTATATCTTTAAGTCGTGCCTCGACACGTAGGAGATATAGTCCCATCCTGGGCATTACAAGTTGGTATTCAGAGCCTTCTCCGACCCAGAAGCCCCCACTAATTGATCGAATCGTTGACAGTTGAGTCTAGGCACACACTTGAAAATGTTTTAAGTCATATATATATATATATCGGAGAGTAGGATTTCTTTTGCTCCTCATCTCTTTTCACTCTGGTGAGGACTCCTGACGATTACTCTTGCCTCTTCTACTTTCAAAAAATACACCAAATTTTTTTTAGGATCTCGCGAGTATTGTTTGGATTGTTCCGATGTCTTTGTGACGAGAACATTGTTCTCGATGCCTCCTGTCATTAGGGGTTGTGGCAGTGTCCCTGGGAGTTGAGCTCCGAGGTGTTGTCGTCACAAACATATCGCATCAGTTCTAGAATACTTAAGATGGTCGACATCGAAAACTCTCCTATGCGGTTAGTGGCAAGATAACCCCGACATCACCCAGTACTGGGGAGGTAGTTCGGGAGTATTGCCATAGCTGGTATAGTAGATGCGTTTCGAAGGTCCGAGGTAAATGGTTTCCGAGAACAACTGGTTATGTGTTGAAGGATGGATACAGCTGGATGTAGGATTAGAGTTGAGTGCGCGATGCTTCCCCTGTATCCCCAACACCTGATTGCATAACTGGAAACTTTCGAAAATTAATAGGTGGGTTCATCTAGTAGTTCTAGGCATTCTTCCAACGGATGCACGATATGAAGTTCGGGGTTCTACATTGAGTGAAGTGGTTTTATGGGCTTGTTGATACGTCCAAAATGCATCACTATTTTGTATCATAATTTATCCTTATTCATTGATATATTTCACATTACGATGATGTTCTCATGTTGTTTTGGCCTATTTTACACAGTTTGCAACTTTTCGGTGCGGAAGCAGCAGACGCAGGATTCAGCGGTAAAAAGTGGACGCTGAGTTGTTGAAGAAGAATACCTCCAAATTACCTGAAAATTGACGGAGGATATTTTCCGGACGAATCACGAAGACATGCGAAAGGGCAACCAAAGGGGGGCCACAGGGTGCCCAGGCGCCCTGGGGGCGCCCCCCCTGGCCGCGCCGGGGGGCCCCCTGGAGCCCCTGGCCCACCTCCGGCTGCCCCCTTTTGCCTATATACTCTCCGTTATCTGAAAACCCTGAAAAGGAGAGTTTTTATGGAGTTCCGCCGCCGCTCCGTGGCGGAAACCTACAGAGAAGAAAAAGCCATCTCCGGCGGGCAGATTCCACCGGGGAGATCACCTCCCAGAAGGGGAGATCGTCGCCATCGTCACCACCATCGTCATGGGCATCATCGAGATCATCATCAACATCATCCCCAACACCAGCACCATCTCCATCTTCATCCAAATCTCATCTCACAATTGCAACTTGTGTTGTAACTCGTACTACCTATCCTCTCTACTCCATCGGTGTTGATTACTACTTTGTGGTGAATGCTATTGAGTTTTGTTGGAGAAATATTATTATGTCCAGATTGTTTATCACCCATTTATCTCCACTGAGCATGATCTCTTTTATGTCTCGTGAGTAGTTACCTTAGTTCTTGAGGACATGGGGAAAGTCTTGTTGTTAGTAGTCATATGCTGTTGAAGTAATATGTGTTGTTTGATACTTAAGTTGTGTTGTCATTCTACTAGTGGTGTTGTGTGAGTCGAGCACTCAACACTTCGCCTTATTAAGGACCTAGGAGAATACATTGTGTACAAAGAATGCTTACGGTGGGTTGCCGGAGTGATAGAAACCTGAACCCCAGTTCGCACGCTTTTGCATAAGGGAACAATGGATCCTCGATCGTATTGCTATGGTTAGGCTTTTGCCTTAAATACTATCTTGTATTTGCGGATGCTTGCAAGGTGTTTAATCATAAGAGTGCACTCATCTTAGTCTAGAGAGTGTACTAGCATAGATCCACCCACTCAACACTTATCAACACATAACATAGTATCGATACGGAATATGGCGAAAGCACATGACTACCTCTCCCGTGTGTCCTCAGGAACGCTTTAGCCTTTATAAGTTTAGTTGCTAGGCCTCTCCTTTGCTAAGAAAGGATTGGGCCACTTGTTACTCTGAGTGCCTTTTACATTGCTTGCTTTTACTTTCCTGTTGCTTATATCGAGAAAACCCCTAAAAAGTTATCTTTCAGTGCTTACAGTAATTTCTTGCTCAGAATCGCTTATCAATACCTTCTGCTCCTCGTTGGGTTCGACACTCTTACTTATCGAAAACGCTGCAATAGATCCCTTACGGTTGTGGGTCATCAAGTACCGTTTTCTGGCGCCGTTGCCGGGGAGCGTAGCGCTATTGGTAAAGTGAAACTGGTAAGGAATTTTTTTATAATTCTATTTTTTATTCTTGCTATTTTTGCTCTTTGTCCTTATGGACAACCTTGTTATTGGATCGTTGCTTACGGGAAGGCGCCCCACACCTGTGGTGGTTGATCCTCCCCCTACTGAAATTGTGCCTTATAAAATACCAGCTGGTATTATCGATTATGTTTTGGCTAATCGTTATGCAGGAGACAGACATCCCGGTGAACACTTGCTATATTTGTCACAACTATGTTCATTATTTAAGCTTGCAGGTGTATCGAGGGAGTTTGTCATGAGGAAATTGTTTGCTGTATCACTTATAGATAAAGCTTCAGATTGGTATAGGCTTCTCGATAACTCACACTTGCTTGACTGGCAGGAGCTTATGTCTCTCTTTTATACTAAGTTTTATCCTCCTCATGAAATTCATCGAGACATGAACTATATCTATAACTTTAGGTCTCGTGAAGGAGAAAGCATTGCTCAAGCTTGGGGGAGATTGAAGTCCCTAATGCTCAAATGCCCTATTCATAAGCTTCCCAAGGAAATTATACTTACAAACTTTTATGCCAGGCTTTCTCGTCAGGATAAGGAGATGCTGGATGCCTCCTCTAGTGGGGTATTTCAAAAGAAGAGTGTTGAAAAAAGGTGGGATCTCATTGAAAGGATCCAGAGGAACACCGAAGATTGGGAAATTGATAAAGGTATTGAACCTGCTATAAATTATGAACATGATTATATTGAGAGCTATGTGAAAACTGATCACTTCAATACTTTTTGCTCTAAGATTGGTCTTGATTCCCATCTAATGATTGATTTCTGTAAGAATTTTGCCTCTCACGTTGATTCTTTTAAAAGAAGAGAGACAACATCATGAACCTTTTAAAGAGCTACCTGTTGATATTCATGTTGCTGACCCTATTTTGCCTGCAGTTATATATGAACAGCCTCCTTTTCCCGCAAGGATAAGGGAGCACTCTCTTGTGACAGGCATAATAAATAAAAGTGAGAGAAGAGTTGATGAGCCCGAGGACCAGATCAGGGTCGATCCTCAAGTTGCATTGATTAAAGACCTTGTTACTAATGATGTTTTGGATTCCAATATAAATTTTTGTGTTGTTTCCACTAACCTTGTCACAGCCAAGAATAAAGGCCCAATTTCAGGTACTCCAGTGGTATCTGTTAAAATAGGAGATCACAATTATTATGGGCTATGCGATTTGGGATCGAGTGCAAGTGCTATCCCCTATTCACTTTATGAAGAGATCATCGGTGAGATTTCCCCTTATGAACTTGAAGAAGTTGATGTTACTATTCATCTTGCAAACAGAACAACTATCTCTCCTATCGGAATTGTGAGGGACGTTGAAGTCCTATGTGGAAAGGTAAAATACCCTACCGACTTTCTAGTACTTGGTTCAGAGAGGGACAATTTTTGTCCAATTATTTTTGGTAGACCTTTTCTTAGAACTTGTGGAGCTATAATAGATTGCAAGAAAGGTAAAGTTTCTGTTGAATTCGATGGTGAGCCATATGAATTTAATTTTTCTAAGTTCTCTAAGCAGCCTCGTGGTACCAATTTACCTAGTGATGATAAACTTATTGAAAGTATTGCTTCTATTGCTATCCCCCCTAATGATCCTTTGCAGCAATATATGGAGGACCACGAGAATGATTTGCATATGCAGGAAAGAAATGAACTAGATGAAATATTCTTGAGGCAGCCTGCTATCCTGAAGCACAACCTTCCAGTTGAACCTTTGGGAATTTTATCAAAACCGAAAGAAGACCCGGTGTTCGATCTTAAACCTCTTCCCGATACGCTCAAGTATGCTTATTTAGATGAAAAGAAAGTATATCCTGTTATTATCAATTCTAACCTTTCAGGATAGGAAGAAGAGCGACTATTGGAAGTACTCCATAAACACCGAGGCGCAATTGGCTATACCCTTGATGACCTTAAGGGGATTAGTCCATCTATCTGTCAACATACTATCAACCTTGAGCCTGATGCTAAACCAGTTGTTGATCATCAATGACGGTTGAACCCGAAGATGATGGATGTTGTAAGAACTGGAATTCTCAAGATTCTAGCCGCAGGTATTATCTACCCTATTGCTGATAGTAAGTGGGTAAGCTCGGTACATTGTGTTCCTAAGAAAGGAGGTACAACTGTGGTTCCTAATGATAAAAATGAACTAATACCTCAGAGAATTATTATTGGATATAGAATGTGTATTGATTACAGGAAGTTGAACAAGGCAACCTGGAAGGATCACTAACCGTTGCCGTTCATCGACCAAATGCTTGAAAGGTTATCCAAAAATACCCACTTTTGTTATCTCGATGGTTATTCTGGCTTCTCTCAAATTCATGTTAACACTGCTGATCAAGAGAAGACCACTTTTACTTGTCCCTTTGGTACTTATGCTTATAGGCGTATGCCTTTTGGTTTATGTAATGCCCCTGCTACTTTTCAAAGGTGTATGTCTGCTATCTTTCATGGTTTCTGTGGGGATATTATGTAAGTCTTCATGGACGATTTCTCCGTCTATGGAACCTCCTTTGACCATTGTCTTCACAATCTTAATAAAGCTTTGCAGAGATGCGAGGAGACAAATTTGGTACTCAACTGGGAGAAGTGCCACTTCATGGTTAACGAGGGAATTGTTCTTGGTCACAAGATTTCCGAAAGGGGAATTGAAGTGGACAAAGCCAAGATCGAAGCTATTGAGAGGATGCCCTATCCAAGGGACATCAAAGGTATTCGCAGTTTTCTTGGTCATGCTGGTTTCTATAGAAGATTTATTAAAGACTTTTCTAAGACCTCGAGGCCCCTCACTAGTCTTCTCCAGAAGGACGTTCCTTTTGTATTTAATGAGGATTGTAAGGAAGCTTTTGAAGTTCTTAAGAAAGCTTTAATAACCGCTCCTATAGTACAACCACCTGACTGGAATTTACCTTTTGAGATTATGTGTGATGCTAGTGATTTTGCTGTTGGAGTTGTTTTAGGACAAAGAGTTGATAAGAAATTGAATGTTATACATTATGCCAGCAAAACCCTTGATAGTGCTCAAAGGAATTATGCTACTACTGAGAAGGAATTCTTAGCTGTAGTATTTGCTTGTGATAAGTTTAGGCAGTATATTGTTGATTCCAAAGTTATTATTCATACTGATCATGCTGCCATTAAGTACCTTATGACAAAGAAGGATGCCAAGCCAAGGCTTATCAGATGGGTACTCCTTCTTCAAGAATTTGATTTGTAGATTGTAGATAGGAAAGGAGAAGACAATCCGGTGGCGGACAATCTTTCAAGGATGGAAGATATACCGCACGACCCTATTCCAGTCAACGATAGTTTTCCAGACGAGCAACTTGCCATTGTAAAAGTACAATCTCCTTCCGATCCTTGGTATGCAGATTATGCTAATTTTATTGTTGCAAAGTATTTGCCTCCAGGTTTAACATTTCAGCAAAGGAAGAAGTTCTTTCATGATTTGAGGCACTACTTTTTGGATGACCCACATCTTTTCAAAGAAGGTCCCGACGGGATCGAGAGAAGATGCATACCGGAACGTGAGCAGAAGGACATTCTCAGACGGTGTCATGATAGTCCCTATGGAGGACATCATGCTGGTGAGAGGACTGCACATAAGGTTCTTCAATCAGGTTTTTATTGGCCTACTCTCTTTAAGGATGCTAGAAATTATGTTTTAGCCTGTGATAAATGTCAGAGAGTTGGTAACATTAGTAGAAGGAATGAGATGCCTATGAATTACTTACTAGTGATTGAACCTTTTGATTGTTGGGGTTTTGATTTTATGGGTCCTTTTCTTTCTTCGCACAAGTACACGCACATTTTAGTAGCTGTTGATTATGTGACCAAGTGGGTTGAAGCAATCCCCACTGAAAGTGCTGATCACAAGACATCTTTGAAAATGCTTAAAGATGTAATTTTTCCTAGGTTTGGTGTACCAAGGTATCTCATGACTGATGGAGGATCACACTTCACGCACGGAGCTTTTAGAAAAGCTTTAGCAAAATACGATGTCAACCATAGAATTGCTTCACCATATCACCCTCAAACTAGTGGGCAAGTTGAGCTCACCAATAGAGAGATTAAGTTGATCTTGCAGAAGACAGTAAACAGAAATAGAAAGGACTGGTCAAACAAGTTAGGAGATGCCTTGTGGGCGTATAGAACTGCTTACAAAAACCCCATGGGCATGTCCCCCTATAAGATGGTGTATGGCAAGGCTTGCCATTTGCCATTAGAGTTAGAGCAGAAAGCTTTCTGGGCTGTTAGAGAGCTTAATGCTGACCCAAAATTAGCTGGTGAGAAGCGTCTCATGAACTTGACTTCTCTAGATGAATGGAGAAGTGAAGCTTACGAGAGCGCTAAAATGTTCAAGGAAAAAGTAAAGAAGTGGCATGATAGGAAGATTCTGAAACGTGAATTTAATGTTGGTGATAAAGTTTTGTTGTTTAGATCCCGTTTCAGGTTTTCTCCAGGCAAACTACTTTCCAGGTGGGAAGGGCCATTTCATATTGAAGAAGTTTATCGGTCTGGTGCAATTAAGATTAACAATATTGAAGGCACCAAACCTCAAGTTGTGAATGGGCAAAGACTTAAACATTACATAGCAGGAGACCCTGTCAATGTTGATGTGAATATAATATACACAACATCTCACGAAGACCATGTTGCAGCCCTGTTTCAGACGCCAGCAGAAGCAGAATAAAGAAAAGGTATGTAGTACGGTAAGGAAACATCGCGAACCGCCATAAAAGTTCCGTATTACGAGTTTTTGCAAAATTAGTAAAATTCTGAGCCTATGTGGAGCCGGAGACGAGCTCCAGGGGGTCCAGGCGCCCCCCTGGCGTGCCCTACCTCCTGGCCGCGCCGCCAAGGCGCCTGGACACCCGGGAGTCCATCTCCGACCCTGCTTTAGCCTGTTACCTTCCTTTCTGTGCATAAATTTTTGCTATATATTTGCCCGGATTGTTCCGGCAACGTATCTTGCGATTTCGTGTGTTTTCTTTTTGATCTGTTTCTGCCAGGGAATCTTTCAGCTGAATCTAGGTGCCATGGCTTCTCCAAGTTCCCCCAAGGACAATTTCGTCGTCAACATCATCAACCCTTACCTCGCTGAGGTGAAGAAGCACCCTCAGGTTGTTCGGATGGAGGACGGTGTCCTTCATCAAGAAGATCTGAAGGGACCTATCAAGGAGGGGAGCATCCAGGCCAGGCTGGAAGAAGTGGAGCAAGAAGTCTTCGAGTACAAGAAGATGATCGAGCATGGTGTTGAAGCTAACTTTGACATCATCAACGAGCTGAAGACCTACTTTCTGAAGGAGATGAAGGAGATGTGGAAAAGCATCACCGCGTCTGAAGAAAGAATTGAAGAGCTCCAAGGGCAAATTTATGATCTACATAACCAGAACTGTGAGTATGAACTAAGGTTTATGCGCATGGGTATGGGTGCTGAATGCAGGATTCAGGAGACAAACTTCTCATATGCGACTGGAGAACCCCTTCCATGGAAGCGTTTCGCCGGAGACTACGTGATCAACGCCAACAAGGATGAGGAGTGAAATCTCCTTGGGTAACGGCATTCCCTTGGCTTGTTCCAAGCTTGGGGGAGTGCCCGGTATCTTTATCTTTATCTTTTGTCTTTTAGAGTCAAGTAGAGTCATATCATGTTTAGGGAGGTTATTATATGAAATAGGTGTGTGCATTGAGGTCTATCACTCCTTTGGTGGGGAGATTGTATCCGTGAGTGTGGAGTCGTCTATGATGGAATATTAATGAGAAGTTTATTGGTTCCTTTTGCTGCACTCGGTATTCTCTTCACGCAATCGACCTTATATGATGATTCTTATGGGGAGTATTGACCTTATATCAGGTATGGCTGTGAAAACTTTATTTAATCTTGGCAAACATAGCTTTGGTCATAACAACAAGCATGATTTTCTTAAAAGTATCGACATAGCCAAAACCTTTATGTTATTATGCTTGAAGTGTTATGCTGACAAGGAAGACAACTTGATGTGTTATGCTTATTTCAATGTTTATGCTTTATATTGTTTTGCATCTTAGTCATCATCAATTGTCTGTTCTCTTAAAACCTTTGCTAGCCTAACTCTGTACTAAGCGGAATTCTACTTGTGCATCCATACCCTTAAACCAATACCTTCCATATGAGTCCACCATACCTTCCTACTCGTGGTATTCCACTGCCACCTCCTAAAGTACAGAATTTATGTGTTATCCTTAAATGTTCAAAAATCTTTTATTTTGTGCCTCTGTTTTAGCTCATGAGGAAGTAATAGTTAATTCATGGTCTTTTTGAGTTGGACAAGCTTCACCCCGGGATTGCATGTCTAATGTGCAAACCCATAATACGAGAAGGAACTGGCAAAGAGTGCGCCCGGCTCGAAAATAATATAACAAACAAACCCTCCTTCACGCTTTGTTCATGAGAAATCAGAAAACTTTGGCAGTGATAAACAAAGGAGAATAAGAGGATGTGATCGTCCTCGTGCGGGAGCCGTTCCTCGAAACTTGTCTAGCTCAAGAAGCAATTGAGTTATCTATTAGCATTCGTTGACAAATCATGCACTTCTCAAAACTCGTTTTCATTCTGTTTGATTTAAGGATAGCACATGAGTTTTCCCTACTTCCCTAGAGCAGGGCCTATCTTTTAATTTTAAATTGAGTCAGTTATTCCTACTTCCTTCTATTTCTTAAAGAGAGCAGACATTTGATGTTGACAAGGATTCATTCATATAAAGTTGCATTAAGATTTGTCATATCATATCCTTGTTGACATTATCATTTGATAAGTAAGTTGTTTGTCAAGCCCAGCTAAGGAAAAAATCTTCCTTTGTGTTAACACTTTCACTTCTTGCCTGATAACATGTTCTTTCAAAAGCTTTAAATAATCTCATCAAAACATGAAGAAAGAGCAAAAGTAAAAGTTATTAGTTGTTCTTTGACCAAAGGACATGTTTGCCATGATTCAATGAGTTTCCTTAGCCCTACTTCCGAATATAAGTGTTACCACTCTTTTATAAGGGCCTTATGAGTTGAAGATTGCTGTTGAGGATATTTGAGTTGGTGAAGAAACTGTGATGCTTCTTGTCCGTATGCCATTTATCGACACTTCACTCTCTAAACTTGTGGACAGGTTTACCGAGCTCAGTATTCGCTTGGGGACAAGCGAGGTCTAAGCTTGGGGGTGTTGATACGTCCAAAATGCATCACTATTTTGTATCATAATTTATCCTTATTCATTGATATATTTCACATTACGATGATGTTCTCATGTTGTTTTGGCCTATTTTACACAGTTTGCAACTTTCCGGTGCCGAAGCAGCAGACGCGGGATTCAACGGTAAAAAGTGGACGCTGAGTTGCTGAAGAAGAATACCTCCAAATTACCTGAAAATTGACGGAGGATATTTTCCGGACGAATCACGAAGACATGCGAAAGGGCAACCAGAGGGGGGCCACAAGGTGCCCAGGCGCCCTGGGGGCGCGCCCCCCCTGGCCGCGCCGGGGGGCGCCTGGAGCCCCTGGCCCACCTCCGGCTGCCCCCTTTTGCCTATATACTCCCCGTTATCTGAAAACCCTGAAAAAGAGAGTTTTTACGGAGTTCCACCGCCGCTCCGTGGCGGAAACCTACAGAGAAGAAAAAGCCATCTCCGGCGGGCAGATTCCGCCAGGGAGATCACCTCCCGGAAGGGGAGATCGTCGCCATCGTCACCACCATCATCATGGGCATCATCGAGATCATCATCAAGATCATCCGCAACACCAGCACCATCTCCATCTTCATCCAAATCTCATCTCACAATTGCAACGTGTGTTGTAACTCGTACTACCTATCCTCTCTACTCCATCGGTGTTGATTACTACTTTGTGGTGAATGCTATTGAGTTTTGTTGGAGAAATATTATTATGTCCAGATTGTTTATCACCCATTTATCTCCACTGATCATGATCTCTTTTATGTCTCGTGAGTAGTTACCTTAGTTCTTGAGGACATGGGGAAAGTCTTGTTGTTAGTAGTCATATGCTGTTGAAGTAATATGTGTTGTTTGATACTTAAGTTGTGTTGTCATTCTACTAGTGGTGTTGTGTGAGTCGAACACTCAACACTTCGCCTTATTAAGGACCTAGGAGAATACATTGTGTACAAAGAATGCTTACGGTGGGTTGCCCGAGTGACAGAAACATGAACCCTAGTTCGCACGCTTTTGCATAAGGGAACAATGGATCCTCGATCGTATTGCTATGGTTAGGCTTTTGCCTTAAATACTATCTTGTATTTGCGGATGCTTGCAAGGTGTTTAATCATAAGAGTGCACTCATCTTAGTCTAGAGAGTGTACTAGCATAGATTTACCCACTCAACACTTATCAACACATAACATAGTATCGATACGGAATATGGCGAAAGCACATGACTACCTCTCCCGTGTGTCCTCAGGAACGCTTTAGCCTTTATAAGTTCAGTTGCTAGGCCTCTCCTTTGCTAAGAAAGGATTGGGCCACTTGTTACTCTGAGTGCCTTTTACATTGCTTGCTTTTACTTTCCTGTTGCTTATATCGAGAAAACCCCTAAAAGTTATCTTTCAGTGCTTACAGTAATTTCTTGCTCAGAATCGCTTATCAATACCTTCTGCTCCTCGTTGGGTTCGACACTCTTACTTATCGAAAACGCTGGAATAGATCCCTTACGGTTGTGGTAATCACTTGTTCCGATCGGGAGTTGCATCTTAAAGGGTCCTTGGCTATGCTGATCCGGGGATTGCAAAACCCTTTTGTAACACGTTCCATGAGCTTTCAGCACGAATATGTGGAACGAAGCTTCTATCTTGTATTTATTCTTCTGCTCCTTGTTGCTTTTATTTATCTTTTGTTCTCCCAAGTGGCTTCTCGTCAAGCTGATGTACCTGCGTAATTCATTCGTTCAATTCTCTGTTCGGATAGATATGTTGCAACATAATCTTCTTCATAAACATATCTATCCTTTGTTTTCGTTTTGATTCTGGTATTCGAGTTGCTTCGATGTCAAATGTTGATTCCATACCTTTCCTAATCGGTGTTCTCATATTTCTATGGGAGTGCTAGTCCTTCTTGATCAATCAAGATTTTCATGTTAATCCTCTTCAACCGGTGTGCCTTCTCTTCAAGTTTTTCCATACGGACGCCGTTGAGAAATCTGACGTTTTGTCTGTTTCATTCATCCCAAGTTGTCTTTGTTTTTCCCCACCCTCCCGCCCTTTTCTTTATGGAGCTGGAATTCTTAATCAAGTATCCATTTTATTCATGTGATATTTCTTCATTCATTTCCTTCAACTTATCCGGTGATTTATCGTGAAGATGCTCAAGAACTCCAATTTCATCATTCTTTCGTTCTCAAATTCTGCCGGTGGATGTAATTCAAGATTTCGATGTTGATCTTATCCTTTTCCTCATTTCACAATGCTTTCTTATTCCGGTGCTTCAATTAATCATTCTCCTCTCCTATCCATATCCGGAGTGCTGAAGATTCGTGTTTCCATTGTTAATCCGTTCAAGCTATTTTGAGGATTGTTATCTTACTCAAGTCATTTAATTTAACCGGTGCAATATCTCTTAAGCAATCTTTTCCAACGGTGATTTCTTTAGTGGGCCCTAACCCACACGTCTTTTCCCAGGATCTTACCTGACTCTTCTAATTTTTCTGGAGTTATACTCAAATTCTTTTCAAAGTGTGACGTAAGAATGAAATTCCATCAGTCACATGCCTTCTCCAAGCTTGTTTTCAATTATTTCCATCTTTAGCTCAACCTTCCATCTTTTTATTCTTCTGGAGTATCTCGCAATTCTTCAAGGTGTTTCTCCTTGTCATTCTCAACATTTGGAGACCGCAGAAGTGTTTCTCTTAAATCTTGACCCGTTCTCTTCAAGATTCATGGTTCTAGCTTCATGCCATCCTCATTATTGTTCCAATTGTGGGGAATTCTTTTTATACCCATCCGAAGCATTTCATGAATTCTTTTCTTGTGATCCTCTGAAGGCCATCTTTTCAGAAGATTCTTCGTTCTCAGTTTTCAACTTCGTCCTCCAAATATTCTTCATTGATGCCTCTTCGTTCGTCTCCATATTCTTACGGTGGTTCTTTCAAGATTACCCTTCCATTGTTATCGTTTTAATTTATTTGTTCTTTTCACAATCCTACCGGTGGTTCGTTGAAGATTTACCCAAGCTTGTGCGAGATCCCTCCTAATCCTTTCCAACGAGAATAAGTAGTATGCCAAATCCGTTGCTTGTCATCAATTTAATTTGATGAAGGATAAGCATACAATAAATCTTATTCTTATCCCTTCAAGGTGATTTAGTTCTTTTGTCTGGAGATTGTTCATCATATCATATTCTCGGTTCTAAGCTGTTCATCTTGTTGCCTTGAACCTTATTCTTTTCATCTTTCACTTCTCATGCTTTCATTACCAGAGTTCTCATGGTGGTTCATCATGATTTAGTTCATCCTCGAAGTCTTCATCAAGATTCTTGTTGGAGCTCAAGCATTCTTCATCATGATTTCCAAGTGCAATTCTTTCTACCTTATTGTTTGAGATGGTGGTATGCCATTTTTGACAATTTTCCTTCATGTTTCATGATTCACAAGTTGTCAGGAATGAGATATTTAAACCCATCATTTTCTTTGTTCAGGAGATCTTTCCAACCATTCAATTATTCGTTGGAGTTATCTTGGGTTATAATTCATCTAAAAGCTTTCCTTGAGAATTGTTGCTATTATGGTGCTTATAAATGACCCAAGTTCTTCATTTATCATTCAGGTGAAATAAGTTTATCGTCTCCTTGTTGATCTCAATGCAATCAATCATTTCCGTATGTGGCTGGTTGTCACCTCTTAATTTGGAGATGTTTTCCATAAGCCCACATCAAGCTTATTCTTTTCGTTGTTGATTTTTCCAACAACTCCGTTCAGCCCTTCTTCGTAAGGATGTTTTTCATATTCATTCGTGGGAGAAGTTGTCATTTTCTTCTCCATTCTTTCTTTCATTGATTTATATGCTATTCCTTCATTCCGGAGGCATTGTGATGTTGCTCTCTCCAAACCATAATCTCGTTTTATCGAGATCATGTTCTTTACCTTGCTTATCATTTAACAGGAGTGTTGTGTCCTCCATTCTAATTCTCTCACCTTTTCATGTTTTGCTTCTCTTTTCAACCGGAGTGTTGTCTGAATCTTTCTTACCCCTTGTGCCATTATTTCAATTGTTTCGGAGACAATATGCTGTTGATTTCATCAAGTATTATTCCATCTCCTCAAGTTCATGTTAATTCCTTCCATTTTCAGACGGAGTGCTGCCCAAATTATGTCATTCTTATTCCTTGGCTATACCATTGCAGTTTCATATTCTTTTGGTTCGTAAGCTCTCGTCTAATGTCTTTCAACCTTCAAGGTTCTCATAATGCTCCTTGTTCCTCCTTACCGGAGTGCTCTTAACTTCGTTCATCTCCGTTGTATTTTTCTTTCAATTTGTTCAACCTCTCAAGGTTCTTTGGTTTCACTCGTCTGTCAAAGAAGCAACTTTGTTTTACCTCTTCCTCTTCCGTTTTTTTTCCGGTGCCATCTCTAGGATCTCGGGTCGAGATCCTCTGTTAGTGTGGGAGAGTTGTGACGCCCGAAGACCGACGTCCCAGAAGATTCCAGAAGATTCCAGATGTTCCGGGTTCTCCCGTGTGTTTCTTTTGTGCTTGTGTTATTTATTTTTTGCTTTGCATCATGTCATCATGCCATCATGTCATAATTATTTTGCATCTCAACTTAAATAAATTGTGGGGACCTTCGGTCCATTTAAATCGAGGGAAGGATGACTTCTCTTTAAAACATATCCTCCCAATATTTAGGGAGCTATATTAAATATTCCATTTGTTTGGAATTAACCAACACACTTGCATATATTCCCCATGCCTCTTTAATTTAAGTTTCACCGTCAAACCTCCCTATATTTCTTTTTCCGTTGTATCGAGGCTCCTCCTAAAGTCTAGACTCCTTTCAAACTCCTTAAGGCAAGCTAATTATTTTAGTTTGCACTTCCCTATTTTTGTTGGAACTATTTTTGTTGGGTTGGTAATATCCCATAAAGCCTTACAAAAATGTTCCATCATTTATTTTCTTCTTCTTGACCTCTTTTCTTTTTGGTGTTGTTCTCTCTGTATTTTTATTTCTGCTAAAGAAATAAAATAAGAAGACAGCCAGGCTCCCAGCCACTGGCCTCCTTGGGCCCAAGGCCTCCCTCCCAGCGCAGTCCATCCCCCCTCCCAGCCAGGCCCAGCAGCTGGCCCAAGGCCCATCTGCAGCTTCCCTCCTCTCAAGGCCCACTCCAGCGAACCCTAGCCGATCGCTCCTTCCCTCGTCGCCCCCTCGTTCCCACGACAGCGCCGCAGCGCCTCCTTCCTCCCTCGCAGCCCGACTCCCTCTCCCTCGAGTGCCTCTCGATCCCTTTCTTCCTGTTCCCCGATCACCCCATCTCACCCGATCCCTCGATTCCCCTCGCTCCTCTCGACAGCGCCGACCCCCATCGCTCCATCGCCCCGCACCCGACGTCTCCCTCGCCAGTGCGCCTCAGGCCCTTCCCCTCCAGCCGCCGGTTTTCCCTCGGTTGCCTCCTCGGCCAGGCAGCGCCCGAGGCCCCTCACGAGCGCCCCGGCCTCCCTTCTCCAGGTGGCCGCGCCGCCCTCCCGTCGCCCGGCCACTGCCGGCCGCCGCTGCGCCATGGCGCCCCTGCCTCGCCCCCGAGCGCCTCCTCTCCATCTCCAGGCCGCCCGGCCAGCCACCAGGGCCTCGCCTGGCCCGCCGCTGCACCCCTGTCCCCTTCGAGCAGCCCCCTCAAGCGCCAAGGCCAGCGCCTCGCCAGGCCTCTGCCTCGTCCCCTCCAGCGCCGAGACCGCGCCTCGTCTCCCTCGTGCGCCCTGCCTCCATCTCCGCGCCGTGCCTTCTCCCGTTTCCATTGCAGCGCCTCCTCTTCGCCTCGCCTCTGCAGCGCCGGCCACCGGCTCCCGTGCTGCCGCTTTTGTTTTTTGTTTTTTTGTTGCCTTGTGCTGTTGGGTTTGTCCAGGAACCGTGTACGACTACCCGACAAGACGGCAAGACCCGTAACCGGACCGTCAAGCACCGTTGTCGTGGATTGCGCCAAGTACACGGAGACCCCAAGTACCACGACGATGCGCCAAGTACCTCTATCGACGACTTGAACGACTACGAAACGAGAACGACTACTTCGTTGACGACCTCGTGTACATCTACTTCCCTCGACGTGCATGTACCACTACCGTCGCCCCGGAGACGAGGGATTTGCCAAGTACCTCTACGGACCGAGTACAACTACCGTCGCCGAAGACCGCGTGTACCTCTCCGAACGTGTACCACTACTTCGACTACTACCACTACTTCCACTACGTCCCTCGACGACTCGAACCGCCCCGTGAACGTTTGTTCCGAAGGTATAACCCCGAGACGATGACCCGTGGAGGAATGTTGTGTTGTATGAAATGTTTGCCCTTGTGTGCCTCGTGCCCGTATCATCTTTTGTCGTGCTCCTCGGTTGCCTCGTCGCCGACCCGTGGGAACCCGGTGACGGGATCACCCCACCTTTCATCTTGTTCCGCTCGCTCACGCCATCCTTTCTTTTGCACCGGACTCTCAACGAGTTACCGGAACCGAGATGTTGCCGTTGCATCATTTTCGGATCGTTGCCGTGGCACCCTTTCCTTCCACCACGGTGACAATACTTCATATCATCTTCATGTCAACTTTTAATAAAATTGCATAAACTTGATCATGTCATCCGCATCATGTTAACAACTTTAAGATGTGTGAATTGTTGTTTGCTTAATAATTGCTAAACATGCATATGGGGATTTTCCCGGAATTGTTGTTTGTTTTTCCGGCCTCATTTAAAATGTCTAAATAGGTAGTTTGTTTATGCTTCACCTCTTGCCATGTTAACAAACATTTAATCTTGTCTTGTAAATAACGAGAGTCAATTAATAATTTAAATGTGGTGTTTCGTCAATATGCAACTCGTTGCATATTGAGCTCCACTTAACTTGTAGTACTTGTTTGTGCACTTTTCCATGACATGCATAATTAAACCGAACATGCATCATACTTGGATGTGCATCGTATGCCTTGTTTATGCTTGTGTGTTTACCGTGTTGTTTGCTTCTTTCCGGTTGCTTCTCTTGTTAGCTTCGGATTCGTTCCAGAGTTGTGAGGATTCACTCGACTGTTGCTCCGTCTACTTCATGGTCTTGTTGTTCTCCCTTGCGGAATCCCAGGCAAGATGATCATACCCTTGGATACCTTTACTACCATTGCCATGCTTAGTTGTCTCGATGCTATCGTTACATGTCGCGCTACCCATTTTTTATGTCAGCCTCTCCTTGTTGCCATGAAACCTCTAACCTTAAAACCTTCCTAGCAAAACCACTATTTGGCTATGTTACCCGCTTGCTCAGCCCTTCTTATAGCGTTGTTAGTTGCAGGTGAAGATGAAGTTCGTTCCAGGAGGGAACTTGTTGTTGGTATATCACAATATCTATAATTATTATTAACACACCTATATACTGGGCATGGGTGGAAGGCTTGGCCTTTTGCTCGGTGTTTTGTTCCACTCATGCCACCTTAGGCGCCGATAAACCGGCATTATGTTCCTTGATTTTGCGTTCCTTACACGATGGGTGGATGGGGACCCCTTGACAGTTCGACTTCGAATAAAACTCCTCCAGCAAGGCCCAACATTGGTTTTAATTTGCCTCATAATAACAACTTAATTAAATAATTAAATTTGCATAGGGGGTCGCACCCTCGGGTTCTTAATTCTATATAGCAGGGGGGCCAGTGCTGATGGTGTTGGTCCCAAACGGGGAGCCTGCAGGGCCGCCTTGGGGAAACCCGAGGTATCTGGTATAACCTGTAGCATCGCCCATCCGGTTGTGGCCTGAGACGAGATACGCGCGGCTACTATCAGGGTGTCGACACGCCGGGAGGTCTTGCTGGACTTGTTTTACCATTGTCGAAATGTCTTGTGCACCGGGATGCCGAGCCTGATCGGATTTCCCTAAGATAAGGGGTGATGATATTATATTTATCACTTCAGCTAATCGTGAGAGCTTGTGATGGGCTAAGTTGGAACACCCCTGCAGGGTTATAATCTTTCGAAAGCCGTGCCCGCGGTTATGTGGCAGATTGGAATTTGTTAATGTCCGGTTGTAGAAAACTTGACAGAGGATCCGAAGTAAAACACACAACTGTGTGAGTAACCGTGACTGTCTCTTTTCAATTTGAGAAGAGAACACGGTGGGGTTATGTTTGAATCGTATGTAGTTCAGGATCTTTAGCGATCACTACTTTTGCGACCGTTTGCGTAGATGCTCATCTTATTCTGGTACTCGTAAGTTAGCCACCATATTATGCTTAGCCGCTGATGCAACCTCACCACTTTACCTCTTCCTACCCACAAAGCTTTGCTAGTCTTGATACCCATGGTTATGGGATTGCTGAGTCCTCATGGCTCACAGATACTACAACACCAGATGCAGGTTCAGCCGAGTTCGATGCAGAAGATGGATCAGTACTTCTCTGGGAGCTCGATGAAGAGAGTGGCCGTATGCTTGTGTCGTTTCGACGATCAGTAGTGGTTTCTACTAGGATTCGATCTGGACCTGTGGTTTAACGTTATGTTTGGTATCTTGTCTTTTGGATCTTACCCTTAGATGGGCTGTGATGTTTTGATTTATGTTTTGCTTACGTAATGTATTGTGTGAGTGGCGAGTGTAAGCCAACTATCTCCTTTTGCAATTTAATCCCTCTTTTACATGAGTCGTGCAAAGATACCAAACTTGCGATCATTCCAGAATGGGCTTATATCTTTAAGTCGTGCCTCGACACGTAGGAGATATAGTCCCATCCTGGGCATTACAGTTGGCCCGTATGTAAATTTTTAGTACCGCTCGCAAGCAGTAGTACCGCTACCCCTAGCGGTAGTACCGTGAGGTCAAGCGGTACTACCGCTCCGACGGTTCTTCTGGCCTTTTTGCCTCCTCGCTGTTGTTTTTCAAAGGGGTAAGCGGTAGTACCCCTCCTTGGAGCGGTAGTACCGCTCTGTGCGGGCTGTGAGCATAAGGGTTGGATTTTTCCCCACCTATAAAAGGGGGTCTTCTTCCCCAATGAACCTTATCCTTTGAGCTCGTGTTCTTCCCCCATTGTTGACCTTCTTCGAGCTTGCTATCTCTCAATATCTCCATGGATTCTTGCTAGTTTTGGGGGGAAAAGAGAGAGGATATCTAGATCCACACTTCCACCAATCACTTTCTCCTCTTTGTGAGGGGAACCCTTTGGATCTAGTTCTTGGAGTTCTTGGTGTTCTCTTTCTTGTTCTTCCTCTCTTTTCCCTCCCTAGCATTAGTTGCTTTGGTGGGATTTGAGAGAGAAGGACTTGGGCATTCCGTCTGCCCTTGCCATTGCATTTTGTGCATCGGTTTGAGTTCTCCACGGTGATACGTGGAAGTGAAGTTTGAGAAGCTTATTACTCTTGGGTGTTTGGGCACCCTAGAGCTTGTTCCTCTTGGGTGCCTTGGCGCCCTAGACGGTTGGTGTTGTTCGGAGCTCAATCATTGTGGTGTAAAGCTCCGGGCAAGCATCGGGGTCTCCAATTAGGTTGTGGAGATTGCCCCGAGCAATTTGACGGGTACCGGTGACCGCCCCCAAAGATTGCCAAAGTGTACGGGTTCGGTGACCGCCCCCAAGGGTTGCCATTTGTACGGGTTCGGTGACCGCCCTCAAGGGTCCCTTAGTGGAATCACGACATCTTTCATTGTGCGAGGGCGTGAGGAGATTACGGTGGCCCTAGTTGTTAGGCCCAAGATGCGATTCTATCCCGATCTCGTGACACTTCCGTGATTGGGGCACAACCGCATTTCGGGCACTTAGCAAGTGATACGTCCAAAACGTATCTATAATTTCTGCTTGCTCCATGCCTCTTTTGGGTGATATTGCTATGATATTTATACACTTCCATACACTTTTGATCATATTTGGACTAACCTATTAACTCAGTGCACCCCAGTGCCAGTTTCTGTTTTCGGCTGTTTTTGTATTTCAGGTTTTCACGTTACGAGAACTGCCGGGGACGCAGAGTTGCGATGGCGACGAGGCAAGGAGTTTTGGTGTACTTGTTGTCCATGAAGAAGAGGAAGAAGGGGACGTCGTGGATGCAGTCCTCGGGCTCCGCTTGGCGTCTAAACGGAACCGAGGGTGTGCTGCAGGGCTCGTGGACGTCGATGGAGGAAGCCAGACAAGCTCCTACACCGGAGGGGAGCTCTACCTCGGGTCGACCATGGTGGTTGTAGGGAGGAGATGGAGTGGGGTGGAGCTTGTGACGCCCCCGATTTGTCCGTACACTAATTATGCACGCAAATGTGTACGACCAAGATCAGGGACTCACTGGAAGATATCACAACACAACTCTAGACACAAATTAAAATAATACAAGCTTTATAATACAAGCCAGGGGCCTCGAGGGCTCGAATACATAAGCTCGAAAACACAACAGTCAGCGGAAGCAATAATATCTGAGTACAGACATAAGTTAAACAAGCATGCCTTAAGAAGGCTAATCACAAAAGTAACAACGATCGAAAAGGCAAGGCCTCCTGCCTGGGACCTCCTAACTACTCCTCGAAGCCGAACTTCACGTTGAAACATCCTCGGGATCTTCTGGGTCCGGGACTCCATCAACTGGTAGCGTCATCCGAGAAGTAGGGACAAAAGGGGAAAAGAGGGAGAAAAGCAACCGTGAGTACTCATCCAAAGTACTCGCAAGCAAGGATCTACACTACATATGCAATGATATATGTGTAAGGGGGGGGGGTAATATCTGTGGGTTAAACTGCAGAATGCCAGAATAAGAGGGGGATAGCTAATCCAATCGAAGACTACGCTTCTGGCCACCTCCATCTTGCAGCAGTAGAAGAGAATATATGGAAGTAACAAGTATCCTCGCATCTCGCAGCCTCCGTCTTGAGTAGTGGAAAAGTTCACCAAGTAACATCGTATAGCATAATCCTACTCGGCGATCCTCCCGCACATCACCCTGTGAGAGAGCAACCACCGAGTTGTATCTGGCACTGGTAAGGGTGTGTTTTATTATGTATCCGGTTCTAGTTGTCATGAGGTCGGAGTACAACTCCGGGTCGTCCTTTTACCGAGGGACACGGCTATTCGAATAGATTAACTTCCCTGCATGGGTGCACCACATAACCCAGCATGCTTGATCCCATTTGGCCGGACACACTTTCCAGGGTCATGCCCGACCTCGGAAGATCAACACGTCGCAGCCCTACCTAAGCACAGCAGAGAGGTCAGCACGCCGGTCTAAACCCTAAGCGCACGGGGGTCTGGGCCCATCGCCCAATGCACACCTGCGCGTTGCGAGGGCGGCCGGTAAGCAGACCTAGCCTCTCCTAATACCAGAGTAGGCTTTCCAGTCCAATCCGGCGCGCGCCGCTAAGTCGCTGACGTCAAAAAGGCTTCGGCTGATACCACGACGTCGAGTGTCCATAACTGTTCCCACGCAGCTGGTTAGTGCGTATAAACCAAATGGCCAGACTCAGATCAAATATCCAAACTCGTTAAGCGTGTTATTATGAAATAACCGCGGACAACGACCAGGGCCAGGCCACCTCTCCACTGGGTGTCTCAACCTGCCCTGTCGCTCCGCCACAAAGATCCACTCGGGGGCCGTCAGGAACTCAGGCCCACCACTACCTGGATGGAGCCACCTGTCCTTTCAGCCCCCACATCAAATCACTTGCGGGTACTCAATGAGCCGACCCGACTTTAGTCACATCATGTGCCATGTAAAGTGTATGTAGTATATACCCGTGACCACACCCAAGTGATCACGGCCCGATAGAATAGCAGGGCAGACGGACAAGGATGTAGGGCCACTGATGGAATACTAGCATCCTATACTAAGCATTAGGATGGCAGGTAAAGTATCAACAGTTGTAGCAACAATGACAGGCTATGCAGCAGAATAGGAGTAACCGAACAGTAACATGCTACACTACTCTAATGCAAGCAGTAGAGAGAAGAATAGGCGATATCTGGTGATCAAAGGGGGGGGGCTTGCCTGGAAGCTCTGCAGACGAAAGGAATCTTCGGAGGCGTAGCCGTAGTCGAACACCGAAGCATCAATGGTCTCGGGGTCTATCACGGTAACGGAGTCTACCGAAAAGAAGAAACGAAGGGGAAACAAATAAATAACAGAGCAAACAATAGCATCACAAAATATAACAAGGCAAAAGGCGGCGACAGGCGTGAGCTAACGCAGGGATAGGTGATACCGGGGAAGGGGGAAAACATCCGGGAAAGTATTCCCGGTGTTTGACGTTTTCGGACAGATGAATTGGAGGGGAAAGTTGCAAGTTCGGTATGATAGAGATGTGTGGCGGACGAACGAACCGTGTATTCGGATTCGTCTCGTCGTTCTGAGCAACTTTCATATATAAAACATTTTCATCCGAGTTACGGATTATTTTATATTAATTTTCAATGATTTACTAATATTCTAGAATTTCTGGAATTATTATATTTAATTAATTCGAATTGACCAAGTCAACTTGACTACTCAAAAGGGTAGGTGTGCCCCACGTGTCATAGGCTATTTACCTAAACTAGTAAATAAATACTAACTTATTTAAATGGGGTCCTACATGTCATCTACTAGTAGACTAACTTAGCACACCTAATATACCTAGTTGTACTATTGTAAGCAAGGGCCGGCCACTACTGGGCAGAACCCAGCCGGCCACACACACACACAAAGCACTCACGCACACATAGCACACGCCACAGTATACTAGAGAATTTGTTCTCTGTTTAACACAAGATAGCAATTTATCATTTTCATAGGAATTAATCCATGCATCAACTAGATTTGGTCCAATGAAAACATTTGAGCCTTGTCAAGTGTACTATCTACTCATATTAATTTTACACATATTAACAACTGTTTAATCGCTAATTAGGGGTTGTTTAGGAGGCTAGTCAACATAGAAAAAGAAAAGCTAACTAGTAGCAGCTACAGTAGCAAGTAGTGCAGCGAGCCAGCGATGCAGCAAGCAAGCAGATACGCAGTAGCATGTACGTACAGCAGCAAGCAGCGAGCAGCCGCAGCTGTTGGCGAGCAGCATCAAGACGTGGCGAGGATACGCGCGAGGGCGTGCGCACAGCAGTGGCACCAACAGCGCAGGAGCAGGAGTAGTGCAGCAGTAGCAGGGACGCAGGCGCGCGCGCAGCAGGTAGCAGCAGTTCGCAAGGGCTCGCGGGGGCACGGCCAGGCGTGCAGGGGGCACAGCCAGGGGTTCAGGGCCGCGCGCGGGAGCGGAGCTCCAGCCATGGCGGCGGGATACGGCACGGATCGAGACCGGGGAAGAGGTGATCCAGAGGAGAAGCTCACCGCAAGTTCAATGATGAGGTCGGGGAGGCCGGGGACGAACCGGAGCCGCGGCAAACGATGTCGAACACCGATGATGTACCAACGAAGATGTGCTCAATGCCGAACGGACGGGACGGCTCTGGTCGATTTGAAGCTCTTAATGGATGAGGTCCACGGTGGCGGTTCTCCTGGACTAGTCGGTGCGGCGAACGGTGGCCGGTGGCCGCGGGCTTGACGACGACGCGGTGACCTCTCGCCCGCCCGACGAGACAGAGAGAGGGAGAGGGGTGAGCGAGAGGGGGAGTTGAGGGGGGATTAGGGTTCACCGGGGGAGGGCGCCGGCCTTATAGGCCGGGGGAGCCGACGGATGGCCGCCACGGCGATGGCCGCGGCCGTGGCAGCCATCGGCTCTGTCCACGATCCCCTGTGAACAGAGCGGAGGGGAAGGGTGCTCGTGGGCCAGCCTGGCCAGCTAGCTGGGCCAAGGCCCAGGGGAGGGGGACGTTTTATCCTTCTTTACAGCTTTCCCTTTTTTTTATCTTTTATTCCTTTTTTTATTTTCCCTTTTAGTTTTTATTATTTTAGCTTTATAAAAATATGATGTTAGTATCTAAATTGGTATTACTAATTATACCTCCGCCACAAAAAGTTTGGTACTCAAACAAGTTAGTTTTACATTTTAGAAATTATAGAAGGCACTTATATAATTGTTTAAGCCACTGTTATACTCACAAAAGAGCTTTAAAATACTTTACAAAAAGTGTTGGGTCACCATCATAATTAGTTATGAAATATTTGACACACCTTGAGCATTTTAGTTTTGACATTTGAAAACTTTTAAATTTGACTTTGTTTTAAATTTGAATTTGAACCGGTTTCGAACCCAAGCGAGTTTAGCAATAGTAACAGTGATGACGTGGCCTCATTAGCACATGATTACTGTAGCTTAACTATCCGGGCGTCACAGAGCTGGTCTTCTTGTTGGCGGCGGCGGAGGAGATCGAGAGGGAGAAGGGGAAAACCCTAGGGCGAGGTGGAGGCGCCTTTTATAGGGAGGGAGCAACGATCGTGGTGGCCACGGTGCCCATGTGCCCTGCTTTTACCGTGAGGAGAAGGAACGAGGGAAGGAGAAAGGTGAAGGAGAGAGAGGCCGACAGGTGGGGTCGTCTAGGTGGTTACATGAGGAACTTACCAGCGAGAGGGAGAGAAGGACCAAGCTAGCGCTGGCTGAGCTCCAGGAAGGAGGAGGCCCAAGTGCCATGCCCAGGTAAGGCCCTTTCCATTTTTTTTATTCTGTCTTGAAATTAGACAGCCACAAAAGGGAAAAATCCTAGGGCTATTGGGGATGAAAAAGAAGAGTAAGGACATATCTGGATTCCTGGAGTTATGCATCATTTAATAAAATTGACTTGGACATTTTTAGGGGTACAAAAATAATTCAAGTTTGAATTAAATTCAAACTTGAGCCATTTTTGAACCCAACCAAAACAACTCCAAAATGAATGATATTTGACAGAGAGGTATAAGGCATGGAGTAAGATCATCAGGCAAAAAATGAACATTAATGGAGGAGGCAAATATGTCACTTGCAAAAAAACATGAAGGAAGAAGGAAGGGGGAGGAGATGATACATGGGCATGGCTTGAGAGAGGGATGGCAAGGGCTGATGCACACACAACATGAAAGTAACATGTAACATAAGGATGATTGCAATGCTCATGGCAACAACATGAATGACCAAAAGCAAAATGACAAGAGATTGGCATGGCAAAACAATCAAGCATGGCATAATGCAATATAATAAAAGATGAACATGATGCAAGAAGCAAAATATGACAATGGCACTAATCATGATCATGTCATAGACAGTTGAGACGCACAACGATAACGAAATAAAAGGAAGGCATCTTGACCATCGGTCTCGGGGTGTCACAACACTCCCCTACTAACAAGAGATCTCGTCCCGAGATCTTAGGAACGAGACGGGAGAGAAAAAGGAATAAGGTTAATCGAAAGAACCTTGAGAGGTTGGGCCAGCGAAAAGAAAGGATACAACAGAGATGAACGAAGTTGCAAAGACTTCGTTAAACAAGAGGAAGAAGGAATACGACGAGAATCAAGGAGGTTTAAAGGCACGAAACAAGAGCTGAAGGAACAAGAATGAATTCGAAACCACTCCGGTTAACAGAGATAGAAAAGAAATTCGAACGAATGAGTTTAGGCAGCACTCCGGCTGAAAGTGGAAGGTATAGAACATAACCTCGAGAATATGGAATAATACTTGATGGGGGAAACAATACAATGCCTACGGAACAATTTCAAAGAGTTGGGATGAAAAATAACGGAGAAGAAGATGACAACTTCTACCACAGATGTATTAAAAGCATCCTTGTGAAGAAAGGATGAACGGAGTTGTTGAGAAGTCAACAACAACAAAATAAGCTTGTTGTGGACTTATGGAAATCATCCCGAAACTTGAGGTGATATTATGCCAGAACGAAAAGATTTAATAGTTGAGATGAACGAAGAAATGCAAAACTCCAATTGAAGAATACGAAGAATTATTTGCACTCGAGAGGCAAAAGAATACGCTTGAGCTGCTCCACAAGGATTTGATGAACACTTGAAGAATGAATTACTCATGATGAACCACCATGAAGAACTCCGGTAGCGAAAAGGGTGATGAAGGATGAAATGAATAAGAATAAGCCTTGCGATGATTTAGACGGGGGTACCGACGAGAAGGCCGAGAAACTATGGACTCCGAAAAGGAAAGGTGAAGACGCTTGGGACTGGAATTTATTCCTCAAGAATAAACTCTGAAGGATGGAATAAATCAACTTGATGAAAAAGAATAAGAATTATGTTATGCTTATCCTCCACCAATTAAATTGATGTGAAGCAATGGATTCACATACTATTTATTCTCATTGAAAAAGATTAACGAGGGGTATAGCACAAACTCGAGAAAGTCTTCTTGAACCACCGGTAGGATTGAAAGAACGAGCGAATTGATATGATGACAAAGGAAGAGAATTCATGAACGAACAGCCGTAAAAAAATTGTGAAACCTGGTGAAGAAAAGGAACGAACCACCGAGAAGAATTAAAATCGAATGATGAAAGAGAACAAACCACCGTAAGGAATTGAAAATGAGTGAATACAAGCGAATGAATCGCCGGGAAGACTAAAGCACTTAAGGAATTTAGATACGAGAGAACGAAGAGATCGCGAACTGATTAAAGAATGCTTGGACGAAGCACCGGAAGAATGTGAGATGTACGAAGAGGCATCAATGAAGAAAATTTGGAGGACGAAGTTGAAAACTGAGAACGAAGAGATGTTCTGATATGATGACCTTCGGAGGATCACAAAAAGGAAGAATTCATGAAATGCTCCGGATGGGTAAGGAAAAGAATTTATGATAAACGGAATAATTTGAGAGGATAGCATTAAGCTAGAAGCACGAATCTCCGAGAGAACGCACAAGATTCAGAGGAAAATGCTTCTTCGTTCTTCAAGTGACGACGAGGAACACCACCGAAATTATTGAGATACTCCGGAAGAATGAAAATAGGAAAGGTTGAACCAATGATGAAAAAATTAAAAGTGATCTTGGAGAAGGCACATGACTGATGGAATCCATACTTATGTCACACTTGAAAGAATTTTTGGAATACTCCGGAAATTAGAATAGTCAGGTAAGATCCTGGGAAAGACCTGTGGGTTATGAGCCCACTGAAGAAAATCACCGTTGAAAAGGATCGAAAAGGAGATGATGCACCGGAACGATTGAATGACTCGAATGAAGTGACAACCTCGAATTAATTGAAGGCAACACGAATCTCGTGAGATATATTCGGAACTACGGAATTATCAAATGGCGAGAGGCGAGCAAGACAGGGGAACACACTTGAGCCGATGAAAGAATAAGAACAACACCGAAAACTTGAATTGAATCCACCGGAGAAGAAAAAGAGATGAACAATGATGAACTAGACGAGAAATCACCAGTTGAAACAATTGATGAAAGAAAGCAAGACTCACACGAGTAGAATGGATACCCGATTAAGGACTCCGGCTCCGAGAAGCTAAAGGGTGGGAGGGCGGGAAAAGAAAGACAACTTCGGAAGGGGAAACAACACCGGTTGGAAAGAACCGAGGATTGAAGCAAAAGACGAGGAGGGTCAAATCGACTTGACGAGATATGCACCAGATGAAAGAACTAACATCGCAACAAATGAAAACTAACCACGTGATCCTAAAAAAATGAAGGGGAAGAGGAGTAATTCAAAACACCAACATCAAGATTCCTCACCAGAGCGACGAAGGGACTGAGGAGTAAAAAGAATTCCTACTCTCCGATATAACTAGACTCCAAAAAAGTTTTCTGCTAGACTCGACAACGGCCAAGCTACGATCAATCAAGGGGGATCCTATGGTCGATCGAGGCTCTGATACCAACTTGTCAGGCCCAAGATGCGATTATATCCCGATCACGTGACACTTACGTGATTGGGATACAACCGCATTCCGGGCGCTTAGCAAGTGATACGTCCAAAACGTATCTATAATTTCTGCTTGCTCCATGCCTCTTTTGGGTGATATTGCTATGATATTTATACACTTCCATACACTTTTGATCATATTTGGACTAACCTATTAACTCAGTGCACCCCAGTGCCAGTTTCTGTTTTCGGCTGTTTTTGTATTTCAGGTTTTCACGTTACGAGAACTGCCAGGAAAAATCCAGAAAAATTATATAAAAAATCAGCGTTCCAGAAACTTTCGTGCGCCCGAAGGACAACCGGGGGGGGCACCAGGGCTCCAGGCGCCCTGGCGGCGCGCCCCCCTGGGCCGCGCCGGGGGGGCGCCTGGGCCCCCCGAGGCTCCTCCGATGCCCCCCTTTGGCATATATTTAAAGCGTCTCCCGAAACCCTCGAAAGAGGAACTCTTTTTCGCGATCCCATCTCTGTTCCGCCGCCGCCGCCGCTTCCAAGATCGGGAGCACCAGGAGAACTCTTCCCGGCACCCTGCCGGAGGGGAGGATCACCACCGGGAGATTCTCCACCACCATGGACGCCTCCCGCATGAGTTGTGAGTAGTCTCCCTTGGACCATGAGTCCATGACCAATAGCTATGTGATGTTCTCCTCCCGTTCTTGTGCTTCACTAATTAGTCCTCGTGAGCTGCCCTACATGACCGAGGCACATATGTAATCCTTATGCTGTTGCTATGATGAGTTTGCTGGGATCCGATGGATTATGAGATTATGTTCAGATTGTGCTTGAGTAATATATTTGATCTACCTCTTTTATATTTATGTTCGTAAGTAATTCTTGCATGTTCTCCGTTGTTATTTATTGCTTTGGCCAAGTAATAGGTAGTGACTCCAAGAGGGAACGTTATGCTCGATTGTGGGTTCATGCCCCTCGATGACTAGCTTGAGTGACAGAAACATGAGTCTAGGGGATGTGATGTTGCCACAAGGGGGAAAACAACGGTGCTTGTGCCCGCGGGTGCAAGGATTGTTTACTTTACGCAAAGTTCTTTTAATGCAGTTGTCTGTTGCTTTGAGTTTACATTATGGGTGGGACTCGCAACTTAATACCAGCGAGATGTTCTGGATAGATATCTCAAGGTGGATGATTAGTAGTAGATGCAGATGGATTTCGGTCTACTTGCCTTGGCGTACCGCCCATGCTTTGAACCTCTACCTTTCTTGCAACATAGTTAGCATTGGTTTGCGCACATAATTCTGTCAATTGCCCAGCTGTAATTCATTTACCTCACATAGCTGTTTTATCGTCTTTTGGGAGAGAGACATCACTAGTGAACATCATGGGACCCCGGTCCATATTACCATCATTGATCACATCCGCTATTTACTTTCCGCTTTTTACTTACTATTGCAGCAATACCTATCACTATTATCACTTGCGTTTGATCCTTTGTAAACGACAAGGCCGGAGGGATTGACAACCTCTCTGTACTCGTTGGGAGCAAAGTTATTTGTATCTGTGTGCAGGTCCACGTTGATTGCTAATATCTGGCGCCGTTAGCAGTTGACACCTTCTTGTTGAAACTGGGAGTCTCAGGGGAAATCGATCCTTGGTATCTTTGCCAAGGGAAAACTTCCGCTACACTGCATCTCAAACCTTCCACTTGGGGTAACCAACGAGGGGCGAGAAGCCATCAAGCAAAGTTTTCTGGCGCCGTTGCCGGGGACTCCACTCTTCAGGATAGGGGAGTTGCACGCTATCTTTTACCTTTGCTTTTTAGTTTTGTTAGTTTACCTTTCAGTTTTTGCTTTAGTATCTTTTATCGAAAATCACAAAAAATAGTTATCTTGCTTGCTTGCTGCTATGGGTTCCACCGAGAACACCAAGTTGTGTGACTTCACTAGTCATAACAACGATGACTTTATCTGCACACCTATCACTACACCTGCCACTTCAGCACCTTCGTATGAAATTAAACCTGCTTTACTGAACTTAGTCATGAAAGATCAATTCTCCGGTGCTGGAGATGATGCTGCTTTACACTTAAACAACTTTGTTGAACTTTGTGATATGCAAAAGTACCATGAATTTGCCCTTGGAGCTCTTCAATTCTTTCTTCAGACGCGGTGATGCTTTTCCACATCTCCTTCATCTCCTTCAGGAAGTAGTTCTTCAGCCCGTTGATGATGTCAAAGTTAGCTTCAACACCACGCTCGATCATCTTCTTGTACTCGAAGACTTCTTGCTCCACTTCTTCCAGCCTGGCCTGGATGCTCCCCTCCTAGATAGGTCCCTTCAGATCTTCTTGATGAAGGACACCGTCCTCCATCCGAACAACCTGAGGGTGCTTCTTCACCTCAGCGAGGTAAGGGTTGATGACGTTGACGACGAACTTGTCCTTGGGGGAACTTGGAGAAGCCATGGCACCTAGATTCAGCTGAAAGATTCCCTGGCAGAAACAGAACGAAAAGAAAACACATGCAATCGCAAGATACGTTGCCGGAACAATCCGGGCAAATATATAGCAAAAATTTATGCACAGAAAGGAAGGTAACAGGCTAAAGCGGGGTCGGAGACGGACCCCCTGGCGATACGTCCAAAACGTATCTATAATTTCTGCTTGCTCCATGCCTCTTTTGGGTGATATTGCTATGATATTTATATACTTCCATAGACTTTTGATCATATTTGGACTAACCTATTAACTCAGTGCACCCCAGTGCCAGTTTCTGTTTTCTGCTGTTTTTGTATTTCAGGTTTTCCCATTACGAGAACTGCCAGAAAAATCCCGGAAAATCATATAAAAAATCAGCGTTCCAGAAGCTTCCCGGCACCCGAAGTACAGCCGGAGGGGGGCCACCAGGGCTCCAGGCGCCCTGGTGGCGCGGCCCCCCTCCTGGCCGCGCCGGGGGGGCGCCTGGGCCCCCCAGGCCTCGTCTGATGCCCCCCTTTGGCATATATTTATATCGTGTCCCGAAACCCTCGAGACGGGAACCCTTTTTCGCGATCTCATCTCTGTTCCGCCGCCGCCGCGCTTCCAAGATCGGGAGCACCAGGAGAACTCTTCCCGGCACCCTGCCGGAGGGGAGGATCATCACCGGGAGCTTCTCCACCACCATGGACGCCTCCCGGATGAGTTGTGAGTAGTCTCCCTTGGACCATGGGTCCATGACCAGTAGCTATATGATGTTCTCCTCCTGTTCTTGTGCTTCACTAATTAGTCCTCGTGAGCTGCCCTACATGATCGAGGCACATATGTAATCCTTATGCTGTTGCTATGATGAGTTTGCTGGGATCCGATGGATTGTGAGATTATGTTCAGATTGTGTTTGAGTAATATATTTGATTCACCTCTTTTATATTTATGTTCGTAAGTAATTCTTGCATGTTCTCCGTTGTTATTTATTGCTTTGACCAAGTAGTAGGTAGTGACTCCAAGAGGGAACGTTATGCTTGATTGTGGGTTCATGCCCCTCGATGACTAGCTTGAGTGACAGAAACATGAGTCTAGGGGATGTGCTGTTGCCACAAGGGGGAAAACAACGGTGCTTGTGCCCGCGGGTGCAAGGATTGTTTACTTTACGCAAAGTTCTTTTAATGCAGTTGTTTGTTGCATTGAGTTTACACTATGGGTGGGGCTCGCAACTTAATACCAGCGAGATGTTCTGGATAGATATCTCAAGGTGGATGATTAGTAGTAGATATTGATGGATTTCGGTCTACTTACTTTGGCGTACCGCCCATGCTTTGAACCTCAACCTTTCTTGCAATGTAGTCAGCATTGGTTTGCGCACATGGTCCTGTCAATTGCCCAGCTGTAATTCATTTACCTCACATAGCTGTTTTATCGTCTTTTGGGAGAGAGACATCACTAGTGAACATCATGAGACTCCGGTCCATATTACCATCATTGATCACATCCGCTATTTACTTTTCCGCTATTTACTTACTATTGCAATTATACCTATCACTATTATCACTTGCGTTTGATCCTTTGTAAACTACAAGGCCGGAGGGATTGACAACCTCTCTGTACTCGTTGGGAGCAAAGTTATTTGTATCTGTGTGCAAGTCCACGTTGATTGCTAACATCCGGCGCCGTTAGCAGTTGACACCTTCATGTTGAAACTGTGAGTCTCTGGGAAATCGATCCTTGGTATTACCAAGGGAAAACTTCTGCTACACTGCATCTCAAACCTTCCACTTGGGGTAACCAACGAGGGGTGAGAAGCCACCTAGCAAAGCAATTTCTGGCGCCGTTGCCGGGGACTCCACTCTTCAGGATAGGGGAGTTGCACGCTATCTTTTACCTTTGCTTTTAGTCTTGTTAGTTTACCTTTCAGTTTTGCTTTAGTATCTTTTATCGAAAATCACAAAAATAGTTATCTTGCTTGCTTGCTACTATGGGTTCCACCGAGAACACCAAGTTGTGTGACTTCACTAGTCACAACAACGATGACTTTATCAGCACACCTATCACTACACCTGCCACTTCAGCACCTTCGTATGAAATTAAACCTGCTTTACTGAACTTAGTCATGAAAGATCAATTCTCCGGTGCTGGAGATGATGCTGCTTTACACTTGAACAACTTTGTTGAACTTTGTGATATGCAAAAGTACCAAGAAATAGATGGTAATATTGTTAAGCTTAAGCCTTTTCCTTTCTCCTTGAGAGGAGGAGCTAAAATTTGGTTTCAGTCTTTGCCTAGAAATAGCATAGATTCATGGGACAAGTGCAAATATGCTTTTATTGGAAAATACTATCCACCTGCTAAAATTATCCAACTGAGAAGTAACATAATGAATTTTAAACAATTGGATAATGAACACGTTGCCCAAGCTTGGGAACGTATGAAATCTCTTATCAAGAACTGCCCTACTCACGGTTTGACTACTTGGATGGTTATCCAAACTTTTTATGCAGGCTTGAACTTTACCTCGCGGAACTTGTTAGATTCGGCCGCGGGAGGAACTTTTATGTCAACTACACTTTGTGCTGCCACAAAACTTCTCGATGAGATGATGACCAACTATTCCCAATGGCACACCGAACGCGCTCCAACAGGTAGGAAGGTAAACTCTGTCGAGGAGATTTCCTCCTTAAATGAAAAAGTTGACTTGATCATGTCTCTACTTTCGAAGCAATCCTCTGTTGATCCTCGTGATGTTCCTTTAAATTCTTTGATTGCTCAAGAACAAGTAGATGTGAACTTTATCTCTAGAAACAATTTTAACAACAATGCTTATCCTAGCACCAGGAACTCCAATACTGAACTAGAGATTATGCATAAAGATTTCATCACTACCCAAAAAGCCTTTAATAAGAGTGTAGAAGAAAAACTACATAAACTAGATGATCTCTCTTTGAAGGTAGACCATTTAGCCAATGAGATAGAATTGCTTAAAATTAAAACTTCTCCTCTTGAGGAGAGGAAGGTCACTCCTATTAATGCTACTCAAGTGCAAATTAATGAAAATATTAGGATGATGGCTAAACTTAAAGAAAGATGGGCTAGAGAAAGGGAGGAAGAGGATAGAATTAAGAGCCTTCCTACCCACCACACTGTTGCTACTATCCAAGTTGTTGAGGATATCCAAACTCTTAGCACCCAATGTACTCCTGGTCCCATTGGACCTATTAATGGTGATGCTATGACTATAGAAACTACCAAACATGTGAACCTAAAGGACACCACTACCACTTTACTTGATGCTAGTGACCTTGATTTTGATAATTGCACTCTTACCGAAGTTATTGATTTCCTTCACAAGATGTCTAGGGATCCCCGCACTAGCACGCTTAACCTTGCCTTCACAGAGCATATCACTAATGCTCTCATCAAAGCTAGGGAGGAGAAACTTAGAGTAGAAGCCTCCATACCTAGAAAGCTAGAAGATGGTTGGGATCCTATGATAAAAATTAAATTGAATGACTTCTCTTGCTATGCATTATGTGATGTTGGAGCTAGTACCTCTGTTATGCCCAAAAGAATATATGATATGCTTAAATTGAAACCTTATGATTCTTGTTCTTTTGGTGTTCGTCTCGTTGATTCTTCCATAAAGAAACCTTTGGGGAGGATCGACGATGTTCTTATCGTTGTCAATGATAATTATGTTCCCGTTGATTTTACTATTATGGATATTGAATGTGATCCTTCTTGTCCAATTATTTTGGGACGTCCCTTTTTACGCACCGTTGGTGCTATCATTAACATGAAAGAGGGAATTCCAGTTTCCTCTCAAGAAAGGGATGGAACACTTCCCTCGAAAGAAGATCAAGTTACCTTTTGAGTCCGTTGTACGGGCTAGCTATTCTTTTACTCTTGATAAAACTTGATCTATATGCATTATGCCTAGCTTAAAGGCATAAAAGAAAGCGCTTTTGGGAGGCAGCCCAATGAATAAATTTATTTTGCTTTTGTTGTGTCTTGATGTTGTTACTACTGTAGCATCATCATTGTATCTTTACTTTTCAATTTTGTGCCAAGTATAGCCTCTGATTGCTAGAAAGTTCAAAAGTTGTGAGGTGCTGTCCAGGAAACAGATTCTGTCCTTGGATAGAAAAATTCGTATAAAATCACCAGATCATCTTTTTGGTCTGAAGTTTTTCGACAGCGTTCTCTATATAATTGTCTTTCGTGCGTCTGTTCTGAGTTTTTTGATTAGAGTTAAAGAAGTGCCCCGAACAAATCAATTACTACATGTTGTTCTGTTTTTCACAGATTCTGTCCTGTTTTGCTTTTCCTTCATTTTGCAAACCTAGAGCTTGCTTTTTCTTTGCAAAAAACCTTTTGGCAATCTTGAGAAACAGTACACCTTCAAGAATATCTTTATCTCCAGCAAGGTACAATTATTTTATTATGGGTACTAACCTCGCTAATCAGATTATGATGAGTTATGTATGAAGGGAGTTTTCAAGTGTGCGAGGGAACATGATAAAAAGATTCAGGAGTGTCAAGCGCTCAAGCTTGGGGATGCCCCCGTGCACCCCCAAGAAATATTCAAGGAGACTCAAGCGACTAAGCTTGGGGATGCCCCCGTGCATCCCCTTCTCCATCAACATTATCAGTTCGTCTTTCGTTCCACTATATTTTAATCACTTCATGTGTTATGTGCTATGCTTGGAGCGTCTTGCTTTTAGTTTCCTTTTTAGTTTTTCATAACGAGTCGGAACTCAGCGTTCTTTATGTGGGAGAGAAACATGCTCCACTTCTACCTAGAACATAACATAGAATTTTCATGACTATCTTTGCTGTGTGTGTTCTTTGTCTTTTAATAGCTACTATCATGCTCTGCTCTTAGTATTCATGCTTATCTTTTTAAAGAGCTTTTGTTTAGTTGGTTGCTTGAACTCTCTTTAATTATCATGCTTATCTTATTAAGAGAGTTTGCTTCCGTTGCATTGGTTAATATGTCTATGATAAAGATGCTACGTGCATAATGGCGCTTAGTAGTTCAGGTTTTCTAATGGTTAGTCTCAAATAGCTGGGGGATTCCCAATGTGTTATTGGAGTACCAACATGATTTGTTTGCCAATGATGTGGTATGGTTTAGTAATATCTTCCCTCAAGAATTTATTTTGATTGACTTGGCGTATGCTCACGCATATTTAAGACTGTAAAGAAAGTCTGTCAAGCCTTGATGATCTTTTATTTTTGAGTAGCGATATAACTTCCATGCCTGATTCAATATTGCTTTGTCGCTCTGCATGATTATGACTGTCATTGCTCTCTTAGTTGGTCGCTCCCAGTCTTTTGCTAACCTCCACCTGTACTAAGCGGACTGACTGCTTGTGCATCCACATCCTTTTAAACCAGTTATGCCATATGAGTCCACCATACCTCCCTATATGTGGTATTTCACCGCCACTCCAAGTAAATTTACATGTGCTACCTTTAAAACCTTCAGTTGCAATACATAGCTCATGGGAAAGTAGCTTAAAAACTATTGTGGTAAAGAATATGTTGCTTATGTATCTTATTTTCTTATAAGTTGCTTGCTGAGCGGTAACCATGTTTCCGGGGACGCCATCAACTATTAGACTTTTGTTGAATATCATGTGAGTTGCTATGCATGTTCGTCTTGTCTAAAGTAAGGGTGATTTGCCATGGGTTGAATGGTTTGGGTATGCATATTGTTAGAGAAGAACATTGGGCCGCCAACCAAAGCCATGTATCATGGTGGAAGTTTTAGCTTGGACATTAATCCTCAATCTCTTATGAGAATATGCTTAAGCATTAAAGAGGAGTCCATTATCTATTTTCTATGTTGTCCCGGTATGGATGTCCTCAAGTTGAGATCTATCAAAAACGAGAAATCAAATGCGATCTATCTCCTTGGACCTTTGTACAGGTGACATAGAGGTACCCCTTTGTGACACTTGGTTGAAACATATGTAATGCAATGACAATCCATGTAAATCCGAGCTAATTAGGACAAGGTGCGAGCACTATTGGTATTCGATGCATGAGGCTTGCAACTTATAGGATATCTTATGCATAACACATATGAAGTACTACTACCGTTGACAAAATTGTTTCTATGTTTTCAAAATAAAAAGCTCTAGCACATGAGTAATCCCTGCTTCCCTCTGCGAAGGGCCATTCTTCAACTTTTATGTTGAGTCTCCACCTTCTTTTAAAATCACCAACTACTGAGAGCATGATTGTCATTCTGAGTGTAATGTGCATTGTCCCAAAGTAGCATTGTCTTTTGCATGATTGTGATATCGTTTATTCAGAAATCATTGTATCTAGTCATCACTTAAACCTTGAAGGTGCCCCTGCATTTATGTTTTGCTTCACTAAAGGGGGCAAGCTAGATATCACTTTATCATATTTGCACATCATATTCATTACAAATCTTTTTGATGTTTCAGTATCATATTGTAAAACTTTCAGTCCTTTGTGATTTTCTCATGAGGCAACTTAATTACTACAGATTCATTGTCTCAGTAAGCTTTTGTCATATGACTATGAAAAAGTCCTATATGGTTAATAGCATGTCACCACAGAAATTATTCTTGTTATCATTTACCTACTCGAGAACGAGCAGGAATTAAGCTTGGGGATGTTGATACGTCCAAAACGTATCTATAATTTCTGCTTGCTCCATGCCTCTTTTGGGTGATATTGCTATGATATGTATACACTTCCATACACTTTTCATCATATTTGGACTAACCTATTAACTGATACGTCCAAAACGTATCTATAATTTCTGCTTGCTCCATGCCTCTTTTGGGTGATATTGCTATGATATATATACACTTCCATACACTTTTGATCATATTTGGACTAACATATTAACTCAGTGCACCCCAGTGCCAGTTTCTGTTTTCGGCTGTTTTTGTATTTCAGGTTTTCACGTTACGAGAACTGCCAGGAAAAATCCAGAAAAATTATATAAAAAATCAGCGTTCCAGAACCTACCGTGCGCCCGAAGGACAGCCGGGGGGGGCACCAGGGCTCCAGGCGCCCTGGCGGCGCCCCCCCCTGGGCCGCGCCGGGGGGGGCGCCTGGGCCCCCCGAGGCTCCTCCGATGCCCCCTTTGGCATATATTTAAAGCGTCTCCCGAAACCCTCGAAACAGGAACTCTTTTCGCGATCCCATCTCTGTTCCGCCGCCGCCGCTTCCAAGATCGGGAGCACCAGGAGAACTCTTCCCGGCACCCTGCCGGAGGGGAGGATCACCACCGGGAGCCTCTCCACCACCATGGACGCCTCCCGGATGAGTTGTGAGTAGTCTCCCTTGGACCATGAGTCCATGACCAGTAGCTATGTGATGTTCTCCTCCCGTTCTTGTGCTTCACTAATTAGTCCTCGTGAGCTGCCCTACATGATCGAGGCACATATGTAATCCTTATGCTGTTGCTATGATGAGTTTGCTGGGATCCGATGGATTATGAGATTATGTTCAGATTGTGTTTGAGTAATATATTTGATCTACCTCTTTTATATTTATGTTCGTAAGTAATTCTTGCATGTTCTCCGTTGTTATTTATTGCTTTGGCCAAGTAGTAGGTAGTGACTCCAAGAGGGAACGTTATGCTTGATTGTGGGTTCATGCCCCTCGATGACTAGCTTGAGTGACAGAAACATGAGTCTACGGGATGTGCTGTTGCCACAAGGGGGAAAACAACAGTGCTTGTGCCCGCGGGTGCAAGGATTGTTTACTTTACGCAAAGTTCTTTTAATGCAGTTGTCTGTTGCATTGAGTTTACACTATGGGTGGGACTCGCAACATAATACCAGCGAGATGTTCTGGATAGATATCTCAAGGTGGATGATTAGTAGTAGATATTGATGGATTTCGGTCTACTTACTTTGGCGTACCGCCCATGCTTTGAACCTCAACCTTTCTTCCAATGTAGTCAGCATTGGTTTGCGCACATGGTCCTGTCAATTGCCCAGCTCTAATTCGTTTACCTCACATAGCTGTTTTATCGTCTTTTGGGAGAGAGACATCACTAGTGAACATCATGAGACTCCGGTCCATATCACCATCATTGATCACATCCGCTATTTACTTTTCCGCTATTTACTTACTATTGCAATTATACCTATCACTATTATCACATGCGTTTGATCCTTTGTAAACTACAAGGCCGGAGGGATTGACAACCTCTCTGTACTCGTTGGGAGCAAAGTTATTTGTATCTGTGTGCAGGTCCACGTTGATTGCTAATATCCAGCGCCGTTAGCAGTTGACACCTTCTTGTTGAAATTGGGAGTCTCTGGGAAATTGATCCTTGGTATTACCAAGGGAAAACTTCTGCTACACTGCATCTCAAACCTTCCACTTGGGGTAACCAACGAGGGGTGAGAAGTCACCATGCAAAGCAATTTCTGGCGCCGTTGCCGGGGACTCCACTCTTCAGGATAGGGGAGTTGCACGCTATCTTTTACCTTTGCTTTTAGTCTTGTTAGTTTACCTTTCAGTTTTTGCTTTAGTACCTTTTTATCGAAAATCACAAAAATAGTTATCTCGTTCTTTAGTTGTCATTATGTCGGGTCCTTTTGTCTTTGACGAGGCAGAAGTTCTCACCATTAAACAAAGAGGTGGGGAAAGTTTGAAAGATGCTTGGTATAGAATTAATGATTCACAAAAAAGAGCCGCCAAGAAGCAACCTACTACTATCCTGCTTAGAAATTTTTATGTTGAAATTACTTCTTGGAATAGGTTTATTCTAGATACTGCTATCAATGGGAATTTCCTAGAGGCCCCAGTTTGGGAGTCCCTTAGTATTATTGAAAATCTTGTTGGGAATCTCCCTGTTGTTAGCATTCGAGAGGACATCACCCTAGCTCACATTATGAAAAAAAACTTGAAAAGATAGAGCTAGAGATGCCACGCATTAATAAGATAAATGAGTTGGATCGTAAGATCCAAGGGAATTTGAATAGACTTGATAGCTCCATGCATAAAATTTTCAAAATTTTGGAGACCGTCAAATTCCATGACTTGGACACTTCTAGGATAGACAAGATTGAGGAAATATTTGATACCCTAGGAACCACCTTCTCCTCAATCAAAACCAAAAAGGTAGAAACTCCGACAAAGAGGGAGCCTAAGTTCGTTCACGTTCCAAAGGCTCCCCGTTCTAAAAGTAATCCATCTATTGCCAAAGGGGTTGAAACTGTAAAGACTTTGGAAGAAACACCTCTCTTTGATGAATTTATAAATGAATCTTCCCTTGACTTTTATCCTTTTAGTCTTCTCCCTAGAAGTATCTCTATGAGGCCTTTATTTGAAAGTCCTCTTAAGACTAGTTGTATTATTGAAGAACTTTTTGATGATCTTGATGATGGTTCAATTGATACAACTTAATCTCTATGCACTATGCCTAGCTTAAAGGCATAAAAGAAAGCGCTTTTGGGAGGCAGCCCAATGAATAAATTTATTTTGCTTTTGTTGTGTCTGGATGTTGTTTACTATTGTAGCATCATCATTGTATCTTTGCTTTTCATATTTGTGCCAAGTATAGCCTCTGATTGCTAGAAAGTTCAAAAGTTGTGAGGTGCTGTCCAGGAAACAGATTCTGTCCTTGGATAAAAAATTCGTATAAAATCACCAGATCATCTTTTTGGTCTGAATTTTTTCGACAGCGTTCTCTATATAATTGTCTTTCGTGCTTCTGTTATGAGTTTTTTGATTTGAGTTGCAGAAGTGCCCCGAACAAATCAATTACTACCTGCTGTTCTGTTTTTCACAGATTTTGTCCTGTTTTGCTTTTCCTTCATTTTGCAAGCCAAGAGCTTGCTTTTTCTTTGCAAAAACCTTTTGGCAATCTTGAGAAACAGTAGACCTTCAAGAATATCTTTATTTACAGCAAGGTATAATTATTTTATTATGGGTACTAACCTCGCTAATCAGATTATGATGAGTTATGTATGAAGGGAGTTTTCAAGTGTGCGAGGGAACATGATAAAAAGATTCAGGGGTGTCAAGCGCTCAAGCTTGGGGATGCCCCCGTGCACCCCCAAGAAATATTCAAGGAGAATCAAGCGTCTAAGCTTGGGGATGCCCCCGTGCATCCCCTTCTCCATCAACATTATCAGTTCGTCTTTCGTTCCACTATATTTTAATCACTTCATGTGTTATGTGCTATGCTTGGAGCGTCTTGCTTTTAGTTTCCTTTTTAGTTTTTCATAACGAGTCGGAACTCAGCGTTCTTTATGTGGGAGAGAAACACGCTCCACTTCTACCTAGAACATAACATAGAATTTTCATGACTATGTTTGCTGTGTGTGTTCTTTGTCTTTTAATAGCTACTATCATGCTCTGCTCTTAGTATTCATGCTTATCTTTTTAAAGAGCTTTTGTTTAGTTGGTTGCTTGAACTCTCTTTAATTATCATGCTTATCTTATTAAGAGAGTTTGCTTCTGTTGCATTGGTTAATATGTCTATGGTAAAGATGCTACGTGCATAATGGCGCTTAGTAGTTCAGGTTTTCTTATGGTTAGTCTCAAATAGCTGGGGGGTTCCCAATGTGTTATTGGAGCACCAACATGATTTGTTTGCCAATGATGTGGTATGGTTTAGTAATATCTTCCCTCAAGAATTTATTTTAATTGACTTGGCGTATGCTCACGCATATTTAAGACTGTAAAGAAAGTCTGTCAAGCCTTGATGATCTTTTGTTTCTGAGTAGCGACATAACTTCCATGCCTGATTCAATGTTGCTTTGTCGCTCTGCATGATTATGACCGTCATTGCTCTCTTAGTTGGTCGCTCCCAGTCTTTTCCTAACCTCCACCTATACTAAGCGGACTGACTGCTTGTGCATCCACATCCTTTTAAACCAGTTATGCCATATGATTCCACCATACCTACCTATATGTGGTATTTCACCGCCACTCCAAGTAAATTTACATGTGCTACCTTTAAAAACTTCAGTTGCAATATATAGCTCATGGGAAAGTAGCTTAAAAACTATTGTGGAAAAGAATATGTTGCTTATGTATCTTATTTTCTTATAAGTTGCTTGCTGAGCGGTAACCATGTTTCTGGGGACGCCATCAACTGTTACACTTTTGTTGAATATCATGTGAGTTGCTATGCATGCTCGTCTTGTCTAAAGTAAGGGTGATTTGCCATGAGTTGAATGGTTTGAGTATGCATATTGTTAGAGAAGAACATTGGGCCGCCAACCAAAGCCATGTATCATGGTGGAATTTTTAGCTTGGACATTAATCCTCAATCTCTTATGAGAATATGCTTAAGCATTTAAGAGGAGTCCATTATCTATTTTCTATGTTGTCCCGGTATGGATGTCCTCAAGTTGAGATCTATCAAAAACGAGAAATCAAATGCGATCTATCTCCTTGGACCTTTGTACAGGTGACATAGAGGTACCCCTTTGTGACACTTGGTTAAAACATATGTAATGCAATGACAATCCATGGAAATTCAAGCTAATTAGGACAAGGTGCGAGCACTATTGGTATTCGATGCATGAGGCTTGCAACTTATAGGATGTCTTATGCATAGCACATATGAAGTACTACTACCGTTGACAAAATTGTTTCTATGTTTTCAAAATAAAAAGCTCTAGCACATGAGTAATCCCTGCTTCCCTCTGCAAAGGGCCATTCTTCAACTTTTATGTTGAGTCTCCACCTTCTTTTAAAAGCACCAACTACTGAGAGCATGATTGTCATTCTGAGTGTAATGTGCATTGTCCCAAAGTAGCATTGTCTTTTGCATGATTGTGATATCGTTTATTCAGAAATCATTGTATCTAGTCATCACTTAAACCTTGAAAGTGCCCCTGCATTTATGTTTTGCTTCACTAAAGGGGGCAAGCTAGATATCACTTTATCATATTTGCACATCATATTCATTGCAAATCTTTTTGATGTTTCAGTATCATCTTGTAAAACTTTCAGTTCTTTGTGATTTTCTCATGAGGCAACTTAATTACTATAGATTCATTGTCTCAGTAAGCTTTTGTCATATGACTATGAAAAAGTCCTATATGGTTAATGGCATGTCACCACAGAAATTATTCTTGTTATCATTTACCTACTTGAGGACGAGCAGGAATTAAGCTTGGGGATGTTGATACGTCCAAAACGTATCTATAATTTCTGCTTGCTCCATGCCTCTTTTGGGTGATATTGCTATGATATTTATACACTTCCATACACTTTTGATCATATTTGGACTAACCTATTAATTGATACGTCCAAAACGTATCTATAATTTCTGCTTGCTCCATGCCTCTTTTGGGTGATATTGCTATGATATTTATACACTTCCATACACTTTTGATCATATTTGGACAAACCTATTAACTCAGTGCACCCTAGTGCCAGTTTCTATTTTCGGCTGTTTTTGTATTTCAGGTTTTCACGTTACAAGAACTGCCAGGAAAAATCCAAAAAAATTATATAAAAAATCAGCGTTCCAAAACCTACCGTGCGCCCGAAGGACAGCCGGGGGGGGCACCAGGGCTCCAGGCGCCCTGGCGGCGCCCCCCCCCCCCCC
>LR738710.1:115827340-116051001 GCA_902687465.1 Secale cereale
CCCCCCCCGGGCCGCGCCGGGGGGGCGCCTGGGCCCCCTGAGGCTCCTCCGATTCCCCCCTTTGGCATATATTTAAAGCGTCTCCCGAAACCCTCGAAACAGGAACTCTTTTCGCGATCTCATCTCTGTTCCGCCGCCGCCGCCGCTTCCAAGATCGGGAGCACCAGGAGAACTCTTCCCGGCACCCTGCCGGAGGGGAGGATCACCACCGGGAGCCTCTCCACCACCATGGACGCCTCCCGGATGAGTTGTGAGTAGTCTCCCTTGGACCATGAGTCCATGACCAGTAGCTATGTGATGTTCTCCTCCCGTTCTTGTGCTTCACTAATTAGTCCTCGTGAGCTGCCCTACATGATCGAGGCACATATGTAATCCTTATGCTGTTGCTATGATGAGTTTGCTGGGATCCGATGGATTATGAGATTATGTTCAGATTGTGTTTGAGTAATATATTTGATCTACCTCTTTTATATTTATGTTCGTAAGTAATTCTTGTATGTTCTCCGTTGTTATTTATTGCTTTGGCCAAGTAGTAGGTAGTGACTCCAAGAGGGAACGTTATGCTTGATTGTGGGTTCATGCCCCTCGATGACTAGCTTGAGTGACAGAAACATGAGTCTAGGGGATGTGCTGTTGCCACAAGGGGGAAAACAACGGTGCTTGTGCCCGCGGGTGCAAGGATTGTTTACTTTACGCAAGGTTCTTTTAATGCAGTTGTCTGTTGCATTGAGTTTACACTATGGGTGGGACTCGCAACTTAATACCAGCGAGATGTTCTGGATAGATATCTCAAGGTGGATGATTAGTAGTAGATATTGATGGATTTCGGTCTACTTACTTTGGCGTACCGCCCATGCTTTGAACCTCAACCTTTCTTGCAATGTAGTCAGCATTGGTTTGCGCACATGGTCCTGTCAATTGCCCAGCTGTAATTCGTTTACCTCACATAGCTGTTTTATCGTCTTTTGGGAGAGAGACATCACTAGTGAACATCATGAGACTCCGGTCCATATTACCATCATTGATCACATCCGCTATTTACTTTCCCGCTATTTACTTACTATTGCAATTATACCTATCACTATTATCACTTGCGTTTGATCCTTTGTAAACTACAAGGCCGGAGGGATTGACAACCTCTCTGTACTCGTTGGGAGCAAAGTTATTTGTATTTGTGTGCAGGTCCACGTTGATTGCTAATATCCGGCGCCGTTAGCAGTTGACACCTTCTTGTTGAAACTGGGAGTCTCTGGGAAATCGATCCTTGGTATTATCAAGGGAAAACTTCTGCTACACTGCATCTCAAACCTTCCACTTGGGGTAACCAACGAGGGGTGAGAAGCCACCTAGCAGCAAGATGGATATCATTACATCGTACCATTACATACATACATGGGGGATACAACAATACATACAAGTCACATGAATACAACAACATCAATACAAGGCATCCGACTACGGATGGAAACATGAAAAGCACACGACATCCATCTGCTATCCCAGGCTGCCGACGAGGAACCTAGCCCAAGAATGAAGAAGAAGAAGAAGAAGAAGAAAGAACTCCAACACAACGATCATCGCTCTCACGTCAAGACATCGGAAACATGCACCTGCAACTGTTGTTGTAGTATCTGTGAGCCATGAGGACTCGGCAATCCCATAACCATGGGTAACAAGACTAGCAAAGCTTAATGGGAAGGAGGAGGTAAAGTGATGAGGTTGCAGCAGCGGCTAAGCAATATATGCTGGCTAACTTACGAGTACAAGAATAAGATGAGCATCTACGCAAATGGTCGCAAACTAGTAATGATCGCTAAAGATCCTGAACTACCTACGAGTCAAACATAACCCCACCGTGTTCTCTTCTCAAAGTGAAAAGAGACAGTCACGGTTACTCACACAGTTGTGTGTTTTACTGCGGATCCTCTGAAAAGTTTTCTACAACCGGACATTAACAAATTCCAATCTGCCACATAACCGCGGGCACGGCTTTCGAAAAATCATAACCCTGCAGGGGTGTCCCAACTTAGCCCATCACAAGCTCTCACGATCAGCAGAAGTAATAATAATATTACCCCTTATCTTAGGGAATGCCCGATCAGACTCGGATTTCCCGATGCACAAGACATTTCGACAATGGTAAAACAAGTCCAGCAAGACCTCCCGGTGTGTCGACACCCTGATAGTAGCCGCGCCTATCTCGTCTCAGGCCACGACCGGATGGGTGATTTTACGGGAGCCAGATACCTCGAGTTTCCCCGTGGCGGCCCCGTCGAACCCCCGTTTGGGACCAACACCATCAGCACTAGCCCCCCCTGTATGTAGAAAGAATCCTCGTGTAGCGCTAACTCCCTATGCAATTAATTAATTAATTAAGTTTTTATTATGAGCAAATTAAAACCAATGTTGGGCCTTGTTGGAGGAGTTTTATTCAAAGACGAACTGTCAAGGGGTCCCCGTATATCCAACCGTGTAAGGAACGCAAAATCAAGGAACATAACGCCGGTTTATCGACTCCTAAGGTGGCATGAGTGGAACAAAACACCGAGCAAAAGGCCAAGCCTTCCACCCATTGCCAAGTATATAGGTGTGTTAATATAAATAAGATATATTATGATATTCCAACAACAAGTTCCAACATGGAACGATCTTCATCTTCACCTGCAACTAACAACGCTATAAGAGGGGCTGAGCAAGCGGGTAACATAGCCAAACAACGGTTTTGCTGGGAAGGTGTCAAAAGTTAGAGGTTTCATGGCAACAAGGAGAGGGGTTGACAATAATGATGGGTAGCGTGACATATAACGATAGCATCGAGACAACTAAGCATGGCAATGATAGTAAAGGTATCCAAGGTGATGGTCATCTTGCCTGAGATCCCGCAAGGAAGAAGAATGAGTCCATGAAGAAGACGAAGAAGAAGCCTCGAAGACGAACCACGTGTAGACGAACGAATCCTCACGATCGCAACGGAAAAGGAACTAGCGAGAAGAAGCATATAACATGGTAAACACACCACTCAAGAACATGACAAGATGCTCAACCAAGTATGATGCAAGACAAGTCTATATGAGGCAAAACATAGCAAGGGATGAAGCACACAAGAACATCACAAACCAACAAGTTTAAATGAGGCCGGAAACCACATATAACAACTCCGGTAAGTCCTCATATGCACATTTCGAAAATGGTCCAGATCTGAACAAACCTTAAGTTAAAGTTGTTAAACAGCAAGTTAACATGCACCATGATAAACTATGCATTTTTCTACCCCATTTACATATAAAGTTTATTAAATTTGAAGCTACAGTTATTTACTTATGAATAAAACCATTTTAACATGTTATTTAAGCAACTTAACCAAACAACAAGTTTAAACATTTTAAACAGGGAAGAAAGTTACAGATTATGAAACTAGATGGAAATCTAGGCAATTTACATATAGAGCATGTTTTATTTGCATGCATGGATATTTAGTTATTCACAATTTAAAACAATGACAATTATGTGAATGTGCATGCACTGGAAAAATGCTAAAATAGACAGAGTGGAAAAAAAACATATCCATGGGCCAGATTGCAGCAGCTGTAGCAGCCCAGGACTGGAAACAGCCCAGAAATGAATGAGTGTGTGTGTGTAAAATAAAAAGAAAAACGGAAAGAAAAAAAGAGGGCGCCTGGGACTTGAACCCAGCACCTCTGGTTGAAAACAGAGAGAGCTGACCAGATAGCCTAGAAGGTATTAATGATAGATATTGGCCTTAACGGAATATGAACAAAGGCAAAGCTTGATTTGCTTAAGGCAAAATTGTTGAAAAAGATTTTGGGCCCATGGGGATTTGATCCCTGGTGGCCTGGGTGCCAGCAAACTGCACCAACCAGTAGGATGAGAAGACCATTTGGATTAAATCACAGACAAAGTCAAACTAAACCAGTCAAGCGAACCTGACTGGACATAACAGAAAGAAATAAGAACAAAAAGGAACATGGGCAAGAAATAGGGGCGCCTGCGATTTCCACAGATCCCTCGGCTGGATAGTGGCTTCCGTAGCAACTGGACTAGCTGTGTATTCGTGATGCAAAGGGAGATCGGTAAGAAATAACACATATGCCCATCGCGACTAGAACCAAAACTGAAGCATGCGCACGAGGACTCGCCGGCGACGGGAGCCAGCAGCAACAACGGCTGTGGTTGCAGAGGGCCGGCGAGGGTGCGGAAACGTGCGAGGGTGCGTGTGTGGAGCAACGACACAAGGGTTCAGCTAGGGGCGGTCGTGTGCATGCGTGCGTGCAGATGCAAATGGGTGCGCGGGCGCGTGTGCTAGGAGCGTAGCGCGGGACATGGTCAGGCAGGGCGCGGAGAGGCAGATGGGTGCGCGAGTGCGTGTGCGCTTGCGATCAGGGGCTGCGAGGTGAACCAGAGCGGGAGATGCAGAGCTAGTCGCGGCAACGTCAGAATCGTTCAGATTTCGCCGAAGCAGCGAGATCACTACGATGACACGGCTCTAGCATCTCATACGGGGATCGATCCGCGGAAATAAAAGAGCAGCGAGGAAGCCGGTATACCTAGTATACCTAGGTCAAGGAGGTGTGGCTGGGGACACAGAGTTGCGACGGCGACGAGGCGAGGAGTTTAGGTGTACTTGCTGTCCATGAAGAAGAGGAAGAAGGGGATGTCGTGGATGGAGTCCTCGGGCTCCGCTTGGCGTCTGAACAGAACCGGGGGTGTGCTGCGGAGCTCGTGGACGTCGATGGAGGAAGCCAGACGAGCTCCTACGCCGGAGGGGAGCTCTACCTCGGGTCGGCCATGGTGGCTGTAGGGAGGAGATGGAGCGGGGTGGAGCTGGTCTTCTTGTTGGCGGCGGCGGAGGAGATCGAGAGGGAGAAGGGGGAAACCCTAGGGCGAGGCGGAGGCGCCTTTGATAGGGAGGGAGCAACGATCGTGGTGGCCACGGTGCCCATGTGCCCTGCTTTTACCGTGAGGAGAAGGAACGAGGGAAGGAGAAAGGTGAAGGAGAGAGAGGCCGACAGGTGGGGTCGTCTAGGTGGTTACATGAGGAACTTACCAGCGAGAGGGAGAGAAGGACCAGGCTAGCGCTGGCTGGGCTCCAGGAAGGAGGAGGCCTAAGTGCCACGCCCAAGTAAGGCCCTTTCCATTTTTTTTATTCTGTCTTGAAATTAGACAGCCACAAAAGGGAAAATCCTAGGGCTATTGGGGATGAAAAAGAAGAAGTAAGGACATATCTGGATTCCTGGAGTTATGCACCATTTAATAATATTGACTTGGACATTTCTAGGGGTACAAAAATAATTCAAGTTTGAATTAAATTCAAACTTGAGCCATTTTTGAACCCAACCAAAACAACTCCAAAATGAATGATATTTGACAGAGAGGTATAAGGCATGGAGTAAGATCATCAGGCAAAAAAATTAACATTAATGGAGGAGGCAAATATGTCACTTGCAAAAAAAACATGAAGGAAGAAGGAAGGGGGAGGTGATGATACATGGGCATGGCTTGAGAGAGGGATGGCAAGGGCTGATGCATAGACAACATGAAAGTAACATGTAACATAAGGATGAGTGCAATGCTCATGGCAACAACATGAATGACCAAAAGCAAAATGACAAGAGATAGGCATGGCAAAACAATCAAGCATGGCATAATGCAATATAATAAAAGATGAACATGATGCAATAAGCAAAATATGGCAATGGCACTAATCATGATCATGGCATCAATAGTTGAGACGCACAACGATAACAAAATAAAAGGAAGGCATCTCGACCATCGGTCTCGGGGTGTCACACTAGTGGCTTCTTGGGGAGCATTGTGCCTCCACACCGCTCCAAATGGAGATTAGCATCCGCAAGGGTGTGAACTTCGGGATACATTGTCGTCTCTGCGTGCCTCGGTTATCTCTTACCCGAGCCCTTTACTTATGCACTATACTTTGTGATAGCCGTATTGTTTCTTGTCATATATCTTGCTATCACCTACTTGTTTATCTTGCTTAGCATAAGTTGTTGGTGCACATAGGTGAGCCTAGTTGTTGTCGGTTTTGTGCTTGACAAATTAACCGCTAGGTTTATTCCGTATTTGTTCAAGCCTAAACCGTAATTATTTTAAAAGCGCCTATTCACCCCCCCCCCCTCTAGGCGACATCCACGATCTTTCAATTGGTATCAGAGCCTCGTCTCTCTTTATAGGGCTTAACCGCCTAGAGAGTAAGGATGTCGACTAGGGGTTTAGGTTTCTCTGACACTCTTAGTTTCGATGGCACAAATTTTGATGTTTGGGTAATTCGCATGCTTAATCTCTTTAGGGTCATGGACCCAAATTTAGAGCGAATTGTAGATATGGGTTTTTCTCCTCCAAAGGATCCACAAATATTATCTTTAGAGGATGAGAAAAACTTATCTCAATGCTCAAGCTTCTAATGTGCTTTTTGATGCTTTGAGCAATGTAGTTATATTTCAACTCATGCCGTTCCGGGATGCTCATGAGTTGTGGACAAAGCTTCAAGATAAATATGGTGTGTCCAAGAATTGTGGGAATGATTGTTCTCCCTCCACCTCCGACCATGTTGTCTTCTCAACTTCTTATACTTCACCTACATGTGGTTTGCCACAAGGTAATGATATGGTGAGTAGTGTTGGTCATTGCAATGATGATAGTATGCTTATTGTGGATGATCCTTCATCACTATCTTATTGCAATGCATATTCTTTGGACTTTAACACTTCGAGCACCCTACATGTTTCACATGCTTGTGTTGATAGTCCTTGCATATCATGTAGAAATTGCTTGACTAAAACTCACGATGATATGCTTGCTATATCTTGTTGCCATGATAAAAATGCATCTATTTCCTCGAATTGTTATGCTAACAATGTAGAGGAAACCCAACACCCCACGGAACAAGATGTAGTCTTGAATGGTGCTTCAAGGGATCCTACATCATCATCTATTGCGTTTTGCCTTATAGCTAAGGCTTCAAAGGTATCTCCCACTTTGAATCCCAATATATCTTGTGATGATAGTGATGATGACAATGATGATGATGTTGATAATGATGAAGAGAATGATAATGTTGCCTCCTTAAAAATTAAGGGGGAAATGATTTTTAAAGCTCTTCATAAGAATAAAATGGCTCGTTCCAACTTCATGGAAATCATGTCTATTGCCATTGAGGGCAATAAATATATAGAGGAGTCGGAATCTCATCTAGAGGAGCATGAGGTCACCATTGAGAAAATGGAAAGTCATGAGCGTGATTACGCTAATGAGATCGCCGACCTCTCGCAAGATCTTGAACTTGAACAAACCACCAAGGAATCTCTTGAGGAGACTTTTGCTCTAGAACTATCTAGAATAAAGGAATCCTGTGATAGAGCTCTCGAGGTGGCTAATGATTTTGAAACTAAAAATGAGAAGCTTGAAGTTGCACATGCTAAACTCCTTGGGGATTTTGAGCACCTCAAAAATGGCTCAGGGGTCATTAAGAGTGGGCTCATCAAACTCACCGAGTCTCATGCTCATCTTAAAGCTTCATATTCTAAAGAGCTTGCCAAGTTGCCTTCTCCTCTTGCTATTATTGATGATGCTTGTGCTACTAACTATTTCTAGTGAAGTATCCATTTTGAAGGAGAATGTTGAGCTAAGGGCTCAACTTGAGTTGCTATCTGGAAATTATGGGAAATTGGAAGAAAGTCATGTAAAGCTCACAAGCTATCATGATGATCTTCTAGTATCCCATAATGTGCTAAAGATAGCTCATGAGGCTATGAGTATCAAGGTAACATCTAGTGAGCCTCATGTGGATACTAGCACTACTTCAAGTCAAAATGCTATCTTGCCATGTGCTAGTCCTCGTAATTCATCTACTCACAATGTTAGTACATCTTGTGATGAATTGCTCTCCTTGCCTTGTTGCTCTAACAATGAAGCTTATACTTCCTCTAGTACTTTTGTTGATGCTAACCATGTAGAGGAAATCAAAGAGCTAAAGGCCCAAGTCACTTCTTTGAAGAAAGACTTGGAAAAGTGTCATGAAGGGAAGTCCACACTCAACAATATCTTGAGTGTGCAAAAATCCCCCAATGACAAAAGTGGACTTGGATTCAACTCCAACAAGAAGAAAAGGTCCAAGATCATTAACAAGAATAAGGGCCAAGAACAACTCAAGAATTCGGCCAAGATTATTTGCTTCAAGTGCAAAATTGAAGGGTATCATGTTAGATCTCGCCCATTGAAGAAGAAGGCCATTAGTGACAAGCAACAAGGGAAGAGGCCACAAGTTCAATATCGTGCTCAACCATAAGTTGGAGAAAGGCCGCTTCCCAAGAATACTCATGGTAATGCTTCTCATTTTGAGGAATCAAATGATAAGAAAGTGAAGAGTAGATGTTGCTAATTATGCCGTGAGAAGGGTCACCTTGCTTCTTCATGCACTAGTGGTAACTTATCCAACCCAATTATTATTGATGATGTCTATTCTCTTGGGAAGGATAAGGTTGGCAATGTGTTTGCCAAGTTTCTTGGGACTCAAAGTGGTGTCAAGAAAAGAACCATTTGGGTAGCCAAGCCTATTGTGACTAACCTTTTAGGACCCAACTTGGTTGGGGACCAACTAGCTCAAACTTGATCAATAGGTGTTTTGGAGGGCATTGGAGACTTGGCTACATTATGAAGAATTAAGGGGTCTTCATCATTCATATTGTCTCAAGCCAAGTCATTCGGATTATCAAGTTTCTATCTTATATCCAATTTCCTCCTTGCGGTAACTCGTGCTTAAATTGTTTACATTGAAAGTTACTTGCCCCTTTGCATGTTTTGCTTTTGTTCCTTGCATGTGTTTGTATATGTTGTGCGTCCAATTTGTGTATCTTGAGAAATCAAGTATGTGTATATTGGTTTGCACATCATGTATGTGTGTGTCGTGCGTTGAGCCTTTGTGGTTCTTGCTTTTATCTTAGTTGGCTCTTGTGAGAGATTAATGGAACATCCCATTTTGGGGGAGTGATGTGCTTTGTGCACCTCACAATCCTATAAATGTGTGTACATGAGGAATACCATCTAGTATTGATATTACAGGATTATCTAGTCTCTATGTGCCATGTCTTCTCATGAGTAAGTCAAATTCTAAATGTTCCATTAATTATCTCTTATTGGTTCTCTTTTGCATCTTGGTAAGTTTTTCATTGGTATCACATTATGGGGGAGTAATATTCTATGTGCATATTACAAGCCTAGACAATGTGTAAATTTGAGATATTGTCAGCTAGAGTTGATAGTATAAATTATGTTGTTCCTAGGTGGCATGTTAGCTCTACAAGTTGCATTTTGCTTGTGTTTGGTGTGAAGATGATGTTGGATATCATTGCTATCTATCACCGGGAATTATTCCCAAATACCTCTTGTCTTTGACAATTGGTAATCATTTATGTGGTGGAAATTATTGATCATCTTTACATTGTATTTTGGTTTTATTTGTCTTATATCTTGCCAAGTTTGTCTCAACTCCCATTTCCTTTCATGCCACTTGTGGATCTCGTGTTTTATTGTTTTTGTCGAGTGTTTTCTAGATATAGTGAAAGTGGTGATCCCACCTTGTGCATTTTGTACTCGAATGCAAATTCTCTTTAAATGCACAATTCGTGGGGGAGCTATCCTATTTTTGATAGAACACTCATCTTGTGATCCATATCAAGTGTGTGTTGATGGAAGGCAAGCCGTTTCTTTTTGGTACTTGTGCCATCATGAAACTTTGTATATGGGTTGGTTTGTTTGGAACCATCCTCTCTTTTGGGAGTCCGATATCTTTCCTTTTGCGTGTATCAATGGATATCTCATTCCTTGATGTATCTTCTAATAGATATCTTCCAAGTGATGATTTCTCTATTTGGTATCCTATTTTCACTTGGTATTTCTTTTTCATTTTGTTTCGTTTCTTGAAAGTCTTGAGCATGCATATTTACTTCATGTATTTTCTTTGGCATGCTTTCTTTCTTTAACCCAATATATAAGGGAAACTCCACCTAGTCTCAATTTGGATGAGATGTGCATGAAATTCATTTTCATATATAAATGCACATATGTTTGTGGAGTTTTTCCTATGTATTGGTGTTTCTAACTCTTTGGTCCCAATGAGTTTGGGTACCAGTTTGTTTGTGTTGGTGTTCTAGGAACAATTGGAGATGCATTGGATGCTCGGCTCATTCAAAAGGAAGGTGGTGTCACCATGTGCTTATTGGAGACAAGCAAGGATGATCAATGAACTACTATCTACCTTCAATTGGTATCTACTACATCCTTCCAATGGTATCTCGGTAACAAGTATCACCATCTACTTCATGCACACATTTCTTGCACCAACCTTGTGTAGGTTGTATCATGGCATGTTAGTCATTCCTTCTTATGATACTTGTTTCCTTTCTCAAAGCATCCCAACAATGATCTCTTGTTGCTAGTTGTGATGTCTTTGATGCTCGTGTGGTTGGAACTCATTTATATACAATAAGAACATATCTAGCCATGTGCTATGCCTTCAAGCAAATATCTTATTGGTATATTTATGACTTCCTTGGGGATATCTTATTCATTCCTTTTTGCAACAATTTCGTGTGTACATACTTCTTTGTGGATTGATATCATCATGATCTTCATCTACCTAGAATCTTATACACTTGAGAGAAGTTGCATATCTATTTGATATCCCCTTCTTTCACGTCCACCTTTTCGTTCCTGTTTTATTTCTTTGGTGGCTCCATGAAGGTGTGTGTCTCGAGTGCGGATCTTATATCGTTGCATCTTGATGCACTCTTTTGTGGTGAAGATCATTTTTTTCTCTTGCTTGTCTTGACGAGGCTTTTGCCATTTCTATTGGTATCCCTCCTCATGACAAAGCCATCCTTTTTATATCTTCACCACAGGCTCTACTTCACTCTGAAATTTCTTTAAACTTTTCAAATGTTTCAGACTTATGTTTCATCAAGTAGATTTACCCATGTCTGCTTAAATCATTAGTGAAGGTCAGAAAATAACGATACCGCCGCGAGCCTCAACACTCATCGGACCGCATACATCAGTATGTAAGATTTCCAACAAGTCAGTTGCTCGCTCTATTGTTCCGGAGAACGAAGTTTTAGTCATCTTGCCCATGAGGCATCGTTCGCAAGCACCAAGTGATTCATAATCAAGTGATTCCAAAAGCCCATCAGCATGGAGTTTCTTCATGCGCTTTACACCAATATGACCTAAACGGCAGTGCCTCAAATAAGTTGCACTATCATTATCAACTTTGCATCTTTTTGGCTTCAATATTATGAATATGTGTATTACTTCGATCGAGATCCAACAAACTATTTTCATTGGGTGTATGACCATCGAAGGTTTTATTCATGTAAACAGAACAACAATTATTCTATGACTTTAAATGAATAACCGTATTGCAACAAACATGATCAAATCATATTCATGCTCAACGCAAATGCCAAATAACATTTATTTGGGTTTTACACTAATCCCAAAAGTATAGGGAGTGTGCGATGATGATCATATCAATCTTGGAACCACTTCCAACACACATCGTCACTTCACCTTTAACTAGTCTCTGTTCATTCTGCAACTCTCATTTCAAGTTACTTATTTTAGCAACTGAACCGGTATCAAATACCCAGGGGTTGCTATGAACACTAGTAAAGTACACATCAATAATCTGTATATCAAATATACCTTTGCTCACTTTGCCATCCTTCTTATCCGCCGAGTATCTAGGGCAGTTCCACTTCCAGTGACCATTTCCTTTGAAGTAGAAGCACTTAGTTTCAAGCTTGAGTTCAACTTTGGGTTTCTTCACGGGAGTGACAACTTGCTTGTCATTCTTCTTGAAGTTCGCCTTCTATCCCTTTGCCCTTTTCTTGAAACCAATAGTCTTGTTAACCATCAACACTTGATGCTCTTTCTTGATTTCTACCTTCGTCGATTTCAGCATCATGAAGAGCTCGGGAATTACTTCCGTCATCCCTTGCATATTATAGTTCATCACGAAGTTCTAGTAACTTGGAGATAGTGACTAGAGAACTTTGTCAGTTACTATCTTATTTGGAAGATTAACTCCCACTTGATTCAAGCAATTGTAGTACCCAGACAATCTGAGCACATGCTCACTGGTTGAGCTATTCTCCTCCATCTTGTAGGCAAAGTACTGTCAGAGGTCTCATACCTCTTGATACGGGCATGAGTATGAAATACCAATTTCAACTCTTAGGAACATCTTATATGCTCCGTGGCATTCAAAACATTTTTGAAGTCCCGGTTCTAAGCCGTAAAGCATGGTGCACTAAACTATCAAGTAGTCATCATACCGAGCATTTGTCAAAACGTTCATAACGTCTGCATCTGCTCCTGCAATAGGTCTATCACCTAGCGGTGCATCAAGGACGTAATTCTTCTATGCAGCAATGAGGAAAATTCTCAGATCACCGAACAAGTCCGCATCATTGCTACTATCATCTTTCAACTTATATTTCTCTAGGAACATATAAAAAATAAACGGGGAGCAACCTCGCGAGCTATTGATCTACAACATAGATGAAAGATCGTGGATGTCGCCTAGAGGGGGGTGAATAGGCGCTTTTAAAATAATTATGGTTTAGGCTTGAACAAATGCAGAATAAACCTAGCGGTTAATTTGTCAAGCACAAAACCGAAAACAACTAGGCTCACCTATGTGCACCAACAACTTATGCTAAGCAAGATAAACAAGTAGGTGATAGCAAGATATATGACAAGAAACAATACGGCTATCACAAAGTATAGTGCATAAGTAAAGGGCTCGGGTAAGAGATAATCGGGGCACGCGGAGACGATGATGTATCCCGAAGTTCACACCCTTGCGGATGCTAATCTCCGTTTGGAGCGGTGTGGAGGCACAATGCTCCCCAAGAAGCCACTAGGGCCACCGTAATCTCCTCACGCCCTCGCACAATGCAAGATGCTGTGATTCCACTAAGGGACCCTGTAGGAGCACAATGGGTGCTACCGCTGTAGGAGCCACGGTAGTACCTCTCTGGAGCGGTAGTAAAAAATTACATCCGCTCTAATTCGTGATAGTACCGTTGTGGCCTTTTCAGAACACCAAAACTACCACAACTTTTGCAAACGGACTCCGAATTCGATGAAACCAAGTTTGTTGGAAAGCTAGTGACAAGGGCTAACACAATATTGAAAGAAATATCAATAAGAAGCAAATTAGAAAATGCCCATAAGAAAATGGTGAGAACCCTTCCTCGGATAAGACCGGTAAAACCTCCAACACTAAAAACATCATAGAAGACGCATGTGAACTTCTTTTTCGATGAACTCAAGCTTGTCATCAAGATGACCATAAGCTCTAAGACTCACAAAGAAAACCAAACAAGAACCAAGAAACATGATGCAAGGATGCAATGGTTTGAGCTCTCTACTAACGATACGATCAAGCTACCAACTTGAGAGCCCCCCTTGATAGTACGGCAAACGATCCTATAACCCGGCCTCCCAACTACCACCACGAGACCGGTAAAATAGAAAACCTATCAAGGGCAAACCTTTGCTTTGCACAAAGTTCACTTGAGCTAGATGTAGATGATCTTGACTTCCTCAAGTTGGACCATCTTTCTTGATTGCGTTGTCTCGGTGAAGACTAGTAGATTGCTCCCCCATACTCCACTATGGGTGAGCCACTCTTCGGCATATCTTCACAAGTCCATTGTCACCACAATGGACGGCAAGCTTCAAGCACTTGATCTCTTCGTGATGCTCCACTTGAACTTGCACACCGCAACCTAACCCCACAAAGAACTCTCACGAAGACCATGGGTTATTACACAAAGCGTGATTGACAATGCTTACCATACCATGGGATTGCTTGATCCCTCTCGGTACATCTTCTACACTTTGTGTGTTGATTAACTTGATTCATTCTTTGACTTAGTTTTGATCAACCTTGAATCTTTCCAACTCTCTTCATTTGGATGATGTCTTGAAGGTAAACATGAATGATCACAAACTCTTCTTCTTCAAGACATGCTTGCAATAAGCTCAACACCCACAAGACCAATCTTTGGATAATTCCTTAATAGCACCTTGGTCATCACAAACTCTCCTTGAAACCAACAAATGAACTCCAAGAAAAGCCTATGTACAAACCCTTCAAATATAACTCAAGGCAACCATTAGTCCATAGAGATTGTCATCAATTACCAAAACCAAACATGGGGGCACCACATGTGCTTTCAATCTCCCTCATTTTGGTAATTGATGACAATCACTTTCAAGAGAGTTTATATAAGGAATTATGCATCACCATACCATGCAACAATAATGTATGCGCATGAGATGCAAAAGCTTCAGAACAAAACCAAAGCAAGAAGAGAGAAGAGACAACTCTCTAAACTTCCTCACAAAACTAAACTCTCTGAAACTTCTCCCCCATTGGCATCGATTGCCAAAATGGGCGAATAGCTTAGAAGGCCAATATAAATTGTGTTCCTCCATAAATTGTGTATTCCTCAAAATAGAGAATGGAATGCAATACATATATCCAACTATAAATACTTGGAGGAAGACAGACTATATTGAGGCCCAAAGATTGCAAAAGAATGATATGCCACAAAGGCATAACAAAGGGAGAAAAACACGCAATCAAGCAATCAAAGGATACCAATTGAATCAAGCTATCAAAAGATACCAATTGACCCAACTAGACCAATGATCATACATGCCAAATGAATAAAAGATATTATGATAAGAGAAAAGGAGTGTTCTAGAGAAACTAGATAAGCTCCCCATGATTTGTGCACAATTTAGTTTTGTATTTGGATACAGCGAGCACAAAATAGGATCGTCGCTCCCCCAAGATCAATAGAACCTCACGACATAGCAACGAAGTGTTCTAAAGACACTAGTGAAGCTCTCCATAATTTATGCACTCCTTAGAATATTTTTATTAGGATACCAAGTGCACAAAATAGAATCATCACTCCCCCAAGATCAATAGACACTCACACCAAGTGCAAGTGAGCATGAAGGAAACAAAGCCTAGCACTTGCAACAAACAACTGGTTGAGCAATATATAAAAGAGTCAACTTAAGAGTAGGCTCAACCAAAATGATGTGTGTGAGTCATGGCAAAGCACTTGAGAAGATTAATGTATGGATGAACATTAAGCATCAATATACTCTTGAATGAATGAGATACACAGTGCAAGGCCTATCATTCCCACACACAACAACAAATGGGTTCACAAGCTCACTACTAATCATATAAATAACCTATGCTTGTGAGAGAATCATCGTAACAAGAAAATAAAGTTTCTACGATCTAATCACGGAGGCAAATATTTGAGTTACGAGTTTGGTCTTCATTTGAAACAATGTGGAATAATTTCACAGCTCACGCCACCTGAAACACCACAACGTAATAGTGTGTCTGAACGTCATAAACCGTACTTTATTAGATATGGTGCGATCTATGATGTCTCTTACCGATTTACCACTATCATTTTGGGGTTATGCATTAGAGACAGCTGCATTCACGTTAAATAGGGCACCATCTAAATCCGTTGAGATGACACCGTATGAACCGTGGCTTGGCAAGAAACCTAAGCTATCATTGAAAAAGTTTCAACCTGATAAGCTCGAACCCAAATCGAAGAAATGTGTCTTCATAGGATACCCAAAGGAAACTATTGGGTACACGTTCTCTCACAGATCCAAAGGCAAGATATTCGTTGCTAAAAATGGATACTTTGTAGAGAAGAAGTTTCTCTCAAAAGAAGTGAGTGGGAGGAAAGTAGAACTTGGTGAGGTAATTGTACCTTCTCCCGAATTGGAAAATAGTACATCACAGAAACTAGTTCAAGTGATTCCTACACCAGTCAGCGAGGAAACTAATGATGATGATCATGAAACTTCAGATCAAGTTACTACTGAACCTCATAGGTCAACCAGAGTACGTTCCGCACCAGAGTGGTACGGTAACCCAGTTCTGGAAGTCATGTTACTAGACCATGATGAACCTACGAACTATGAGGAAGTGATGATGAGCCCAGATTCCGCAAAATGGCTTGAGGCCATGAAATCTGAGATGGGATTCATGTATGAGAACAAAGTGTGGACTTTGGTTGACTTGCCCAATGATCGGCAAGCCATTGAAAATAAATGGATCTTCTAGAGGAAGACGCCGATGATAATGTTACTGTCTACAAAGCTCGACTTGTTGCGAAAGGTTTTCGACAAGTTCAAAGTGTTGACTACGATGAGATTTTCTCACTCATAGCGATGCTTAAGTCTGTCCGAATCATGTTAGCAATTGCCGCATTTTATGAAATATGACAAATGGATAACAAAAGTGTGTTCTTTAATGGATTTATTAAAGAAGAGTTGTATATGATGCAATCGAAAGGTTTTGTCAATCATAAAGGTGCTAACAAAGTGTGCAAGCTCCATCGATCCATGTATGGACTGGTGCAAGCATCTCAGAGTTGAAATATACGCTTTGATAAGGTGATGAAAGCGTATGGTTTTATACTAACTTGTGGTGAAGCCTGTATTTATAAGAAAGTGAGTGGGAGCACTACAACCTTTCTGATAAGTATATGTGAATGACATATTGTCGATCGGAAATTATGTAGAATTTTCTGGAAAGCATAAAGGAGTGTTTGAAAGGAGTTTTTCAAAGAAAGACCTCGGTGAAGCTGCTTACATGTTGAGCATCAAGATCTATAGAGATAGATCAAGACGCTTGATAAGTTTTTTCAATGAGTACATACCTTGACAAGTTTTTGAAGTAGTTCAAAATGGAAGAGTCAAAGAAAGAGTTCTTGCATGTGTTGCAAGGTGTGAAGTTGAGTAAGACTCAAAGCCCGACCACAGCAAAAGATAAAGAGAGAATGAAAGTCATTCCCTTTGCCTCAGCCATAGGTTCTATAAAGTATGCCACGCTGTATACCAGACCTATTGTATGCCCTGCCCTGAGTTTGGCAACGGGGTAGAATTTTGATCTAGGAGTAGATCACTGGACAGCGGTCAAAATTATCCTTAGAGGACTAAGGCAATATTTCTCGGTTATGGAGGTGATAAAGAGTTCGTCGTAAAGAGTTATGTCGACACAAGCTTTAACACCGATCTGGATGACTCTGAGTCTCAATTTGGATACATATTGTAAGTGGGAGCATTTAGCTAGAGTAGCTCCGTGCAGAGCATTGTAGACATAGAAAATTGCAAAATACATATAGATCTAAATGTGGCAGACCCATTGACTCTCTCACAAGCAAAACATGATCACACCTTAGTACTCTTTGGGTGTTAATCACATGGCGATGTGAACTAAATTATTGACTCTAGTAAACCTTTCGGGTATTGGTCACATGGCGATGTGAACTATAAAGTGTTAAATTACATGAGGATGTGAACTATTGGTGTTAAATCACATGGTGATGTGAACTAGATTATTGACTCTAGTGCAAGTGGGAGACTGAAGGAAATATGTCCTAGAGGCAATAATAAAGTTATTATTTATTTCCTTATATCATGATAAATGTTTATTATTCATGCTTAAATTGTATTAACCAGAAACTTAGTACATGTGTGAATACATAGACAAACAGAGTGTCACTAGTATGCCTCTACTTGACTAGCTTGTTAATCAAACATGGTTAAGTTTCCTAGCCATAGACATGAGTTGTCATTTGATGAACGAGATCACATCATTAGAGAATGATGTGATTGACTTGACCCATCCGTTAGCTTAGCAACTTGATCGTTTAGTTTTATTGCTATTGCTTTCTTCATGACTTATACATGTTCCTATGACTATGAGATTATGCAACTCCCGAATACCGGAGGAACACCTTGTGCGCTATCAAACGTCACAACGTAACTGGATGATTATAAAGATGCTCTACAGGTGTCTCCGATGGTGTTTGTTGAGTTGGCATAGATCGAGATTAGGATTTGTCACTCCGATTGTCAGAGAGGTATCTCTGGGCCATCTCGGTAATGCACATCACTATAAGCCTTGCAAGCAATGTGACTAATGAGTTAGTTGCGGGATGATGCATTACGGAACGAGTAAAGAGATTTGCCGGTAAGGAGATTGAACTAGGTATGATGATACCGACGATCGAATCTCGGGCAAGTAACATACCGATGACAAAGGGAACAACGTATGTTGTTATGCGGTTTGACCGATAAAGATCTTCGTAGAATATGTAGGAGTTAATATGAGAATCCAGGTTTCGCTATTGGTTATTGACCAGAGATGTGTCTCGGTCATGTCTACATAGTTCTCGAACCCGTAGGGTCCGCACGCTTAACGTTCGATGACGATTTGTATTATGAGTTATGTGATTTGATGACCAAACGTTTGTTCGGAGTCCCGGATATGGCGAACAGTCTCGAAATGGTGGAGACGTAAAGATCGATATATTGGAAGGCTATATTCGGACATCGGAAAGGTTCCGAGTGATTCGGGTATTTTTCGGAGTACCGGAGAGTTACGGGAATTCGTATTGGGCCTTAATGGGCCATACGGGAAAGGAGAGAAAGGCCTCAAGAGTGGTCGCGCCCCTTCCCCATGGACTGGTTCGAATTGTACTAGGGAAAGGAGGCGCCCCCTTCCTTCCTTCTCCTTCTCCCTTCCCCTTTTCCTATTTCATGTGGGAGGAGGAATCCTACTAGGACTAGGGAGTTCTAGTAGGACTCCACATTTTGGCGCGCCCTATGAGGGCTGGCCTCCTCCTCCCTCCATCCTTTATATACGTGGCCAGGGGGCACCCCAGAGACACACAAGTTGATTTTAGCCGTGTGCGGTGTCCCTCCCCACAGTTACACACCTCGGTCATATCGTTGTAGTGCTTAGGCGAAGCCCTGCGCCGGTAGCTTCATCATCACCGTCACCACGCTGTCGTGCTGACGAAACTCTCCCGTGACGCTCAACTGGATCGCGAAGACGTTGGTGCCGTACGTTTGGTGCTTGGATCGCGAAGACGTTCGACTACATCAACCGCGTCACTAGACGCTTCCGCTTTCGGTCTACAAGGGTACATAGACACACTCTCCCCACTCATTGCTATGCTTCTCCTAGATAGATCTTGCGTGATTGTAGGATTTTTTTTGAAATACTACGTTCCCCAACAGGAACACCTAACCCCCATAACCTTCCCACATGTTCAGGCGGCGGCGGGTAGGTCCTCCTTCATGTGGTCGCCACCAAAAATTGGCGGTAACAATCTGATAACCAACAAAACTAGTAGAAGCCCGTGCGTTGCTACGGGCTACAACGCATAAATTGTATCAAACAAATGATTAAGTTCGTCTACAAAATCGAAACTCATTTAAAACTGGATGACACTCGTATCACCTTGTTCATGGTGACCTCACTCCTTCACACTGTACTTCTCGATGGACCGCCAAGGAGGAGTCCCCCTCCAACCGCCCCGCTCTCCACACTGATCCACCCGTTAGTGTCGATCCGCCACCTCCAACAAGGGGTAGGTGGTGTGCGCCACCTGTGATGGACCCTAATCCAAGAACACAGATCCAATGTCTCCTAAGGCATTGCCACATTGTAACATACAATTGAATGTTGTGCATTACACAGAAATATGATGTTTGTTGTTGAGCACAACCACCTTCGTTGTGACGCCCTCTCCCGTTCACACTGTACATCTCCACAAACAACCAAGCAGGACTCCCATCCCAACCGCCCTGATGCCCTATCCTCGTGTTCATGCTGATCTACCACCCGCCCTGATCCCCTCCCCTCGTGTTTGTGTCGATCCGGCACCCACCCCGCTCTCCGTCATGAACCCCTCCCCCTCGAGAATTGTGGTTGTCCGGACTATCCATCATCTTATTACCAACACGTGTGCCCATCAGAAAACCCCACGACACACCCTTTCGTTTTCCTGCAGGACCTCTCCCCTTCACGCTCGGTTTTCCTCTAGAGCGGGACATTTCTTACTGGAGCCCCCTCCTTAAAACCGGATAACACCTAGCTCATCTTCCCCATCGCACCCTTTCTCCTTTACATCATACTACTACACGGACCGCCAATGAGGACTCCCCCGCCAACCGCCCCGCTCTCCGTCCTGATCCCCTCCCACCGTCTTCGTGCTGATCTGCCACGCCCATTAAGGGGTAGGAGGCATGCACTGCCTGTGATGCCCTCCGAGCCAAGAAGGAAGATCAAATGTCTCTTGAGCCATTATCATGTTGTAACTTACAGTTGAATGTCATGGATTCCACAAAAAGATGGTGTCCGTTGTTTCACATGCAATTGATACGCCAGTTTGTCCGTTATTAACTCTTAAAGTAACCAAGCAACATTTAGCCATCTATTCTAAATAAAAAATGTAGGCCTAGTTGAAAAAAATATGAAATGCTCTCTCATGCAATTTTCTGCGAATCCATCCCTAAGGAAATGCAATTTGTCATATTTTCTAAAGTACAAAAAATATTCCGCTCAGACGGCCGTAACTAAACAGAACAACCCAATCCCTATCCATATCCATATCCACATCTCTTGCATCATGTATAAGTAGGAGGCTCACATGTATCCACATAAATTTTGACGGAACAAATGGACATCCCATATAATCTCACGTCCACGATAGATTCAGCTAAACTGTTGTACCAAAACATAATGTTGACACTTCAAGTGACCTACTACTGATGTTGGTTAGTTGCTCGTGCGTTGCAACGAGGGCATATATATTTTGGCACTCCAACATTAGTTGTAGCTCGCATACATATTCAAAATTCTCTTGCACACCAGGCTACCTTGGCGACTTCTATTTTACCGGCAATCACTCTTTTATTCCTTTATTTTTTGCATCAACGGAAACTATTTCTAAGAATGATATGTGAATGGTTATATCGACAACCATAATAAAATATCAAGAGATAAAAATTATTTAATCGATGGATTTAAGAGTGTATCCATGATGCATTTTACATTGGTTCATTTTCATAAAAAAAATCTTGTGCTATCAAACAACGATTCGTTTCCATAGATTTGGTCTTTAAAGATTGATTAGAGATCATCGTGATTGATTCCTTTTCATAACGACATTACCAAATTTGGCAAAAAAAAATCGGATTAAGTATATCAATGGGCTAAAAATCAGTTTAAATAAAAGGTGGGATAGAAAAAATTTGTGGGGGAGCTTTAACTGGAATGGAGCCAACACTACAAACTCACCATGGCGTACAAGTCTATGCCGATTTTGATAGTATACCGAGCAAAACACAACATATTGGTCATAGAAAAAATAAAACATAAAAAGAGAAAAGAAAAAATGAAAAAAAACAGGCGCAAGAGTCAAATGGGTCAGCCAAATTGACTGTGGTTGATGTTTTGGTAATATTTGATTTGATTGGATTATGAGTAGTGAAAGATAAGAAAAGCTTGGATTTGGTAGAGATTTCTTAAGATATGATTTGAATGAGTTAATGCATGATGTTGATTTAGGAATGTGCCGATTTGATTGATTTAATGCACATGTCAAATGGGTCGGCCCAAAAGGTCGCATGTAAGACGCTCGCGGGCATAATATAGGGTTTGCAGGGGGTTGGTGGGAGTGAGGCGAGACTACCAACTCCCCTATTAGGAGTAGAGATTTGCCTACTGGTCGACGCCCAAGCTCGTCCGTGGCGGGAGAGCCAACCCTGGAACACCTAACCCCCATACCCTTCCCACATGTTCAGGCGGCGGCGTGATTGTGAGCGTCGCATGTGATCGGGGAAAGGCTTGACGATGGCGAAAGAGTGAACCCTAGACCGCCGACCCCCATTAGTCTTTCCCCATGTTCAGACGGCGGTGACGGGCCGGATGAATGTTGCACGTGGTCGACAACAATGCTTGACGATGGTGGTGGGAAAACCAACCCTCGAACCGCAACCCCTTCACCCCATCCCCACCCATGTTCTGGCGACGGCGGTGGGAGTCCACGTGGTTGGGCACCGCTAACCAATGCGACACTAGCCATGCCCTCACCCTCGGTATATCTGATAGGAAATCCTATGTCACCATGATATGTGCTAAATGTATCTATGTTTTCTCTGTTTAATGCGTCAATTACATAATTTCGGCATGAATTTTTTTTCTTCTGAACTAACCTATAAATTCAGTGTTCAGTGTCACTTGCTGCATTTTTGGTTTTTCAGGAAAAACCAAATTTTCAAGTCGGGAAGCTTGCAGAGGCACCCGACCCGTCTGGGGGCAGTGGGCTCCACACGAATAGGAGGCATGGTCTGGATGTGTTTGCACGGGTTGGCCATGTGGGCCCCATGGGACTCCCTATCATTTTTCTTATACACTTAAAATATATTTTAATACATGATTAAAATGTTTTCAATAATACATGATTACATTTTCTAAATAAATGGTCATCATTTTCTACATGATTTTAATATATACTTTAGCATTTTAAAATATGATGATTAACATTATTTTCAAATACAAGTTTAGGTGTCTATTTTTTTATACACATTATAGGTATTTTGTATACATAGAAACATTTATTGGATATATGACATTTTTCAAATACAAGATTAACAGTTTTTAAACACAGCCTATTCCACAAAACAGGCGCACATCCCCTATGTCCTTGGCTTGGCCCATTTAATTATTTTCGTGTTTGCATCGGTACACTCGCAGCAGGGACCTCCTAATCAGCGCTTCAGGCACCAACTGGCGCTCACTGCGGTACGCTAGTGGGCCGGCCCATGAACAGCAACGCAAAAAGTACTCCCTCCGTCTCAAAATAAATGACTCAAAAGTGACCCAATTTTGTACTAGCGCGTACACCTAAAGAACTAAACAATAGCCGTGCTATTTAGAAAAACTTGATTTCTTTTCAAGCAAAAACGTGAACAAAAATTTCAATGTCCACAGATTTAAAAAACATCACAAATTATAAAAAGTTCATGTATTAAAAAAAGTAGAAGAATTCAAAAAAGTTCATGAAATTGAAGAAAGTTCATCGAATTTGAAAAAGTGTTCACTGAATTTTTATAAAGTTCATTATAAAATTTTCAAATAAATCATCAGATTTTAAAAGAGTTCATCGAATTTAAAAAAAAATCATACATTTTGAAAAAAAAATCATCAAATTTGAAAAAAAGTTCATAGATTTGGAAAAAGTTCATCGAAGTTGAAAAGTTCTTCAAAATAGAAAAGAGTTCATCGAATTTGGAAAAAAATATCAATTTAGAAAAAAAGGTTCACAAATTTAAAAGAAGCACTCATTAAAGAACACAAAAAAAGAAAACAGAAAAGGACTAGAAAAAAAGAAAAAGCAAAAAGCAAAAACCGAACTAAATAACAAGATAAAACGAGGACAATCACTCAAGTAGTGAAGTGTGGCCTAGTGGTTGGTACGAAGCCCTCACTATGAACTGGTTGTGGGTTGGAAACATGGATGCCGCATCCTTTTTGCGTTTGGAAGCAAACTACATGGGCCGCCCAGCTCGGGGCGGGCGCCTGCAGCGCCAAATAGGAAATGCCATCGCAGCATATGTGCTAAGTTCACGAGCCGGTGGTTAAGTACATGAGCCGCCAGTAGCTTCCCAGTCTGGTTTTCTTTCTACTTTTGTCATTCGCTTTTGCTTCTGATGATTCTTTTTTTTCTTATTCTTTATCTCCTTTTCGTTTTCTTATTTTTGTCAACATTTGAAAACGCACAACTTTGTTTCTCAAACGTGTGAACTTTTTCAAATGCATGTATCTTTCTATTTTGTAAAATATTAATAAAAATGGACCTTTCCAAATCGGTGAAGATTTTATTGAACTTTTATGATATATATTTTTCAAATTCATCTACTTTTTCTGTATTCTTGAACTTTTACTGAAGCCGTGAACTTTTTTCAAATGTCAGAAACTTTTTAGGTGAAATTTATTCAAATGTACATAGAATAATCCTGAACTTTTCTGTATTCGTGATTGTTTTTTAATTTCATGAACATTTCACGAGTTCGGGAACTTGTTTCAGATTCCACAAACTATTCCGAATTCATGAACTTTTCTCGAGTTCGCAATTTTTTATAAAATTCATAACTACTTTCCTTTTTCGTTAACTCCATAGAATTTCTGAACATTTCTTGAGCTCCTGAACTTTTTTCAAAATCATGAACATTTTTACCAAATCATGAACTCTTCTTAAAAACATTCGGGCTGTTGGGCTGCCAACATGAGCGTGCAACGACCGCTGCGCGTGCGGGGATAGCCGGAAGAGCTCTCGGCGACGTTCTATCTCGCTACAAGCGAGCTATAGACGCGCCCCAACAAATTTGAGGCAAAAACAAGAGTCAGCGAGAGACCAAAAGCTTTTCTTTGGAGCGAAGGCAAAGCTTTTCAGCTTACCCACCAGCATGGTTCTGGTTGCAAAAGCAGAGACCTAAAGCCCCCTGCAACCGAGCCAAGGATGAGCAAGGCCAACAGATAAGCAGCACGCAAGCAAGGAGCGCCGTCAGAGCACTCGCGACGCAAACCGGTGGCCGTCGACATCTTTGCCTTTCCCTTTGAGCCGAGCCACGAAATATCCACCACCTTTAAAACAGCCCAACAAAAATCGCACAGTGCATCTGGTAAAGGAGCTCCCCTCCTCCCATTTGCCTTTCCACGGCAAAAAGAAATATACACATCTTTATATATCTAGAAGCAAAAGACATCTAGTAAGTTTGATCTGTCAGTATCATGTCCGACTTGATTTATTTTTTTGAAAGCTATCTTGTCCAACTCTCCAGCTGATCTGTAAGCTGAAAACTCCTCAACGGTGAACACTGTCCAAATTACGTTCAAAGATGCTGTTTCTGAAATTTAATTTTAAATTTTTTGAATCAAGCCTACTGAAGCTTTTCGTATCTTGTAACGAAAACGATTTCAGGGAATCGGAATGTGGGAATCGGGCACCTGGCATCCATATCTGGTTGGACGGCACGGAGTGATCGGAGAAACGATACTTAAAACGAAAACCCCAAGGAGCGGGCGTCCTTGTCGCGAGAGGCAGCTGTCGAAGCTGAGACTTTCCGATTCCTTCCGTCGTGCCGTGTCGCTGTCAGCACCGCCCAATCGGGGAGGCGAAACTTGTGGGCTAGCAATCTCTACCGCCTACGCACATACCGCAACGGGATAGGCACATATAGAAATACCTGTGGGGGCCGTCTTCCCCCGGGCCCCGGCCTAGTTTTGCCTCCGGCTGATAAGACCCACGTGTCGATCATACCGCCGATCAGCACCACCTCGCCGGAAAATGGTTTTTAACCGTACCATGACTGGTGCGCGACGGCGACTCGTCATTGTCACGATATGGATAAATTTATGTATGGTTAGTGTGGAACGCACTGGTAATAAATTATCACGAGCGTGCGGGCTGGAGTCAAATTAACCGCGAGCCGGAGGCATCGGTGTCAACTGCAGAGCCATAAGCCATTGGTCTTGCCGCCGGTTCGGTGAGTGCAGGGCTGCTCAACGAACCGCGAGTCGCAACAAGAAGACTAATCCTTCTTCAAGAAAGAAAATTTAGGGTTTCTGTCTCTCGTCGGTGCCGGCGCAGGTCCGCCTCGTCTCCAGTGGCCTTAAGGCCATGGAGGCGCGGTGGATACTGGCAAGGGCCGGCGGGAGGGCTCCGCTTTTAGTTGATTTTTTCAATCTTGCTAGGGTTTGTGTCCAGCTCAGGAAGACGAGACGGCGGCGGCTCCCTGAAGATGGAATAAAGGTCTCCCCGCCTAGCTCCCGTTCCGGTGATGCGTTTAGCATCGTTGGTGGGCGTGTGGAGGTGTGTCTCCGGCAGATCTATCTTTGGTGGATTTGTTCGGATCTTGTCGTTGTTCGTCTACGTTCGTGTGTCTTTGGTTTGGATCCTTCCGATCTATGTTATTTTTCATCGGCGACGGTTGCTGTTCTGGGGTGCTGGTTCTATGGGGCCTTAGCACGACGACTTCCCGACTGTCTACTACAACAAGGTGTGCCCGACTCCGGCAATGGAGGGGTGATGACGGCGGCGCGCCTTCGGCTCGCTTCAGTGCTTGTAGTCGTCGCTAGGTGGTCTACGAATCTAGATGTAATTTTTATTTCTTGTGTTCGTTGTACTGCCATGATTGAAGATGAATAGATCGGAAGTTTTCTCGCAAAAAAAGGTATGATTTTTTTTCCGGTAATGATAACTCCTGAACAACGTTCGGGATTTAAGAATGGTAACCTGAACGTTTTAGATGGTAAGTTTAGTTTGCGTGAGATTAGAAAAACATGGCAATTTTCTGACAAAAAAACAAAAAAGAACAAAGTTTTCATCCCTATCAACTAAAGTTGCCATGCCCTATGAACTAAAATTGTCATGTATAAACGTTCGGGACGAAATGCTCAGAATCCGAACATCCGGGAGTTATTGGATTCTTTTTTTTTAACTTAAGAGCAGGTATGATTTTGTTTCGTAAATTATAATGAAGCGTGGATGTTTATATTATCGCCGCAACACGTGTAGCATGCATGCTTGCACAAGCTGTAGACAGAGCCAGAAATGTTGCAGTACGATTACGTAGACACAGCTTCTTACGGAAACGCAGCGGTCAGTGTTTCAGTGGACACGCAGCGCTCGGGCGAACCGCGAACGGATCTGCTGAGTGTTGATGCGTACTCCTCGCCCAGCCAATTCAGTGAACCGGCGGAGGGACAGCAGCCCCACACGCTACCACGACGCGGGCCGGGAGAGCGACCGGAAGCGGACACCTGGCGTGGCGCCACCGCGGCCTGCGTACGCGTCCCGCTGAATTGACCCCAGCCGGGCACCCTGACGCCTGACCAGGTCTGGTCACACGCGCGGTCCGCTCCTGCACGGCCGCTGTTGCCTGTTGCTCACGAGCTGGCGCAGCGTACGAAACGAAACTTCTGCGCGCTCCCCTCCCGGTCGGGGGCGGCAGCGGCACCACGTGGGGCGCCCGGGCCGGAGCCCCCCGCTGAGCGCTGGCTGGCTGGAGCTGAGGCTGACACCGTCCGTCGGCACGGGCACGCGTGCCGCGGCAAAGCGAAAACCCGACGCCCCCGCGCCGCCCGCCACGGGTGCGTGGCCGCAAAAACGCGCGCGCGCGGCTGCTGGTTTCCCTGCGCGGCGCGGCGCGGCGCGGAGGATCGCTCGTTTTTAACTGTCCCGCCGGTTAATTCGGCGCAGGCGCACGAATGCCGCCCTGGTGCCGTGTGGCCCACTGGCGAGTGACGGTCGCCCTCGCCCAATCAAAAGCTGCTGCTACGGCAGCCTGTCTAAAAAAAATTGCTGTCACCTGCTCGGCAGTGCAATGCGATGCTGTAGGGCGGTCCAGCTTCGCAGCCGGATCTACCTACGGCGCTTCCTTCTCTTCAGGCAATGGGGATATGCTACTGTACTGTTCCCCTCCTTGTAACCAACCTAAAAATGGCCCAAATTTGGCCAGTGACTCTGATGCTCCGCTGGGAACCGGGGTTTCCTTTTCTTCTTCGAACGAATCCACGGCTTTCGGTAGCACTTGGGAGGACTATGCGAATTGGGAAGGGTATTCCCGGCAAATTTGACTATTTTGACCTGTTGTGGCAACAAATTCACAAAATGAACCGCTCGCGAAACTATTTCACTCACGTAACCCTTTTGTGCAGCGCCCGCCACGACGGCGCTGCACCCTTCTGTGCAGCGCCTGCAACAGAGGCGTTGCACGCCTGTCCACCGTGGCAGCCCCTGGCCCGCACCCGGCCGTGCAACGCCTCCCACTCAGGCGCTGCACAGGCAGTTATCCCTTCGCCGCACGCACGCCCAATCCCCACCCCTCCCATTAACCCTTGCGGCTGCTGCATCTTCTCCTCCCCCCTCCTCAATCCCAATCTCAAAAACTCTCAGATCTGAAGCTTTTGTCCGTGGATTTCTTCCCCCTTCGATCCTACAAGGTACACTCCTCCGATCCCCTTCTTTCTATCCATACATTTTCTCTTTTTTGCAAGATTTGTGTAATTCTTTTTAGATTAGATTAGAATATTGCATATGTGGGATTTGTGATTTGTAGATGATTATGTTAGATGGTATTTGATGGTATTAGATTATGTTAGTGTAGTTAGTATTCAAGTAGTGTTAGTTTAGTTAGATGAGTTAGATGAATTTAGGAGAGGGGGAGGATGATGTTAGTGTAGTTAGTATTGAAGTAGGCTTAGTTAGTATGTTAGTGTAGTTAGATGAGTTAGATGAATTTAGGAGAGGGGGAGGATGATGTTAGTGTAGTTAGTATGTATTGAAAATAGACTATGTTAGATGGTATTAGATGTTATGTTAGATGAGTTAGGATATTATTTTAGATTAGTTAGATGTTATTTTAGATGGAAACCTACATTATGTTAGATGGTATTAGATGTTATGTTAGATGAGTTAGGATGATATTTTAGATGAGTTAGATGTTATTTTAGATGGAAACCCACATTATGTTGGAAACTCTTCTATGTTGGGAACCTACATCGTGTTGAATACATTTTTTAAATTTTTTCCAAATTGTTAGGCTGATGGAGTGGCTTCTCGATGATCACTGGGACAAACAACACCGGTCTTACGCTATGTCCGTGGATCAACGGGTAATAATAAAATTTACCGTTGTTAATTATTCCGTTAATTTTCAAACACATACCCCATATTTAATGATTTATTTGTCTTGCTTGTAGGAACTTGCACCTCTGAAGCTTAGAGCTCACAGAGTGAACCTTGGGTGGATGCGCTATGATGAGCGCTACACACCTTATGTTAGGGAGGCAGGACTTCTCCCTTTCATTCAGCTGGTCAGCCGGTCGACGCCACCCAACAATGCTGCGGCACTCACCGCGCTCATTGATCACTGGAGGCCTGAGACGCACAGTTTCCATCTGCGGTTCAATATTTCCTTTCAAAAATGCGTCTTTGTCCCCATGATGAACATACACACATGTTCTTCCCATCCCTATAAGCATTCCAAAAACACAAGGTAACATTGCTTTCATGAGTACTAAATGCAAAGATTACCAAATAATGGAAACCATAATATATATATCAAACAACCCCCTAACCCTAACCCTAACCCTAACCCTAACCATAACCCTAACCATAACCTAACCCTAACAACAAAATAAGAACACCCATAAGAACACACATAGAGCACCCCAAATCACTAAATCTCACTTCTCCATTCAAATCACTAGATCCAAGCAAAACTAGCAACATTTGAGCAATTTGATAACATTTCTTGGATCAAAACAAGGGGATCGGAGGTGATTACCTTTAGGGAGGGCTTGACTCCGAAATCCACGGACAAATTCTTCAAATAAGCAAGATTTGAGAGAGGATTTGAGAGGGGAAGAGAGTGGGAGAGGGGCCTAAGCTCGGGTGGGGGAGTGGGAGAGAGTGTGGGTGGGGGAGTGGAGGTCCAGCGCGGCTGGTGGATAACTGCCTGTGCAGCGCCTGGCTCGGGGGCGCTGCACATTACAATGTGCAGCGCCTGAGTGGGAGGCGTTGCACGGCCGGGTGCGGGCCAGGGGCTGCCACGGTGGACAGGCGTGCAACGCCTCTGTTGCAGGCGCTGCACAGAAGGGTGCAGCGCCGTCGTGGCGGGCGCTGCACAAAAGGGTTACGGGAGTGAAATAGTTTCGCTGGCAGTTCATTTTGTGAATTTGTTGCCACAACAGGTCAAAATAGTCAAATTTGCCGGTATTCCCTCCTCCTCCTCGCATGGACTGTCATTGATGACGAGTCACCTGCCGTGGCACAAAGTATGGAGTGGTCTTCCCGTGGTTTCTCGTGACCTCACCGGTGAGCTAGCTACGTGAATGCTGTGTTTAATTAGGTTGTTAGGCTGACGACCAGAGGCTGCGCTGCGCAGGTCAACTCATGGAAATTTAGCCTTGGCCCGTAGCGCAGCTGCGTCTGCGTGCATGCGTTTTTTCTTTCTTTTGCTTTGACCGCCAGGTGCATGCACAGGTCAGTTTTATAGTACTGTTGGTGTGACCCCGCTGGAGATGGCCCGCATGAGGTTTCTCCCATGCTGTTTTCCTTCTCCTCTACTAGGACCCGACGTGAGGAATGTGGAACTTTTCTTGTGTTCTCTTAGTTCAGTGCATCATTTCAGGGCATCTTTCAGCCTTTTGGTGTGTTTTTCTCTATAGAAAAAAGAGAAGAAATTCATGATTTTTAGTCCTGCATCTAAAAATACGCATCTCATTGGTATGTTTGCATGTGTGTAACATCCATGTGGACACACGGATGGGCATTTACGCAGATTTTTCCCCCTCAATTCTGAATGAGAAATATAACCTGGTCATCAAGCATCTAGATAAAAGCAATTTCTTTCATTCATGCACATCATTTTAGTGGTTTAACCTCAAGACAATCATGTAAGGATCAACTAGCGGCATGCATACAACCACATGCATACTAGGCATTCATGTACCACACACACTAGATGGCATGCTAATAGTCCTCGATTGCTTGGTTAAGATGATTGGCTTAGTTGAACATACATAGCTTTTCAATTTGATAATTTTTTAAATTTAAAACTACTCCCGCCCTTCACAAATAGTATAATACTCCCTCCGTCCCATAATATAAGAACGTTTTTGACACTACACTAGTGTCAAAAACGTTCTTATATTATGGGACGGAGGGAGTATGTTATAACATTTTTATTCAGAATCAGATGTATATGTAGACACGTTTCAGTGTGTTTGTTCACTCATTTCGGGTTGTATGTAGTCTATATTGAAATATTCAAAACATTTTATATGTGTGAACGGAGGGAGTATCAACGCACAAGTCTTAATATGTTTAGCAACTAAAATTTCCAAGTTAACCGCATTGCATGGAATCTGTGACTGTGTTAGGTAAGAATGAAACATATGTAATCTCACATAATATGATCTATATAAACATTGTCACTCAAAATTCTTTGACAAACATTTCTTAAGCAAAGCAAATTGTTTATTCACACACAAGGGTAAGGGGAGAGATCGTCAACATGAATCTATCCACACACAAATTTAAACCTATAAGGTTGCTAGCCAACTTGGCTCCACGGTGATCCCCCAATTTGCCGCCTTCCCAGCCATCGGTCATCCTTGTTTTGAGTCTCGGCCGTCAGATCTTTACCTGTTGGTAAATCTTGTTTTCACCTTGTTGTTGTTTTTTTTCTACCAAATGACGGGTGGGCTCGTCTCGCCCTTGTACTGAATGGGTCAGCCGCGCTCGTGTGCAAAAGGGATTCAGTAGTCAGCTCCGCGCGCACCGCATCGCTTCTCGTCTCAAGTTGCGCAGGGCGCAGGTCCCCAATCCCCACCGCACGAACCCTAGCCTCCCCAAGCCCCACAACGCCGCACTCCCTCCTCCTCTTCCATCCTTCCTCATCAGCCACCACCGCCATTCCGCCTCGCTCCGCTCTGTATGACGACCACACAACCGTGAGGAAGCCGCCGCACAAGTGGTCAGGGGTCGCGGCCGCCATGAGCCAGGGGACTCCCGTGGTGAGCCTTTGGGCAGGAAGCCGACAAGGGGCACGTAATAAGCCGGAGCTGCCGCTAGAAGTGGAGGTGTAGGGGATCCCGTCGGATCCGAGGCGTGCAGGCGCGACGGCGAGGGTCTCCGGTAGTGGCGGCGACCTGCTGTGCTCGATTCAATCCAGCGCAATGAGCCTGTCCCTGCAGGAGACAGAGAAGACGTGAGAAAGAAAGAATGAGGGAGAGGAGGGAGAAAGAGAGAGGAAAGAGGAGAGGGAGGTGCAACGACTGATGGTAGAGAAAACATCAGACAGTGCGGTCCTTCGCATCTCTACTCATCTCCTGCTCTTGAACACCACTGTGCCCCTCCTCCTCCCATTCACATCTCTCCATATCCTCTTCTTTGGAGCTAGCTGTTTGGTCAACGCCAAGGAAGACAGAGCCAACAAGGAAGGTGGCGTAGCCCTACTTGAAGGAAATATGCCCTAGAGGCAATAATAAAGTTGGTATTTATATTTTCTTATATCATGATAAATGTCTTTTATTCATGCTAGAATTGTATTAACCGAAAACTTGATACATGTGTGAATACATAGACAAAATACAGTGTCCCTACTAAGCCTCTACTAGACTGGCTCATTAATCAAAGATGGTTGAGTTTCCTAAACCATAGACATGTGTTGTCATTTGATTAACGAGATCACATCATTAGGAGAATGATGTTATGCACATGACCCATCCGTTAGCGTAGCATTTTGATCGCTCAATTTTATTGCTATTGCTTTCTTCATGTCAAATACATATTCCTCCGACTATGAGATTATGCAACTCCCCGATACTTGAGGAATACCTTGTGTGCTATCAAACATCACAACGTAACTGGGCGATTATAAAGATGCTCTACAGGTATCTCCGAAGGTGTTTGTTGGGTTGGCATAGATCGATAATAGGATTTGTCACTCTGAGTATCGGAGAGGTATCTCTGGGCCCTCTCGGTAATACACATCATAAGAAGCCTTGCAAGCAATGTGACTAATGAGTTAGTTGTGAGATGATGCATTACAAAACGAGTAAAGAGACTTGCCGGTAATGATATTGAACTAGGTATGAAGATACCAACAATCGAATCTCGGGCAAGTAACATACCGATGACAAAGGGAATAACATGTTGTCATTACAGTTTGACCGATAAAGATCTTCGTAGAATATGTGGGAACCAATATGAGCATCCAGGTTCCGCTATTGGTTATTGACCGGAGAAGTGTCTCGGTCATGTTTACATAGTTCTCGAACCCGTAGGGTCCGCACGCTTAACGTTCGATGACGATTTGTATTAAGAGTTATGTGTTTTTGGTGACCGAAGTTTGTTCGGAGTCCCGGACAAGGTCATGGACATGACGAGGAGTCTCGATATGGTTGAGAGGTAAAGACCGAAGTATTCGTACACCGGAAGGGTTTCGAGAGGTACCCGGTACATATCGGAGTTCCGGGGGCTACCGGAATCCCCCGAGGAAGTATTGGGCCTACATGGGCCATAAGGGAGAGAGAGGGCAGCCCACAAGGGGGTGGCGCCCCCCCACGGGGAGTCCGAATTGGACTAGGGGAGGGGGCGCAGCCCCCCTTTCCTTCTCCCTCTCCTCTCCTTCCCTCCTTCCAACTCCAAAGAAAGAGAAAAGGAGGGGGCGAATCCTACTAGGAGTGGAGTCCTTGTAGGACTCCCCCCATGGCGCGCCCCCTTAGGCCGGCCTCCTGCTCCTCTCCTCCTTTATATACGTGGGCAGGGGGGCACCCCAAAGCACATCAATTGTTTCTTAGCCGTGTGCGGTGCCCCCCTCACAAGTTTACACCTCACGTCATATTGTCGTAGTGCTTAGGCGAAGCCCTGCGCGGTCTACTTCACCATCACCGTCAACATGCCGTCGTGCTGCCGGAACTCTCCCTTGACACTCTGCTGGATCAAGAGTTCATGGGACGTCATCGAGCTGGACGTGTGCAGAACTCGGAGGTGACGTACGTTCAGTGCTTGATCGGTTGAATCGCGAAGACGTTAGTCTACATCAACCGCGTTAATCTAACGCTTCTGCTTTCGGTCTACGAGGGTACATGGACACGCTCTTCTTGTCTCGTTGCTATGCATCTCCTAGATAGATCTTGCGTGAGCGTAGGAAATATTTGAAATTGCATGCTACGTTCCCAGCAGTGGAATCATGAGCCAGGTTATGCGTAGATGGTATGCATGAGTAGAACACAAAGGAGTTGTGGGCGGTGATGTTCATACTGCTTACCAACGTCTTATTTTGATTCGGCGGTATTGTAAGATGAAGCGGCCCGGACCAACATTACATGACCGCGTTCATGCGACCGGTTCCACCGTTACGTGCAACTTGTTTGCATAAAGGTGGCTGGCGGGTGTCTGTCTCTTTTGCTTTAGTTGAATCGAATTTGACTGCGGCCGGTCCTTGTTGAAGGTTAAAACAGCAAACTTGATAAATCACCGTTGTGGTTTTTGTGCCGTAGGTAAGAACGGTTCTTGCTAGAAGCCCGTAGCAGCCACATAAAACTTGCAACAACAAAGTAGAGGACATCTAACTTGTTTTTGCAGGGCATGTTGTGATGTGATATGGTAAAAACATGATGAAGTTATACGTTATTGTATGACATGATCATATTTTTTAAATTATCGGCAACCGGCAGGAGCCTTATGGCTGTCTCTTTATTGTATGAATTGCGAACGCCATGTAACTGCTTTACATTATCACTATGAGTTAGCGATAGTAGTAGAAGCAATAGTTGGCGAGATGACCATGACGCTACGATGAAGATCATGGTGTCAAGCCGGTGACATTGGAGATCATGATGATGCTTTGGAGATGGAGATCAAAAGCACAATATGATGATGGCCATATCATGTCACATATTTTGATTACATGTGATGTTTATCTTTCTATGCATCTTATTTTGCTTAGAACGACGGTACCATTATAAGATGATCCCTTACTAAAATTTCAAGGTACACGTGTTCTCCCTGAGTATGCACCATTACGACAGTTCGTCGTGCCGAGACACCACGCGATGATCGAGTGTGATAAGCTCTACGTTCACATACAACGGGTGTAAGGTAGTTTTGCACGTGCAGAATACCTAGGTTAAACTTGACGAGCCTAGCATGTACAGACATGGCCTGGGAACACTGGAGACCGAAAGTTTGAGCGTGCATCATATAGCAGATATGATCAACATAAGATGTTCACCATTGAAAACTACTCCATCTGACGTGATGATCGAACATGGTTTAGTTGATATGGATCACGTGATCATTTAGATGACTTGAGGGATGTCTATCTAAGTGGGAGTTGTTTAGTAATATGATTAATTGAACTTAATTTATCATGAACTTAGTCCTGATAGTTCCTGTATATCTATGTTGTAGATCAATGGCCCTTGCTATCGTTCCCCTGAATTTTAATGCATTCCTAGAGAAAGCTAAGTTGAAAGATGATGGTAGCAACTACATGGACTGGGTCCGTAACTTGAGGATTATCCTCATTGCTACATAGAAGAATTATGTCCTTGAAGCACCGCTAGGTGAAAGGCCTGTTGCAGGAGCAACTGCTGATGTTATGAACGTCTGGCAAGCTCGATCTGATGACTACTCGATAGTTCAGTGTGCCATGCTTTACGACTTACAATTGGGACTTCAAAGACGTTTTGAACGTCATGGATCATATGAGATGTTCCAAGAGTTGAAATTAATATTTCAAGCAAATACCTGAGTTGAGAGATATGTAGTCTCCAACAAGTTCTATAGCTGCAAGATGGAGGAGAATAGTTCTGTTAGTGAACACATACTCAAAATGTCTGGGTACCATAACCACATGACTGAGCTGGGAGTTAATATTCCAGATGATAGTGTTATTGACAGAGTTCTTCAATAACTGCCACCAAGATATAAAGGCTTCATGATGAACTATAATATGCAAGGGATGGAGAAGACAATTCCCGAGCTCTTCGCAATGCTCAAAGCTGCAGAGGTAGAAATAAAAAAGGAGCATTAAGTGTTGATGATTAACAAGACCACTAGGTTTAAGAAAGAAGGCAAGGGAAAGAAGGGGAACTTCAAGAAGAATAGCAAGCCAGTTGCTACAACTGAGAAGAAACCCAAGTCTGGAGCCAAGCCTGAAACTGAGTGCTTCTACTACAAAGGGACTGTTCACTGGAAGCGGAACTTCCCCAAGTATTTAGCGGATAAGAAGGTTGGCAAAGTGAACAAAGGTATATTTGATATGCATGTTATTGATGTGTACCTTACTAATGCTCATAGTAGCGCCTGGGTATTTGATATTGGTTCGGTTGCTCATATTTGTAACTCGAAACAGGGGCTATGGACTAAACGAAGATTGGCTAAGGACGAGGTGATGATGCGCCTGGGAAATGGTTCTAAAGTCGATGTGATCGCCGTCGGCACACTACCTCTACATCTACCTTCGGGATTAGTTTTAGACCTAAATAATTGTTATTTGGTGCTAGCGTTGAGCATGAACAATATATCTGGATCTTGTTTGTTGCGAGACGGTTATTCATTTAAATCGGAGAATAATGGTTGTTCTATTTATATGAGTAATATATTTTATGGTCATGCACCCTTGATGAGTGGTCTATTTTTGTTGAATCTCGATCATGGTAATAGACATATTCATAATATTGATGCCAAAAGATGCAAAGTTGATAATGATAGTGCAACATATTTGTGGCACTGCCTTTTAGGTCATATTGGTGTAAAGCACGTGAAGAAACTCCAGGCACATGGACTTTTGGAATCACTTGATTATGAATCATTTGATACTTGCGAACCATGCCTCATGGGCAAGATGACTAAAACTCCGTTCTCCGGAACAATGGAGCGAGCAACTGACTTATTGGAAATAATACATATCGATGTATGCGGTTTGATGAGTGTTACGGCTCGCGGCGGGTATCGTTATTTTCTGACCTTCACATATGATTTGAGCAGATATGGGTATATCTACTTAATTAAACATAAGTCTGACACATTTGAAAAGTTCAAAGAATTTCATAGTGAAGTAGAGAATCATCGTAACAAGAAAATAAAGTTCCTACGATCTGATCGCGGAGGCGAACATTTGAGTTACGAGTTTGGTCTTCATTTAAAACAATGTGGAATAGTTTCGCAACTCATGCCACCTGGAACACCACAACGTAATGGTGTGTCCGAACGTTGTAAACGTACTTCACTAGATATGCTGCGATCTATGATGTCTCTTACCGATTTGCCACTATCATTTTGGGGTTATGCATTAGAGACAACTGCATTCACATTAAATAGGGCACCATCTAAATCCGTTGAGACGACATCGTATGAACTATGGTTTGACAAGAAACCTAAGTTGTCGTTTCTTAAAGTTTGGTGTTGCCATGCTTATGTGAAAAAGCTTCAGCCTGATAAGCTCGAACCCAAATCGGAGAAGTGCGTCATCATAGGGTACCCAAAAGAAACTGTTGGGTACACCTTATATCACAGATTCGAAGGCAAGACTTTCGTTGCTAAGAATGGGTCCTTTCTAGAGAAGGAGTTTCTCTCCAAAGAAGTGAGTGGGAGGAAAGTAGAACTTGATGAGGTAATTGTACCTTCTCTCGAATTGGAAAATGGTTCATCACAAAAAATCATTCCTGTGATGCCCACAACCAATTAGTGAGGAACCTAATGATGATGATCATGAAACTTCAGATCAAGTTACTACCGAACCTCATAGGTAAACCAAAGTACCTTCCGCACCAGAGTGGTACGGTAATCTTGTTCTGGAAGTCATGTTACTAGACCATGACGAACCTACGAACTATGAGGAAGCGATGATGAGCCCAGATTCCACGAAATGGCTTGAGGCCATGAAATCTAAGATGAGATCCATGCATGAGAACAAAGTGTGGACTTTGGTTGACTTGCCCGATGATCGGCAAGCCCTTGAAAATAAATGGATCTTCAAGAAGAAGAATGACGCCGATGGTAATGTTACTGTCTACAAAGCTCGACTTGTTGCAAAAGGTTTCGACAAGTTCAAGGAGTTGACTACTATCAGACCTTTTCACCCATAGCGATGCTTAAGTCTGTCCGAATCATGTTAGTATTTGCCACATTTTATAATTATGAAATCTGGCAAATGAATGTCAAAACTGCATTCCTTCATGGATTTCTCAAAGAAGAGTTGTATATGATGCAACCAGAAGGATTTGTCGATCCTAAAGGTGCTAACAAAGTGTGCAAGCTCTAGCGATCCATATATGCATTGGTGCAAGCATCTCGAAGTTGGAATATACGCTTTGATGAGGTGATCAAAGCATATGGTTTTATAGAGACTTTCGGAGAAGCCTGTATTTACAAGAAAGTGAGTGGGAGCTCTGTAGCATTTTTTATATTATATGTGGATGACATATTCTTGATTGGAAATGATGTAGAATTTCTGGATAGCATGAAAGGATACTTGAATAAGATTTTTTCAATGAAAGACCTCGGTGAAGCTGCTTATATATTGGGCATCAAGATCTATAGAGATAGATAAAGACGCTTAATTGGACTTTCACAAAGCACATACCTTGATAAAGTTTTGAAAAAGTTCAAAATGGATCAGTCAAAGAAAGGGTTCTTATCTGTTTTACAAGGTGTGAAGTTGAGTCAGACTCAATGTCCGACCACTGCAGAAGATAAAGAGAAAATGAAACTCATTCCCTATGCTTCAGCCATAGGTTCTATCATGTATGCAATGATGTGTGCCAGACCTAATGTGTACCTTGCTATAAGTCTAGCAGGGTGGTACTAAAGTAATCCAGGAGTGGATCACTGGACAAAGGTCAAGAATATCCTGAAGTACCTGAAAAGGACCAAGGATATGTTTCTCGTTTATGGAGGTTACAAAGAGCTTGTCGTAAACAGTTACGTTGATGCTAGCTTTGACACTGATTCGGATGACTCTAAGTCACAAACTGGATATGTGTTTTTGTTGAACGGTGGAGCTGTCAGTGGTGCAGTTCCAAGCAGAGCGTCGTGGCGGGATCTACGTGTGAAGCGGAGTACATAGATGCTTCAGAAGGAGCAAATGAAGGAGTCTGGATGAAGGAGTTCATGTCCGACTAGGTGTAATACCTAGTGCATCGGCTCCAATGAAAATCTTTTGTGACAACACTGGAGCAATTGCCTTGGCGAAGGAATCCAGGTTTCACAAGAGAACTAAGCACATCAAGAGATGCTTCAACTCTATCCGCGATGAAGTCAAGGAGGGAGACATAGAGATTTGCAAAATATATACGGATCTCAATGTAGCAGACCAGTTGTTTAAGCCTCTTCCACGAGCAAAACATGATCAGCACCAAGACTCCATGGGTGTTAGAATCATTACTATGTAATCAAGATTATTGACTCTAGTGCAAGTGGGAGACTAAAGGAAATATGCCCTAGAGGCAATAATAAAGTTGTTATTTATATTTCCTTATATCATGATAGATGCCTTTTATTCATGCTAGAATTGTATTAACCGGAAACTCGATACATGTGTGAATAGATAGACAAAACACAGTGTCCCTAGTAAGCCTCTACTAGACTAGCTACTCAATGAAAGATGGTTGAGTTTCCAAAACCATAGACATGTGTTGTCATTTGATTAATGAGATCACATCATTAAGAGAATTATGTGATGGACATGACCCATCTGTTAGCTTAGCATTTTGATCGTTCAGTTTTATTGCTATTGCTTTCTTCATGTTAAATACATAATCCTCCGACTATGAGATTATGCAACTCCCGGATACTGGAGGAATACCTTGTGTGCTATGAAACGTCACAATGTAACTAGGTGATTATAAAGATGCTCTACATGTATCTCTGAAGGTGTTTGGTGGGTTTGCATAGATCGAGAATAGGATTTGTCACTCCGAGTATTGGAGAGGTATCTCTGGGCCATCTCGGTAATGCACATCATAAGAAGCCTTGCAAGCAATGTGACTAATGAGTTAGTTGTGATTTGATGCATTACAGAATGACTAGAGAGACTTGCCGGTAACAAGATTGAACTAGGTATGAAGATACCGATGATCGAATCTCGGGCAAGTAACATATCGATGACAAAGGGAATAACATATGTTGTCATTACAGTTTGACCGATAAAGATCTTCGTAGAATATGTGGGAACCAATATGAGCATCCAGGTTCCGCTATTGGTTATTAACCAGAGAAGTGTCTCGGTCATGTCTACATAGTTCTCAACCCGTAGGGTCCGCACGCTTAATGTTCGATGACGATTTGTATTAAGAGTTATGCGTTTTTGGTGACCGAAGATTGTTCGGAGTCCCGCATGAGATCACACACATGACGAGTAGTCTCGAAATGGTCGAGAGGTAAAGATCAATACATTGGATGATAGTATTCGGACACCTAAAGGGTTCCGAGAGGTACCGGGTACATATCAGAGTTCCCGGGGCCTACCGGAACCCCCGAGGGAAGTAATGGGCCTACATGGGCCATAGGGAAGAGAGAGGGCAGCCCACAAGGGGTGGCCCCCCAAGGGGAGTCCGAATTGGACTAGGGGAGGGGGCGCGGCCCCCCTTTCCTTCTCCCTCTCCTCTCCTTCCCTCCTTCCAACTCCAAAGAAAGGAAAAAGGAGGGGGGACGAATCCTACTAGGAGTGGAGTCCTATCAGGACTCCCCCCACGGCGCGCCCCTTAGGCCGGACTCCTCCTCCTCTCCTCTTTTATATACGTGGGCAGGGGGCACCCCAAAGCACATCAATTGTTTCTTAGCCATGTGCGGTACCCCCCTCCACTGTTTACACCTCAGGTCATATTGTCGTAGTGCTTAGGCAAAGCCCTGCGCAGTTACTTCACCATCACCGTCAACATGCCGTCGTGCTGCCGGAACTCTCCCTCAACACTCTGCTGGATCAAGAGTTCATGGGACGTCATCGAGCTGAACGTGTGTAGAACTCAGAGGTTTTGTACGTACGGTGCTTGATCGGTTGAATCGCGAAGACGTTCGACTACATCAACCGCGTTAATCTAACGCTTCTGCTTTTGGTCTACAAGGGTACGTGGACGCACTCTTCCTGTCTCGTTGCTATGCATCTCCTAGATAGATCTTGCATGAGCGTATGAAATTTTTGAAATTGCATGCTACGTTCCCAACTGTCGGTGTCAAAGCCGATAGATCTCGGGTAGGGGGGCCCAAGCTATGCGTTTAGAGGATCGATTGTAACACGAGGCCGGGGACACGATGTTTAGCGAGGTTCATGCCCTCTCGATTGAGGTAATACCCTACTTCCTGCTATATTAGTATAGATGAATATGAATACAAGAGTTGATATACCTTGAGATCGTAATGGCTAAACCCTAAAGTCTAGCCTATGTGGATATTGTGATGTTGATGACCCCCCTACAGACTAAACCTCCTAGCGTATATACACACCAGAGAGGGCCTAGGGTTTACAAGGGTGACTTGGGGAGGAATTAATAGACACATCCGGACTCTACGCTTGCCTTTCTACGTTCATAGGAGTCCTGACTGAATACGAGGGAGAGTCTTCTGCTTATTCTCTTACGGCTCATCAATATGGCCCAGCTTCATCGACCCGGACGCCTGAGGACCCCTGAATACAGGACTCCCTCAGTAGCGCCCGGACTTTCCTTCAAGGATGAGATTGTATCCGGCTTCATGTCTTCGGTCTTGCAAGGTGAGTCCTCCTGGATGATAGTTCAGCTTCTTTTAGAATTGTATTCCGTTGATTCCTCGCTGTCGTCGCATTGGCTTCCATGTGTCCAACGAATGTGAACCGTTTGGGCAGTTTTACAAATACCCCCTTGACTATGTAGCGAAGGCGCCTATATAAGAGAATAGATCCTGGTTGCCTCGCCATCCCATTCCATGAGGAAGAAACCCTAGTGCCTGCCAAAAATCTTCAAATATGGCCAGCACCCCAAGCTCTTCCTCATGCCTTCACGGCCCTCTTGCAGGAGATTGGAAAAGCTGTTCCATATCCCATGCGCATCTGAGGAATCTTCAAGCGCAGGGATATCACCCTCCAGAGGATCTAGTCCCCGTCCGGGCTGGACTAACTTCCATTGACAATCAAGCCCTGGCAGAGAGCTTTCCCAACCCCTCCGATGGAGAGCGGGTATGTTTTGTCCCTTTCCTTTTAAGAGGCGTAGGTTTCCCCGTCCACCCCTTCCTTAGGGGACTCCTGGAGTTCTATGGTCTTCAGTTGCACGATCTTACGTCGGGGTCTATCCTGCATATCGCGGGTTTTGTCGCTTTATGTGAACTATTCTTGGGCTACAAGCCTCACTTTGAGATGTGGCAAAAGTTTTTCTGCCTTGTCCCTCGATCGGAAAAGGGATCCATATTTGAAGTTGGGGGCGCCGAAGTATGGCGCATAGCAGGGACAGGCTACCTGCCCGGTACACCAAAGAAGGCATCCGAAGAGTGGCCTTCGGAGTGGTTCTATATTGAGGACGTTGCCCTGCCGGATCCAGTTCGGCAATGCCTCCCCAAATATTCCAGTGCTCCACCAAAGAAGCTTTTTAACTGGTGTCCCCGCAGTCCCTCGGAAGAAGAGAGAGCGGAGGTTAGTAGACTGGTCGGCAAGATCGGATTGCTCGCCAGTTAGGGGTTATCTATAATCGAAGTGATGGCTATTTCAATAAAGCGATGCTTGCAACTGCTTCAAGCAAGAGGATTTCCAATGTGGCATTATAATGGCTTGAATGACGCCTCGCGCTGCTTACGCCCGGGTCCAGATGACCCTGCTGCTCTAGCCACCATCCTGGAAGGTCTTTATAAAGGAGAGAAGCAATACTTCATTCATTTAAAATGCTAGGAGGGTTTTTCTATGTACAATCCTCCTGACTAGGTAAGTCTCTCTCGTGACCGCTATATTTTCCCATGATGAATTGACCGAACTAAATTCAGTTTTTGCCAATAGGAGTGGAGGAAGGCGATTGAGGGGATTAATAGTCCTGCCCCACAGCTAGAGGACCGATTCCAAAATGCGGGCCCTGGATATGATGAAGATCCGGACATAGGCATAGATCTAGAAGAGGGAGTCTTGTATCATGCCTGCCATGAGGGCACCCTGGTGGCCATTGTAGCTGATTACCCAGGCCTCATTCGTTCTTCCCATGTAAGTACCTAGGACATATCTCATCAAAGAGGAGATTCCTAGCGCGCCTTACCCACTGAGGGAGTCCTGGATCGAGGGGTCCTCGGGAGGCCAAATAACTCTTGGTGGGACGGACTGGTGGGCCGTGAAGATCACAGTCGAAGATCATCTCTTATATCCGGATAGGACTCCTGTATTCATGTAATGGCAAGATTTAGGTTCGGGTGTAATCTTTCCTTCCTCTGCAAGATGGTATGTACAAACCCTAGGCCCCTCCGGTGTGTATATAAACCGGAGGGTTTAGTCCGTAGAGGCTAACGGAGAACCTCAATTCCTCATAGGCTAGACTTTAGGGTTTAGCCAATTCGATCTCGAGGTAGATCAACTCTTGTATTCATATTCATCCATATTAATATAGCAGGAAGTAGGGTTTTACCTCGATCGAGAGGGCATGAACCTGGGTAAACATCGTGTCCCCAGCCTCCTGTTACCATCGATCCTCGTACGCATAGTTCGGGACCCCCTACCCGAGATTCGCCGGTTTTGACACCGACATTGGTGCTTTCATTGTGAGTTCCACTATGTCATCGGTGGAAGGACCGATGGATCACGTCACCAACAACGACGACAGCACCAAGGGAATCTTCCCTTCTGTACAACTCTTCGTGTTCGGTGGCTTCGCGCTACGCGCCAACACTGAAGGCCATCTTGAGCAGATCGAGAGCTACGCCCCTGGCCATTGGGTCAGATTCAGAAGTTTAAACTACGTGGCTGATATCTGCGGAGACTTGATCTTCACCGAATTCGAGCCAGCGTCAACCTCTCTCTACCTTCATGATGAACATGACCTAGCTCTATCATCGGATTAGGAAATAGCACCTGCAACGGTTCTGGCCTTAGATCCAGACCAGACCGCATCGCCCGAGGACAGGAAGCTCAACCCCGCCACGAAAGTCGTGGACTCCATGACATTGGAGCTGCACAGAGACCCAACTTTAGACGAGGTCCGTGTCATTGGAACCCCGGACTTAACTCTGGCCTCGGATTCCGAATCACACGCATCTGCGCCCTTCAAGCCAGATCGGGCGTCAATCACCGAATTCAGTGTTGTGGACATCTTCCAGCACTCGCCCTTCGGTGACATGCTAAGGTCGTTAAGTTCCCTCTCCCTAGATGGGGACACACAGCAGCATTGTATCCGGTTTGAACTGGAGGCTGATGGAGAATTTTACTCCCCACCCACCACCCACTTGGTAGCCACGGTTGAAGATCTAACCGATCTACTTGACTATGCTTCCGAATACATCGAAGGGATGGACCTCGAAACCGAAGTGGACCCAGATCATAGCCAGCCCGTCATCGGGCGGTGGACAGCTACGTCTTTATAGGACGTGTACATGGTGGATACACCTAAGGAGGTGGAGGGCGACGGTGAAAACAATCCCGTAGAGGACAAGCCCGTCGAAGAACCTCCCAAGCATCGACGTCCAAAGCGCCGAACTAAATCCCGTAAAGGAAGAAATAGAAACACTGTCACTACTGATGGTGACACTCTGGAACAAGCCGAAGACCCCGCAGACCCAGCGATAGAGCAGGAAGAGCGAGAAGACGGCGAACAGAGTCCGAAGCCGCTGTCCGATGACAGCGATGCCGAAGACGGTGACTACGAACCGGTCTCCGAAGAAGAGGCAAGCCTGGATGACGATGAATATACCGTCCTAGAAGAACCCTATGAACAAAATGCTTGCATCGGTGGCTTATTGCCACCGCACAGAGCCTAAAAAAGCAGCAGAGACAGCTTCGAGCCGCACAGGACACGCTCAATAATAGATGGAATGAGGTGCTAGACGCCGAATAGAAACATGGCTATAACGGCCAAACCAAAGGCTATCCCAAGCGTAAACTGCTGCCTGAATTCGACGACGAGGCCGTTGCGCCCGTCTTGCCGAACAATAACACCGCCGACAAGCCGGACCGACCACCTCACGGACGAGACAGAGTTGCTAGCAATGGCGTACACAAGCCCGCACCACCACTCCATAAAGGAAAGGAGGGTGCGGCTCAAGTCCGAAAACACGATCTGCGTGAGGATTGAACAAAAAATCTAGCAAGACCAGGTCTATCTACGGACCTAGGGACCGGGCTCCCGCACGGGACGGCGGCTATCAAACCAATCGCGCCAGTGACATACCAGTTCGGGGTCAATACCGAATATCACAACCATCAGACATACGCCACGATATAGCAAAATACAGAGGAGTCGCACACCCTATGTGCTTCACGGATGAGGTGCTGGATCATGACCTTCCAGAAGGGTTTAACCCGTGAATATCGAAGCGTACAATGGAACGACGGATCCTGCCGTCTGGATAGAAGACTTTATTCTTCACATCCACATGGCTCGAGGAGATGATCTCCACGCCATTAAATTTTTACCCCTCAAGCTGAAAGGACCAACTGGACACTGGCTAAACAGCCTCCCAGAGAACTCCATTGGGAGCTGGGAAGAACTTGAGGATGCTTTTCGGGCCAATTTTCAAGGGACTTATGTCCGGCACCCGGACGCTGACATTCTAAGTCACATCATCCAACAACCCGGGGAGTCAGCCCGCAAGCTTTGGAATCGGTTTCTCACTAAGAAGAACCAAATCGTCGACTGTCTGGACGTTGAAGCCTAGCGGCATTCAAGCATAGTATCCGGGACGAATGGCTAGCCAGACACCTTGGATAGGAAAAGCCGAGGACAATGCCAGACCTAACTACACTCTTGACTCACTTTTGCGCGGGTGAAGATAGCTGTTAGCTCGTAGCAGTACCAGTGACCCTGGAACATCTGAAGTCACGGACGGCAATGGAAAGCCATGACATAACAAAAACAAATGTCGAAACAATACTGGAAGCCCAAATGATACAGTGGTAAACGTCGGATCCAGTGGCTCCAGACCCGGTCAACGGAAGTAGCCATTTAAAGGCAACAGAGATGGTCCATCCAGTCTGGACAAAATATTAGATAGGCCCTGCCAAATCCATGGCACCCCAGAGAAACCCGCCAACCACACTAACCGTAACTGTTGGGTCTTCAAGCAGTCCGGCAAGCTCAATGCCGAACATAAGGGGAAGGAGCCTCAGAGCGAAGATGAGGATGATCCTCGCCAGCCGAATATAGGGGGACAGAAGAAATTTCCACCGGAGGTTAAAACAGTGAACATGATATATGCCACTCATATCCCATAGAGGGAGTGCAAGAAGAAGGGGATCTGGTTGATCTGGTTGATCTGAAGAAAAGGGGAAAAAATAGTGGAGAAGGGGGAAGAAGAAGGGGATGCCCAAATTAGACCTAGGGGGGGTCTAAATATAGCAGTTTTTAGGGTTAGGAGGGAGTTTAGGGGCGCTAGGAGCCCTCCGATCGCGATCCGACGGATCCGATCGCGGGGATAGATTTAAAGGGCCTAGAAGGAGATAAAAGAACGCAGTAGGGGTGTTTCCGGGACACGAAGTAAAGGCACTTCGGACCCACACGAACAACGGATGGAAAAGTCAACGGAGTCCAAACGAGACGAGATTTGAGAGGCGGGTTGCACACAACAAAACAACAACACACAAAACAACCCCGCGGCACACCGGTAACGTTAAACGCCCGAACAACAAAGTAGGCCTACGGGACGTCACGGACACGTGAGGGAGCTCCGGAACGCGAAACGGACAATGGGAAGAAACACGCGGAACCGGATGCAACCCACAACACAAATGCAATGCGATGCACATGTCTACATGATATGAATGAATGCCACACACTCACACAACAAAACGACGAAAGCCCGAAAGAGAAAGAACCCGGAATGGAAATAGATGAAGCCGGAGATATATTATATACCCAAAAGGGAAAGTATTACATCCGGGGCATTACAAACTCTCCTCTACTACAAAAAGATCTTGTCCCGAGATCTAGGACTGGAAAAAGGAAGGGTACTCGGAACGAAGATGATCTTCTCATTCCCAGGTAGCTTCTCGGTTTGTGTGATGTGACCACTTGACTTTCAGAAACTTGATGGACTTGTTGCGAGTCTTGCGTTCGGTTTCTTCGAGAATTGCAACTGGATGCTCTCGGTAGGACAGGTCTTGTTGGAGATCAATCTCCTCAAATGGAATCATGCGCTCAGGTGCCTTGAAGCATTTGCGAAGTTGAGACACATGGAAGACATCATGAACATTTGCAAATTTGGAAGGGAGCTCGAGCTGATAGGCTAGATCGCCTCTTTTGCCAAGAATCTTGAAAGGACCGACGTATCTAGGAGCAAGTTTTCCTTTGATACCGAATCTTTGGGTTCCTTTCATCGGAGAAACTCGGAGATAGACATGATCACCGATGTCGAAAGCCAAATCACGATGCTTGCCGTCATAGTAGCTCTTCTGACGCGACTGAGCGGCCTTGAGATTCTCACGTATGACTTTGCACATTTCTTCGGCTTCTGAGATCAAGTCATTGCCAAGGAGTTGGCGTTCGCCTGTTTCAGACCAGTTGAGAGGGGTACGGCACTTTCTGCCATAGAGAATTTCAAATGGTGCTTTGCCTGCACTTGCTTGAAAGCTGTTGTTGTAAGAGAACTCGGCAAATGGAAGGCAGTCTTCCCATTTCATGCCGAAGGAGATGACACAGGCTCTGAGCATATCTTCTAGGATCTGATTCACACGCTCGACTTGACCACTAGTCTGAGGGTGAAAGGCAGTGCTGAACCTGATCTTAGTGCCCATGGCGGACTGAAAGGAGTCCCAGAACCTTGATGTGAACAAGCTGCCACGGTCTGAGGATATAACTTGAGGAATGCCATGTAGGGACACAATTCTGGAAGTGTACAGCTCTGCAAGTTGAGCTGCATTGATTGATTCTTTGACTGGAAGAAAGTGAGCGACTTTGGTAAGCTTGGCAATCACCACAAAGATAGCATCATTGCCTCGCTTGGATTTAGGAAAGCCAGTGACGAAGTCCATTTCAATGTGGTCGAACTTCCACTCGGGGATAGGAAGAGGTTGGAGAAGACCGGCTGGACGTTGATGTTCTGCTTTCACTCTTCTGCATACATCACATTCATTCACGAATTGGGCAATTTCCCTTTTCATGCGTGTCCACCAGTAAGACTGCTTGAGGTCTTGATACATCTTGGAACTGCCAGGATGAATGGAAAGGAGAGAATCATGAGCTTCTTCCATTATGAGCTTCCTGAGATCACCTTTGGGAACAATGAGTCTGTCCTCGAAGAACAAGGTATCTCTCTCATCAACACGGAAGCACTTGTATTTTGGAGTGCCCTTTGCAATCCCATGTTTCACTTTCTTCACCATGGTATCACTGAGCTGGGCCTCACGGACTTGATCTTCCAAGGTAGGAGCAATTTGGAGATTTGCAAGAAAACCCTGCGGAACAACTTGAAGGTTGAGCTTCCTAAAAGCTTCACAAAGCTCAGGCTGGTGTGGCTTGATAAGAAGGCTATTGCAATATGCCTTTCTGCTCAAAGCATCTGCAATCACATTCGCCTTTCCTGGAGTGTATTCAATGCTGGGGTTGTACTCTTGGATCATTTCGACCCAACGAGTCTGGCGGAGGTTCAGATGCGGCTGTGTGAAGATGTACTTCAAGCTCTTGTGATCAGTGAAGATGTCGACCTTTCTGCCCAACAACAGATGTCTCCACGTAATCAGAGCATGTACCACAGCTGCTAGCTCAAGATCATGTGTGGGATAGTTCTTCTCACTGGGCTTGAGCTGCCGAGAAGTATATGCCACAATTCTCTTATCTTGCATAAGCACACCACCAAGACCTTGAAGAGAAGCATCACAGAACACTTCATAGGGCTTGGATTCATCCGGAGGAGTCAGAACTGGAGCAGAGACAAGCTTATCTTTGAGAGTTTTGAATGCCACTTCACATTCGGGAGACCAAAAGTATTTGACATTCTTCTGAAGCAGGTTGGAAAGAGGCTTGGCAATCTTGGAGAAGTTCTCCACAAACCTTCTGCAATAGCTGGCAAGACCCAGAAAACTGCGGAGCTGCTTGACGTTCTGAGGAGCTTCCCAGTTGACAATTGCTTCAACTTTCTCGGGATTAACCGCAATACCGTCAGCTGAGATGATGTGGCCCAGGTACAAAACCTTATCGAGCCAAAACTCGCACTTTGAGAACTTGGCATAGAATTTATGCTCTCGGAGTCGATCAAGAACCAGTCGTAAGTGCTTTTCGTGATCTTCTTCATTCTTGGAAAACACCAGAATATCATCCAGATACACAAGCACAAACTCGCCAGTATAGGGGTTGAAGATGTAATGCATCATCCTTGAAAAGGTAGGAGGAGCATTGGCGAGACCGAAGGACATGATGGTATACTCGTATGAACCGTAGCTCGTTCTGAAGGCCGTCTTGGGAATGTCTTCCTCGCGAATGCGAATTTGATGATAGCCCATTCGGAGGTCAAGCTTAGAGAACACTTTTGCTCCTTTGAGCTGCTCAAAGAGTTCGTTGATGTTGGGGAGCGGATACTTGTTCTTAATCGTCTTCTTGTTCAATGGCCGGTAGTCAACACAGAGACGCTCCGTGCCATCTTTCTTCTTGACAAATAAGACACCACAGCCCCACGGAGATATACTCGGTCTGATGAGACCCATACTCTCCTGCTTATCAAGCTGCTTCTTCAATTCCTTCAATTCATCCGGAGAGAGCTTGTATGGACGCCGGCAAGCAGGCTCAGTGCCCGGCTCGAGTTCAATGACAAACTCCACCTGACGGTGTGGAGGCATGCCTGAAAGTTCTTCTGGAAAGACGTCTTGATATTCGTTCACCACCGGAATTTGATTTATGGCATTAATTTCGCCCTTATCATTAAGAGAGAAAAGCCAAATAGTATTATCCCTGGAGGCGAAGATAATCACATCTTCATCAGAATGAGTCATCTTGACTTCCTTTTGAGCACAATCAATGTGAGCATCATGCTGAGAAAGCCAATCCATTCCGAGGATGAGGTCGATGTCAGAATTACCAAGAATCACCAGAGAATCCAAGAATCGATAATCACCCATGCGAATAGAAACATCTGGAGCATATAATCTAGAAGTCATGCATCTTCCCGGAAAAATCACTTGCAACTCCCTTGGCAAGGCCATGGTGCCCACATTATACTTGGATGCAAATGGGAATGACATGAAAGAATGTGAAGCACCCGAATCAAATAACACTTTAGCTGGAGAAGAGTTAACTGGAAGGTTACCCAAAATGACATCAGAAGAAGCCTCCTCTTGTGCTGCATTCATCAGATTGACCCTTGCTGCCTTTGGATCATGCCTGACAATAGCTGAACTCATAGGTGGAGGAGGTGGAAGACGCTTCGGATTCGGACATCTGTTGGCATAGTGACCTTTCTGAGTGCATTTGTTGCAAGTCACTTCTGAGAGAGGACGGAATTGAGAGCCACTGGACTTGGAGCCTTGAGACTGAAACTGCTTCTTAGACTGGTTGCTCGGGTTGGGTGGGTGGGAGAAACCACGACCACTAGAGTTCTTGTTGTTGGAGTTGTTGAAGTTGTTGGAGTTGTTGTATGGAGCTCGAATCACTGGAGGAGGAGGAAGCCAGAATTTCTGTTGTTTCGCAGCCAACTGAGACGATGAGGAAGAGTGAACAGCATCTCGAATTCTCTTCTTAGAAGCCTCCATCTTAAGCTGAGCTGCTTCTTGTTTCAAAGCCATGTTATAGAACTTGTCGAATTCATCTGGCTCGAACAAAGTGAGAGCAAGCTGAAGTTCATCTTTGAGACCTCCACGGAACTGATAGATTTTACTCTTGGCATCAGGAATGTCTTGCTTTGCATAGCGCGCGAGGTTTTGGAACTTGACATTATACTGATAGACTGACATGGAGCCCTGCTTGAGGTTGCGGAATTGCTCACGCATACCCTCGATGACACTTGTAGGAATGTGGTGCGAGCGGAAATCCTTGCAGAAATTCTCCCAAGAGATCACTTGACCCGGCCTAGAGTCTTTGTACTGCTGCCACCAGTCAGCTGCTTGATCTTTCAGTTGGAAGGCTGCAAACTTCACATAGTCATCTTCCTTCACGTTACTGCACTCAAAATTCTTCTTTATATCGGTCAACCAATCCTCAGCATCAAGAGGGTCGACACAGTAACTGAAAGCTTTAGGATTGTTAGCCAGGAACTGGTTGAGAGTAGCATGGTGCTGCTGGAAGAAGTTGCCTTGATTCACTGGAACACCCTGATTAGCTTGATTAGCTTGCATCATCTGCATCATCTGCATCATCAACTGAGTGTTCTGAGCTGTAGTCTCCATAATTGCTCTCCAAGCCTCAGGCGGAGGAGGAGGGGAAGGAGGATGTTCTGGAACCTCTTCCACCTCTGGGTTAGCGTTCGGAACCTTTTTCGGAGCCATCCTGTAAGAGATGACCACGAATCAGCAATTGATTGACAAAAGGAATAAGCTGAATCATTGGAATGGATTGCAACAATTCTTCACAATAATCATTCGAACAATAAGAACGAATGAAATCATCCGAACAAGAGGAACGAATGAATTTCTCAGTTAATTGATAACATCAGTCTTCACGAGAAGCCACATAGGGAACAAAATGAAAATAAGAAAAACAACAAGGTACGGATGGAACAAACACAAGAGAGGAGTTTCGTTCTAACATCTTTGTGCTGAAAGCATATGAACGCGTTACGAAAAGGTTTTGCAATCCCCGGATCAGCATAGCCAAGGACCCTTTAAGATGCAACTCCTGATAGTAACATCGGTCATATAACCCCTTCACTCAATGTCGAACCCCGAACTCACTAACCTGCATTCGTTGGAAGAATGCCTACGATCTACTGGATAAAACCCACCTATAGATTTCCGAAAGATTCCAGTTATGCAATCAGGTGTTGGGGATACACGGGAAGCACCGCGCAATCAACTCTAACCTACATCCAGGTGTATCCATCCTTCAACACATAACCAGTCTTTCTCGGAAACTGTGTACCTCGGACCTTCGAAAAGCATCCACTATAACAAGCTATGGCAATACTCCCGAACTACCTCCCCAGTACTGGGTGATGTCGGGGTTATCTTGCCACTGGCCATATAGGGGAGATTTTCGATGTCGGCCGTCTTAAGTATTTAGTACTGTCGCGATATGCTTGTTACAATGATACCCCGAAGCTCAACTCCTCGGTAATAGGAGGCATCGAGAACAATATCCTTGTCACAAGAACATCGAAACAATCCCAGAATACTCGCGGGATTCCTAAAAAAAAAATTTGTGCAAATTTTGAAGATAGGAGAGACAAGAGTAGACGTCAGGAGTCCTCACCAGAGAGAAAGGGGATGAGAAGCAAAGAAATCCTACTCTCCGATATAATATAGGACTCAAAAAGTTTCAGTGTGTGCCTAGACTCGACCGTCAACGGTTCGATCAAACAGTGGGGGCTCCTAGGTCGGAGAAGGCTCTGAATACCAACTTGTAACGCCCCGGACACACCCGCCGGTGGTCGTTACTCCTGGCGGGATCTAGACTAGCCTCACATATCAATACTAGTCTTTTTTGCGTACTTTGTCCTCACTCAGAGGAACTGACGTCCTCGCCGGGGCACAGGAACGTTCCCTCTTGGCACAACCGTCTGTGCTTCCAGGACAGCACATGTGCCATGCCATGTGCCACGACGGGTCACACACGTCATGCACAACATGACTGCAAACTGTCCGCAAACATCCGTGTAACCGCAAGGGTCGGCTCTGATACCAACTTGTAACGCCCCGGACACACCCGCCGGTGGTCGTTACTCCTGGCGGGATCTAGACTAGCCTCACATATCAATACTAGTCTTTTCTGCGTACTTTGTCCTCACTCGTGCGCACCCGAGAGCAACTTCCCGGTCGGTCACCCATCCTGAAACTACTCCAAGCTGAGCACGCTTAACTTTGGAGTTCTATCCGAATGGGCTCCCGGAAAAGAAGGAATTCCTTATTGATATGAGTAGTCTATCATCCCTAATAAGCCAGGCCATCACATACACCCTCACTCAGAGGAACCGACGTCCTCGTCGGGGCACAAGAACGTTCCCTCTTGGCACAACCGTCTGTGCTTCCAGGACAGCACATGTGCCATGCCGTGTGCCACGACGGGTCACACACGTCATGCACAACATGACTGCAAACTGTCCGCAAACATCCGTGTAACCGCAAGGGTCGGCTCTGATACCAACTTGTAACGCCCCGGACACACCCGCCGGTGGTCGTTACTCCTGGCGGGATCTAGACTAGCCTCACATATCAATACTAGTCTTTTCTGCGTACTTTGTCCTCACTCGTGCGCACCCAAGAGCAACTTCCCGGTCGGTCACCCATCCTGAAACTACTCCAAGCTGAGCACGCTTAACTTTGGAGTTCTATCCGAATGGGCTCCCGGAAAAGAAGGAATTCCTTATTGATATGAGTAGTCTATCATCCCTAATAAGCCAGGCCATCACACCCGGGCCCGGTGCTTCTCGCACTCTGCCTTCTCGGCCTCCAAACCGGCAGCCGCTTTGTCAGCGGCTACCTTGTTCGCCTTGGCCTCCTTCTTGGCCTTGGCAACCTCGCCCTTAAGAGCCTCGAGCTCAGTGGCGCCAACTGAGTAATACATAATACCATAGTACAGTTTATAAACATACTCAATCAATCATAAGTCTTATTGACATCTTAAAATCCACATACCTTGCATTTCGTCTAAACGCTGGTTGACGCGGTCAAGGTCCGCGTTGGCCAACAAGAGCTTCCGGTTTAGTTCGGCAACTTCAGCGTCTCGTGCAGTTGCCGCAACTAGTGAAGCCTGCACAACAGTTTAGCTCTATAAGTATGCTATATTATGGATACTTCGCCCGATTCTTTTCAGAATCACACAAAGCATCAGGGGCTACTGGCTATATATGTGCATAAAAGCAAATAAAGTTCTATAAAGAACATTACATCGATTACCTCAAAGCCTGTTAACAGGCTATTGAAAGCTTCATTCAGTCCTCCCTTGACGGACTGAATCTTCTTCATCACCGCACCCATCACGGTGCGGTGTTCTTCAATGATGAGAGCACTATGCAGTGCTCCCTCCATAGAGTCTGGCGCGTCTGTATTAACTCCGGGCGCCGCCGTATCCTCCTCCGCTTGAGGAGTCGGGTCTTCCGACCTCGGAGCCGCACTAGGCTTTGGGACAGTATTCGGTGGGGCCCCGGATTGTTTGGGCCCCACGTCTTCGATCTCCATGGGGGTTGTTTCCCCATGGTCAGCGGCGGTCGAGGTATTACCTCCAGGCGCCCCATCACCTGCCCCGCCCTCGTCTCCTTGGACGGAGGACACCCGCTGGGAGGACACTTCGGTGTCCCTGCCGATCATGGGCGATGGAGCTCGGACCGGCGGGTCAATCTCCATCTCTCCAAGCGCAAGAGAGTTCCCCTCCGATGAGATAGCATCAGGGTGTCCACCGGAAGGGCTGTAGGTCAGCAGGGGATAAATACTAAGTAAATGCTAAAACAAAGCAAAGGTGCAGCAGCCAATCCGGACAAACTTACAATTCGGGCAGGGGTTTCACCCTAGGCTTCACCACAAAGCTATGTTCGGACGATTCCGAACTAGCTCCGAGGTTCAGTTTCCTCCGGGGCACGGCCATACCCGCGTTGGCGACGACCCCCCTCTTCTTCCCCCTGCCTTGCACAGGGGGATCTTTCTTCTTCCTCCTCCTCTTCCTCCTCATCATCTTCCTCCACGTCGGAGAAGAGGATGTTGATTTCCTCGGACTTCTTGTCCGCAGGACGGGGGCTATGTACGGCCCCCTTGCCCTTCATCTTCTTGGGCTTCTTGGTCGGCGCCTTGTACGATGCCGAGACAAGCATCGCCGTCAGTAGAGGCAATGTTGGGCCTTCGGGCAGAGGCGCCGGACTCTTAATCCGGGTCGCCTTCTTCGTCCAGCCCTGTATGTCACGCAAAAACTCCAATTCCTGTTATCATTAAATAAGGGAATAAACATATGTTCGACAAAGTTTTCTATTACCTCCGGGGCAGAGAGTGCGGTGCTAAAGCCCGCATCTTCGGTATCCGCCGGCCACTCCTTCTGGCTCTTGAAGAGATGCTTCCAGATCTCCTTGTGCGTAAAGCCGAATAGATGCTTCAGCAGCTTGTCTCCTGCCGGATCAAACTCCCATAGGGAGGAGTCCCGGCTTTGGCAAGGGAGAACAAGCCGGGTCAGCATCACCTGGACCATTGAGGAGAGCAGGTGTCCCTTGGAGATCATGCCGGACACACGGCTCACAAGAGTCGTCACTTCGGTTGTAGACTCCCAGTCCAGACACTTTTTGGTCCAAGAGGTTAGTCTCTTTGGGGGTCCGGATCTGAAAGCAGGGTCCGCCGCCCATTTGGCGTCGCGGGGTTCGGTGATGTAGAACCAATCCTGTTGCCAGACCTTATTCGTCTCCACGAATGAGCCCTTGGGCCAAGTTGCACTCGGGAGCTTGCTAATCATGGCGCCCCCGTACTCCGCGTGCTGTCCGTCCACCACCTTCGGCTTCACGTTGAAGGTTTTGAGCCATAGGCCGAAGTGTGGAGGGATGCGGAGGAAGGCTTCACATACCACTATGAAAGCAGATATGTGAAGGATTGAGTTCGGGGCTAGATCATGGAAATCTAGCCCGTAGAAGAACAAAAGACCCCGAACAAATGGGTGGAGTGGAAACCCTAGCCCCCTAATAAAGTGAGATGTAAACACTACCCTCTTACCTGCCTCAGGGACAAGAATCACCTGACCCTTGGCAGGGACTCGGTGCACAATAGTGGCGGCGAGATAGCCCGCGCTTCATAGATCCTCCACGGTCTTTTCTATGACCATGGAAGCTTCCCACTTACCCCTGGCACCGGATCCAGCCATTGCTGGGAAGGGGATGTAATGCCTAGGATGGGACTATATCTCCTACGTGTCGAGGCACGACTTAAAGATATAAGCCCATTCTGGAATGATCGCAAGTTTGGTACCTTTGCACATCTCATGTAAAAAAATAGGGATGGAAAACTGAAAAGATAGTTGGCTTACACTCGCCACGTCACACAAATTCATTACATGTTCAAACATCATTCAGATAAACATCACAGCCCATCTAAGGGTAAAGATCCAAATGACAAGATACCAAACATAACATTAAATCACAGGTTTAGATCGAATCCTAGTAGAAGCTCTACTCATCAACCGGATAGTTCACATAGTAACGGCTACGCTCCTCGTCGTACTCCCAGTCTAGCTCAGTGCCATCGCCTGTGTAGCTCACCATCATACCTGCATCTGGGGTGTTGAAGTAACTGTGAGCCACAGAGGACTCAGCAATCCCGTTCCCGGGTAACACGACTATCCCAGCCTTGGGTGTGGAACAAGGCTGAAGAAAGAACAAGAGGTTGCAGCAGCACTAGCCTAGCTTACGTAAAAGAGAGCGAGAAGAGAAGGTGCCTCGGTCGAGAGATGATCACGAAGTGATCCTAAACTAGCAAGTCAAACATAACCCCACCGTGTTCATCTTTCAAATCCCTTTCGGAAAATGACAGTCACGGTACTCACGCTGGTAGTGTATTGGAACATGGTGTCAAGTTTTCTACAACCGGATATTAACAAGCTCCCATATGCCACATAACCGCGGGCACGGCTTTCGAAAGTTCATAACCCTGCAGGGGTGTTCCAACTTGGCCCATGACAAGCCCACGATCCGCGGAGTCGCAACTCCAAGGTGGGAAGGCCCGAGTATCCTCGGAATCCCGTGCTCAATATACTCCGAACTAAGGTAAGGCTAATCCAGCAAATCCTCCCGGCGTGCCGACACCCTGACAGTAGCCGCGCGTATCTAGTCTCAGGCCACGACCAGATGGGTGATGCTACGGGTTTTTACCAGACCTCGAGTTTCCTTGAGGTGGCCCCGCAGGACCCCCAGTTCGGACCAACACTCATCTGGAGCACTGGCCCGGGGTTGTTGATTAAGAAAGAGGGTTAATTACTCCCTATGCAAGTTTTTTTAGTTATTAGGCAAATAGTACCAATGTTGGGACTTGCTGGAAAAGACTTAGCACTTAGCGGTTTATCGAGGGCGTCCCATAACCCCAACCGTGTGAGGAACGCATAATCAAGGAACATAACACCGGTTTATACGGTTCCTAGCGGCATGAGTGGAACAAATCACCAAGCAGAAGGCTTAGCCTTCCACCCATTACCAATATATAGATGATTCCATTTAATAATTAATATAGTGTGATATACCAACAAGCTTCAACAAGAAGCAAGAATCTTCAATCTTCACCTGCAACTAACAATGCTATAAGAGGGGCTGAGCGGAGCCTACGTATAGCCAATCAAAGGTTTGCATAGGTAGGGTGGTTAAACATGTTCATGGTTACAATAGGAGGCTGACAGGAAAAACATGGGCATCGAGGCAAAACTATAGAGCGATACTCTAGCAATAGGCAAAGATAGTAATGTTATCGGGGTTCGGTCATCTTGCCTGAAGAGTTGTCGATGGGATCGTAAGAGGGGTCCTCGTTCTCAAGCTCGGTAGTAACCTCATGCTCGTACTCGTACTCGGTCTCAGCTTCCGGCTCTACTCAAACACAAGACCACAAGGCAACGAATCAAACAAGATGCAATGCGCAGAAAATTACTGGATGCATGACTGATGCACTATGGAAGCAAAACAGATGCACTATGGAAGCACACTAAATCTACTTAGGAAGCACAGTGTTATAGCACAAAAATATGCATCAAGCAAAATGCTTCAAAACATGATAACAATAGGATATTATGAATCTACATGCAAAATCACCCAAGTTTCATATAGGACTTGCTCAAAACGGAGCAACGGGCTAAAAGTTACACCCGAAACAATAAACATACACAAGCTGAAAATTACAGCCACATAGCAACTTCGGAGCAATAGATAAATGGTCTACAGCACTCAAACATCATGGCAAGGAGCATGGACATAAACTAGACATATCCTACAGCAAACAAATCCATTGGAGCATCCCCAAAGGAGCCATGGATCAATAGCAACAAGCTATGGCATATTGAACTTGAGAACAAAATCCTGACAGCAGTAATTTGTTGCAACTTCGGAGCAAGATTTAAATATGCTACAACCACTCAAATAAGCATGTGAGAGCATGAATGGATAGCCAACAACTTATACAACAAGGAATCGTCAAGAGTCACCCCAAAACTATCATGGATTGGCCTAGAACAACAAGCAAACATGGCATGTGGAAATTACAGATTCCAGACTTGGTGAAATTTCACGAAGTGTTAAAACAGCAGTTTCATCATGGCATCTTAGAGAGCAAGTTTAAGTCATCTCAAAGCTAAACATGGCAAGTGGTAAGCACCACAGCAAAGTACACATGATGGTGAATCCAAAACAACTAAGCATGCATCAAGGGGACAAACACAACGATAGCAATGAGCTCCTCAAATTGACATCTCATAACAAGTTTAACGACATAACAACCACATGCACTGTTGCAAAGGAGATTAACATGGCAAGATGAAATCTATCATGCAAGCTAAAGCAATCAACATGTAGAGCATCTCAAGACGAACACGTGGACATCTCATTTGCTTCATTTGGATAAACATGCACCAAGTTATCACATTGCAAAGATGGCATGAAAACAACTACTAACAGCAGTTTTTAACAAGTATCACTTTTGCAACAGATATTTAAGCATCTATATGACCTCAAACATGCATGGCACAATGGAACAAAACGTAGTACAAGTCTCCACGAACATTTTGACATATCATTCACTCAAATCGGACCATCACACAAAAAGTTATCTATATTTTAAAACTGCATCAGACAACAAATTCTACAGGGACTTAGTGGAAAAAAGAGACTACCTCTGGGTCAACAGAAAAAGTCAACGCGGGCGCGGGTCAACGGCTGGGGCGGATCGGGCTCAGAGGGCGAAGCGGGTCGGGCGCGCTACCGGGCCGACGGATCGGGCGGAGGGGACCCGGCGACTAACGGGCCCGGCCCGTTAGCGGCGGCGGATCGAGATCCCGATCGGGGGGTTTCCCCGATCTAGCGAAGCGGCGGCGACCGCGGGAACTGGCCGACCCGGCCTGGCGGAGCTGGGCCTCGCGGCCTGGCTGAAGCGGAGCGGCCCAGTTGGCCTGGAGCGGCCGACGGGATCTGGATCGAGGGGATCGGGCGCCTCCCGATCCCGCGACAGGCGGCGGCGGCGCGGCTCCCTGAGCCCGCGGGAGCGGCGGCGGGGCGAAGGCAGGGGGCCGGCGGAGCTTGGAGGCGGGGTGGCAGGCAGCCCGGCGGCGGGGCGGCGCGCCGGCGGCGGAGGGGCGGCGCGGCGGCCGGAGGGGCGGTGGAGATGGAGGAGACCGGCGGTGAGGGTCTGGCCGGCGGGGATTCCGGCGAGCTGCGAGAAACTCCGGCGAGGTCCCGATCTGGAGGTTGAAGATGGCTGGAGGAAGGGGATGATGGGGCTAGGATTTTTTCTTTAGGTCAAAAATTGGGGAAGATGGACAAATATATAGGCACAAGGAGCTAGGGTTGTCCAAATGAGGTGTGGTTTTCGGCCACGCGATCAGAATTGGATGGCCTAGATGAAGGGAGGGGTTTGGGTTGGTTTGGTGGGCTGTTGGAGGGGTGTCTTGGGCCTCAAAGAGGGGGTACTTTCAGCCCACGAGAATAACTGTTGGAGTAGCAAACGAACTCCAAACACGACGAGATACGACAGGCGGGTTACACACACCAAAACAACAACACACGACAAGTCTCACACCAAAACGGAAACATTACACTGCCAAACACCAAAGTAGGCCTCGGGGACGCCACAGACACGTGAGGGAGCTCCGGAACGCGAAACGGACAACGGAAAGGAACGCGTGGGACCGGATGCAAACGACAACACAAATGCAATGCGATGCACATGACTACATGATATGAAATGAATGCCACACACGCACACAACAAAACGACGAAAACCCGAAGGACGAAGAACCCGGATTGGAATTGATGAAGCCAGAGATATATTTTATTGCCCAAAAGGGAAAGTATTACATTCGAGGCATTACAACTCTCCTCTACTACAAAAAGATCTCGTCCCGAGATCTAGGACTCGAAAAAGGAGGGGTACTCGGAACGAAGATGATCTTCTCGTTCCCACGTAGCTTCTCGGTCGGTATGGTGTGACCACTTGACTTTCAAGAATTTGATGGACTTGTTGCGGGTCTTGCGCTCGGTTTCTTCGAGAATAGCAACGGGATGCTCTCGGTAAGACAAATCTTGTTGAAGATCAATCTCTTCAAACGGAATCATGCGTTCAGGAGTCTTGAAGCACTTGCGGAGTTGAGACACATGAAACGAATCATGGACATTGGCGAAGTTGGAAGGGAGCTCAAGTTGATAGGCTAGATCGCCTCTTTTGCCAAGGATCTTGAAAGGCCCGACGTATCTAGGAGCAAGCTTTCCTTTGATACCGAATCTTTGAGTGCCTTTCATCGGAGAAACACGGAGATAGACATGATCCCCAATGTTGAAAGCCAAATCACGATGCTTGCCGTCATAGTAGCTCTTCTGACGCGACTGAGCGGCCTTAAGATTCTCACGTATGACTTTGCACATTTCTTCGGCTTCTGAGATCAAGTCATTGCCAAGAAGTTGACGTTCACCAGTCTCGGACCAGTTGAGAGGGGTACGGCACTTTCTGCCATAGAGGATTTCAAACGGAGCTTTGCCGGCACTTGCTTGGAAGCTGTTGTTGTAAGAGAACTCGACAAACGAAAGGAAATCTTCCCATTTCATGCCAAAAGATATGACACACGCTCTGAGCATGTCTTCTAGAATCTGATTCACTCGCTCGACTTGACCACTAGTATGAGGGTGAAAAGCAGTGCTGAACCTGATCTTAGTGCCCATGGCAGACTGAAAGGAGTCCCAGAACTTAGAAGTGAACAAACTTCCACGGTCTGAGGAGATAACTTGAGGAATGCCATGTAAGGACACAATTCTGGAAGTGTACAATTCTGCCAGTTGAGCTGCATTGATGGATTCTTTGACTGGAAGGAAGTGAGCGACTTTGGTAAGCTTGTCAATCACCATGAAGATAGAATAATTCCCTCTCTTGGACTTAGGAAAGCCAGTGACGAAATCCATTTCAATGTGGTCGAATTTCCACTCGGGAATAGGAAGAGGTTGGAGAAGACTAGCTGGACGTTGATGCTCTGCCTTCACTCTTCTGCAGACTTCACATTCATTCACGAATTGGGCAATCTCCCTTTTCATGTTTGTCCACCATTAAGATTGCTTGAGGTCTTGGTACATCTTGGAACTGCCAGGATGAATGGAAAGGAGGGAATCATGTGCTTCTTCCATTATGAGCTTCCTGAGATCACCTTTGGGAACCACAAGTCTGTCCTCAAAGAACAAGGTATCTCTCTCATCAACGCGATAGCACTTGTATTTAGGAGTACCCTTTGCAACACCATGTTTCACTTTCTGCACCATAGCATCACTGAGTTGGGCCTCACGGATCTGATCTTCCAAGGTAGGAGAAACTTGAAGATTTGCAAGAAAACCCTGCGGAACAACTTGGAGGTTGAGCTTCCTGAATGCTTCAGAAAGCTCAGGCTGGAACAGCTTGATAAGAAGGCTGTTGCAATATGCCTTTCTGCTCAAGCATCTGCAATCACATTCGCCTTGCCAGGAGTGTATTCGATGCTGGGATCATACTCTTGGATCATTTCAACCCAACGAGTCTGGCGGAGGTTCAGATTCGGCTGTGTGAAGATGTACTTCAAGCTCTTGTGATCGGTGAAGATGTCGACTTTTCTGCCCAACAGAAGGTGTCTCCACGTAATCAAAGCATGTACCACAACTGCTAGTTCAAGATCATGTGTGGGGTAGTTCTTCTCACTTGGCTTCAGTTGACGAGAAGTGTATGCCACAATTCTCTTGTCCTGCATAAGCACACCACCACCAAGTCCTTGAAGAGAAGCATCACATAATACTTCGTAGGGCTTGGACTCATCTGGAGGAGTAAGAACTGGAGCAGAGACGAGCTTTTCTTTGAGAGTTTTGAATGCCACTTCACAATCTGGAGACCAGTAGTACTTGACATTCTTCTGCAGCAAGTTGGAAAGAGGCTTGGCAATCTTGGAGAAGTTCTCAACGAACCTTCTGCAATAGCTGGCAAGACCAAGAAAGCTTCGGAGTTGCTTGACGTTCTGAGGAGCTTCCCAGTTGACAAGTGCTTCAACTTTCTCGGGGTTTACTGCAATACCGTCAGCAGAGATGATATGGCCCAGATACAAGACCTTATCGAGCCAAAATTCGCACTTGGAGAACTTGGCATAGAACTTATGTTCACGGAGTCTGTCGAGAACCAGACGGAGGTGCTTTTCGTGATCCTCTTCATTTTTGGAGAAAACCAAAATGTTATCCAGATACACAAGCACAAACTCGCCGGTGTAGGGGTTGAAAATGTAGTGCATCATTCTCGAGAAGGTAGGTGGAGCATTGGCGAGACCAAAGGACATGACTGTATACTCATATGAGCCGTAGCTTGTTCTGAAGGCAGTCTTGGGGATATCTTCCTCGCGAATGCGAATTTGGTGATAGCCCATTTGGAGATCGAGCTTAGAGAACACTTTAGCTCCTTTGAGCTGCTCGAACAGTTCATTGATGTTGGGGAGCGGATACTTGTTCTTTATTGTCTTCTTGTTCAATGGCCGGTAATCGACGCAGAGGCACTCCGTACCATCCTTCTTCTTGACAAATAAGACACCACAGCCCCAAGGAGACGTACTAGGCCTGATCAGACCCATACGCTCATGTTCATCAAGCTGTTTCTTCAACTCCTTCAACTCTTTAGGAGAGAGCTTGTACGGACGCCGGCATGCTGGCTCAGTACCAGGCTCGAGTTCAATGACGAATTCCACTTGACGGTGTGGAGGCATGCCTGGAAGTTCTTCAGGAAAGACGTCTTCGTATTCGTTAACCACCGGAATTTGAGATATGGCATTCATCTCGCCCTTGTCATTGAGAGAGAAAAGCCTGATTGTGTTATCCCTGGAGGCGAAGATAATCACATCTTCATCAGGATGAGTAATCTTGACTTCCTTCTGTGCACAGTCAATTTGAGCATCATGCTGAGAAAGCCAATCCATCCCGAGGATGAGTCAATGTCGGAATTGCCGAGAACCACCGGAGAGGCCAGAAATCGATAATCACCCATGCGAATAGAAACATCCGGAGCATATATACTGGAATGCATTCGTCTCCCCGGAGAAATAACTGCTAACTCCCTTGGCTGACTTTTGATGTCAAAATTGTGCTTGGATGCAAATGGATGAGACATGAAAGAACATGAAGCACCCGAATCAAACAAAACTTTAGCTGGAAAAGAGTTAACTGAAAGGTTACCCAAAATCACATCAGAAGAATTCTCCGCTTGCGCTGCGTTCATCAGATTCACCCTTGCTTGCTTGGGATTATGCTTGACAATAGCCGAACTCACAGGTGGAGGAGGCGGAAGGCACCTTGGGTTGGGGCACTTGTTAGCATAGTGACCTTTCTGAGTGCACTTGTTGCAGACCACTTCTGAGAGAGGACGGAAATGAGAACCACTTGACTTGGAACCTTGAGACTGAAACTGATTCTTCGACTGGTTGCTCGGGTTGGGTGGATGGTAGAAACCACGGCCACTAGAGTTCTTGTTGTTGTTGTAGGGAGCTCGGATCACAGGAGGAGGTGGAAGCCAAAATTTCTGTTGCTTCGCGACGACTTGAGAAGATGAGGAGGAGTGAATGGCATCTCGAATCCTCTTTTTAGAAGCCTCCATCTTGAGCTGTGCTGCCTCTTGCTTGAGCGCCATGTTATAGAATTTGTCGAACTCGTCAGGCTCGAACAAGGTGAGAGCAAGTTGAAGTTCATCCTTGAGACCTCCACGGAACTGATAGATCTTGCTCTTGGCATTTGGTATGTCTTGCTTGGCATAGCGGGTGAGGTTTTGGAACTTGACATTATACTGGTAGACAGTCATAGAGCCCTGCTTCAGGTTGCAGAATTGCTCACGCATACCCTCGATGACACTTGTTGGAATGTGGTGAGAGCGAAAGTCCTTGCAGAAATCATCCCAAGAGATCACACGCCCTTCTCTGGAGTCTTTGTACTGCTGCCACCAGTCAGCTGCTTGATCCTTGAGTTGGAAGGCTGCAAATTTCACATAGTCCTCAGGCCTTACGTTGCTGCACTCAAAATGCTTCTTGATATCGGCAATCCAATCTTCAGCATCGAGAGGGTCGACACAGTAACTGAAAGCCTTTGGTTGATTAGCCAAGAACTGGTTGAGCGTAGCATGGTGCTGTTGGTTGAAGAAATTGCCTTGGTTCCCTGGAGCACCCTGATTTGCTTGATTTGCTTGCATTTGCTGCATCATCTGCATCAACATATGGGTGTTCTGATTTGTAGTCTGCATAATCGCTCTCCAAGCCTCAGACGGAGGAGGAGGGGAAGGAGGACGATCTGGAATCTCTTCACCCTCTGGGTTAGCGTTTGGAACCCTTTTCGGAGCCATCCTAAAAGAGATGACCACGAATCAACAATTTGATTGAAAGAAGGCATAAGCTGAAACAACGGATTGAGTGCAACACAGTCTTCACAAGAATCATTCGAACAAGAGGAACGAATGAAATTCTTAGTTTAATGATAACAACGATCTTCACGAGAAGCCACATAGGGGACAAAAGGTAAATAAGAAAAACACAAGGTACAGAAGGAACAAACACAAGATAGGAGCTTCGTTCGACATTTTTGTGCAGCAAGCTTATGAACGCATTATGAAAGGGTTTTGCAATCCCCGGATCAGCATAGCCAAGGACCCTTTAAGATGCAACTCCCGATCGGAACATCAGCCATAGAACCACTTCACTCAATGTAGAACCCCGAACTCGCTAACCTGCATTTGTTGGAAGAATGCCTACGATCTACTGGATAAACCCACCTATTAATTTCCGAAAGTTTCCAGTTATGCAATCAGGTGTTGGGGATACAGGGGAAGCACCGCGCAATCAACTCTAAACCTACATCCAGCTATATCCATCCTTCAACACATAACCAGTTGTTCTCGGAAACCGTCTACCTCGGACCTTCGGAAAGGATCCACTATACAAAGCTATGGGAATACTCCCGAACTACCTCCCCAGTACTGGATGATGTCGGGGTTATCTTGCCACTAACCGTATAGGAGAGTTTTCGATGTCGGCCGTCTTAAGTATTCTAGTACTGTCGCGATATGCTTGTGACGACAATACCCTGAAGCTGAACTCCCCGGGACACTGCCACAGCCCCTAATGTCAGGAGGCATCGAGAACAATATTCTTGTCACAAAGACATCGAAACAATCCCACAATACTCGCGAGATTCCTAAAAAAAATTTGGTGCAATTTTTGAAAGTAGAAGAGGCAAGAGTAGTCGTCAGGGGTCCTCACTAGGATGAAAGGGGATGAGGAGCAAAGAAATCCTACTCTCCGATATAAATATAGGACTCAAAACATTTTCAGTGTGTGCCTAGACTCGACCGTCAACGATTCGATCAATCAGTGGGGGCTTCTAGGTCGGAGAAGGCTCTGAATACCAACTTGTAATGCCCAGGATGGGACTATATCCCCTACGTGTCGAGGCACGACTTAAAGATATAAGCCCATTCTGGAATGATCGCAAGTTTGGTACCTTTGCACATCTCATGTAAAAAAATAGGGATGGAAAACTGAAAAGATAGTTGGCTTACACTCGCCACGTCACACAAATTCATTACATGTTCAAACATCATTCAGATAAACATCACAACCCATCTAAGGGTAAAGATCCAAATGACAAGATACCAAACATAACATTAAACCACATGTCTAGATCGAATCCTAGTAGAAGCTCTACTGATCAACCGGATAGTTCACATAGTAACGGCTACGCTCCTCGTCGTACTCCCAGTCTAGCTCAGTGCCATCGCCTGTAAAGCTCACCATCGTACCTGCATCTAGGGTGTTGAAGTAACTGTGAGCCACAGAGGACTCAGCAATCCCGTTCCCGGGTAACACGACTATCCCTGCCTTGGGTGTGGAACAAGGCTGAAGAAAGAACAAGAGGTTCCAGCAGCACTAGCCTAGCTTACGTAAAAGAGAGTGAGAAGAGAAGGTGCCTCGGTCGAGAGATGATCACGAAGTGATCCTAAACTAGCAAGTCAAACATAACCCCACCGTGTTCATCTTCCGAATCCCTTTCGGAAAATGACAGTCACGGTACTCGCGCTGGTAGTGTATTCGAACATGGTGTCAAGTTTTCTACAACCGGATATTAACAAGCTCCCATCTGCCACATAACCGCGGGCACGGCTTTCGAAAGTTCATAACCCTGCAGGGGTGTTCCAACTTGGCCCATGACAAGCCCACGATCCGCGGAGTCGCAACTCCAAGGTGGGAAGGCCCGAGTATCCTCGGAATCCCGTGCTCAAGATACTCCGAACTAAGGTAAGGCTAATCCAGCAAATCCTCTCGGCGTGCCGACACCCTGACAGTAGCCGCGCGTATCTAGTCTCACGCCACGACCAGATGGGTGATGCTACGGGTTTTTACCAGACCTCGAGTTTCCTTGAGGTGGCCCCGCAGGACCCCCAGTTCAGACCAACACTCATGTGGAGCACTGGCCCGGGGTTGTTGATTAAGAAAGAGGGTTAATTACTCCCTATGCAAGTTTTTTTAGTTATTAGGCAAATAGTACCAATGTTGGGACTTGCTGGAAAAGACTTAGCACTTAGCGGTTTATCGAGGGGGTCCCATAACCCCAACCGTGTGAGGAACGCATAATCAAGGAACATAACACCGGTTTATACGGTTCCTAGCGGCATGAGTGGAACAAATCACCAAGCAAAAGGCTTAGCCTTCCACCCATTACCAATATATAGATGATTTCATTTAATAATTAATATAGTGTGATATCCCAACAAGCTTCAACAAGAAGCAAGAATCTTCAATCTTCACCTGCAACTAACAATGCTATAAGAGGGGCTGAGCGAATCCTACGTATAGCCAATCAAAGGTTTGCATAGGTAGGGTGGTTAAACAGGTTCATGGTTACAATAGGAGGCTGACAGGAAAAACATGGGCATCGAGGCAAAACTATAGAGCGATACTCTAGCAATAGGCAAAGATAGTAATGTTATCGGGGTTCGGTCATCTTGCCTGAAGAGTTGTCGATGGGATCGTAAGAGGGGTCCTCGTTCTCAAGCTCGGTAGTAACCTCGTGCTCGTACTCGTACTCGGTCTCAGCTTCCGGCTCTACTCAAACACAAGACCACAAGGCAACGAATCAAACAAGATGCAATGTGTAGAAAATTACTGGATGCATGACTGATGCACTATGGAAGCAAAACAGATGCACTATGGAAGCACAGAAAATCTACTTAGGAAGCACAATGTTATAGCACAAAAATATGCATCAAGCAAAATGCTTCAAAACATGATAACAATAGGATATTATGAATCTACATGCAAAATCACCCAAGTTTCATATAGGACTTGCTCAAAACGGAGCAACGGGCTAAAAGTTACACCCGAAACAATAAACATGCACAAGCTGAAAATTACAGCCACATAGCAACTTCGGAGCAATAGATAAATGGTCTACAGCACTCAAACATCATGGCAAGGAGCATGGACATAAACTAGACATATCCTACAGCAAACAAATCCATTGGATCATCCCCAAAGGAGCCATGGATCAACAGCAACAAGCTATGGCATATTGAACTTGATAACAAAATCCTGATAGCAGTATTTAGTTGCAACTTGGGAGCAAGATTTAAATATGCTACAGCCACTCAAATAAGCATGTGAGAGCATGAATGGATAGCCAACAACTTATACAACAAGGAATCATCAAGAGTCACCCCAAAACTATCATGGATTGGCCTAGAACAACAAGCAAACATGGCATCTGGAAATTACAGATTCCAGACTTAGTGAAATTTCACTAAGTGTTAAAACAACAGTTTAATCATGGCATCTTAGAGAGCAAGTTTAAGTCACCTCAAAGCTAAACATGGCAAGTGGTAAGCACCACAGCAAAGTACACATGATGGTGAATCCAAAACATCTAAGCATGCATCAAGGGGACAAACACGACGATAGCAATGAGCTCCTCAAATTGACATCTCATAACAAGTTTAACGACATAACAGCCACATGCACTTTTGCAATGTAGATTAACATGGGAAGATGAAATCTATCATGCAAGCTAAAGCAATTAACATATAGAGCATCTCAAGACGAACACGTGGACATCTCATTTGCTTCATTTGGATAAACATGCACCAAGTTATCACATTGCAAAGATGGCATGAAAACAACTACTAACAACAGTTTTTAACAAGTATCACTCTTGCAACAGATATTTAAGCATCTAGATGACCTCAAACATGCATGGCACAATGGAACAAAACGTAGTACAAGTCTCCACGAACATTTTGACATATCATTCACTCAAATCGGACCATCACACAAAAAGTTATCTACATTTTAAAACTGCATCAGACAACAAATTCTACAGGGACTTAGTGGAAAAAAAAGACTACCTCCGGGTCAACAGAAAAAGTTAACGCGGGCGCGGGTCAACGGCTGGGGCGGATCGGGCTCAGAGGGAGAAGCGGGTCGGGCGTGCTACCGGGCCGACGGATCGGGCGGAGGGGACACGGTGACTAACGGGCCCGGCCCGTTAGCGGTGGCGGATCGAGATCCCGATCGGGGGGTTTCCCCGATCTAGCGAAGCGGCGGCGACCGCGGGAACTGGCCGACCCGGCCTGGCGGAGCTGGGCCTCGCGGCATGGCTGAAGCGGAGCGGCCCACTTGGCCTGGAGCGACCGACGGGATCTGGATCGAGGGGATCGGGCGCCTCCCGATCCCGCAACAGGCGGCGGCGGCGCGGCTCCCTGAGCCCGCGGGAGCGGCGGCGGGGCGAAGGCAGGGGGCCGACGGAGCTTGGAGGCGGGGTGGCAGGCAGCCCGGCGGCGGGGCAGCGCGCCGGCGGCGGAGGGGCGGCGCGGCGGCCGGAGGGGCGGCGGAGATGGAGGAGACCGGCGGTGAGGGTCCGGCCGGCGGGGATTCCGGCGAGCTGCGAGAAACTCCGGCGAGGTCCCGATCTGGAGGTTGAAGATGGCTGGAGGAAGGGGATGATGGGGCTAGGGTTTTTTATTTAGGGTAAAAATTGGGGAAGATGGACAAATATATAGGCACAAGGAGCTAGGGTTGTCCAAATGAGGTGTGGTTTTCGGCCACGCGATCAGAATTGGATGGCCTAGATGAAGGGAGGGGTTTGGGTTGGTTTGGTGGGCTGTTGGAGGGGTGTCTTGGGCCTCAAAGAGGGGGTACTTTCAGCCCACGAGAATAACTGTTGGAGTAGCAAACGAACTCCAAACGCGACGAGATTCGACATGCGGGTTACACACACCAAAACAACAACACACGACAAGTCTCACACCAAAACGGAAACGTTACACTGCCAAACACCAAAGTAGGCCTCGGGGACACCACGGACACGTGAGGGAGCTCCGGAACGCGAAACGGACAACGGAAAGGAACGCGTGGGACCGGATGCAAACGACAACACAAATGCAATGCGATGCACATGACTACATGATATGAAATGAATGCCACACACGCACACAACAAAACGGCGAAAACCTGAAAGACGAAGAACCCGGAATGGAATTGATGAAGCCAGAGATATATTATATTGCCCAAAAGGGAAAGTATTACATCCGGGGCATTACAGGGGAGTAGTGGTTGAGGAACAAAGAGCGGAGGGCGCAGGAGATGAGAATACGGGGGCAAGGGAGATTGTAGAACTCGAGCTTGAGGAAGGCGTGGGGCTGATGAAAGGGATAGATATCCTTTTAGAACGCTGCGAATACAGAACATCCCACCACATTAGCCATAAACCTCGCCAGTTCCCAAAGCGGTCGTGCGTAGTGCGCGGCGTGGGTGCTCACGTCATATTGAGAAGGATCCCATAATAAGCGGGCACGATCTCTATTCTGATGGGACGTGTCAATGAGGATATACCTCGAAACGCGAAACTAGGACCAAATAAAACGGTTCGATATGTTAGTGGGTCGGACGCAACGCTTCACCCAAAAGTTGTTAGTAAAGACGCACAATTCATTTTCTTTTGAAGAGCCTTGCCTTCGAGGCTAAGGGTTGTACTAACCATGCAGAGCCGAACACAATACTCCTTTTTGCAGAAGATATATTCGGAAGAAGGAACTCGCCTTGCAACGCCAAAGACAATATGGAAGCCGAACTCATCGTCATTGAAGTCAAGTTCAGGGGCTACTGAGGGAGTCCTGGGTCGAGGGGTCCTCGGGAGGCCACATAACTCTTGGTGGGCCAGACTGGTGGGCCACGAAGATCATAGTCGAAGATCATCTCTCGTATCCGGATAGGACTCTTGTATTTCATGTAATGGCAAGATTTAGGTTCGGGTGTAATCTTTCCTTCCTCCGCAAGGTGGTATGTACAAACCCTAGGCCCCTCCGGTGTGTATATAGACTGGAGGGTTTAGCCCGTAGAGGCTAACGGAGAACCTCAGATCCTCATAGGCTAGACTTTAGGGTTTAGCCAATTTGATCTCGAGGTAGATCAACTCTTGTATCCATATTCATCCATATTAATATAGCAGGAAGTAGGGTTTCACCTCGATCTAGAGGGCCTGAACCTGGGTAAACATCGTGTCCCCAGACTCCTATTACCATCGATCCTCAGACGCATAGTTCGGGACCCCCTACCCGAGATCCGCCCGTTTTGACACCGACACCCACCGTATTTTTATCATACTTAAACAGGGACGACACTCCTCACACCGAACTATGCGAAGACCGTCATCCCAGAGAGTGACGCCCGCATCGGGTGAGGCCTCGAAGCGAAGGAGGACCGCAAACACCAGCGAACCTTCAAAGAGGTATGTTTGTTTTGACACACGCTGGGTGGTGAAGCCAGTATTATAACTTTCCTTTTTTCCTTTTAGGAGGAGTACACACTGGACTATTTCTGGAGAACGTGCAGACCAAGCACCAGCCAATCCGGCGTCCAGCCCGTCCTGGTTTAATACGGATTCTGTGCCGGATTGTCCCCTCCAGGAGGATTTGGACGGAATGTCAGTTACTAATTCCGAAGTGGAGGTTGCGATGGTTCACCGGCGGCGGAAAGCAGCCATGCGTGTGCCAGCTTTTTCCGAGGAAGCGTTTAACATCCTCAGCTCTGCAGATGCCTATATCCGAGCCGCTCAAGACGGCCTTGCTGGAGCCACTCGGCGGATTTCAAAAGATATGCGGGTAAGTGTATATTTTGATGTTCCCATGCCAGTAGCCCCCGATACTTAAAGCAGTTGGTACAACTGATTTGAGGATCGTTGTGTTTTTGTAGGTGCTTCAAGAAAATAATAACTCCTTATCCAAGGAGCTAGAAGAATGCCGGACCCAGCTCACCGAATTGGAAAATTCAAAGAAATCTGGAAAGGATGCTGGTGGTAGGAACAATGGTGTCCGGACAATATGATATTTGCGTTGATCAATCAGCCATTAAGTGTATACTAATTGTAATACAGCTGCAAGGCCAACCAATCGTATGGAAAGGGAGCCTAGGGCCTCTTTGGTGGACAAGAAATTTGCCGAAAGGGAAGCAGCTGCTAGCCAACGCGTATTGACGCAAGCCATAGATAAAAGGAACCAAGCGCAGGTTAAAAATGTTAGGCTAGAACATGAGCTAAAGGATGTAAGAGCCCAACTCTCAAGCGCCTTGGAAGAGAACCGGAGGCTAAAAGGCGGCATGTTCAGTATGTCCCTTATACCTAGCTCTCCTTATAGTCTCTTATTTTGGCAGTTTCTCATAAAACTTTTCCTGCAGGTTTGTTAACTGGGCAGCCCGAAGGGGGAGTGTCCAGTTTTGAGGGCGACGTGCTGCAAGAGCTTTCCAGAGTCCACGAGCGAGCTCGGTAGGCCACAAGGAGTATGGCCAGGGCTTTATGGCCTGGTGATTCGCCTCCAGAGACTATGGAGGACTTGGAGGACTTGTTCAAAGGGGCTCGACTCTGCTTCGAACTGTGGAAAGCGTATGCATGTCGCATGGGTGCTCGAGAAGCCTGGGCCATGGTGAAGACGCGTTACACCCGTCTTGATCCAAATCATATGGCCCGCGTGGGACATCGAGGGTCCGATGGACCAGAAATTCCTTTGCATTTGGTATATGACCAAGTAGAGACAGCTGCCAAGTTTTCCCAACAAGACTGTAAACTAGACATCCTTATAGAGGGAATAGAAAAAGAGTAGTTGTTTGATTCTATGTATTAATGTACTTTTATCATCAAACTTATCTCCGGCCGAATTTATAATAATGTTGTCATGGCCGACCATCTGCTTTAACCTCCATAAACCCAAAGGCTGGAGTCTTTCCGAATAATATATCTGTGGTAAACACGTGATATGTTCGGAAACCAGGCAATCCGGTCATAATTGCTTGAACAGACAAACTGTTTTCGGGGAGTTATGTTATATTACTGTTTAACGTAAGAAACATCTTCCAAAGAGAATAGTTCCGTTAGGGGTTCCTTTCCCTGGGTCGGCGTGCATACAAATGCGGGCCTAGGCTTTTCATCTTGTGAAAAGGATTGTAGGATGCCATATCCACTGGTAATTTAAAATACGCTTTAAAAGGCGATATGTCGTGTATCCGTCGACCGATCATTCCCTTAAGAGCGTTAGCTTTCAGCTTCACCCAGTCTGAGGTACATGTTCGGATTACCCGGTAGTAACAATCGCAGAGGTGCTCCCTTTACGCCCTAGCCGAACAATCGGAAACATAGGGGTAAGCATAGGAGCCAGGCAACCCAACTTGGCCAGAACTTAAGTCATATTGGTGCATATAATGGCAAGGAAGGACTGTAAAAAACAGACGACATTTCAATCAATAAGCTTTATTGGTAATGGGCTTCGTTAAAGAAGCCCCCCAAGTATCTTTGAGGTAGGTACATTTGAAGATGTACTTATCCTGTGGCAGTTCGGGCGAGCCAAATACTTGCCAATGAGAGAAAATGTAAAAAAGGAAAAGGAAAAGATAAAGGTAAAAGACAAGACCTAACTTGAAAGGAGGAAAAAATTGCTACCGAACTATCTATAAAATTGTTGGAGCCTCGCAGCGTTCCACGGGTTCGGCTCAAGGCGGTTGTCCTATGCATTCCGAAGGCGATAGGCTCCACCGGTGAGTACTTCATCGATAATGAAGGGCCCCTCCCATTTTGGTTTGAGCTTATCTTTCTTCTTCTCTGGGAGGTGTAAAACGAGTTCGCCAACGTTGTATGTCTTGGCCTGCACTTCTCTGCTCTGGTATCGCCTGGCATGTTGCTGATAAAATGCGGAACGGGCTTGCGATGTATCATGCTCCTCTTCAAGTTCATCTAGGTTGTCCTGCCGATCTAGCTCGACTTCTCTCTCCTCGTACATGCGCACTCAAGGTGAGTCATGAATAATGTCGCAGGGCACAACAACCTCCGCGCCGTACACCATGAAGAAGGGTGTGTATCCGGTCATCCGATTAGGTGTGGTCCGTAGCGCCTAGAGAACGGAGTCAAGCTCTTCGACCCAGTGTTTATCAGACTCCCATAGGGAGCACACTTGTCGGGGTTTAATGCCGCTCATTATCAGACCATTGGCTCTTTCGAATTGACCTTTTGTTTGAGGGTGGTATACAGAAGCGTAGTCAAGTTTCTTACCTAACTTTGCGCACCAAATTTTTACCTCGTCAGCTGTGAAGTTGGTGCCATTATTTGTGATAATACTATGCAGGCTGCCGTAATGGTGTACTACACTGGATGTAAAATCTATCACTGGCCCTGCCTCAGCTGTTTTTACTGGCTTGGCTTCTATCCATTTAGTGAATTTATCTACCATCACCAGTAAGTATTTCTTTTTATGGCTTCCCTCTTTAAGGGGTCCGACCATATCAAGCCCCCAGATCGCAAAAGGCCAAGTAATGGGGATTGTTCTCAGAGCGGTGGGAGGCATGTGACTTTGGTTTGCAAAAAGCTGGCAGCCAACGTAGTGTTGGACTAGGGTTTGGGCATCTGCACGGGCAGTGGGCCAGAAAAAGCCAGCTCGAAAAGCTTTGCCTACGAGCGCCTGGGCTGTGGCATGGTGGCCACCCATTCCAGCGTGTATTTCAGCGAGAATTTTCCTTCCCTCCTCTTCAGAGATGCACCTTTGTAGAACACTAGTAGTGTTTTTCTTATATAGTTCACCTTCGTGAATTTTGTAGGCTTTAGAACAACGGACTATGCGGCGGGCCTCGTTTTGGTCATCGGGGAACTCCTACCTTTTAAGGTAAGCTAGGAAGGGCTCTGTCCAGGGGGCTATGACAACCATGATCTCGTGAGCCGAAGGAGTCATCTCCATGTCTTGGTCTCTGATGACGTCCTAGTTAAGTTCGGCCGGGGGTGTATTCGGATCCGAATTCGTATCGCCGCCCGCGTCATTTCATGTTACTGATGGTTTAAATAGCCTTTCCACAAAGGTGTTATGCGGGACGGGGTCGCGTTTAGCACCCATTCAAGCGAGTACGTCAGCGACCTGGTTATTATTCCGGGCTACGTGATGGAATTCCAACCCCTCAAATCTGGACGATATTTTCAACATAGCATTGCGATAAGCTGCCATTCTTTAATCCTTCGCATCAAAATCTCCATTGATTTGGGCGATAGCGAGGTTTGATTCTCCGCGTACCTCGAGGCACTGTATTCCCATGGATACAACGAGGCGGAGACCATGCAATAGGGCCTCGTATTCGGCCGCGTTGTTCGACTCCGTGTACATAATTTGTAGGACGTACCAGACTGCATCCCCAGTTGGAGTAATCAATATTACATCGGCCCCCAATCCGGCTAGCATTTTGGAACCATCGAAGTACATTTTCTAGTGGGAGTATGAGCCGTACTCTTTAGGGATTTCGGCTTTGGTCCATTCTGCGACAAAGTCAGCCAGCACCTTTGACTTAATAGTCCGGCGTGGCTTATAAGATATTTTGAACGGTAAGAGCTCAATGGCCCATTTGGCTATGCGTCCAGTGGCGTCTTTATTGTTAATAATGTCGTTGAGTGGTACCTCGGATGCCACTGTGATCAAACACTCTTGAAAGTAGTGTCGCAGTTTTTGGGATGACATGAAGACCGCATAGGCAATTTTCTGATAGTGGGGGTACCGTGATTTACACGGTGTTAGAACCTCGGATACATAGTACAGGGTTTTTGAATGGGGAATTTATGTCCCTCTTAGGCTCGTTCAACGACGAGTACGACACTCACTACCTGGTGAGTGGCTGATATGTATAGCAGCATAGGTTCGCCAACACTGGGAGCGGCTAGGATTGGATTGCTCGCTAGTAGAGTTTTTATTTCCCCCAATCCAGTTGTGACTGCGTCCGTCCATTCGAAATTTTCAGTGCATCGTAGCAATCTATAAAGTGGCAATGCTTTTTCTCCTAACCTGGAGATGAAGCGGCTTAAGGCCGCTACGCAACCTACTAGTTTTTGCACTTGCTTGAGGTCGGTTGGTATTTTGAGTTCCGACAAGGCCCGGATTTTAGCTGGGTTAGCTTTGATTCCTCTATGGGATATGGTGAACCCTAGTAGTTTTCCGGTTGGAACGCCGAAAACATATTTTTCCGGATTGAGCCTTATGTCATATTCTCGAAGGTTGGCAAACGTAAGACGGAGATCTTCCACCAAAGTCTCGACGTGTTAAGTCTTAACGACTACGTCGTGAACATATGCCTTGATACGTCTCCAACGTATCTATAATTTTTTATTGTTCCATGCTATTATTTATGAAGTCTTGTATGTTTAATGGGCTTTATCTTACACTTTTATATCATTTTTGGGACTAACCTACTAACCCAAAGGCCCAGTCCAAATTGCTGTTTTTCGCCTGTTTCAGGGTTTTGCAGAAAAATAATATCAAACGGAGTCCAAACGGAATGAAACCTTCGCAAGAGATATTTTTGGAGAAAATCACGCACGGAGAACTTGAGAACCACTTCAGAAGAGCCACGAGGGGCTCACGAGGGTGGGGAGCGTGCCCCCTACCTCGTGGGGCCCCCGTGACTCCCCCGGTGTCCTACTTCCTCCTATATAAGTCTATGTACCCCGAAACCCTCAACAACAGAGAGAAAACCCTAATTCCACCGCCGTAACCTTCTGTTCCCGTGATATCCCATCTTAGAGCCTGTTTCGGAGCTCCACCAGAGGGGGATCCATCACGGAGTTCTTCTTCTTCATCATCATCGCCCTCACCATGAGTTGTGAGTAGTTTACCACAGACTTTTGGGTCCATAGCTAGTATCTAGATGGCTTCTTCCCTCTCTCTCTCTGGATCTTAATAAAAAGTTCTCCTCGGTCTTCAAGGAGATCTATTCGATGTAATCTCTTTTTGCGGTGTGTTTGTCGAGATCCGACGAATTGTGAGTTTATGATCAAGATTATCTATGAGAAATATTCGGTTCTTCTCTGAACTTTTTATGTGTGCTCATAATATCCTTGCAAGTCTCTTCGAATTATTGGTTTGGTTTGGCCTACTAGATCTATAGTTCTTGCAATGGGAGAAGTGCTTGGCTTTGGGTTCAATCTTGCGGTGTCCTTTCCCAGTGACAGTAGGGGCAGCAAGGCACGTATTGTATTGTTGCCATCGAGGATAAAAAGATGGGGTTTATATCATATTGCTTGAGTTTATTCCTCTGCATCATGTCATCTTGCTTAAGGCGTTACTCTGTTCTTATGAACTCAATACACTAGATGCATGCTGGATAGCGGTCGATGTGTGGAGTAATAGTAGTAGATGCAGAATCGTTTTTGTCTACTTGTCTCGGACGTGATGCCTATATACAATGATCATGCCTAGATAGCCTCATAATTATTCGCTTTTCTATCAATTGCTCGACAATAATTTGTTTACCCGCCGTAGAATATCGCTATCGTGAGAGAAGCCACTAGAGAACACTATGGCCCTCGGGTCCATTCTCAACATATCAATCTACATCTACTTTATTTTTACCGCTTTTATTTTATGTTCTTATAAACAAAAATACCAAAAATATAAACTATCATCTCTATCAGATCTCACTCTCGTAAGTGACCGTAAAGGGATTGACAACCCCTTATCGCGTTGGCTGCGAAGTTCTTATTTGGTTGTGCAGGTGCGAGGGACTCACGCGTGGTCTCCTACAGGATTGATACCTTGGTTCTCAAAAACTGAGGGAAATACTTACGCTACTGTGATGCATCTCCCTTTCCTCTTCGAGGGAATACAACGCAAGCTCGAGAAGTAGCAAGAAGAATTTCTGGCGCCGTTGCCGGGAAGGCTTACGCAAAAGTTATATACCATGTACCTATCGCAAACCCTTATCCTTCGCATTATATTTATTTGCCTCTCATTTTCCTCTCCCCCACTTCACCCTTGCCGTTTTATTTGCCCTTCTTTTTGCCGTGTGTTTACCGTTCGCTTGCTTCTTGCTTGCTTGTGTCTCCATGTGCCTTCTATGTGCTTGCATCTTTGCTTGCTAAATATCAATTGTTATGGATCACCTTAAAGTGTTCTACTTGGATCATCTTTGATCCCTATGCTCTCGTGCTGAAACCCCAACTAGCCTAGTTGATGGGAAATCTTTAGATGAGCATTGTCGTGGAATTAGCACGACAGATGTCCGGTTTAGAGGACTTAGGTGTGAGGCCATCGCGCGGGTTAGCTTGAAGGGGTTAAAAGCACACAAAGGACACAGAAGGTTTATACTAGTTCGGCCCCTTTGATGAAGGTAAAAGCCTACGTCTAGTTTGGTGTGGTATTGCTTGGGCGTCGATGAACAGGGAGCGGATCGCTTGCCTGTATCCCGACGTGTTGTTGCTTGTCCTTGAACCGTCGCCGAGTCGTCCCTTTATATAGGAGGCAACGCCCGGTCCGGTTTACAGAGTCCCGAGGCCGGTTCATAATCGTGTCCGCCTCGGTCTCTACTTTTTCTATCTTACACCTCAAGTTACATGATATGACGGTTTACAAACCGTAAGCTTTACACATGGGCCCTGAGCCTCTATGGGCCGTAACCTCCGGTTCATACTCTACTGGGCTTATGATAATACAACTATGTTAGCGTAATCCGGATCTTCCTGGCCAGTTTATACCTGCTAGTAATATCCCTGACATTAGGCCCCAGATTGATTTGAACTTGTTCATGCCAGTCTTCTAAATATTGCATAACTCTCTTCTCTGCAATTTATCTACTTCGTAAACCGGCTATGACGTCATCTCCGAGAATCACCTTAATCCGTCGTGACATCACCTCCGCATTTATTGCTCACCTCTGTTTGTTACCTTTGTTAAATCCCATCCCGAAAATCGAGGCGACAGCGCAATCTTTATCCAATCTCTGACCTCCTCGATTCCCGCGCTTACCATTTCACCTCTTCGGCTTATAAATACCGTTGGGGTCTGCCTCTTTTTTCCCCTTCTGCCTTCGTCTTCCTCTATCTCTGTCGCTCGAAACTCCGCCGCCGCTCTTCGAGCTCCTCGTCGTCCTCGAGCTAAGGCCGCTGCATCACCCTGAACATGACCAGAACACTTCACCGTCGTCGTCTGCTTCGTCAGGTACTCTTTCATTTTCCCTCAAGATCTCGATCTAGGGTTTCATCCGTAGTTCCGCCATGAAAAGCCTTGAAGCTTTGCTGTTTATCCCTGTAGGTTTGACCTTGCTATAGATTCGAACCTTATTTAGATTTGTCTTGAATGTGCTCCTGCTCCGCGCTCACATCTTTAGTTCCTATAGTTTACCAGCTTAGATTTGATCTGTAGAAAAACCTTCGTGGTTCTTCCTGCATATGACTTGCATATATTTCATCTTTTCCTTATGCCTCAGATCCATTTTTACTTCAGCCTTCTGTGGTAACTGTTTTTTCACACTATAGATCTGTAGCCTGACTTCTCCGGTTTAATCAATCATACACTTTCTTTGACGGGTTAGAAGTAAGCCCCTATATGTAATTGACGGTTTAGCTTCAGCTTTCTCTATGATAAACCGGTAACTGTTCGCCTCGCATCTGTTTCCGGATTGCCAATGCCATTAGTCCCTTGTCTAAACCGTCGATTGAGTTCATAACTTTACACAATGCTCCGGCTTATACTTTAGCAATTGGTAAACCGGATTGTGCACTGTATTTTTCAGCGTTTCTTTATTCAAGATGACTGCCAAGCAGTTCGTTGCTTGCAACTGGGCTCCTTCCCGCATTACCGAGGATGATTTAACGAACGCCGCTTCAATTGGTATTCTGGGCCCTACGGAGGTTCTGAACTGGCGGGCCCCAGGAGATGAGTGTCCACCTACTCCTAAGGAAGGAGAGGTCATTGTTTTCTTTGATCACCTGGCCCGGGGTTTTAGCCCTCCCGGTTCAAAATTCTTCCGGGATGTGCTAGCTGCTTTTCAACTCCATCCTCAAGACGTAGGTCCGAACTCTATATCAAATGTCTGCAACTTTCAAGTCTTCTCAGAAGCATATCTTCAAGAGGAACCATCAATGGATCTGTTCAGAGACTTTTTCTACTTAAACCGGCGGACAGAGTTTTCTGACGGGCCGCATCAAGAACTAGGCGGCGTCAGCATTCAAAAAAGAAAGGATGTGAGCTTCCCTCACGCTGCCCTTCACACGCACCCCAAGGAATGGAACCAATCATGGTTCTATTGCATAGATACTTCGCCTGAAGGAGAAAAACCCACTGCCGGGTTACCGCGCATATCGCCTACCTGAGGATCATCCCCTGTCGCAGTGCCTCAGTGCCCCAGACCGTGCCTGGTTTGCCCCTCAACTTTATAAGCTTAGGGCCTTTATGGCCAACGGCTTAACCGGAGTAGACTTTGTTCGCTGTTGGCTTGCCTGGAGCATTCTTCCACTGAGCCGGCGTTCGGGCCTGATGTGCGAGTATACTGGAAAACTGGATGATCCTCAGCGCCACATTGACATAATACTTCCTGAGAAAGAAGTCGCTGAATCCGCAAAGAAAATGCTCAACATCTCTCTGGAAGAGTGCAGCCGGACTGGTTTAGCTCCATTCTATGAAAACAATAAACCGCCAGCAGTAAGTTCTTTCTGATCTTTTCTGTCTGTTCTGATCCGGCCATATCAATTGTCTTCCATTTATTTCCTATCTTTCGCACAGGCCAACAATCCCTTCTGGAAGAGAAAACCTCAAGATAAATCGGCCAAACAACCACGTCGGAAGACGTATGCTGTCAAGAAGAAGAAGGCGGTTGCTGCCTCCGGTTCACATCCTGAGGAACATGATCCGGATTCCGAGGTACGAGTTGATCCTGATATGTTTTAATCTCTCTTTATCCAAATTTAACAATGCCTTTCGGCAGGATCTGGCTGAAGGAAGTAAAGCGGCGAAAGTTGAGGTAATCTCTCTCTCTTCAGACTCAGAACCGCCGCCCCCCAAAATTCGCCGGGTGTCCTGGAAATACCCTTTTTCTCATACTTACGCTCAATTGGACCCCAAATTTCTTTTGAAGAAGCAGCAGCATGAAGCACGCCGGACCACGCGCCATAGTGGCCACGTAGTGGAATCATCCGGAATACCTCTTACTCCGGCTCGCAAGCGCCGCTCCGAGGTTTTACTTTCTCCAACTCTTCTTCATCCAAAGGCCGGGCTCATACGTAAACCGCTTAAACCGTCTGATCCTAACTATCAGGAGGCTCCTTTGTCCTCTTCCGGCGAGTCGACTGCTACACAGGTCCCTGTGCTGAAGACCGTGCATGGGTAAGTTCTTTTCAACATCCGGTTTATCTTTACATTTATACCTTTATGATTCTCATTGTTCCTTTGATTTTTTCCAGCAAGCCGAAGCCTAGTAAGAAGGCGAAAGCAACCAAAGCGGCTGCCTAAACTGCTACTGTTGAACCGGCCGCTGATCCGGAAGAAGTTATCCCTCCAAAAGATAATCCTGCAGCTCAATTTGATGATGCTATTCCCATGGATCATGACGACATTGCGGCTCCGGAGGATGTTAATGCGGAGAATGTAGTTGAACCGGCGAGCCCTGTCCGGGTTAGCCCTCCTCGGGCTAGTCCGGCTCCTGTTAGCCCGGTGCCTACTGCTGCCCCTCTTCAACCAACTGCTGCTTCCTCCCCGGACGTTGAGATAACCGGGTTAGGTTTTACCGCTCCTGTTGAGCCTGTCATCTTGGCCAAGCACACTGCCAAAGAGGAAAAACTTCAACAGGAAAAAGGCAAGTGGAGCATGGACTTATCCAGCTATGCCCAGTTGAGTGCCCAGGAACTTCATTCCGGGTATTTGAACCGGCTCTTTACCAGCCGCGATTATGAATCCGGGTTGGTTAACATGATGAAGGATAAGTACGAGGTAATTTCCTTTCCTTTACTTATCTATGTTTTATGTTCTTTGTAATCCTGTCTTCAGGCCATAGTAGCCCCCAAGTGCTGGTTTAGCTTCGTTGTAGATGAACCGGGACTTTCAGTGTATGCAAAATGAACTTACATTAGCCCCCAAGTGCCAGGGATATAACTTGTTTTATGTGCCTGGGACTTGTCTGAAATTCTCTTTTGATACTTCAACTGCACATTACCCCCCAATTGTCAAGTGGATAACTTGTTTATATGCTTGAGACTTGTTTCACTTGTCTTTCTAATCCATTTGATTTCCTTGTAGGATGATTTGACCCGAAGGGCTGCAGAGGTAACTGAACTCCGGAATAGATTGGCTGTTACTGAAACTGCTTCTGCCAAAGCCAAGGAAGAGCTTGTGCTGAGCTTAACCAACGTAGAAAAATTGAAAAAGGACTTTGTAGCGGAGCGGTCCTCCTGGGAGGTGCAGAGAAATGCTCTTGAGAAAAGAGCAAAGGACGCTGAAGCTACCCTTAATCCGGTTACGCAGGAGTTGACCGGTTTAAAGCAGCAAATAGAACTTATGACCTCTGCTATCTGGTGAGCACTCAATTGTATATGCTTTTCATCTCTGCAATCCTTGATCCACTCCGGTTTAACGTTGACAAACATATTTAGGGCGACACATAACTCATCTTGGAGATGATGTCCGGAAGAAGCTCTAGGCCTCTTATACCCTGGTGGAGCAGCTGTATTCCGACGCTCAAAGGGTTATAAGTGCGATGTCCCATCAGAAACCGACCCCAACTACTATCCAGGGTACTTTGGAGAAGTTATCGGTCCTGCCTGTGCGCCTGGTGGAAGTGAAGAAATCTGCTGCACGGGCGGGCTCTCTTATAGCACTGACCCGGGCCAAGGCATGGGTTCCAGACTTTGATCCGGAGGAAGCTATGAACGGATATCCCAGTAATAAAGAGGATGGATCCACCTTTTCTGCCGAAGACCTCCGTGCCTTAACCAAAGAGATGCGCCCACTTGCCAGCAAACTTGCCGATGAAGCGGATCTGACCAGGTATCATCCGACCTATGACTTAGAAAATGAACGGGTGGAGCGGCCGGTTTATGACACCGAGAATCTGATCCCGCCAGTGCGTGGCCATACTTTCGCTCCAGATATTGATCCGTTCAATCTTATTACTGAGGAAATGTACTTCCGTGCACTCTCCAAGATTGACTGGCGCGTTCCTGATTTCCAGCCACTTCCTGAAGATGAAGAAGATCCGGAACAAGCCGACCCTCAGCTTTCGCAGCGTGAAGAGGAATCATATACACTGGACCAAAGGGGTTGAGCTAGGATTCGAATGCGATCACATAGCCCCCTAGTGAGTTTGGTTATGTTCTCTTTGGTTCAAATACGACCTATGTTTGAACAGGAAGCCCCCTGGTGACCGTAGAGGCAGGGTACCTATATGGGAGTTGCGCTTGTGTGGCAAACCCTCCTCGGTCCCTTATATAATTGTCCTGCATATCAAAATAGATTGATCAAAGCATCTTGTTTTCTTGATGAAAATAATATATATATCAAGAGAAATAAACTTTAGATGGATATCACATGAGTGAATTCCCATAAGACACTTATATTTGAAGAAGATGGCTGATCCCCCGGTTGACCGGGGGTGCCGGTTTATTTATTAATCATAATATATACATGATACATGAAGCGGAGAACATGGCTCAAGTGTAGTAAGGCCGCAGAAGAGCAATGTTCCACGGCCTCTTCGTCTCTTCCTCTGCTGTCCGTGAGTCTTTATGTTCTCGAATGTCCACCCGGTAATATGAACCGTTGTGTAGGTTCTTGCTGACCACAAAGGGCCCTTCCCAAGGTGGGATAACTTGTGCATATCTTTCTGGTCTTGGATGAGCCGGAGCACCAGGTCCCCCTCCTGGAACGTCCTGGTCTTAACCTGGCGGCAATGATATCTGCGCAGGTCTTGCTGATAAATTGCGGATCGTGCCGCTGCTATGTCACGCCCTTCATCCAGCCGGTCTAAACTGTCCTGTCTGGCCTGCTCATTGGCCGCTTCAACATAAGCCGCCACCCGTGGTGAGTCGTGCCGGATATCACTAGGGAGAACTGCTTCAGCACCATACACCATGAAGAAGGGCGTATAGCCTATAGACCTGTTAGGCGTAGTGTTGATGCTCCAGAGGACATAAGGTAACTCCTCAACCCAGCACCCTAGTGTTCTTTGCAAGGGAGTCATAAGTTGGGGCTTGATGCCTCGCAAGATCTCATGGTTGGCCCTTTCAGCTTGACCATTGGATTGAGGGTGAGCTACTGAAGATACATCCAGGTGAATATGTTCCCTTTGGCAAAACTCTTCCATCTCCCCTTTAGATAGATTGGTGCCATTATCAGTAATAATGGTATGTGGAAAGCCAAACCGGAAAATTACCTTTTTGATGAATTTAACCGTTGTTGTTGCATCACAATTACTGACAGGCTCTGCCTCAATCCACTTTGTAAACTTGTCCACTGCCACCAACAGGTGGGTTTTCTGATCTTGGGATCGTTTAAAAGGTCCAACCATATCAAGCCCCCAAGTCGCAAACGGCCAAGTAATTGGAATCATCCGCAGCTCCTGTGCCGGAACAAGAGCACACCGTGAAAATTTCTGACAAGCGTCGCATCTCCGGACTAGATCCTCCACATCAGCATGGGCCGTTAACCAGTAAAACCCATGACGAAAGGCCTTGGCTACCAGTGATTTTGAACCGGCATGATGACCACAATCTCCTTCGTGTGTCTCTCGAAGAATATCATTGCCTTCTTTCGATGATACACAGTGCTGAAATGTCCCAGAAACACTGCGGTGATGAAGTTCTCCGTTAACGATGGTCATAGATTTGGATCGCCGGATTATCTGCCTAGCTTCAACCTCATCCTCTGGCAACTCTCCTCGGCTCAGGTACGCCAAGTAAGGGAGTGTCCAATCCGGAATAACATGAAGCGCTGCAACCAGCTGTGCTTTCGGATCAGGAACATCCAACTCCTCCTCCGATGGTACCTGAACTGATGGACTGTGTAATTCATCCAAGAAAGTATTTGGTGGCACCAGTTTACGCTGAGAGCCCAGCCGGCTTAGAGCATCGGCCGCTTCATTTTTTCACCGGTCTATGTGATCCACCTGATATCCTTTGAAATATCCTGCAACTGCTTCAACTTCCCGCCTATATGCTGCCATGAGCGGATCTTTAGAGTCCCACTTGCCAGACACTTGTTGCACCACCAGATCTGAATCACCAAAACACTTGACCCGGCTCAAGCTCATCTCCTTAGCCATCCGTAGCCCGTGAAGGAGAGCTTCATACTCAGCAGCATTATTAGTGCAAGGGAACATTAATCGGAGGACATAACAAAACTTGTCACCGCATGGGGAAGTTAACACGACTCTAGCCCCCGAGCCCTCTAATTGCTTTGAACCGTCGAAGTGAATAGTCCAGTATGTATGATCCGGCTTCTCCTCTGGTGCTTGCAATTCTGTCCAATCGTTGATGAAATCTACAAATGCTTGGGATTTAATAGCAGTACGGGGCACATACTTCAATCCATGTGGGCTAAGCTCAATGGCCCACTTTGCTACTCTGCCAGTAGCTTCTCTGTTCTGGATTATATCCCCCAATGGCGCTGAGCTGACAACAGTAATTGGGTGGCCCTGGAAATAGCGCCTCAGCTTCCGGTTTGCCATGAACACGCCATATACCAGCTTCTGCCAGTGTGGATACCTTTGCTTTGACTCAATTAGAACCTCACTGACGTAGTAAATCGGGCGCTGAACCGGATATTCCTTGCCTGCTTCCTTGCGTTCCACCACAATTGCCACGCTAACTGCACGGGCATTGGCGGCCACGTACAATAGCAGCGGCTCGTTGTCCACAGGGGCAGCAAGAACTGGCGGTTCTGCTAATTGCCGCTTCAAGTCCTCAAATGTAGCGTTTGCAGCATCGCTCCATATAAACCGATCTGTCTTTTTCAGCATCTAATAAAGTGGAATTGCCTTCTCTCCCAAATGGCTGATGAATCGGCTTAATGCTGTAATCCGGCCTGCTATGCGCTGGACATCATTGATACAAGCCGGTTTAGTTAAGGATGTGATCGCCTTGATCTTCTCCAGATTGGCCTCTATTCCTCTGTTTGATACTAAGAATCCAAGGAGCTTGCCTGCCGGAACTCCAAAAACGCACTTCTCCGGATTAAGCATCATCTTATAAACCCGGAGGTTGTCAAAGGTTTCCTTTAGGTCTTCTATCAGCGTCTCCTTCTCCCTTGACTTCACCACAATGTCATCAACATAGGCATGGACATTTTTTCCGATCTGCCCCTTGAGACAAGTCTGTATGCAATGCTGGTAAGTTGCTTGGGCACTCTTGAGCCCAAAGGGCATAGATACATAGCAGAAGGCTCCAAAGGGAGTTATGAAGGCTGTCTGCTCCTGGTCCTTAACTGCCATCTTGATTTGATGATACCCTGAATATGCATCCAAAAAACTTAACCGCTCACATCCTGCCGTAGCATCAATGATCTGATCAATACGGGGGAGAGCAAAAGGATCAGTTGGACAAGCCTTGTTTAGGTCTGTGTAATCTACACACATCCTCCACGTTCCATTTTTCTTTAATACCAGAACCGGATTAGCCAACCACTCCGGATGGAACACCTCAACTATTAACCCTGCGGCCAAAAGCCCGGCCACTTCCTCACCTATAGCCTTGCGCCTCTCCTCATTGAAGCGGCGCAGGTACTGCTTGACCGGTTTAAACTTCGGATCAATGTTAAGACTGTGCTCAGCGAGTTCCCTCGGTATACCCGGCATGTTAGAAGGTTTCCATGCAAAGATATCCCGATTCTCACGGATGAACTCGATGAGCGTGCTTTCCTATTTTGGATCTAGGTTAGCGCTGATTGTGAACTGCTTGGATGAATCGCGTGGCACAAAGTCAACTTGCTTGGTCTCCTCTGCCGATTTAAACTTCAACGCCGGATCATGCTCTGTAGTTGGCTTTTTTAACGGGGAAATATCTGCCGGATCAACGTTGTCCTTGTAGAATTTCAATTCCTCCGTAGCACAGACGGCCTGTGCATAGGCTGCATCTCCTTCCTCGCATTCCAATGCGATCTTGCGACTTCCGCGAACCGTGATGGTTCCCTTGTGACCCGGCATCTTGAGCTGTAAATAAACATAGCACGGTCTAGCCATGAACTTGGCGTAAACCGGCCTCCCAAACAGAGCATGATATGGGCTCCGGATCTTTACGGCCTCATAGGTCACTGTCTCTGACCTAGAATCCTGCTCATCCCCAAAAGTAACCTCCAGATCAATTTTCCCAACTGGGTAAGCCGATTTACCTGGCACCACTCCATGGAACACCGTGTTGGATTGTCTCAACTTCTTGTCTGTCAACCCCATACGACGGAAAGTCTCATAATATAAGATGTTGATACTGCTGCAGCCATCCATGAGTACCTTTGTGAATTTGTAGCCACCCACCTGTGGTGCCACCACCAAGGCCAACTGGCCCAGATTATCAACCCGTGGCGGGTGATCCTCTCTGCTCCACACAATAGGTTGTTCCGACCAACGTAGAAAATGTGGCGTTGCCGGTTCAACTGCGTGTACTGCCCGCTTCAAAATCTTTTGATCTCGTTTGCACAAACTCGTGGTAAAGACCTGGTACTGTCCACTACTTAGCTCCTTCGGATTACTTTGATATCCGGATTGCTGTTGCTGCCGACGCTGCTGATTGCCTTGGTTATTGTAACCACCCTGACCATGCTGTTGGTTCTGTTGATGCTGACCGTTACTGATGTTGCTGGGATAGTTGTTGTTACCGCCGTGATATCTTGATCCGGAACCATTGCCCTGGTGACCCGGACCCTGAAAACCGGAACTTGAGCCGCCGCCCGGGGGTCCGTGGTTATATGTGGCTTGTCTCATGGCCTCTATCATGATCCGGCATTCCCTCCATGAATGTTTAGACGGGCTTCCCTCTTTGCTGTGTTTAGGGCAAGGCGTGTCTAACTGTTGTTCTAGACTGAGGAATTGCCCTTCACCACGAGGAGGCGGTCTACCCTTGCGGCGCTGCCCGTTTCCCTGAACGTTGGTATTAGCTACAAAATCAGAACCACCCTCTGCTTTTCGCTTACCATTGAAACTCGTTACTGCCGGATTAGCTTGCGCCGGTTTACCAGCCTTGTTTGCTTTCCCGGACTTGTCTCCATCTGCCTCTGGGTACTTAGTGTTATCAGAATCCCCATATTTCACCAGAGCGCTCATGAGTGTCCCCATGTCATTACAATCCCTCTTGAGCCATCCCAGCTTAAGCTTCAGAGACTCAAACCGGCAATTATTTTCCAATGTCACTATCGCCGTACTAGGATTGATGCTATTGGAGGAATGCAGGATTTCTGATACTCGCCGCACCTAGGCGCTCGTAGGTTCCTGCTCTCCTTGAACACATGCCGCTAAATCTACCACTGACATTGGCTGCTTGCACGTGTCTTTGAAATTTTTGATAAACTGGCAAGGCAGTTCTCCCCATGATCCGCTGGAGTTAGGTGGTAGGCCCTTTAACCATGTCTGGGCTGTGCCTTCCAGCATCATGGTGAAGTATTTGGCGCATGCCGCTTCATCCACATCTAGCATCTCCATAGCCATCTCATAGCTCTCAACCCACGCCTCTGGAGCTAGGTCTGCCGTGTAGTTGGGCACCTTGCGCGGACCTTTGAAGTCTTTGGGTAATTTTACGCTTCGTAAAGCGGGGATAAGACACAATACTCCAAAGGAACTCACCGTGACTCCCGTTTCTGCTGTGGTTGGGTGAACCGGCGTCATTTGACGGGTATCCTCGCGAGCGGTATGTCTGGTCCGTTCTACCGCCTCTTGGGCATGTGCTTCTGCTCCTGCCGGATTATCCTGTCTGTGGCGGTGACGTCTCTGCTCGCTGCTAGACACGGCCGGTTCATCCTAGTGCCTAGTGTAACTCCGGCTTTGGCGGGGGGTTGAATGAATCCTCTCCCTGCTGTAAGAGTACGCCTGCTGCTGTGTCAGCGCCGTGTCCAGCAATTCATTAGCCCGGCGCGCTTCCATCGCCACGGGGGATGTCCCCTCAATGGGTAAAGCGGCCAATCGTGAAGCGGCGGCGACAATGTTGTCCAACGGGTTAGAATAATGGTCGGGAGGGGTGGGGATGTGCGGCGTGGGCACAACTTGACCATTTTGCTCCGTGGTCGGCGGCTGAACCGACGCGCCTGTCCCTGGGGATCCTCCCCGGTTTACCTCTGGGCGGTTACTGGTTCCCGCCCCTGGTGTGCCAAAGAGATTCCTCGCCTCGTAAACCGACGGTAGACGAGTTTGCTGTCTTCTGTACATTACCTCCTGTGCAGAAGTCTGATCCACCCTGAGCCGGAAAGCTTGGGAGTCTAGCTCTGCTTGCCTCGTAGATATCATGGCTTTCTCTGCGTCTAGATCCCGTTTAGCCTGATTAATCTGGCCCTTCAGCTGAAGTATCTCCGCATCATGTTGCGCCTTGTTGGCAGGAACTACTTCTGCTATTACGCGTGCTGTCAACTCCTCGACCAAGGTGGATAGAACGTCAGAGGGTGAGGGGGCTTGGCTGCCCGCCCCCGCACCAGCTACCTCTGAGGTGAACGCCCCGGTCACCGAGGGCTGCTGCATAGACTGTGATCCGGCCATGAAGACAGCCACCCGGTTTGGCGGATCAAAGGGGTTCGGAATACTGTCACCATCGGATATACCCTCGGACCGGCCGTCCTGCAACAGATACAAAGATTCGGTCTCCCCGGATGAAGATTCATTGTTAGAATAGACAACTGTCTCGCCACCAGAATCCGATCTGTCCTCGGCTTGGACTCCATGTACTGCTCCAACGAAGACACGTTTCACGGCGGGCTGAATCCGGGCCGATCTCGCACGCTGAGACGGCTCGATGATGTTGGGGAAGACGTCCGGCTTAGGCGCCGGTTCACCAATCTTGTCGATGAAGACGTGGATGCCGTCGAAGGGGACCGGTACCCGTATTCGATTGAATCGGCCTCGGGGCCCCAGCCTGCGTCGTCGATGTAGATCCGGCCGCGACGACTCTTGGTCATCCGGCCAACCGCGTAACCCTTGAGTCCTTCAAAGCTGCCCTCCAAGAACTCGAAACCATCGTGCGATGGCCCCACGGTGGGCGCCAACTGTCGTAGAATTAGCACAACAGATGTCCGGTTTAGAGGACTTAGGTGTGAGGCCATCGCGCGGGTTAGCTTGAAGGGGTTAAAAGCACACAAAGGACACAAAAGGTTTATACTAGTTTGGCCCCTTCGATGAAGGTAAAAGCCCGCGTCTAGTTTGGTGTGGTATTGCTTGGGCGTCGATGAACAGGGAGTGGATCGCTTGCCTGTATCCCGACGTGTTGTTGCTTGTCACTGAACCGTCGCCGGGTCGTCCCTTTATATAGGAGGCGACGCCCGGTCCGGTTTACAGAGTCCCGAGGCCGGTTCATAATCGTGTCCGCCTCGGTCTCTACTCTTTCTAGCTTACACCTCAAGTTACATGATATGACGGTTTACAAACTGTAAGCTTTACACATGGGCCCTGAGCCTCTGTGGGCCATAACCTCTGGTTCATACTCTATTGGGCTTATGATAATACAACTATGTTAGCGTAGTACGGATCTTCCTGACCGGTTTATACCTGCTAGTAATATCCCTGACAAGCATGCTCATTTTGTGCGTCACCATTTGCCTGAAAAAGGGAGACTCTTATGGGATCAAATAAACAGATTGCTGTGTTATGCTTGGAATCTTTGTGAAATTTGTGATTTTACTTGTTGCTCTAAGAACCCTAAAAAACACCTACCCTACCTATGTGAGTTTAATAATAATGAAATCTTATCTTCTTATGCAAAAGGTGTTTATAGTTACTACGATATCGAACAAATTGAAGAGTTTGTTGCTTTTAAGGGTGCTTATGAAGTTGCTTCTTTGATTGAAAAGTATGATATTACTCTCTACTAATCTAATTTTTTGACATACTTAAATATTGCTTTGAAAACTATGCTCATAATGCCTATGTCAAAGAATTTATTGAAAGAATGACCGCTGCTTTGAAAGAAAATAATGATATGCATGAATCTAAAGATAATTTTGATTCCGATGATTTGATTGAAATATCCCTTGATGAACATGATGCTTTCTATCCTTGTGGCCATGATGCCAATATTTATGAAGATGAATTTGCTATAGTTCCTTATGTTAAACATGAGATCATTGCAATTGCACCCATACTTGATAGTTCCTTCGATGAAAAGCATGATTGCAACGATGTTATTATAAATTCTATTAATGTCAATTGTGCTAATGATATGCAAAACCCTAAGCTTGGGGATGCTAGTTTTGCTATGACTACTATTTGTTGCAACGATCATGATTGGGGTGATTCTTCTAATGATCTTGAAAATTTATTTAATCCCCATGACGAATGTAAGATTGATAATAATGTTTGCAATAATATTGAAAGTGGGTTTGGAAGAGTGTCAACTTTAGATCCCACATATTTGGAGTATGATCGATCTTATGATTTTTTTTTGATAAAAGTGGGTTTGGAGAGGTCATGACTTTAGTTAATATTGCTCCCACTATTTTGGAAGAGTGTCAACTTCGTATGCATGTGGATCGTGTTGAGAATATGTTTTGTGATAGATATATTGTTGAATTTTCTTATGATCCTACATGCAATTATTAGGATAGAGGAAAATATGGTTGTAGAAATTTTCATGTTACTAAATTACCTCTCGTTATGTTGAGATTGCTATTGGCTCTTTCTTCTTCCTTGCATATGCTAGATCTTACTTGTCTTGGTAATTTGTTTTCCTTTAAAATGCCTATGCATAGGAAGTATGTTAGACTTATATGTGTTTTTCACATGCTTTATGCTGCTCTTTGAGTGCTTCAATTCTTATCTTTCATGTGAGCATCATTAAATTAATCGTGCCTAGCTAGGGGCGTAAAATGATAGCGCTTGTTGGGAGGCAACCCAATTTTATATTTTTTTCTTTTTGCTGCTATTAGGGAATAAATATTGCATCTAGCTTCTGTTTAGATGTGTTTTTGTGTTTTGTTTAGTGTTTGTGCCAAGTAGAACCTTTCGGAAGACTTGTGTGAAGTTTACGTGATCTTGCTGTGAAAAACAGATTCGTTAGCGCTCACTAGAATGGTCATCAGATTTTACTGGAGTGTGCTATTTAGTTGATTCTTTAGGCAGATTATTAATAAACAAATTCCTCACATTTACCAATTTAGTTTGAAGTTTTTGGAGTTACATAAGTATGCAAAACCTGCAGATTACTACAGACTGTTCTATTTTTGACAGATTCTGTTTTTCGTGTGTTGTTTGCTTATTTCAATGCATCTATGAGTAATATTTGGAGGTATGAACCATAGAGAAGTTGGAATACAGTAGGTTTAACACCAATATAAACAAAGAATGAATTCATTGCAGTACCTTTGAGTAGTGGTTTGCTTTCTTATACTAACGGAGCTCACGAGATTTTTGTCTAAGTTTTGTGTTGTGAAGTTTTCAAGTTTTGATTATTGCTTTGATGGACTATGGAACAAAGAGTAGCAAAGGCCTAGGGATGCCCATGGAACCCCAAGTAAAATTCAAGGATAATCAAAAGCCTAAGCTTGGGGATGCCCCGGGAAGGCATCCCCTCTTTCGTCTTCATCCATCGGTAACTATACTTGGAGCTATATTTTTATTCACCACATGATATGTGTTTTGCTTGGAGCGTCTTGTATAATTTGAGTCTTTTCTTGTTACTCCCTCTGTCTCATAATATAAGAACGTTTTTGACACTACACTAGTGTAAAAAACATTCTTATATTATGGGACGGAGGGAGTAGTTTGTCACAATCATCCTTGCTGGACACACCTATTTATGAGAGTTAAATATGGCCTAGGAATTGCTAGAACACTCTATGTGCTTCACTTATATCTTTTGAGTAGATTAGTTTTTGCTCTAGTGCTTCACTTACATCTTTTAGAGCACGGTGGTAGTTATATTTTGTAGAATTTGTTGAACTCTCATGCTTCACTTATATCTATTTGAGAGTCTATTAAAACAGCATGGCAATATGTTTAGGCTAAAAAAACTAGTCTTCACATGATAGACATCCAATGTCAATGTAGTAAAAAAATCACACTAAGTGCATTGAATAGAATGAGATGTTGGATGCTTGATAATTGTTTTGAGATATGAGAATAGTGATATTAGAATCATGCTAGTGGAGTTATTATGAAATTGAGAAATACTTGTGTTAAGGTTTGTGATTCCCGTAGCATGCACGTATGGTGAACCGCGATGTGACGAAGTTAGAGCATGAGGTATTTGTAAAGTGTGAACCTTTGTGTGGAGGTCGGGGGCGCGCGATGGTTAACTCCTACCAACCTACCCCCTAGGAGCATGCGTTGATTGCTTTGTTTTGATGACTCATAAATTTTTGCAATAAGTATATGAGTTCTTATGACTAATGTTGAGTCCATGGATTATATGCACTCTCACCCTTCCGCCATTGCTAGCCTCTCTTGTACCGCGCAACTTTCGCTAGTACCGTAAACTCACTTATATCCTTCCTCAAAATAGCCACCATATTATTCCTTAAAACAGCCACCATACCTACTGTCGGTGTACTAGAGTAGGGGTACCCTAGTATCCCGAACTTGTGCACGGGCAGTCGCAGCACCCCCGCGGCAAGGCTTGCCGGGTGGCCGCCAAGGTCCCCCGTGGTTCCTTTGAAGCCACTCAAGAACAAAGTATTCAAGCCAAGGAGACAAGACCCCGGCAAGAGGAGCTTGCCGGGAAGGCCAACCAAGGCATATCAAAGAACTTGCTGCGACGCGCCACGCGTCCCGGCAAGGCCCGGTGAGCGGCAAGCTCCCGGACGCGACAAGACAACGACCGCGGCAAGGCGCTTGCCACGGCAAGCTACCACTCTGTACCCGCGCTCCAGCACATCCACCAACGTGTCGCCCTGGGACCCTTCCAGGCGTACGTGGCAGGAGGCTGTGCAGCCAGCGGTACTCGGTGGCAAGCGGCGCTGACAAGATCGCCATCGTGGCGAGCGGTGGCGTCCCTGACGGCCCCTTTTTGCACTGTTTGGGCAACGCAGACGGGCATTTAATCCCCTTGTCCCCTGCCGTCAGGGTTAGGTATGATGCACTGTACAAGTAGCTGTACCAACCGCAACACCTTTCCATTTTTACCCTTGCCTACGTTGCCACCTGTCGGTGACCCCTTGAGCATATAAAAGGAGGCCCATGCGCAATGTAGAGGGGGGTTCGAAGGAGAAGAACACTCACGCTCGGTCTCGTTAGCTGCTAGAGTGTACTGTAGCATTCAGCGCTCCCGAGCAAGAACTCAATACAATCCACGAAGCAGGAGTAGGGTTTTACGCATCCGTGCGACCCAAACCTGGGTAAACTGCTCGTGTGATTCGCCTCGATCTACTCTTCGTGCGATCTCCACCCCCACCAAACCGAAAGGGACTCGGCCCGCCGGTCCCATAGGTGTTCGTGGATCAGTTTCCCCGACATCTTTGGCGCGCCAGGTAGGGGGGGTTCGAAGCAGAAGAACACTCACGCTCGGTCTCGTTAGCTGCTGAAGTGTACTGTAGCACTCAGCGCTCCCGGGCAAGAACTCAATACAAACCACAAAGCAGGAGTAGGGTTTTACGCATCCGTGCGGCCCGAACCTGGTGATGGCTTCTCGCCCCTTGTTGGTTACCCCAAGTGGAAGGTTTGAGATGCAGTGTAGCGGTATTTTTCCCTTGGCAAAGATACCAAGGATTGAATCCCGTGAGACTCCGAGGGTCAACAAGAAGGTGTCAACTGCTAACGGCGCAACTTAGCGATTGACAGGACCTACACACAGATACAAATAACTTTGCTCCCAACGAGTAAAGAGAGGTTGTCAATCCCTCCGGCCTTGTCGTTTACAAAGGATCAAACGCAAGAGATAATAGTGATAGGTATGACTGCAACTAGTAAGTAAGAACAGGAAATAAATAGCGGGTGTGATTAGTGATGGTAATATGGACCGGGGTCCCATGATGTTCACTAGTGATGTCTCTCTCCCAAAAGACGATAAAACAGCTAAGCGAGGTAAACGAATTACAGCTGGGCAATTGACAGGATTATGTGCGCAAACCAATGCTAACTATGCTGCAAAGAAAGGTAGAGGCTCAAAAGCATGGGCGGTACGCCAAGGCAAGTAGACCGAAATCCATCTGCATCTACTACTAATTATCCACCTTGAGATATCTATCCAGAACATCTCGCTGGTATTAAGTTGCGAGTCCCACCCATAGTGTAAACTCAAAGCAACAGACAACTGCATTAAAAGAACTTTGCGTAAAGTAAACAATCCTTGCACCCGCAAGTACAAGCACCGTTGTTTTCCCCCTTGTGGCAACAACACATCCCCTAGACTCATGTTTCTGTCACTCAAGCTAGCCATCGAGGGGCATGAACCCACAATCAAGCATAACGTTCCCTCTTGGAGTTACTACCTACTACTTGGCCAAAGCAATAAACAGCAACGGAGAACATGCAAGAATTACTCAAGAACATAAATATAAAAGAGGTAAATCAAATATATTACTCACACACAATCTGAACATAATCTCATAATCCATCGGATCCCAGCAAACTCAGCATAGCAACAGCATAAGGATTACATATGTGCCTCGATCATGTAGGGCAGCTCACGAGGTCTAATCGGTGAAGAACAAAGAGGGGAGGAGAACATCACATTGCTACTGGTCATGGACCCATGGTCCAAGGGAGACTACTCACAACTCATCCGGGAGGCGTCCATGGTGGTGGAGAGGCTCCCGGTGGTGGTTCTCCCCTCCGGCAGGGTGCCGGGAAGAGTTCTCCTGGTGCTCCCAATCTTGGAAGCGCGGCGGCGGCGGAACAGAGATGAGATCGCGAAAAAGGGTTCCGTCCTCGAGGGTTTCGGGACGCGGTGTAAATATATGCCAAAGGGGGGCATCAGCGGAGGTCAGGGGGGCCCAGGCGCCCCCCCGGCGCGGCCAGGGGTGGGGCCGCCCCCCAGGGCGCCTGGAGCCCCAGTGGCCCCCCTCTGGTCCTACTTTGGCCGCATGGAAGCTTCCGGAACACTGATTTTTTATATATTTTTCCCGGAATTTTTCTGGCAATTTACGTAATGGGAAAACCTGAAATACAAAAACAGCAGAAAACAGAAACTGGCACTGGGGTGCACTGAGTTAATAGGTTAGTCCAAATATGATCAAAAGTGTATGGAAGTGCAGAAATATCATAGCAATATCACACAAAAGAGGCATGGAGCAAGCACAAATTATAGATACGTTTTGGACGTATCACCTGGGTAAACTGCTCGTGTGATTCGCCTCGATCTGCTCTTCGTGCGATCTCCACCCCCGCCAAACCGAAAGGGACTCGGTCCGCCGGTCCCATAGGTGTTCGTGGATCAGTTTCCCCAACATCTTTGGCGCGCCAGGTAGGGGGTGCGTCGAGGTTGTGTGAACCTGATCCGGAATTCACACGAGCTAGATCTTCATCATCTTCATCGACATGCCGCCGAAGAAGAAGGCTTCGGAGGTGGCTGCTCCGTCCGCGTCGATCCCACCACCGCCGGAGCAAACGGCTGGTGGGGTAGACGCCGGCGGAAGAACGGGCGTCGACGAGGGAGCTCACGGTGCCGCCAAGTCCAAGGACAAGGCTGCGTTGCCCATCGGCGGCGTAGCCGGCTCCCACGACGACCGGGCGCACTCCAAGACCTCGGCGTCCGTACATGCACCGCGCCCATCTCAGGAGGCGCGGGAACGGCAGCGTCATGGTACTCACGGTACCATACGCTTGCTGGACCAAGATCGAGCTGGTGGATCTCGGAATGCTCAAGACCAGCATGCACGTCAACATGCTGGCACGAGCAAGGCACGGTCGCCTGGACGAGAAACTGCTCCTTCTAACATAGTTAGGAGTCCGAGTATATCCCGCTCCTCACACCGTTCTCCACCGCTACCCGCCACTCCAGCAGAAGCTCTGGCACGAGCTCAACTGCTCCTAGACTTCCCTCCAACGGCAGACAAGATCGACGACTCGAGGGCCACCATTCAGAGTCTCATCGGCTTCGCCAAGGGCGACACTCCGCGGCAGCCGAATACGTCGCAGCCGCGGCAAGCCAGCCAGGCACAAGCCAATGGCGACAAGACCGGTGGGGGTGCAACCACCGTGCACTCTCCGCCCCGAAGGCCAAGATCGCCGACTCGCCGGATCCACCTCGACAGCGACTCCACCGCGTTGTCGGATCCACGAGCTCGTCGCGATCAGCGCCAAGTTCTTCACGAACGACAACAAGAAGATGCTCGTACCCACATCGAGCGCCGAAGAGAAGCGCGGCGTCAATCAGACCAGCGCGCTGGGCCCGCTGTCGACATGCATGCGCCAGGGGGACCAGGCGACTTGCCGTACGCGGTAGGTTGTCCTTCGTTTACTCGTGAGCTACGGCAAGTCCAGTGGCCCAGCATGAAGAATTTCAAGCCAGACGTGTCAGAGAAGTACGACGGAAAGATGCATCCGTCGGAGTTCCTCAGCATCTACACCATCGCGGTGCAAGCTGCCGGGGGGCGAGACGACAAGATCCTTGCCAACTACTTCCCGCTGGTGCTCAAACCCAACGTTAGATCCTGGCTCATGCACTTGCCGGACAACTCCATATCTTCTTGGGCAGACCTATGCCATCAGTTTGTCGGTGCCTTTACAGGAGGCCACAAACCCCATGGCCAAGAGAGTGACCTTCATCTGCTCGCCCAGAAGGAAGGAGAGCCCCTGCGCAAGTACATTCAGAGATTCAGTCGTGTACAACACAACATCCCAGATGTCCACCCCGCCGCGGCCATCAGCGCGTTCCATCAGAACGTGCGTAACCGCATGATGGGGAAGGAGATGGCGATGTGCAAGATCAGGGACGTCAGTGAGCTGTATGCCCTGGCCGACAAGTGTGCACGTGCTGAGGAAGGGAGGAAACTCCCCGGAGAGGATACAGGAGCAGGAGGATCTGACAGCGAGGATGCTGCCCCGATGAAGAAAAACCGGCGGCGGAACAACAGGAAGAAGAAAGGCAAAGTTGTGCTAGTCGTTGAGTTGTCCGGCAACGAAGGTGGCGCCAAGAAAGCCAAAGTTGGTAGCTCCGGCAAGGAGGTTGCCGCTTGCACCAACTGCCAGGCTGTGGTGGCCGCCGACAAGCAGGACGGCACCGACAAGTAGTACTGCAAGATCCACTGCACCAAGGGTCATGACCTCCAGAACTGCAAGAGGGTCGAGCAGCTTGTCGTGCAGCAAAAGGCTGAGTACGAGCGACGCGACAAGGAGAAGGCCCAAGGAGGTGCTGGAGGATCCGGCACGAACCGCCCCGGGCGAGGAGGATGCCGCGGCAAGGCCAAGCAGCGGCAAGGAGATAGACCTCCCCGCGGCCGCGACAAGGATGAAGATGACGACGACGATGAAGACATGGATGATGTTGAGACCAGTGAGCAGGAGTTTCAGAAAGCCACAGAGGTCTTGTGCGTTGACGGCGGTGCTTCTCTGCATACCTCGCACCGCCAACTCAAGCAGTGGGTGCGGGAAGTCAATGCGGCACAACCACCTGTCGAATCGCGCAAGCTTCTAAAATGGTCCAGCACGCCTATCATCTTTGATATTGAGGACCACCCTGATCGCACAACTGCAGTCGGGTGCTTGCCGATGTTGGTTTCGCCAACTATCCGCAACCTCAAGGTCACTAAGATGCTAGTTGACGGCGGGGCCGGCTTGAACCTGATCTCCTCCACTGTACTCCAGAACTCTAGATCCCTGACAGCGAGCTTGAAGAGACCGGCACATTCCAAGGAATCAACCCGGGAAGGAGCAAGCCGAAGGGGAAGATCACGTTGCCAGTGACATTTGGCGGCGAGCTGAACTTCAGGACTGACAGGGTCACTTTTGACGTTGCCGATTTTCCATTGCCTTACAATGGGATACTCGGCCGTCCAGCACTCGCCAAGTGGCAGCCTCTCACTACGCATACAATATGCTGAAGATGCCAGGCCCGATAAGCGTCATCTATGTCCCTGGCGACAAGAAGGATGCTCTTATCTGCGCCGACAAGATCTATCGGGAAGCAGCAGCCGCAACAGATCACAAGTCACTTGCCGCTGAAGCTCCCGGGGGGGGGGAGAAGATCAAGTCCGGCAAGAGTTCTGATGCCCACTCCGGCAAGCGCACCTCTTCGGAGTGCTGCGCTACCGTCGAGGACGCACCATCGAGCTCCACCGGCAAGTGTAAGAAGATGATGGCAGCTCCGCCAGAGACCAAGAAGGTGTCCGCCAAGGAGGACGGCACTGGTGGTACCTTCACCATCAGTGCCACTCTTGACCCTAAATAGGAAAGCGCGCTCGTTGCTTTCCTGCGGGCGAACGTCGACATGTTTGCATGGCAACCGTCTGACATCCCCGGTGTTCCCAGGAAAGTAATTGAGCACCATCTTGCCGTCTGTCCTCATGCGCGGCCCGTCAAGCAGAAAGTCAGGAAACAAGCAGTGGAGCGCCAAGAATTCATCGCAGAAGAAATCAAGAAGTTGGAAGCAGCAGGCCTTGTCAGAGGAGTGCTCCATCCTACGTGGTTGGCCAATCCTGTAGTCGTGCGCAAGCCAAACGGGAAATGGAGGCTTTGTATCGACTTTACCGATGTCAATAAAGCTTGTCCCAAAGATCCATTTCCCTTGCCGCGCATTGACCAGATTGTTGACTCCACGGCCGGATGTGATTTGCTTTCATTTCTTGACACATACTCGGGATACCATCAGATCTTCATGGCAGAAGAAGATGAGGAGAAGACCGCATTCATCACTCCATGTGGCACGTACTGTTTCAAACGGATGCCTTTCGGTTTCAAGAATGCTGGTTCAACATTTGCAAGAGTAGTCCATGCCGGTTTTGAGCCACAAATACATAGAAATGTGGAAGCCTACATGGATGACATAGTGGTCAAGAGCAAGGACAGGGCAACTCTGATCCAAGATTTAGACGAGACCTTTGCAAATATGCGCAAGATCAAGCTCAAGCTCAACCCCGAGAAGTTTGTGTTTGGGGTCCCTTCCGGCAAGCTTCTCGGGTTCTTCGTGTCTCAGCGGGGAATTGAAGCCAATCCCGAGAAGATCAAGGCCATTGAGAAGATTGAAGCACCAAAGCGCGTCAAGGATGTACGAAGACTTGCCGGTTGCGTGGCTGCTCTCAGCAGGTTTATCTCTAAGTCTGATGAGCGCGCCCTGCCATTTTTCAAAATATTGAAAAAGGCAGGTCCAATGAGATGGACTCCGGAATCGGAGGCTGCGCTGCAAGACTTGAAGAGATACATGTCCTCCACTCCAATACTTGTCGCACCTAAGCCACAAGAGAAGTTGCTGCTGTATATAGCGGCAACCAATCAAGTGGTTAGTGCTGCGTTAGTAGCGGAGAGGGAGGCAGATGATGAGCCAGCAACCGCGGCAGAGGCATCCAATGACAAGCAGGGGGCTTCCCCGACAAGCTCTGGTCCTGACAAAGAAGGATATGCGCAGGCGTGCGAGGAGATACAGAAGAAGATGGTGCAGCGCCCAGTTTACTTTGTCAGTTCCCTTCTGCAGGGGGCTAGGTCAAGGTACTCTGGTGTGCAGAAATTGCTTTTTGGCCTTCTCATGGCCTCGAGAAAGCTGCGCCATTACTTCCAAGCACATGAGATCACAGTTGTCACTCGCTTTCCGCTGAAGAGGATACTACAGAATCCAAAAGCGACAGGCAGGATTGTTGAGTGGGCACTGGAACTGTCAAGCTTTGTCCTCAAGTTTGAGAGCACTTCAACTATCCAAAGCAGAGCATTGGCAGAATTCATAGCAGAGTGGACGCCAACACCAGATGAAGAAATTCCAGAAACGAGCATCCCCGTCAAGGAAGCAAGCAAAGAGTGGTTGATGTACTTTGATGGTGCCTTCTCACTGCAAGGCGCCAGTGCTGGCGTGCTGCTTGTCGCACCCACCGCAGAGCACCTCAAGTACGTATTCCAGATGCACTTTCCCAAGGAGCAAGCAGCAAACAATACCGCAGAGTATGAAGGTTTGCTTGCCGGTCTCAGGATCACGACAGACCTTGGGATCAAGAAGCTCATTGTCAGGGGTGACTCGCAGCTTGTCGTCCGCCAAGTGAACAAGAGTTATCAGAGTCCGTTGATGGAAGCTAACGTTGATGAAGTGAGAAAGCTTGAAGAGCACTTTGACGGCCTACAGATGGAGCATGTTCCAAGAGCTCAGAACGACATTGCAGTTGGCCTGTCAAAGTGCGCCGCACTTAAGTTACCTGTGGAACCAGGGATCTTTGTGCTCAAGCTGACTCAACCATCTGTAACACCATCAACTGGACAGAGCAAGAAGAGGAAGTTGATTTCTGGTGACTATTTTCCGGCAGAGCTTCCCGAAGCCGCCGCCAAGAAGGTCCCCAAGATCAACACCAAGAGTGCTGAGGAGCAGTCTGCTCCGGCAAGCCCTAGGGTTTGTTCCGTTGAAGCAAACGCTCCCGACAAGTTTTGCTCCGGCAAGCTTGCCGAGGAACGTCAAGCTCCGGCTGAGCCGCAGGTTCTCGCTGTAGAAGCGGATGTTCTCGCAGCAGCAGATGTGCCTTTAGTCCTTGTTGTCGAGCCACAAGCTCCAGCATGGGCACAACAGATTGTCCGTTTCCTTCAGACAGGAGAACTTCCCGAAGAGCAAGAAGAAGCGGAAAGAGTAACCCGGCAGTCAAGTATCTACCAGTTTATCGACAACACACTGTACAGAAGGAGACTCAACGGTGTGAAATTGAAGTTTATTCTCCGGGAAGATGTACAAAAGCTGTTGGCAGAGATACATGGAGGCATATGTGGTCACCACATTGGCGCAAGAGCACTTGCCGGTAAAGCATTCCGGCAAGGTTTCTTTTGGCCGACAGCCCTCCAGGATGCAACTGCACAAGTAACCAAGTGTGAAGCGTGCCAGTTCCATTCCAAGCAGATACACCAGCCAGCTCAAGCTCTCCAGACGATCCCTTTATCCTGGCCATTTTCGGTCTGGGGGCTCGACATCCTCGTCCCCTTTCCCCGCGCAGCCGGGGGCTTTGAGTACTTGCACGTTGCAATCGACAAGTTCACAAAGTGGCCGGAAGTGGAACCAGTGAGGAAGGTGATAGCACAGTCAGCAGTCAAGTTCTTCAGGTCGATTGTTTGCCGCTTCGGGATCCATAACAGGATCATCACCGACAACGGTACGCAATTCACGAGCCGCACCTTCATGCAGTACGTCCAAGATCTTGGCGCCAAGGTCTGCTTCGCTTCTATTGCTCACCCGAGAAGCAACGGTCAAGCGGAGAGGGCAAATGCTGAAGTGCTGCGTGGACTCAAGACCAGAACTTTCGACAGGCTGCACAAGTGCGGAAGAAACTGGATCGAGGAGCTGCCGGTGGTTCTTTGGTCGATCAGGACGACGCCAAATCGAGCCACTGGCCAGACACCTTTCGCTCTAGTCTATGGAGCAGAGGCAGTTCTCCCCACGGAACTCGTATACGGGTCACCTCGAGTGCTCGCTTATGATGAGCTTGAGCAAGAGCAGCTGCGACAAGATGACGAGCTGCTCCTTGAGGAAGACCGTCTTCAGACTGCTGTATGAGTTGCTCGCTACCAGCAAGCTTTGTGCCGCTACCACAGCCGCAAAGTTAACGCCAGAAGTCTCGAGGAAGGCGACCTTGTTCTTCGGCGCGTTCAGTCCGCCAAGAATTCCAACAAGTTGACGCCAAAGTGGGAAGGCCCTTACCGGGTGAAACGAGTCACTAGGCCTGGCGATGTCCGCCTTGAGACAGAAGATGGCTTTCCGGTGAGCAACTCCTGGAACATCGAGCATCTTCGTAAGTTTTACCCGTAAGGCGCGGTTGCCGGAACCCGTTCCGGCAACCACCTTTTGTACAAGTCTTGCCGCTGTTGCATGTAATCCTTTGTACAAAGCTGGGCGCAGACCCCGTGCATAAGTAAAGCTCATGTGCTCTGCACATCTTGTCAATTTCATGCTTTCTATTTTTTGCATGTATTATCTGACACTTTGTGCAGCGCCTACCCCCGGTAAGCCATAACGAGCCGTAAGGCTCCATATCTTTATTTTCTCTTCTCTCTTTTTCTCAAGGAAAGGAAGGTTCCATTGCCCACAAGTTTGCCGGGTGGGAAGGAGAAGATAATGGTATGGACCATGCGTCGTTCAAGAAAGTTTCGCCTTGCCGGGGAGCAAACAACAGAAAAGCTAAGTTGCCAAAGTTTGAGCAATCAGATTTTTAAATTTTTAAGTTATCTTCCTTGAACGACCGCACTTTGTATGGAAAACATGTGCGCGGAGGAACCAACTCGTGGCTAGACGCGCCCTTACTTTGTTTCGAGTCCACTCAACGACTTAAGTGTGCTGCGACTAGTGTCGCACCCTTACTTTGTTTCGAGTCCGCTCCACAACTTAAGTGTGCTGCGACTAGTTGCGACAAGGTTTCTTGTCGGCAACGGCACCGCCAGCAGGCTGCTGACGTCCCGCACTCAGCGCTCGCGGCTAAGGTGCTTGCGCCGGCAAGTTCCCTAAAAGCGTAGGGTAAAAACATACAAAGGAAGGAATCAAGTAAAGGAAATAACAGTGCAACCATTACCCAAAATAGAGTTATATTACAAGATAGCTTGTCGCAGCTCTAACAGATTGTTCTCATAACATGATCAGCAGCGACAAGAAAATAAGAAAACGGGCGGCCTAGTCAGCGCGATTGCCCTCGATCCTCTTGATCCTGCTCACCTTGTCCACAATGGGTGCGACAAGGACCTTGACCGCCTCCAGATCAGCGTCCGGCGGCAGGGTCTTGAAGACGTTGGTGAGGTTGAGGCCCGGGTTGCGGAAGGCCACCTTCACCAACACCTTTTGGAGAGCTCCCGCGCAGATCTTGCGCGACTCGTCGGCCAGCCGCTTTGGAGTCGTCTCCCGGAGTCGCTGGAGGGCCGTCGCCACGCCTTTGAAGAACAAGGTGAGCTTGGCGCTGGGTTGGAGGTTCTCATCAGAGGGAAACCCGAGATCCTCCATCCCCAGCTGCGCCAGCTCCTTGTCAATATCTGTGGCAGCATTCACGAGACCCTCCGTCCAGTGCTCGACGGTCTCCCTGAAAGTGTTCTGGACGGCAGCAGCACTCGCCAGAAGTGCCTTCTCGGCCTTGATCTCCTCCTTCAAGGCCGCCTCCCGCTCCCTGGCGCCGTCCAGCGTCTTGGTCAAAGTGGTCAGCTTCAACTCAAGATCTGCGTTGGAGTCCTTGGCCGCGCTGAGCTCCTTGCCCTTCTCGGCGAGACGGACCTGCAGCTCTGAGTTGCCGTGGGCGTCCTTCTCCCGCTCATGCTTGAGCGCGGCAAGCTCTTCACCTCTCGCCTTGAGATCGGCCTCCAGCTGCGCCACCTTCGTCGCCAGCTCCTTCTTGGCGGCCTCAGCAACTCCGGCAGCGTCCTTTGCTTCCTGGAGGGCCCCACCAAGTGATTGCTCGCGCGCGACAAGCTCCTCCTCGTGGCTGTCGAGGTTGATCTTCCGCTGCGCCAGCTCGCCCTCCTGCGCAGACAGCTTCTCAGCGACAAGCCGCTGCTGCTCTTCGACGTCAGCCTTCTCGAGGAAGAAGGCCTTCTGCTCCTCGGCGAGCTGCTCCCACTCCTCCACCAAGGACCGGAGAGCTTCCTGGTAAAGACCCCGGAGCTCCTCCGCGCGCTTATCGATGTCAGCTCCCGCCTTCGCGGCAAGCGCCTCTCGGGACTCCAGCTTGGCCTGCCGAGCGCGGTAGAGCGACAACAGCTTCCGCAGCAGCCGCTTCTCCTCAGGCTCGCCGCTGCTGCTGCTCGGCGCATCGACCAGCGTCAGCCTAGCGGAGGCGAGCACCTCTCCATCAAAGCTTTCTCCTTTGACCGGCGCCCTGGACATTGACGCCCAGGGTAGGTTGATGAAGATGCCATCGCCGGCCTTTAGGTAGACGCTTGGCTGGGGCTCTTCGGAGCCTGGCGCTGCGGCAGCGGCGGAGGGATCGGCGGTCGGCGTAGCGCCTGGCGCTCCTGAGGCCTCAGGGCCGTCAGTACGATCGCCAGACCCCTCGCCAGCTGCTGCGGCGGCAGCCTTGGCGCCCTCGTCGCCGGCGGGGTCGTCAGCGCCGGCTGCTTCTTCGGTGGCGGCGGCGTCGTTGGCGGCCTCGGTGATGTTCTCCTCGATGGCAACCTCAGTCTCCATCGGCTCCGCAGCAGATGGATCTGACGGCCGAAAAAGGGAAAAACAGTCAAGCGAATATCCAAAAAGAAGATCAAAAGAAGAAAAGCCCAAGGGAAGTTTTGAAGCGAGAGGATTACCTGTGCCGGGTTCTGCAGCCGTAGCCTCCGCCACCGGAGGGCCGCTGGTGTTGCCTCTTGCCGGCATCCCTCCTGCGCGAGCCGGCTCCTCGGCAGAGTCCCTCGCTGGAGAACTCTCCCTTGGCGGCGTAGTCGAAGCAGGTGGCATGTCAGGGGCGGTCTCCGGGCGCTCCTGGTGGGGCTCCTCTGCTCCTACACAAACCAAGATCAGATGTCAGCGAAGTAAAGAGTATCCATGCGCGCCTAACAGCGGAAAGCAAACCAAGTACTTACGCTGGGGGCTGCTCTGGAGAACAGTTGCCGGGTCCGGTAAGGTGGCCTCCGGCAAGGTGGCCTCCGGCAAGGTGGTCTCGGGCGCATCCTTTGCTGTCACGGTGTATTCGTCCTCGACAATAATCACCTCCCGTTGACGCGCCGGGACCTTGGCTCTCTTTGCCGCTCTCTGGGCCAGAGTCCTGAAAAGGGATAAGTTCGGAGTAAGGCAAAAGAGATACAAGACAAAACAACAAGAATTGAAGGAATACAAGTACAACAAGAATCTTACTCTTCTTCTTCCTCGTCGGAGCTGAGCGCGAGGAGGCGGAGGAGTAGGCTCCCTTGACCGCTTGGCGGGAGCAGTGGCGGTGGTCTTAGACGACCCCACTCCGGCTGCCGCCGCGGCGTGAGAAGCAGCAGGAGCAGAAGCGGTGGTTCGGGAAGACCCCGCTCCAGTTGCCACAGCAGCGCGAGGTCCTCCCGCGGCGATAGTACTTGCCGCGGTGGAGCGTGTCGCGCGGTGCGGCGGCTGTTGACTCGTCTGCCGCCCCGCTACGTCCCCGGCCTTGCGGAGACGCCTTCTTGGTGGAGCCGGGGGTTCTGCTTGCGGCGAGCTGACCGAAGATGAGGAGGAAGAGGAGTCGATATCCAGCGAGCCGCTCATATCCTTAGCGGGCTCGCTCGGCTCGATGTCATGCCCGGCATGGCTTGCCGCCTCTGCTGCCTCTGCCTCCTCCACGCCGGCAAGCTCCTCTCGCTCGGCAAGGCTCGCCGCCTCTGCTGCCTCTGCCTCCTCCACGGTGAATCCGAACTCGCCCGCGGCTGCGGCTGCTGCCGCCTCTTCCAGCCTAGCGGCGATGAGGTCCATCTCAAGATCGGTGGTGGCGTGAGTGAGGCCTTTCTTCTCGTCGGAGCGAATCGACACTTCTTCCAAGCTGTCAAAGAACGCCTGCACGGCATCATCTGCAGGCTCTTGCCAAGTTGGGTCAATCCCATGCGAGTCGCACAGCGGCATCATTGCGCGAATGCGGCTGAGCGCGGAGTTGTTGCACAGAGGGACGACACCATTCGGCAACCTGGACACTTCGGGATGTTGAGGGTCGTACTTGAACAGCTCCCGGAGCATTGCGTCCAGTTCCATAACAGTGAAGTTGAAGTTGAGACCCGGACGCAGCTTCATCATGTCCGTCGCGTTCTCGAACTCCCAGGCGGGTCTCTTCCTCTCCTGCAGGAGGGCGATGCGGTGGCGAAGGAAATCTGCGCCAACTGCGCCTACAGTGAGCCCGACAAGCCTGAGGCGTAGGATCCGGGAGACAGCAATCTTCAGCCTGTCGTCTTTCGGGGCCACGTTGCTCCAATCGCTGCCGTGCACTACTTGGGCTTGGCGCCGGGCGGTAAAAGGCTGCGGGTTCTCCTCGACGATCCAGCACCAGTTTGCTCTCCACTCCTCCCACTTGTCGCGGAGCTCTCCCTCCAGATAAGCGTCCTTCCTGCCGGCCTTGGAGATCCAGGAGACTCCGCCGGACAAAGGCTCTCCTCTCTCAACTCGGGGCATAAAGAAGTGGCAGGAAAGAGCTACATTTGGATAGACTCCGACAAAGTTTTCGCAGAGATGTGCGAAAACTGCCATGGTCAGAACGTCGTTGGGGGTGAAGTCAAGGAGGCGGAACCCGTAGGTGTTCATGATATCACAGAAAAATTCAGAGAAAGGCGGGCAGAGCCCGCAGTAGAAGAACAAGGCGAAAAAGGGGTATCCAGTTGGAGCCATTTTCCAAGCGAAGGCTGGAAGTACCTTCATGCGTGGGTGCGCCCATGTCTCCGTCGACCAGAAGAGGTAGAAAGTCTCCCTCAGCTCCCTCGCGGAGAGCCTGGGGGGGAAGAGTGCCCGCTCCTTTCGTAGCGCCGCGAGCCGCTGCGCCTCGGCCGACTTCACGCCCTTCCCCTTCTCGGCTTTCGGAGCCATGGCGGAAGTAGTGAGGGAGGTTGACGGCGTTTGTGGTGCTGGTGGCGATGGGGAGCGGAGCGCTGCTCTCTTTTAGCTTTGGGAAGAAGGGGAGCGGCGGAGATTTTCGAGGTTGGAGTAGCAACTGGCGGATGGACGAACTGCCCCTGTTTCCCCTGCTTATAAGGAGGGAGGGGGCGGACGTTCCGCCTTTCCGATTAAAGAAACCACCCACGATCTCTCCCACGGCGCCGCAATCAACGCATGCCGTTCGGGGAGGGCGCGGTGGATACGGAGAAAGATTCGGCGTAACCCAGACCACGTGTGCCCGTCCACTGATTTGGGCCTGGCCCAACAGCGCTCGACACCGTGTATGGCCCAGGCCCGGGGGCTCCTGTCGGTGTACTAGAGTAGGGGTACCCTAGTATCCCGAACTTGTGCACGGGCAGTCGCAGCCCCCCCGCGGCAAGCATTGCCGGGTGGCTGCCAAGGTCCCCCGTGGTTCCTTTGAAGCCATTCAAGAACAAAGTATTCAAGCCAAAGAGACAAGACCCCGGCAAGAGGAGCTTGCCGGGAAGGCCAACCAAGGCATATCAAAGAACTTGCCGCGACGCGCCACGCGTCCCGGCAAGGCCTGGTGAGCGGCAAGCTCCCGGACGTGACAAGACAACGACCGCGGCAAGGTGCTTGCCGCGGCAAGCTACCACTATGTACCCGCGCTCCAGCACATCCACCAACGTGTCGCCCCGTGACCCTTCCAGGCGTACGTGGCGGGAGGCTGTGCAGCCAGCGGTACGCGGTGGCAAGCGGCGCTGACAAGATCGCCATCGTGGCGAGCGGTGGCGTCCCTAACGGCCCCTTTTTGCACTGTTTGGGCGACGCAGACGGGCATTTAATGCCCTTGTCCCCTGCCGTCAGGGTTAGGTATGATGCACTGTACAAGTAGCTATACCAACCGCAACACCTTTCCATTTTTACCCTTGCCTACATTGCCACCTGTCGGTGACCCCTTGAGCATATAAAAGGAGGCCCATGCGCAACGTACAGGGGGGTTCGAAGGAGAAAAACACTCACGCTCGGTCTTGTTAGCTGCTAGAGTGTACTGTAGCATTCAGCGCTCCCGAGCAAGAACTCAATAAAATCCACAAAGCAGGAGTAGGGTTTTACGCATCCGTGCGGCCCGAACCTGGGTAAACTGCTCGTGTGATTCGCCTCGATCTGCTCTTCGTGCGATCTCCGCCCCCGCCAAACCGAAAGGGACTCGGCCCGCCGGTCCCATAGGTGTTCGTGGATCAGTTTCCCTGACATCTTTGGCGCGCCAGGTAGGGGGGTTCGAAGCAGAAGAACACTCACGCTCGGTCTCGTTAGCTGCTGAAGTGTACTGTAGCACTCAGCGCTCCCGAGCAAGAACTCAATACAAACCACAAAGCAGGAGTAGGGTTTTACGCATCCGTGCGGCCCGAACCTGGGTAAACTGCTCGTGTGATTCGCCTCGATCTGCTCTTCATGCGATCTCCGCCCCCGCCAAACCGAAAGGGACTCGGTCCGCCGGTCCCATAGGTGTTCGTGGATCAGTTTCCCCGACACCTACCTATCATGGCATTTCCATAGCCATTCCGAGATATATTGCCATGCAACTTTCCACCATACCGTTCATATGACACGCATCATATTGTCATATTGCCATTGCATGATCATGTAGTTGACATCGTATTTGTGGCAATGCCACCATGCATAATTTTTCATACATGTCACTCTTGTTTCATTGCACATCCCGGTACACCGCCGGAGGCATTCATATAGAGTCATACTTTGTTGTAATATCAAGTTGTAATGAAAGTGTGACGATCATCATTATTAGAGCATTGTCCCATGGGAGGAAAGGCTAAATCTATAAAGCCCCTCCACAAAAAAAGGGGAAAGGCCAAAGAAAAAAAGAAATGCCCAAAAAAAAGGGACAATTGCTACTATTTTTTTTCCACACTTGTGTTTCAAAGTAGCACCATGTTCTTCATTGTAGAGAGTCACATGCTTAGTCACTTTATATACCAGTGGGAATTTTCGTTATAGAACTTGGCTTATATATTCCAACGATGGGCTTCCTCAAATGCCCTAGGGCTTCGTGAGCAAGCAAGTTGGATGCACACCCACTAGTTTCTTTTGTTGAGCTTTCATTCATATTTAGCTCTAGTGCATCCGTTGCATGGCAATCCCTACGCACTCACATTGATATCTATTGATGGGCATCTCCATAGCCCGTCGATACGCCTAGTTGATGTGAGACTATCTCCCTCCTTTTTGTCTTCTCCACAACCACCTCTATTCCATCCATAGTGCTATGTCCATGGCTCACGCTCATGTATTGCGTGAAAGTTGAAAGGTTTGAAAGAATAGAGTATGAAAACAAGTGCTTGGCTAAAATCAGGGTTGTGCATGATATGAATATTTTGTGTGATGAAGAGGGAGCATAGAAAGACTATATGATTTTGTAGGGATAACTTTCTTTAGCCATAGTATTTTGAGAAGACATGATTGCTTTGTTAGTATGCTTGAAGTATTATTATTTCTTATGTCAATATAGGCTTTTATCTTGAATCTTTCACATCATGCCACAATTAAGAGAATTACATTGAAAAACTGTGTTGCTTGGCATTCCACATCAAAAATTCTGTTTTTATCATTTACCTACTCGAGGACGACCAGGAATTAAGCTTGGGGATGCTTGATACGTCTCCAACATATCTATAATTTTTTATTGTTCCATGCTATTATTTATGAAGTCTTGGATGTTTAATGGGCTTTATCTTACTCTTTTATATCATTTTTGGGACTAACCTACTAACCCAAAGGCCCAGTCCAGATTGCTATTTTTTGCCTGTTTCAGGGTTTTGCAGAAAAAGAATATCAAACGAAGTCCAAACGGAATGAAACCTTCGCAAGAGATATTTTTGGAGAAAATCACGCACGGAGAACTTGAGAACCACGTCAGAAGAGCCATGAGGGGCCCACAAGGGTGGGGGGCGCGCCCCCTGCCTCGTGGGGCCCCCGTGACTCCCCCGGTGTCCTCCTTCCTCCTATATAAGTCTACGTACCCCGAAACCATCAACAACGGAGAGAAAACCCTAATTCTACCGCTGTAACCTTCTATTCCCGTGAGATCCCATCTTGGAGCCCGTTCCAGAGCTCCACCGGAGGGGAATCCATCACGGAGTTCTTCATCATCATCATCATCGCCCTCACCATGAGTTGTGAGTAGTTTACCACAGACCTTCGGGTCCATAGCTAGTATCTAGATGGCTTCTTCTCTCTCTCTCTGGATCTCAATACAAAGTTCTCCTTGGTTTTCGAGGAGATCTATTCGATGTAATTTCTTTTTGCGGTGTGTTCGTCGAGATCCGATGAATTGTGAGTTTATGATCAAGATTATCTATGAGAAATATTTGGTTCTTCTCTGAACTTTTTATGTGTGCTCATAATATCCTTGCAAGTCTCTTCGAATTATTGGTTTGGTTTGGCCTACTAGATCTATAGTTCTTGCAATGGGAGAAGTGCTTGGCTTTGGGTTCAACCTTGCGGTGTCCTTTCCCAGTGACAGTAGGGGCAGCAAGGCACGTATTGTATTGTTGCCATCGAGGATAAAAAGATGGGGTTTATATCATATTGCTTGAGTTTATCCCTCTACATCATGTCATCTTGCTTAAGGCGTTACTCTGTTCTTATGAACTCAATACACTAGATGCATGCTGGATAGTGGTCGATGTGTGGAGTAATAGTAGTAGATGCAGAATCGTTTCGGTCTACTTGTCTCGGACGTAATGCATGTATACAATGCTCATGCCTAGATAGACTCATAATTATTCGCTTTTCTATCAATTGCTCGACAGTAATTTGTTTACCCGCCGTAGAATATCGCTATCATGAGAGAAGCCACTAGAGAACACTATGGCCCCTGGGTCTATTCTCAACATATCAATATACATCTACTTTACTTTTACCGATTTTATTTCCTGTTCTTATAAACAATTATCCAAAAATATAAACTATCATCTCTATCAGATCTCACTCTCGTAAGTGACCGTAAAGGGGTTGACAACCCCTTATTGCGTTGGCTGCGAAGTTCTTATTTGTTTGTGCAGGTGCGAGGGACTCGCGTGTGGTCTCCTACTGGATTGATACCTTGGTTCTCAAAAACTGAGGGAAATACTTACACTACTGTGCTGCATCTCCCTTTCCTCTTCGAGGGAATACAACGCAAGCTCGAGAAGTAGCATGCCTCCACCGTCGTGCCAATTTGTTTTTCTAAGTATGTTTGAATCATGCGTTGATATGTGGCACCAGCATTTTGAATTCCGAAGGCCATAGTGTTGAAGCATAAAGGACTGTATGGGGTGATATATGTCGTTGCGGCCTGATCAGATTCCTTCATCTTTATCTGATGGTATCCAGAGTAAGCATCAAGGAAGCACAATGAGTCGTGTCTGGCCGTTGCATCAATAATTTGATCAATGTGGGGCAAACGAAAGGGATCCATGGGGCAGGCCTTATTTAGGTCTGTAAAGTCGATGCAGAGGCGCCAGGATTTATCCTTATTTGGCACCATGACTAAGTTGGCTAGCCAATCCGGGTGTTTAATTTCTCTGATGAATCCGGCCTCCAATAGCTTGGCTAGCTCTTCTCCCATTGCTTGTCTTTTGGTTTCGGAAAACCATCACAATGACTGCTTGACTGGTTTGAACCCTTTGATAATATTGGGGCTGTGTTCGGCCAGCCTGCACGGGATTCCTGGCATATCTGAAGGGTGCCAGGCGAATATATCTCAATTTTCTTAAAGGAAGGCGCGTAACGCGATGTCTACCGCCGAATCCAGTTGTTCCCCGATACACGCTGTCTTGTTAGGGTCCGTTGGGTGCACTTGGAATTTTTTGACTTCATCTGCTGGCTTGAAGGAGGTAGATTTCGATCTTTTGGCGAGGATTACATCGTCCTTGTCCATCATTGATCGTAAGGTAGTTAATTCTTCGGCCGCGAGGGCTTGGTATAATGCCTCTAAGGCTAAGGATGCCGTCTTGTTCTCGGCGCGGAGTGCTCTCTCCGGATCACTTGTTAATGTGATCACTCCATTGGGCCCTGGCATTTTAAGCTTCATGTACCCGTAATGGGGTATAGCTTGAAAGCATGAAAAGCATCCCGTCCTAGATGGGCTTTGTATCTGCTATGAAAGGGGACAATGTGGAAGAGTAGTTCCTCCGACCCTTAGTTATCGGATGTGCCGAATACTACATCGAGCTTCATGCTTCCCGAACACCGGGCTTCGTGGCTGGGTATAATTCATCTAAAGGTTGTGCTAGTGTGCTCGATGCGGGATTTGTCGACCTGCATTTTTGCAAGCGTTTCCTCGTATATGAGGTTGAGTCCACTTCCTCCATCCATAAGTACTTTAGTGAGGCGAAAGCCGTCTACTATTGGATCTAGTACAAGAGCAGCTGTTGCTCGGACCGGCCGGACTCGAGGTGTGTCTTCGGCAGAAAAACTGTAAGTGCATATAGTGCCACCCCTAGTTGGTTTTGGAGTATTGACGACAAACCTGGTTGAGGGACTAATGTGTTTTTGAGAATTGCAGGATAACACAAGTAGTAGTCCCTCATTGATACGGTTTACCTACCGGAGATGACCCCTAAAAATGTATGAATACATTGACGACAATGGTGGTACATGAAGATAATCATATTGAAGTCTATGACAAGAGAAGACATTGTGTGAAGACTATGGAGCGCGAAGACTTAGATGTTTCGGTGTTCCCTTTTCTTCTTTGTTGAGTCATAGGAACCACCGTACTGTTAAGTGGGGTCCAAGTGAACTAAGTCAGCGTGACTGAAGTGATGCTCAACCAAATCCTATGTCTTCGAGCGAAGACAATGAGAGCAAATCTTATCCAGAGCCGGATGAGTTAGCTTTACTTGTAGCCCAAGTAAAGTTGCCGTGTGTGTGTTTGAAATCTGACCGTTGGAACACGTGTCAATTCCCTAGTGACCCAGGGTCACTTCGAACAAATCAGGTCGGGTTGCCCAGTGGCTATAAATAGCCCACCCCCTACACCATAAATTGGTGGCTGCTCAGAGTTATTACACGGCTTTTGTCGTTTGAGAGCAACCCACCTCCGAAGCATTTGAGAGAGAGAGAGATCCTTGCGAGGACAAAGCCCAAACACCCAGAGCCAAAAAGTGTTAGGCATCACTGAAGTCTTTCTGTCTGTGTGACCAGAAGATTTGTTACACTTGAGGACTGTGTTTCCTCCAGCCGGTTAGGCGTCGCGTTCTAAGCATCCAAGAGTCATTGTGGATTGCCGGTGAACGAAGTCTGTGAAGGTTTGGAAGTCTACCTTGAAGACATACCAGAGTGATTGGGCGAGGACTAGGTGTCTTTAGCTCAAGGGGAATAAGGTGAAGACGCGGTCTTCTGAGTTAAATCTCAGCCTCCCTAACTAGACGTACAGTTGTCACAGCAACTGGAACTGGTCTAACAAATCACTGTCTTCCCCGAGCTACTGGTTCTATCCTTTCCTTCCCTTTACTTACTGCCTTATGTTGTGAAGTCATTGCCTGCTTGCCTTATCTGATTGACTTCTCTGTGTGACTACTTGTTCTGATTCGCTTCATTTAATCTTCCATCCTGATCTTACTGCCTATCAGCTATTAGTCTTCATGCTTTCACTTCATTGAATGCTTGACTATGGCTTGTCTAGTGTAGTCTACCTTCCGCTGCATATAAATAGGATTGGATTTATCATTTGTCTTCGAAACTTCCATGTTTTGAAGCATTTCATAAAAATTGCCTGTTCACCCCCCCTCTAGTCGATATACTGCACTTTCAATTGGTATCAGAGCAAGGTACTCCCTTGTTCTCTGTGATTCGGCTTAACCACCTGGAGTTTTAGCTATATCGACTGTAGGGATAATCAAAGTCTCCGCTACGTGCCCCGTTTTCGATGGCACCGAATATCCCTATTGGAAGAACAAGATGCGCATGCACCCTGAAGCCATTGATGTGGACCTCTGGTTTGTCATCAAGAACGGCGTTCCCAAGACTGGTGAAGGTATCACCCCTGCTGATGTCAAGAGGCTCGTTCAACTGGATTCAACGGCCAAGAACATCATCTGTGGTCATCTGACCAAAGGACAGTATGGTCGTGTGAGTGCTCTGGAAACATCAAAGGAAGTCTGGGACTGGCTCTCCAAGGTCAACGAAGGCGTCTCAACCCAGAGAGATCAAAGGATCAGTGTCCTTCACAATCTTTTCAATCGCTTGAAGAGACACGACAATGAGAATGTCCAGCACACATTCGATCGCCTCACTGACATCACAAATGAGCTTCAGGCACTTGGAGCCACTGAGATCACCAAGCATGAAATCGTCAAGACCCTCCTGAGATCACTCGACAGCTCATCTGACATCCTTGCCCTGATGATTCAAGAACGCCCTGACTTCAAGACTCTCGATCCGTCTGACATACTTGAGAGGCTCAACACACATGAGTTCCAGCTATCTGAGAAACGTGACATCTATGGTCCCAACTATGGCCGAACTCGCGCCTTGAAGGCAAAGGTTGTTTCTTCATCTGAAGATGAATCTGACTGCAGTTCTGATGATCCTGAAGAAATTGGAAAGGAGCTTGCCATGCTTGTGAAGAAGTTCCAGAAATTCACTAGGAAGAAAGGCTTCAGAAAGGCTTCACGATCCATCTCAAGAAATGATGAAGCTTCTACCCATGACTACAAGAAGAGAACATGTCATAAGTGCAAGAAACGTGGTCACTGCATCTCTGAGTGTCCTCAATGGGACAATGAGAAGGAGAAGAAGAAGAGCAAGGAATATGATTCTAATGACAAGAAAAAGAAGAAATACTCAAAGTCTTCTTCCAAGTCTTCATCAAAGTATTCACCACACAAGAAGAATTCATCTGGCAAGGCTCATGCATTTGTTGGCAAGGAGATGGATTCAAAGGAGGAGTCTGCTTCAGAAGAAGCGGAGGTGGAGTCTGAGGAGGAGTCCGATTCTGGTGCTGCAAGTCTAGCTCTAGCTACAGCCTATGTTGCCAAGTCCATCTTCAACACTGAAGAGAATGGCCCCATCACCAACATTGATGATGAGGACGACGACTCTGCTCCCACCTACTGCTTCATGGCACGCGGTGCCAAGGTAAAATCACGTGATGCTTACTTTCAAACATCCAGTGAAGATGACTCTGATTGTGAATCAAAACCTAGCTACAAAACACTTGCTAAAATTGCCACTGAACAGCAGAAAGCTATGGAACATATTCAAAAACTGTTAGACAAAAGCGATGACCTATTGGACGCGGAAATGACCTGTTCTCATTCCTTAATTGAAGACATAATAAATCTTCATGTTAAGTACGAGGAACTTGCTAAAAAAGCTTCATGTTAAGTTAAAAACTCATGAAAAGCTTTCCCACGATTACCTTCAAAGGAAGCGAGAACTTGAGAAATTGAAAGCGGCTCATGAAGATCTTCAAAAAGAAAATGAGTCACTCCGCGCACAACTGATCAGCTCCACTCAGGAAGGATTTGAACCACCATGTCTAAAATGCATTGAGCGTGATAACGCTACATCTGTTGCTGAATGTTCTACTGCGTACTGCCACCACTGTTGCAATATCTTCAACTACTGATGTGGTAACTAACCCCTCTGCTGAGGATACCACTACCATTACTAATGAAAATGCTAGGTTGAAGACTTTGCTTGAAACAGGGATGTACAAAAGCCTCAAGGGGCATCATACTTTATGTGATGTCCTCAAAAAGCAGATACTGAACCGAAACCCTAGGAAAGAGGGTGTAGGGTTCAGGAGGAAAATGAATGTTGATGGTTCATACTGGAAGCCTGAGCAGTACACCAAAACCACATGGGTTGCTGCAAAGGAACCTTCAGTGGATCCGTCTGCCCTATCTGGCTTCACTTGTGCCAATCCTATTATCATTGATGAATCCTTTGATGCAAACTATAAACTGTTTAAGAATCAGAATGGTGAAGTGTTTGCCAGGTATATTGGTACTAAATGCAGGAACGGGCCACCTATGAAGAAGATCTGGGTCCCCAAAGGTTGTCTTGAGAAGCTTCCAGCAAATGTCATCATGACATCACCTGGGAAGAAGACAAACCCCAGACCAAAGGCTTCATATGGTCCTAAGGCTTCATACAGACAAAGGACTCACCTGAGTCACCCTAACGCCAATGTTTTGCAGGGAAATTATACTCAGACCCATGAATATGAGCGTGTTTCCTCAAACCGCTATGTTCACAAAACAAAGAATTTTTCTGTTTATTCTTATGAGTACTATTCTCCTCCTGCAAGACTATTTGCTAGGGCTCCAAAGCCAAAATTCTCAGATGCTGCTCTTAGACTCATTACTTCTAAGCCACCCCTGAAGATGTGGGTGGTTAAGAAGAACTAACCTTCTCTTGCAGGGAAAGGTCTCCAGCCGAAAATCAAAGGCGTCTGATGCTATTGCTGGGGACCTAAAACACTTGTAGGGCGCAAGATCAAATGCCCAAATGGTCTTACTATTCATTTTGTTCATGAATCGCTTGCTAATCTTCTTATCAGTCCTAACTTGGATCTAAGCTTTCATAATCCACTTGTACGTCAAATGTTTATGGTTCACATTGACTATTGGTGAAGCCTATCCCCCTAACTGCATTGTAGGGAGTGACACCAAAGTCTTCAAAATGGATTATGGACAGCGGATGCACAAATCATATGACTGGAGATCGAAGTCTTCTTATGGACTCAACCTTACGTCCATCTAACAAGAGTCACATCACATTTGAAGATACTGGTAAAAGCAAAGTGTTGGGTCTAGGTAGAGTTGCAATCTCAAGGGGTTAGCACATGGATAAAGTCATGATTGTTGAATCCCTTGGTTTCAACTTAATGTCTGTCTCAATGCTTTGTGACATAAACATGATTGTGATATTTGGAAAATTTCATTGCCTTGTACTAATGGAATCTGCAAGTCTCTAGTATTTGAAGGATACAGAAAAGGTGATCTGTATATGGTAGATTTCTCAACTGGACCACAGATGGCCGTATGTCTTCTAGCAAAAGCTTCAGAGTGCTGGCTCTGGCATCGGAGGCTAGGACATGCCGGCATGAGGAACTTGCACACTCTCGCAAAGAAGAAGCACGTCGTAGGCATCGAGGGAGTCAAGTTCAAGAAAGATCATCTATGTGGTGCCTGTGAAGCTGGGAAGATGACTAGGGCCAAGCATCCCTCAAAGACAATCATGACCACATCCAAACCCTTCGAGCTGCTTCACTTGGACTTATTTGGCCCTACTCACTACTCCACGTTCACCACTACAGCTTGTCTCTATGGCTTCGTCATTGTTGATGATTATTCAAGATACACTTGGGTACACATAATTCTCTACAAGACTGAAGTAAAATATGTCTTCAGACGCTTCGCCAACCATGCCATGAACAACTATGGCGTCAAGATCAAGCATATCGGAAGTGACAATGGCACTGAGTTCAAGAACACCGGCCTTGATCTTTATCTGGATACAATGGGAATTACTCATGAGTTCTCTGCTCCGTACACACCTCAGCAGAATGGCATTGTAGAGCGCAAGAACAGAACCCTGATTGAGATGGCTCGAACAATGATCGATGAATACAAGACTCCAAGAAAGTTCTGGCCCGAAGCTATTGATACTGCATGCCATATCATCAACCGTGTTTATCTTCACAAGCTTCTGAAGAAAACGTCCTATGAACTCCTTACTGGCAACAAGCCAAACGTCAGTTACTTCAGAGTATTTGGCGCTAGGTGCTGGATCAAGGATCCACATCACAAGTCAAAATTTGCACCAAAAGCACATGAAGGCTTCATGCTCGGCTATGGAAAGGACTCACACTCTTACAGAGTCTTCAACATCTTTCTCTATAAAGTAGTTGAAACTGTGGATGTGCGGTTTGATGAAACGTATGGTTCACAAAGAGAGTTCCTGCCAAATGTGCTGGATGAAGTTTCACCTAATGAATCTATCAAGCTAATGGAAACCGGTGAAATCATGCCATCTGAAGCACAGCCTGACGAGGAACTCATCATTTCTGCTCCAAATCAACCTCACGACAATGCTCAGCCTGAAGACAATCCTCCTGATGACGATAATGTACAGCAAGAGCAAAATCTTCATGCAGCTCATCCTCGTGTTGCAAATGAAGTACAAGTTGAGAAGATAATTGACCGCATAAATGCACCTGGTCCACTTACTCGTTCAAGAGCAACACAACTAGCAAATTTCTGTGGGCACTTTGCATTTGTCTCAATATCTGAACCCAAGAAAGTTGCTGAAGCCTTTATGGAACCCGAATGGATTCAAGCAATGCAAGAAGAGCTTCAACAGTTTGAGATGAACAACATATGGGAACTTGTCAAGCGTCCTGACCCTCGCAAGCATAACATAATAGGCACAAAATGGATATATCGCAACAAGCAAGATGAGCATGGTCAAGTTGTCAGAAACAAAGCTCTTCTAGTTGCTCAAGGATACACTCAAGTTGAAGGGATTGACTTCGATGAAACATTTGCTATGTGGCTAGGCTTGAAGCTATTCGCATAGTGCTAGCCTATGCAAATCATCACAACATACTTCTGTATCAAATGGATGTGAAGAGTTCCTTTCTCAACGGAAGGATTGAAGAAGAAGTGTATGTTGCACAACCTCCTCGCTTTGAAGATCCAAAACGTCCTGATATGGTATACAAGCTCAACAAGGCACTGTATGGCCTCAAACAAGCCCCTCGTGCTTGGTATCACACACTCAAAGACTTCCTGAAGAGCAAAGGCTTTAAACCTGGTTCCTTGTATCCCACACTCTTCACGAAGACATATGATGATGAACTGTTTGTCTGCCAAATCTATGTGGACGACATTATCTTCGGCTGCACCGACAAAAGATACAGTGATGAATTTGGTCACATTATGCAACAGCAATATCAGATGTCCATGATGGGTGAGCTGAAGTTCTTCCTTGGTCTTCAAATTCGTCAGCAAAGCAAAGGCATCTTCATATCTCAAGAGAAATATCTCAAAGATTGCCTGAAGAAGTTTGGAATGAAAGATTGCAAAGGTTACTCGACGCCTATGCTAGCTAAATACCATCTGGGTCCCGAGGCCAATGGTAAAGATTTCGATCAAAAGGTATACCGCTCCATGATTGGTTCTTTACTTTATTTATGTGCATCTAGGCCAGATATTATGCTTAGTGTTTGCATGTGTGCTCGATATCAAGCGGCACCAAAGGAGTCGCATCACTTAGCTGTGAAGCGAATACTTCGATATTTGGCTTACACCCCAACACTAGGATTATGGTATCCAAAGGGCTTAGAGTTTGATCTAGTTGGATTCTCAGATGCTGATTATGCTGGTGACAAAGTTGATCGCAAGTCTACATCAGGCACATGTCACTTTCTAGGACGATCACTTGTATGTTGGTCTTCAAAGAAGCAGAATTGTGTATCACTCTCCACTGCTGAATTTGAATACATTGCAGCTGGATCTTGCTGCGCTCAGCTTCTCTGGATGAAGCAAACGCTCAAGGACTATGGTGTCCATCTGAAGCATGTGCCACTCTACTGCGACAATGAAAGCGCCATCAAGATCACCAAAAACCCAGTTCTGTACTCGAAGACAAAGCACATTGAAATTCGTCATCACTTTCTCAGAGATCATGTCATGAAGGAAGATATTGATATCATACACGTCTACACTGAAGAGCAACTGGCAGATATCTTCACAAAGCCCTTGGATGAGAAAAGGTTTTGCAAGTTGCAGTGTGAGCTAAATATTTTAGAATCCTCAAATGTCCTGTAATCAGGCGCACATCCTAACACTTATGCATATTGATGACTTAGATGTGCAACACACGAAGCAAAGTAGATCTTCAATCAATGAAGACTTACATTCTAAGTGTGAATACATTAGCGCGGAATTTGACTTCGGAGCGCCACGATAATTGTGCGTCGTGTCTGGGTTTAATACTTCCTATACGGTGGGTAACGCCACCACCAACTCTTTGTTTGAAGTGTTTCTCGTGGCGTTACATTTGCAAAGTCTTCGCATTTGGTTTATCTTCATATAGGACATATATAGATTTGTGTTATGTCCTATACAACATTCACTTATAGCTATGTCTTCTTATTTGAATCTTTTGAACTAAATGAATGTGATCAGACCCTAACCTCTCTATGCTTTCTCACCTCAAACTCTATCTATCCAAATCATATGCATTCTGTTGGAACCGTCGAATATCTTCTTTGCGTCCTTCTCAGCAGAAGATACAGAGACAAACTTTAAATCTGATTTTAATGCTCAATCCTTTATGCCCGAAATCCGGAGAAGCCGGAACGACCACCCCGACAGTCCAGGCGTGCGTGGGATCATGGGAGGACTCCCGATGTGCTACATGTCCTCCACGTGTCCCTCGGACGTGAACCGCCAGGGGCACCTGCGTAATTGCGCAGTGTCGTCTCCCATCCTTATAAATGCACGTCCATCACGGTCAAAAATTCTTCTACCACCTCTCCACCTCAACCAACCCTAGCGCCTCCGCTAGCTCTCGACGACGCCAGTGACGAAGCGCTTCGCTGTCGTGACCTCGTCGATGCCGTCTTCACGCCGGCCGCGGACATCGTCTCCTTCGCCGTCGCCATAGCTGTCCTCCGTCGCCAAGTTAGGGCATGGAAGATCGAACTGCTCAGCATCCAATTCTTCTCCGTCTAAGCAGTTCATCATGTGGTAAATTAAAACTCTCTTTTTACCATCTTCTTGATCCAATAGATTCATCACTTTTACCATAAGAAGTTTATGCCTCCTCATGTTTGGATCTATCATGTCTGCATCTCATATCTTGCCTAGTACATTCACATATGCTTCAAACATAGTTAGATTCCTCACTTGTACCTATTCATGGATTCGATCAAATCTGGAACCAACTCTCAACATATAAGCGAATGTCTTCGCGCTATGAGGTCAAAGTCTTCTAAACTAATTTATCTTCAAAATCATCTGAGAATGCATATGACTTCTTCCCCTTCCATCGCATCTCTAATGCTGTCACGGGTACATGTCCATGGGAGAATCCCTTGGTTCTCATAGTCTGCATTCATTTGCAGAATTCTTGCAGCGTCACATTCATTCTCCCGAAGCCAGTTCATGTCTGACCAGCAGACCGAAGCATTTGTCAGTGTTCAAGCCTTTCAGTTTGAAGCCTTTCAGATTGAACCCAATGGCAACCGACAAATCAGTTAGGAAGGGTGGGAGACAGCGTCGTGGCAACACCTCCAAAGATTTGCCTCCTGACCTCAGTGAAATGTACAAGACTGATCCAGAGGAGGATTACAATCAGAGGAAGACTCGAATCCAATGGATTCTAAGATATTGGGCTGAAAAGTGGTTCAAGTACAGATTCGTGACTCAAGAGTATGCTGAAAAGAATGCCATCAAGCGTCCATGGGGAGACATTACGTACAAGAACCTTCCACCCCGGACCCAAGCTGAAGCCATTGCTCAGGGCTTCTTTCCTTGCATGGTCCGTGGGCCACAACCAGCAAATGCCGACCCATCATCACTGCTATGGTGTCGTGACGACAATTTGTTCAAGCGAAATCTTCAATATGCCAAGAACTCGGCCAAAGAGAACAAGAAGACTTGGGGATTGGACTTCAATCCTGGCCCCTCTGCGCCCCGTGCCGATGGCACGCGCGAAGCTGAACCTAACCTGGTTGGGCCCTTCTACAACTTAGAAGGTCTCATCAGTCACATAAGGGTTCAAGGGGCAGATGTGGATCAACCTGCAGACGACACTGATTCTGATGAAGCGCCTGCATCTCCAAAGCCCAAGAAGAAGAAGAAGTCCAAGGCTACGAAGACCACTCCACCAATTGCTTCGAGAGTGAAGCCGTTGGCCACTGCTCCACCAGCGCCAAGTGTGCAATCTGAGGAGCACTCTCGCATTTCCAAGAGCAAACAGCTAAGGAAGAAGCCCATGCGCAACCCCAGTCCAGCTCTAACTCCTGATGCTGTTCTGAAGAACGCCAATGAAGCCATTGATCTATCTAGCGATGAAGATCTGGCTGATGACGCTCTGGAGCAATTGATCAAGAGCAAGCAAGACGCAGAAATCTTCAATGATTTACCACTCTCTGACGTGGAAGTGTTGAACAACTTCATTGATAAATGGTTTGACACCCCCAACCTCAGCTTTGACGATCTGCAACTTCCAGTTGGCCTAAGCGTCTCCTTCAATGGCACCATTGCTTCTGAGCTAGCTCTTGCTCAGAGAATTGTTGAGCTGAAGCAAAAGATTGACTATGAAAAGGCTCAGTTCAAGAAGCATATGGCCAAGCTCAGCGTCCAAGAAATCCAGAACTTCCAAGTTATGATGCCTGAGCTCAAGGAAGCCTTTCGCAAGAGGCGTGAAGAAGCCAAAGGTTCTCGTGAGCGAATCAAGGCCTTGGCTGCCAAATGCGTCCAAGCTTACAATGAAGCTGAAAAGCGCAAGGCCCTAGGGCGTCCCGACATTCACCCCAAGATGGATGCCAAGAAAAAGAAGAAGCAAACTGTGACCCATGCTGAAGAATCAAGGCAGGAAGTGCCTAGCATTGTCTTCCCTGCCAGCATGACTGGCACGAAGCCCAAGGTCACCCCAGCTGCTTCAGAGCTTAAGAAGACAAAGGTGGCTGAAGCTGAAGCCCGTAAGCGCAAGAACGCAACTGATGATGCTCCACCCACAAAGAAGCGCAAGATCAAGAAGGACATGGCTGCTCCCACAGAGCCCCTTTTTGTCGAGCCTATTTCAGTTGCTCGTCCTGAATTTGCACACCAGGAACGTCGCATGACTGTTCATGAGCCTGCTCCCACAGAAGCTGAAGACATTCCGGCTGTTGACCCCACCGCAGCTGAAGACATTGGTCCTCATGACAATGTTGAAGATGATGAAGTCCTTCCTCAGATCGAGTACAATGTGGAATCTTCGCCTGTTCTTACGAACAACGAACGCATCAGCATTGGTCGTCCATTCACGCCAATTGCACAGGATGACTCATGGGCTGATCACCCACAAGATACACCAGCAACTCCCCCAACCCAAGTCACCAGTTCGGTGCTTGAAGATGAAGACTTTGAGGCCCAACCAACTCCATCACCACAGGCGTTGCCAGCGTTTCACAGGCTTCGCAAAGGACCAAGGCCCCAAGTCGTTCCTTCAAGTGTTCCAGAAGGAGAAGAGCAACACTTTGTTCCTGAAGCTACTCCTTCTGTGAACCTCCCAGAGTCTGAAGCCAAAGAGGTTGAAGACATTACGGCTGCATCTGCCGATGAAGAACAACCCCAAGAAGAAGAAGCACATGCTGCCACACCCCCTGTTCTCGAGGAGAACGTGTCTGACCCTCCAGCTCCGGAAGTGGAGGTTACAAACTCTGAGGCTGCCACCACTACCACTGAAGCCAATGACGTTGTCATGGCTGAAGCTAATGTGGCACCTGAAGTCAATGTGGTGCCTGAAGTGATGGCGCCTGAAGCAAGTGCTGCACCTGAAGCCACTCAGCAGCCTGAAGCCACTGCCTCTGCTCCTGTTCCACCTCCAAGGCCCCATACAATTGAGCAAGCATACAACAAAGATGATTAGCTCGTCTTTGTCAGATGGCCCATTCTGATTCCTCCGCCTGCTGCTGGACCACATAGTGCGGGTCCTCAATTTGACTACCATGTTGAGCACATGCCCCAGGTTCAGAAGCCTAAGCCAAGACTGCCAAGGTTCCCATGTACTGCGACCTGTCAAGGGTCCTTCAATGCAAATGGCTTCACAGCGCACAACACGTTCTTTGACAGCGCCAAGAACCCCTATTCCAAGCCCAGGATATCATTAGATAGGTTCTGGAGCCATCAGCAGCGCAGTTATTATTCACGAGTACTCTATGATCAAGGGCGCATTTTCCCTCATATGCGTCTTGATAGTGAAGCCATTACTGGACTGCCCTGTCTTGAGGAAGCTCTTGATTGCTTCCGTGATGCTGGCTTGCTGAATTTTGTCACTGACAAAGAGCACTGGAATGAAGAGCTGCTTCTGCAATTCTATGCAACCCTCCATATTCGAGGCTACAGCAGGGATCTGAAGACATGGGTCCTTGAGTGGATGACATGCAATGTCCATCATGAAGCCAAAGCCTTTGATCTCATTGAGCTTACTGGCCTGCCCAGTCCAGGAGAACTGTATGAACCTGGCTGTCAACTACACAACAAAGCTTTGGAGAGTATCTTTCAGAAGCGCAAGCCCAACATGAGCCAGATGCTGAGCATGATGAAGCCTTTGCCAATCGATGCTGAATATCCAAAGGAGTTCTTTGTTGAAGACCTAGAGTATCTGCCCCGCACCATCTATCATATCATTTGGCGAACTCTATGGCCTGTCAAAGGACACTCTTCATCCGCCAGCTTGAAGGCACAATGAAGACATTGGTCTTCTATATCTTCAATGGCATCAGCTTCAATGCTCAATATCTCTTTATCAGGAAGTTGGTTGTGTCAGGCTCTGATCTTTTTGGTCTCAAGTTCTACGCTCCATGGATTATGCGCCTCATCAAGCTTCATTCTGCTATCAACTATTAGCCTTCTGCTCGCAACCATCATATATTCTTGCCAGAGGTTGATATGTCAGCTGAAGCCATATACCAAGAGCCTGCCAAAGAGCTTGTTAGTCTTCAAAACGCTGATCACGAGAGCTTCACTCAGCAACTTGAAGGAGTTCCATCAGTCTCTCGTGTTTATCCACTGTCTGGCCGTACTCGCCTACCTCGTCATGCAGAGACTGAAGCTACTGAGAGCACCATTACCCAAAGGCCTCGGAAGCATTCTTGTGTTCTCAATAACCAAGAGCTTCTCGTTGCCTTACATCAGAAACAGGATAAGCATCACTACTGGCTGAAGCGTCAGATGCAAAGCCTCTTGGTGGACGTCAATCGCATTCGCAACCTTGCCACCAAGAATGCCTTTGTTGCTCGTGAAACCTGTCGGAGGTCATGGAAGAGTTTGACTTTGCTGAGTGCTGAAGCAGATCTTCAAGATGATGGCTTCACTGAAAGATTCAAGTTTGACCACACTCCTCCAAGGAATGTTGTTCTGCGTCGAACTCCGTCTCTTGAAGACTCTGACTACTCCTCCTCCGCTGCAACGGTTGACGCCAGGGTGATAGATGATCAAGATGATGCTACCTCACCACCTCCTCCTTCAGCGCGTGTCGACACTGCACCAACTACTTCTGCACCGCCGAACACCAACGCCGACCCTGCATCCTCTCCTGCTCCAACTGGGAACGAGTAGAGGCTCTATGTCTTCAAACTTTTTTTGTCCTTACTGACAAAAGGGGGAGAAGCATATGGGTTGATAGTCTTCAAGCGGGTCCACATGGGCGGGTGCTTTATATTTTGCCTAGTGTTTACAACTCTCGTTTTTGCTACATTTGGTTCTTTGAGTTGTAACACTTAAACTTGATGGTCGTCTGCTACGTTTTCTGGTACTCTCTAAAGCGATGATAAATTCCGCATGTACTACGATATTTTCCGCACTTAGTCATTTGCAGACGTCCATTTCTCATTATGGATATCATTATATTCGACAAATCAAATGTGCATGATGAATTGTCTTCATAAGTTGAAGAGGATGTCCACAAGTACAACCTGCCATGTGCATTTGCATTCAAAAGCAAATCAACTATATGCACATCTTCAGGGGGAGCCTTTTACTACTTATGACGACAATACCTTCATCCTTTACAATTTCACATATTTGTATCCCCGTTGAAAAGTTCAACCAGTTTGTCATCAATCACCAAAAAGGGGGAGATTGTAAGTGCATCTAGTGCCACCCCTAGTTGGTTTTGGAGTATTGACGACAAACCTGGTTGAGGGACTAATGTGTTTGTGAGAATTGCAGGATAACACAAGTAGTAGTCCCTCATTGATTCGGTTTACCTACCGGAGATGAACCCTAAAAATGTATGAAGACATTGACGACAATGGTTGTACATGAAGATAATCATATTGAAGTCTATGACAAGAGAAGACATTGTGTGAAGACTATGGAGCGCGAAGACTTAGATGTTTCGTTGTTCCCTTTTCTTCTTTGTTGAGTCATAGGAACCACAGTACTGTTAAGTGGGGTCCAAGTGAACTAAGTCAGAGTGACTGAAGTGATGCTCAACCAAATCCTATGTCTTCAAGCGAAGACAATGAGAGCAAATCTTATCCAGAGCCGGATGAGTCAGCTTTACTTGTAGCCTAAGTAAAATTGCCGTGTGTGTGTTTGAAATCTGACCGTTGGAACACGTGTCAGTTCCCTAGTGACCCAGGGTCACTTCGAACAAATCAGGTCGGGTTGCCCAGTGGCTATAAATAGCCCACCCCCTACACCATAAATTGGAGGCTGCTCAGAGTTATTACATGGATTTTGTCGTGGGAGAGCAACCCACCTCCAAAGCATTTGAGAGAGAGAGAGATCCTTGCGAGGACAAAGCCCAAACACCCAGAGCCAAAAAGTGTTAGGCATCACTGAAGTCTTTCTGTCTGTGTGACCTGAAGACTTGTTACACTTGAGGACTGTGTTTCCTCCAGCCGGTTAGGCGTCTCGTTCTGAGCATCCAAGAGTCATTGTGGATTGCCGGTGAACGAAGTCTGTGAAGGTTTGGAAGTCTACCTTGAAGACTTACCAGAGTGATTGGGCGAGGACTAGGTGTCCTTAGCTCAAGGGTAATAAGGTGAAGACGCGGTCTTCTGAGTTAAATCTCAGCCTCCCTAACCAGACGTACAGTTGTCACAGCAACTGGAACTGATCTAACAAATCACTGTCTTCCCCGAGCTACTGGTTCTATCCTTTCCTTCACTTTACTTACTGTCTTATGTTGTGAAGTCATTGCCTGCTTGCCTTATCTAATTGACTTCTTTGTGTGACTACTTGTTCTGATTGGCTTCATTTAATCTTCCATCCTGGTCATTACTGCCTAGCTGCTATTAGTCTTCATGCTTTCACTTCATTGAATACTTGACTATGACTTGTCTAGTGTAGTCTACCTTCCGCTGCATATAAATAGGATTGGATTTATCATTTGTCTTCGAAACTTCCATGTTTTGAAGCATTTCATAAAAATCACCTATTCACCCCCCCCCCCCCTCTAGTCGATATACTGCACTTTCAAAAACTAATTGTTGTGTCGCTCCATGGGCTTGCAGAGCTAATTTGATAGATCTCAGCAAGTTCGCGATTTGCTCTCTTGCGGCGGTTGTTTGAGGAGAATGTCTCGAAGACAGTGAAGACACCGACGTCTCTCTCCCCTGATACTGCGGTGGCAAGGATTCGTACACCGCTCTTTGCTACCTGCCAGAGAACCCAGCATGCCCAAAGGTAGTGGTTTGGGATATTGTCCGGGGCTGCATGTATTTGGCAAGGTTTATCGAGTAGTTCGTCCAGTACGGACCTGCGTCCTATAGAAGGTTTATTCTTCTTGCCAATAGGCATATTATCGGATGACCTGCTGGGGTATGTCCGTTTAGCCTTAGCAGTGTGTTGTCCGAATACAGACTGTTCTAGAGGTGCATTATGGTCTTTCCAAGTGTTTTCCATTGCGTTGTACTTTCGCACTAAATGCGACAGGTCTGTGAAACTCAGAACACGATGTCGTTTGAGGGCGTTCAAGACTCCCTCGTCCGTACATTTGCGGTGAAATAGGGGGACCGCATCATCATCGCAGCAGTCCTTAATCTTGTTCTTGACAAGCAGGAATCTGGACCAGAAGTGGTTGACCGTCTCCTCGGGCTGCTGCTGTATGCTCGCGAGATCATTTATGTCCGGAAATCCAGATTTACTTGGAGAGTTTTCCCAAGGTGGGTGGGTGCTGGTAATTGTAAGTCCCGACCCAACGTGGTATTCGGGGTTTTGACAACCTCCGGTGTGGACGATCTGGGCTCAGCAGGATCTGATCGTTCTGCGGGCCTGGCGTCAATCCCAGAGCTCGAAAAACACAGAGTGCCACCCGACAGGGGCGTGTTCGGCTCGATGGATTTGGAGATCCGAACTGTGACGGTCTCCGTCTCAAGAGGGGGAGTTCTTCAGCTCCGTCCTTGACTGCTGCCACTAGATGGGTGATCGGGATGGGATTGATCTCATCCTGACCGGATTTATGTCCGATCTGATCTGCTGGCGATGAAAGCCCCAGGGCAGCGATGCAATCCAGCAGCTCATTTAAGGGTGAGAGATCTGCCGAGGTCACGTCATCAGAGTGGCCGGAGTCAACATAGGGGTGGTACTTGATGACCACAGGGAGTGCGGCCGGCCCTGAGGCCATGCGGGCGCATACGATGAATCCGCCGAGCTGGAGAACTTGGCCAATGGCCAAGTTGTTTCCGAGGCTGATCCCTTCGCTGATGGTGAGGCGAGCCATCGACCGCTCATAGCGTGCGCACAGCGGAGCTCTCAATGAAAGCACCATTGTCGGTGTCAAAACCGGTAGATCTCGGGTAGGGGTGCCCAAGCTATGTGTTTAGAGGATCGATGGTAACATGAGGCTGAGGACACGATGTTTACCCAGGTTCAGACCCTCTCGATCGAGGTAATACCCTACTTCCTGCTATATTAGTACAGATGAATATGAATACAAGAGTTGATCTACCTCGAGATCGTAATGGCTAAACCCTAAAGTCTAGCCTATGTGGATATTGTGATGTCGATGATCCCCCCCCCCCCTACAGACTAAACCTCCTGGCTTATATACACGCCAAAGATGGCCTAGGGTTTACAAGGGTGACTTGGGGAGGAAGTAATAGACACATCCGGAGTCTACACTTGCCTTTCTACATTCATAGGAGTCCTGACCGAATACGGGGGAGAGTCTTCTGCTTCTTCTTTACGGCCCATCAATATGGCCAAGCTTCATCAACCCGGACGCCCGAGGACCCCCGAATAGAGGACTCCCTCACCAACACTACTGTCGATGCCCATACATACTATCTGTTTCTTTGGAATTGGTTGAAAGTGTTTCTTCTGCTATACATCCACTCTTGCACTAGGCTTTTTACCTTTGTTGCTGAATTTTGCATTGCTAAAGATGGAAGACATTGCGTTGTTGAAGGAGTCCATCAAGAACTGGAGGCCATGGCTTACAACATTGGCATGCATGCGCTTCATGATTGTTGTTGGTTAATTGAGAGTATGTGATGGTCAAGGAAATGATGTGCGTTCAGACTAAATCTTTTATCAACATCTACAACTTAATGTTTCATGTTAAAAATAGTATATCCCATATTTCCCCGTAGTGGCGGAGAGCATATTTGAGCAGCTGACTAGAGGCTAGGCATATCTATGTCAATTTGATTTGTTTGCATATGTTCACTGTTTTATATTTTTTCAAGCGTTTAGTGGCTACATTTTTTTTTCGCTTTACTGTTGTTTTGCCCGGTACGAGAAAGACTAGCGGCATGGTAGTTGGGCACGGGGCATAAAAAATTGATAGTATCAGTGTACATGCCTATGTTTCAGGGATATCCTTTGTAATGTAATCAACCGTTCATGTCAATGGTAGTGGTTTAAAATACGTAACCGATCCATATTCTGCTTGCTTGTCACTTTGTTTTTACTAGACAAGGTCTGCTAATCTGCAATAGATTATACATTCATTCAAATATGACATGGTATTCTTCATTTGCCTATGTCAACATATTTGTTTGGGTGTTCCTTTTCTCTATACTTTGTTTGGAAAGTATTTCTCCTATGCATGTCCTTTTTTATTATAAGTTCATGAGCTAATTTGGTCATAACATAACCCAGTCCTAAAAGTATTTCAAAATTCTCTTCTTTACATGTTTGGTCACAATATAGCTTTGTCCTAAAATCTATTTTGCTTTCAGTTTGAATCTATCCTGACGTAGATAGATGTACTCTAGACCTTGATATATGACTACATAATTAAAGAACTGGACATCTTGGTCATTTCAAATTTTCTCTGTCCATTTTTAGAGCGGATTATAATTCTCCGGGAGCAACGCTGCTCAGGTAGCTATCCATACATCTTGCTTTTTAGAAAACTTGCGACCACAAATGCCGAAGTCGCCACCATGTAATGTCGCGCTGATGGTAGCCCATACTGCTTTGCGATGAATAATATCGTAACAGCCAATGTTTGAATTTTTCATATTGCTTCAACTAACCTGTGAATAGGTCTGCACTTTGCACCTACATATTTGTTCAACTCCTTATTTCTATATGGTTTATGTAATTATGTTTATGTTATAAGGTTTAGATGCCATACTTTGCATGGATTGTTACTAAATAAATTTATGATGTTCTTAGGTACCAATCAGGTTATTTATGCCATCGGATAGCTGTCGTTGGCTATAATGTGATTAGGTACCAATCTTGTTATTAAAGTTGTTATGGTATATAATGATGCCGCATAATTATACTCTTATATGGTGAGCCAAATGTTCTTCTAGATATACCTTTGTGTAGTGTATAACTGAAGTACACTCATTCTCTTGCATACACTAAGCATACTAGGAAGAATACAATGCCCAAAACTATTAAAATTTTGTGTGTCAGACCTTAAGAGTAGATTGCCTTTTCTGTACTTTTGTGTTGCTTCATCCATTCATTATTTATTAACATGTTTACACTTCATTGTTAATGTATGGTTGTTTTCCTTTTGGTGACGACTTACTGATTTTTGCAATCAAATATAGAAAAGGATCTCGTTTCGGAGATGACAGCCTTGCTGATGGCATCCTTAAGGATGACCTCATGTTACTGATGACACACATTGAGTTGCCCCGCACCATCATTTGGCCTTTGAAGCACTTGATTTGCATTTTTTCAATGTAATCAAATAGTGTCTCTGCATCTTCACAAGCCACCCATGTATCATGTGTAATGTGTTATCCTTTCCTTTTCTTTTCCTAGAGTTTTTTTCGTTATACATCGATGCACTTATGGATAGTACATTGATGCTGATGATTCTATCTTCCTTAGTTGAGAATATGATATTGTACATGTACTGTAGATTGGATTACACAATAGTGGTTGTAGTTCTTATAATTTGTAGTAGCTTAGGTCTGGTGATGTGGTTTTAACACATAACATGGATCGGTTAATATTATGTTCGTGCTTGTCTTCGCATTTTTTAAGCAGGTTGTCTGGGGTAATTTATTCTTTGCTAAATTACTGCTCAAGTGGTTTTGTTGAAAGTTGAAACTATACCAATGTTTTGCGTTCTGTTAAAGTCAAAGATATTGTATCCTTGAATGCTTTTCAATTACCAACACATGCCAAATTATGCATATTCGTTAATGATTTCAATGCCTCCATCAGTTTTGCACTATGGAAGTCATTGCTTGCTATATATGAGTATTGGCTTATTGGGTTTAGAAAGCACTGCATATTTATGATATGCTCTGAGTTGAACACATTTTGGTATGTAGTTTACATGGTACATGCAGGTAAGAAAACAACCTTAGTTTAGGCCTGACTAGCGATTAAGTCATTAAATTTTTTTTGGGTAGGTAAAAGAGCAGTTTAATTTACTCCTATTTATTACTCCTGGAATTATCTATTTATTGGGAAAATTAATACCCCATTCTAGGAAGGGCCGAGTGGTGTATTATTAATTTATAATATATACTCACCTTATTTCCCGTCCTTAGTTTAGGAAAGTGGAAAGTTTTTTCCTTTTATTGATCATCAATAGGTAGTGGGTCATCAAGCACATTTTCAAGCCAAGACAAGTTATCAGCTACGGGGTTCTCAGCTCCTTTTCTATCAGTGATATGCAAGTCAAATTCTTGTAGCAAGAGAACCCACCGAGTAAGTCTAGGTTTAGCATCTTTCTTTTCCCTAAGATATTTAATAGCAGCATGGTTAGTGTGAACAATTACTTTTGAATCAACAATGTAAGATCTAAATTTGTCACAAGCAGACACCACTGCTAGGAATTCCTTTTCAGTAGTAGCATAATTCTTTCGAGCACTGTCTAGAGTCTTACTAGCATAATGAATAAAATTTAGTTTCTTATCAACTCTTTGTCCTAGAACAGCACCAACAGCATAATAACTAGCATCACACATAATTTCAAAATGCAAGTTTGAATCAGGTGGTTGAACAATCGGTGCATAAATTAAGGCTTTTTTTGAGTGTTTCAGAGGCTTCTAAACAATCATCATCAAAAACAAAAGGAACATCCTTTTGCAAAAGGTTTGTAAGAGGCCTAAAATTTTTAGAAAAGTCTTTGATAAATCTCCTATAGAAACTAGCATGACCTAGGAAACTATGAATACCTTTGATATCCTTAGGACATGGAATTTTCTCAATTGCATCAACCTTAGCTTTGTCCACTTCAATACCCTTTTCAAATATCTTATGGCCCAAGACAATACCTTCATTAACCATAAAGTGGCACTTCTCCCCATTCAAGACAAGATTTGTTTGTTCACATCTCTGCAAAACTTGATCAAGATTGCTTAAACACTCATCAAAAGACTTCCCATAAACAGAGAAGTCATCCATGAAAACCTCTACAATCTTTACACACAATTCAGAGAATATAGCAGTCATACATCTTTGAAAGGTAGCAGGTGCATTGCACAAACCGAAAGGCATACGTCTATAAGCATAAGTTCCAAAGGGACAAGTAAAAGTGGTATTTTCTTGATCAGGTTGAGAAACAGGTATTTGCGAAAAAACATAGTATCCATCAAGGAAGCAAAAGTGTGTGTGCTTAGATAATCTTTCTAGCATTTGATCAATAAAAGGCATAGGGTAATGATCTTTTCTAGTTGCCTTATTTAGTTTTCTAAAATCAATTACCATTCTATAGACTGTAACAATTCTTTGTGGAATGAGTTCTTATCATTAGGAACAACAGTAATACCTTCCTTCTTAGGAACACAATGAACAAGACTTACCCATCTACTATTAGCTATAGGATAGATTATACCTCCTTCAAGAAGCTTTAATATTTCCGTTCTTACCATTTCTTTCATCTTCAGATTTAACCGATGTTGATGATCAACAACGGGTTTAGCATCAGGTTCCATATTGATCGTGTGCTGACATAGAGTGGGACTAATGCCCTTTAAGTCATCAAGAGTATATCCAATAGCCGCTCGGTGCTTCCTTAGAACTTTCAATATTCTTTCTTCTTCATGTTCTGACAGGTTAGCACTAATAATAACATGATATATCTTCTTTTTATCAAGATAATCATATTTCAAAGTGTCTGGCAATTGTTTTCATTCAAACACAGGATCACCTTTAGGTGGAGGAGGACCTCCTAGAGTTTCAACAGGTAAATTTTGTTTAAGCAGAGGACGTTGTTCAAAGAAAATATCATCTATTTCATTTCCTTCATGCATATGTAAACCATTTTCATGGTCTAGCAAATATTGTTCTAGAGGATCAGCAGGAGGCACAACAATAGAAGCAAGATCAATTATTTCATCCTTACTAGGCAATTCTTTTTCATGAAGCTTTCTACTGAACTTGGAGAAATTAAATTCATGAGACTCATCACCAAAACTAACACTGACAGTTTGTTTCTCACAATCTATCTTAGCATTAAAAGTGTTCAAGAAAGGTCTACCAAAGATAATGGGACATAAGTCATCGTTTGGGGAACCAAGAACAAGAAAATCAGTAGGGTATTTTATTTTCCCACATAAGACTTCGACATCTCTAACTATCTCAATTGGTGATATAGTATCTCTATTAGCAATTTTAATAGTAATATCTATGTTTTCTATCTCTGCGGGTGCTATGTCATTCATAATTTCTTGGTATAAGGTGTAAGGAGTAGCACTCAATGTAGCACCTATGTCTCATAAACCATGATAACAGTGATCTCCTATTTTAACTGAGACAACGGGCATGCCAACAACGGGTCTATGTTTGTCCTTTTCATTAGGTCTAGCAATTCTAGCAGCTTCTTCAGTGAAGCAAATAACATGCCAATCTATATCTTCTTCCAAGAGATCTTTAACCATAGCAACACTACATTCTACCTTGATTTGTTCATCAGGCTTGGGTGTTCTAATATAACTTTTGTTAACCACAGTTGGAACTTTAGCATGTTCCTTTATCCTAATAGAAAAAGGTGGTTTCTCGATATAAGCAGTAGGAACAACTGGATCAACATTATAAATTATAGTTTCTTCCTTAGCTAGTACTGGTTCTTTAATTTCTTTTTTAATAGGTGTATGATATTTAGACCACTTCTCTTTAGGGAGATCAACATGAGTAGAAAATGATTTGCAAAAGGAAGCTACTATCTCAGAGTCAAGTCCATATTTAGTGCTAAACTTTGAAAAAGCATCGGTATTCATAATTTTTTAACACAATCATACTTTAGTTTAATACCTGAATCTTTACCTTCATCGAGTTCCCAATCTTCAGAGTTGCGTTCAATTCTTTCTAAAAGATCCCACCGGAATTCAATAGTCTTCTTCATGAAGGAACCAATACAAGAAGTATCGAGCATGGATTGATCATTATGAGAAAGCCGAGCATAAAAATCCTGGATAATAAATTCTCTTGAGAGATCATGATTGGGGCATGAATATAACATTGACTTAAGCCGCCCCCAAGCTAGAGCGATAATTTCTCCTTCACGAGGCCAAAAAATATATATGTAATTTCGATCATGATGAACTAGATGCATATGATATTTTTTTGGTGAAACTCCAATTTCAATCGATTCCAGTTCCAAGCTCCAATATCATCGCATAGCCTATACCATGCCAATGCTTTTTCCCTTCAAAGATAAAGGAAAAACCTTCTTCATAACTTGATCTTTGGTTAAACCTGCAAGCTGAAATAATACCCCATTCGGGTAAACCTCCAAACCTGATCTTCGGGTAAATGTTCGGGTAAACCTGCTAGCTAGGGGCGTAAAACGATAGCGCTTGTTGGGAGGCAACCCAATTTTATATTTATTTTCTTGCTGCTATTAGGGAATAAATATTGCATATATCTTCTGTTTAGATGTGGTTTCATGTTTCATTTAGTGTTTGTGCCAAGTAGAACCTTTGGGAAGACTTGTGTGAAGTTTATATGATCTTGCTGTGAAAAACAGAACCGTTAGCGCTTGCTAGAATGGTCATAGGATTTTACTGGAGCGTGCTATTTAGTTGATTCGTTTTGCAGATGATTAATAGACAAAATCCTCACGTTTACCAATTTAGTTTGATTTTTTGGAGTTAAAGAAGTATGCGAAACCTGCAGATTACTACAGACTGTTCTGTTTTTGACAGATTCTGTTTTTCGTGTGTTGTTTGCTTATTTCAATGCATCTATGAGTAATATGGGGAAGTATGAACCATAGAGAAGTTTGAATACAGTAGGTTTAACATCAATATAAACAAAGAATGAATTCATTGCAGTACATTTGAGTAGTGGTTTGCTTTCTTAAACTAACGGAGCTCATGAGATTTTTGACTAGGTTTTGTGTTGTGAAGTTTTCAAGTTATGAGTATTGCTTTGATGGACTATGGAACAAAGAGTATCAAGGGCCTAAGCTTGGGGATGCCCATGGCACCCCAAGTAAAATTCAAGGACAATCAAAAGCCTAAGCTTGGGGATGCCCCGGGAAGGCATCCCCTCTTTCGTCTTCATCCATCGGTAACTATACTTGGAGCTATATTTTTATTGACCACATGATATGTGTTTTGCTTGGAGCGTCTTGTATAATTTGAGTCTCTGATTGTTAGTTTGCCACAATTATCCTTGCTGGACACTCCTATTTGAGAGAGTTAAATATGTCCTAGGAATTGATAGAACACTCTATGTGCTTCACTTATATCTTTTGAGTTGAATAGTTTTTGCTCTGGTGCTTCACTTATATCTTTTAGAGCACGGTGGTGATAATATTTTGAAGAAATTGTTGAACTCCCATGCTTCACTTATATCCATTTGAGAGTCTATTAAAACAGCATGCTAAGGTGTTTAGGCTATAAAACTAGTCTTCACATGATAGACATCCAATATCAATGTAGTAAAACTTTCACACTAAGTGCATTGAATATGATGAGATATTGGATGCTTGATAATTCTTTTGAGATATGAGGATAGTGATATTAGAGTCATGCTAGTGGAGTTATTATGAAATTGAGAAATACTTATGTTAAGGTTAGTGATTCCCGTAGCATGAACGTATGGTGAACCGCTATGTGACGAAGTTAGAGCATGAGGTATTTGTAAAGTGCCAACCTTTGTGTGGAGGTCGGGGGTGCGCGATGGTTAACTTCTACCAACCTCCCCCCTAGGAGCATGCGTTGGTTGCTTTGTTTTGATGACTCATATATTTTTGCAATAAGTACATGAGTTCTTATGACTAATGTTGAGTCCATGGATTATACGCACTCTCACCCTTCCACCATTGCTAACCTCTCTTGTACTGCGCAATTTTCGCCGGTACCATACACCCACTATATATCCTTCCTCGAAACAGCCACCATATTATTCCTCAAAACTGCCACCATACCTACCTATCATGGCATTTCCATAGCCATTCCGAGATATATTGCCATGCAACTTTCCACCGTTCCGTTCATATGACACGCTTCATATTGTCATATTGCCATGCATGATCATGTAGTTGACATCGTATTTGTGGCAAGGCCACCATGCATAACTTTTCATACATGTCACTCTTGTTTCATTGCACATCCCGCTACACCGCCGGAGGCATTCATATAGAGTCATACTTTGTTGTAGTATCGAGTTGTAATATCGAATTGTAATGAAAGTGTGATGATCATCATTATTAGAGCATTGTCCCATGGGAGGAAAGGCTAAATCAATAAAGCCCCTCCGCAAAAAAAGGGCAAAGAAAAAAAAAGCCCAAAAAAAGGAAAAAAAGAAAAAAGAAAAAGGGACAATTGCTACTATCTTTTTCCACACTTGTGCTTCAAAGTAGCACCATGTTCTTCAAGATAGAGAGTCGCATGTTTAGTCACTTTCATATACTAGTGGAAATTTTCATTATAGAACTTGGCTTGTATATTCCAACGATGGGCTTCCTCAAATGCCCTGGGTCTTTGTGAGCAAGCAAGTTGGATGCACACCCACTTAGTTTCTTTTGTTGAGCTTTCATACATTTTTAGCTCTAGTTCATCCGTTGCATGGCAATCCCTACTCACTCACATTGATATCTATTGATGGGCATCTCCATAGCCCGTTGATACGCCTAGTTGATGTGAGACTATCTCCCTCCTTTTTGTCTTCTCCACAACCACCTCTCTATTTCACCCATAGTGTTATGTCCATGGCTCACGCTCATGTATTGCGTGAAAGTTGAAAGGTTTGAAAGAATAGAGTATGAAAACAAGTGCTTGGCTGAAATTGAGGTTGTGCATGATATGAATATTTTGTGTGATGAAGAGGGAGCATAGCCAGACTATATAATTTTGTACGATAACTTTCTTTAGCCATAGTATTTTGAGAAGACATGATTGCTTTGTTAGTATGTTTGAAGTACTATTATTTCTTATGTAAAATATAAACTTTTATCTGAATATTCATGCCACAATTAAGAGAATTTCATTGATAAACTATGTTGGTTAGCATTCCACATCAAAAATTCTGTTTTTATCATTTACCAACTCAAGGACGAGCAGGAATTAAGCTTGGGGATGCTTGATACGTCTCCAACGTATCTATAATTTTTTATTGTTCCATGCTATTATTTATGATGTTTTGGATGTTTAATGGGCTTTGTCATACACTTTTATATTATTTTTGGGACTACACTACTAACCCAAAGGCCCAGTCCAGATTGTTGTTTTTTTCCTGTTTTAGGGTTTTATAGAAAAGGGATATCAAACGGAGTCCAAACGAAATGAAATCTTTGGGAGAGATATTTTTGGAGAAAATCACGCACAGGAGACTTGAGAACCACGGAGTAGGGGCCACGAGGTGCCCACGAGGGTGGGGGCGCCCCCCCTGACCAGGGCACGCCCCCTGCCTCGTGGGTCCCTCGTGAGTCCCCCGGTGTCCTCCTTCCTCCTATATAAGCCAACGTACCCCGAAACCATCAGAGGAGAAGAGAAAACCCTAGTTCCACCACCGTAACCTTCTATTCCCGTGAGATCCCATCTTGGAGCCTGTTCCGGAGCTCCGCCGGAGGGAGGATCCATCACAGAGTGCTTCTACATCATCATCGTCGCCCTCACCATGAGTTCTGAGTAGCTTACCACGGACCTTCGGGTCCATAGCTAGTATCTAGATGGCTTCTTCTCTCTCTCTGGATCTCAATACAAAGTTCTCCTCGGTCTTCGAGGAGATCTATTCGATGTAATCTCTTTTTGCGGTGTGTTTGTCGAGATCCGATGAATTGTGAGTTTATGATCAAGATTATCTATGAGAAATATTTGGTTCTTTTCTGAACTCTTTATGTGTGCACATAATATCCTTGCAAGTCTCTTCGAATTATTGGTTTGGTTTGGCCTACTAGATCTATAGTTTTTGCAATGAGAGAAGTGCTTAGCTTTGGGTTCAATCTTGCGGTGTCCTTTCCCAGTGACAGTAGGGGTAGCAAGGCACATATTGTATTGTGGCCATCGAGGATAAAAAATGGGTTTTATATCATATTGCTTGAGTTTATCCCTCTACATCATGTTATCTTGCTTAAGGCGTTACTCTGTTCTTGTGAACTCAATACACTAGATGCATGCTGGATAGCAGTCGATGTGTGGAGTAACAGTAGTAGATGCAGGCAGGAGTCGGTCTACTTGTCTCGGACGTGATGCCTATATACAATGATCATGCCTAGATAGTCTCATAATTATTCGCTTTTCTATCAATTGCTCGACAGTAATTTGTTTACTCGCCGTAGAATATCGCTATCATGAGAGAAACCACTAGAGAACACTATGGCCCCCGGGGTCTATTCTCAACATCTCAATCTACATCTACTTTAATTTTTCCGCTTTTACTTTCTGTTCTCATAAACAAAAATACCAAAAATATAAACTATCATCTCTATCAGATCTCACTTTCGTAAGTGACCGTAAAGGGATTGAACCCCTTATCGCGTTGGCTGCGAAGTTCTTATTTGTTTGTGAAGGTCCGAGGGACTCACGCGTGGTCTCTACTGGATTGATACCTTGGTTCTCAAAAACTAAGGGAAATACTTACGCTACTGTGCTGCATCTCCCTTTCCTCTTCGAGGGAATACAACGCAAGCTCGACAAGTAGCAATATGAACCATAGAGAAGTTGGAATACAGTAGATATTACACCAATATGAATTTAGAATGAGTTCACAACTGTACCTAAGTGGTGGTTTTATTTACTTATACTAACGGAGCTTACGAGTTTTCTGTTGAGTTTTGTGTTGTGAAGTTTTCAAGTTTTGGTTAAAGATTCGATGGACTATGGAATAAGGAGTGGCAAGAGCCTAAGCTTGGGGATGCCCAAGGCACCCCAAGGTAAAATTCAAGGACAACCAAAAGCCTATGCTTGGGGATGCCCCGGGAAGGCATCCCCTCTTTCGTCTTCATCTATTGGTAACTATACTCGGGACTATATATTTATTCACCACATGATATGTGTTTTGCTTGGAGAGTCGTTTTGTTTTATTTTGTTTTGCTTGCTGTTTGAATATTATTCCAAGATATGAAATTCTTAAATGTTAGGGAGTCTTCACATAGTTACATAATTATTCAACTACTCTTTGATCTTCACTTATATCTTTTGAGCTAGATAGTTTTGCTCCAGTGCTTCACTTATATATTTTAGAGCACGATGGTGGTTTTACTTTGTAGAAATTGATGATCTCTCATGCTTCACTTATATCTATTTGAGAGTCTTTTAGAACAGCATGGTAATGTGCTTTGGTTATAAAACTAGTCCTAATATGATAGGCATCCAGGATGAGTATAGTAAAAACTTTCATATAAAGTGCATTGAATAAGATGAGAAGTTTGATACTTGATGATTGTCTTGAGATATGAGGATGGTGATATTAGATTCATGCTAGTGGAGTAACTTTGAATTTGAAAAATACTTGTGTTAAAGTTTGTGATTCCTGTTGCATGCACATATGGTGAACCGCTATGTGACGAAGTTAGAGCATGAGGTATTTATTGAGTGTCATCCTTTGTGTGGAGGTCGGGATCGCGCGATGGTTAACACCTACCAACCCTTCCCCTAGGAGCATGCGTTGACTCGTAGATTTTTTCAATAAGTATATGAGTTCTTTACGACTAATGTTGAGTCCATGGATTATACCCACTCTCACCCTTCCACCTTTGCTAGCCTCTCTGGTACCACGCAACTTTTGCCGATACCATACACCCACCATATACCTTCCTCAAAACAGCCACCATACCTACCTATCATGGCATTTCCATAGCCATTCCGAGATATATTGCCATGCAACTTTCCACCATTCCGTTCATATGACACGCTTCATATTGTCATATTGACATGCATGATCATGTAGTTGACATCGTATTTGTGGCAAAGCCACCATTCACAATTCATTCATACATGTCACTCTTGATTCATTGCACATCCCGGTACATTGCCGGAGGCATTCACATAGAGTCATATTTTGTTCTAGCTTCGAGTTGTAATCTTTGAGTTGTAAGTAAATAAAATTGTGATGATCTTCATTATTAGAGCATTGTCCCGTGTGAGGAAACAAAAACAAAGAGAAAGGCCAAATTAAAAAAAAGATGGCCCAAAAAAGAGAGGGGGCTAAAAAGAGCCCCTCCAAAAAAGAGAGAAGGGACAATGCTACTATCTTTTCCACACTTGTACTTCAAAGTAGCACCATGTTCTTCATGATAGAGAGTCTCATGTTTAGTCACTTTCATATACTAGTGGGAATTTTCATTATAGAACTTGGCTTGTATATTCCAACGATGGGCTTCCTCAAATGCCCTAGGTCTTCATGAGCAAGCAAGTTGGATGCACACCCACTAGTTTCTTTTGTTGAGCTTTCATACATATTTAGCTCTAGTGCATCCGTTGCATGGCAATCCCTACTCACTCACATTGATATCTTTTGATGGGCATCTCCATAGCCCATTGATACGCCTAGTTGATGTGAGACTATCTTCTTCTTTTGTCTTCTCCACTACCACCACTCTATTCCACATAGTGCTATATCCATGGCTCACGCTCATGTATTGCGTGAAAGTTGCAAGGTTTGAAAGAATTAAAGTGTGAAACAATTGCTTGGCTGAAACCGGGGTTTTGCACGATATGAATATTTTGTGTGCTGAAGAGGGATCATAGCCAGACTATATGATTTTGTAGGGATAACTTTCTTTGGCCATGTTATTTTGAGAAGACATGATTGCTTTGTGAGTATGCTTGAAGTATTATTATTCTTATGTCATTATTAGACTTTTATCTTGAAGCTTTCGAATCTGAACATTCATGCCACAATAAGGAAAATTGCATTGAGAATTATGTTAGGTAGCATTCCACATAAAAAAATCTGTTTTTATCATTTACCTACTCGAGGACGAGCAGGAATTAAGCTTGGGGATGATTGATACGTCTCCAACGTATCTATAATTTTTTATTGTTCCTTGCTATTATATTATCCTTCTAGGATGTTTTATGGGCTTTATTATACACTTTTATATGATTTTTGGGACTAGCCTATTAACCCAGAGCCCAGTGCCAGTTTCTGTTTTTTCCCTTGTTTTTCAGTATCGCAGAAAAGGAATATCAAACGGAGCCCAATTGACCTGAAACTCAACGGAGGACGTTTTTGGACCAGAAGAAGACCAGAGAGTACCAGAGGAGGACCAGAAGGTCCACGGGCTACCCACGAGGGTAGGGGGTGCGCCCTCCCCCCTGGGCACGCCCCGTGCCTCGGGATAGCCCGGAGACCCCCTTTACTTGTCCCCGACTCCAACACCTCCTATATATACTGAAACCTTCAGAAAATAACCTAGATCGGGAGTTCCGCTGCCGAAAGACTCTGTTGCCATCGAAAACCAATCTAGACCCGTTCTTGCACCCTGTCGGAGGGGGAATCCTCTCCGATGGCCATCTTCATCATCCCGGCGCTCTCCATGAAGAGGAGGGAGTAGTCCACCCTCGGGGTTGAGGGTATGTACCGATAGCTATGTGTTTGATCTCTCTCTCTCTCTCTCTCTCTCTCTCTCTCTCTCTCTCTCTCGTGTTCTTGAGATGGCACGATCTTGATGTATCGCGAGCTTTGCTACTATAGTTGGATCTTATGATGTTTCTCCCCCTCTACTCTCTTGTAATGGATTGAGTTTTCCCTTTGAAGTTATCTTATCGGATTGAGTCTTTAAGGATTTTAGAACACTTGATGTATGTCTTGCGTGGGATACCTGTGGTGACATTGGGGTATTCTATTGATTCACTTGGTGTATGTTTTGGTGATCAACTTGCGGGTTCCGTGACCTTGGGAATCTATGCATAGGGGTTGGCACACGTTTTCGTCTTGACTCTCCGGTAGAAACTTTGGGGCACTCTTTGAAGTTCTTTATGTTGGTTGAATAGATGAATCTGAGATTGTGTGATGCATATTGTATAATCATGCCCACAGATACTTGAGGTGACAATGGAGTATCTAGGTGGCATTAGGGTTTTGGTTGATTTGTATCATAAGGTGTTATTCTAGTATGAACTCCTTGATAGATCGAACGGAAAGAATAGCTTCGCGTTATTTTAGTACGGACTCTTGAATAGATCGATCAGAAAGAATAACTTTGAGGTGGTTTCGTACCCTACCATAATCTCTTCGTTTGTTCTCCACTATTAGTGACTTTGGAGTGACTCTTTGTTGCATGTTGAGGGATAGTTATATGATCCAGTTATGTTATTATTGTTGGGAGAACTTGCACTAGTGAAAGTATGAACCCTAGGATTTGTTTCCTATCATTGCAACATTGTTTATGATCACTTTTATCATTAGTTACCTTGATGTTTTATATTTTCAGATTACAAATACCTATATCTATCATCCATATTGCACTTGTATCACCATCTCTTCGCCGAACTAGTGCACCTATACAATTTACCATTGTATTGGGTGTGTTGGGGACACAAGAGACTTATTGTTACTTGGTTGCAGGGTTGTTTGAGAGAGACCATCTTAATCCTACGCCTCCCACGGATTGATAAACCTTAGGTCATCCACTTGAGGGAAATTTGCTACCGTCCTACAAACCTCTGCACTTGGAGGCCCAACAACGTCTACAAGAAGAAGGTTGCGTAGTAGACATCATTGTTCTCCATAGTAACAAGTGACAATAAATTTCAGCACACTGTATGAATGTTTCCTTACCAATTTTCACTTACCAAAGGCGCTTCACTCCCCGGCAATGGCGCCAGAAAATAGCCTTGATGACCCACAAGTATAGGGGGTCAATTGTAGCTCTTTTCGATAAGTAAGAGTGTTGAACCCAATGAGGAGCAGAAGGAAATGACAAGTGGTTTTCAGTAAGGTAACGTCAGCAAGTGCTGAAATTGTAAGTAGCAGATAGTTTGATAGCAATGTAATTAGTAACGAGCAAGTAACGGTAATGACAAATAGTGTGCAACAAGGTAGCCCAATCCTTTTGTGGCAAAGGACAGGCCAAAACGGTTTCTTATAATAAGCAAAGTGTTCTTCAGGAATAATGGTACACAGGAATTTCATCTAGTCACTTTCACCATGTTGGTTCGATTTGAGATCGCTACTTTGATAATTTGATATGTGGGTGGATTGGTGCTTAGGTGTTGTTCTTACTTGAACAAACCTCCTACTTACGATTAACCCTTTCACAAGCATCTGCAACTATGGGAAAAGTATTATGAATAAATTCTAACCATAGCATTAAACTTTTGGATCCAATCGGTCCCTTACGGAATAGCGCATAAACTAGGGTTTAAGTTTCTGTCACTCTCGCAACCCGTCATCTAATTACTACTCCACAATGCATTCCCTTAGGCCCAAATATGGTGAAGTGTCATGTAGTCGACGTTCACATGACACCACTAAGGGAATCACAACATACATACTATCAAAATATCAAACACATATCAAATTCACAACATTACTTGCAACATGATTTCTCCTGTGACCTCAAGAACAAAGGTAACTACTCACAAATGATAAGCATGCTGAAGATTGGAGGGGTATTGAATAGCATATTGGATCTGAACATATAATCTTCCACCAAATAAACTATATATAGTAATAAACTACAAGATGTAATCAACACTACTAGTCACCCACAAGCACCAATCTATAGTTCCGATAACAAGACTGAACACAGGAGATGAACTAGGGTTTGAGATGAGATGGTGTTGTTGAAGATGTTGATGGAGATAGCCCTCCCCAAGATGGGAGAGTTGTTGATGATGATGATGACGATGATTTCCCCATCCGGGAGGGAAGTTCCCCTGGCGGAATCGCTCCGCCGGAGGGCAAAAGTGCTCCTGCCCAAGTTTCGCCTCGAGACAGCGGCGCTCCATCCCAAAAGTCCTCTCCTTATTTTTTTTTCTAGGTCAAAATGACTTATATACCAGAAGAGGGGCACCGGAGTTGGGTCTGGGTGAGCACAAACCACCAGGGCTCGCATGGGCTCCCTGGCGCGCCCATGTGGGTTGTGCCCACCTAGTGGGCCCCCTCTAGTACTTATTTGCTCCAATATTCTTCAAATATTCCATCAAAATTCTTCGTGAAGTTTCGGCTTGTTTGGAGTTGTGCAGAATAGGTGGCATGACGTAGCTTTTTCAGGTCCAGGTTTCTAGCTATCGGTATTCTCCCTCTTGGTGCATACCTTGCAAATTATGAGAAAAAAGGCATTATACTTACTCCAAAGGGCATTAATATGCATTAAAACAACATAAATAACAGTAAGAAAACATGATGCAAAATGGACGTATCAATATTGTTGTACCATCATCATTGTTCGACCTCCGGAAGAGGTGAAGAGCCAAGCACACGGTCACCTACTAACCTTTAGCACAGTGCTATAGCCAAAGTTGGGCCACCTTTTTTAGCATGGTTAATTAATATAGGCAGCTCTTGTAGCGGCACATCATTTAGAGCAAGTACTCTCTCCGTTTCTTTTATTTCATTCATATGAACTTAAAACGTAGGAAGAGGAAAAGTAAAGGATTGGAGTGGCATGTCCACTTGATTCCCATATCATTAACACAGTGTTTGACATAGGAAAAACAAAGGAAGTGAAAACAAATAGTTGGAGTGGATGCTAGATTGTCAATTAACACATCATTTCATAGGAAAAATCCTATAGCATTCTATCCTATGAATCAAACGACCAATGTAGGAATATTATGAGGGGGGGTCTCTCCAATAGTGTTCCTCGGCTCGCACCTAGCATCACGGAGGTCGAACTTGGAGTCATTCATATGGTACATGTGGCAATGGCATCTCATATCTAGACACAAGGTGACGTACACCGTCAAGGTCCATTAAGGATAATGTTGTGCTCAAAGCCGGATGTACACGGTAAAGGTCCGTGGTCAAGGGGGTCCGGGCGAACGCGACCTCTCAGGCTGGTCATAGTGGGAGTAACATAGGTAGTAACATATATGCCATATAAGGGAATCCACAATGTATGTTTTTCCTGCCTCTAAGCCCTCTCTCTCTCTCTCTCTCTCTCTCTCTCTCTCTCTCTCTCTCTCTCTCTCTCTCTCTTTCTCTCTCTCTCTCCTCTTAGAGGCAGCCTCTATACATTGCATGAGCTGCCTCTAACAAAAAATTGGCTAGCATGGCCTCTAACCTTAGAGGTACCTCCAACAATTTACAATCCATCCGGTCCCACTTATGAACCTTAGGAAGCCGTAAGAAAGTACAAGATAAATATTTTTGATTAGACAAATGTGGTGCTAATCAATACTTTTAAATTTTTTTGCTAGGGCTCACCTTAGAGGCTGGTTAGAGTCTCTATACATTGTGGTTTTTTCATTCGGTAAAAGGCAAACCATGTGGAGCCTACCTTATAGGCAAGGTTGCCTATACACTGGAGATGCTCTAAGCAAAAATGGTGAGGTGGTAAGTAGTTAATGAGGAGAGAGGCAACCAAAGTAACATGATATCGCTTCCCAATGCACAATGGGTCTATAAAGTAATAAATGAAGACATCCAGTCGTCCACTTAATGTAAATGTAATGAAATCCGTCATGTTTATATGAAATCTCACCGTGTTTGCACAGAGGACAGGGTACAAACTTCAGGGATTTAAAGGTAAGGGTCTATTTCGGACTAGCTCTACAACCTCAAGGTTAATAAATCTGACTTCACTCTCCCCACACGCACACGCGCGGGTACACTCATGATGGAGCGCATTTGCAAACGAAAAGGCAGGTAACGTGACAATTTGAGACATCTAGTCGTCCACTTAATCTGTGGTCTGGGACCAAATGTCAGCCATACCAAGTGCGACCTGAACGCGGTGGCGCAGTTATTGGTCGAGTTTCTTTTTACTGGTACATTAAATGAAAAGATGGCTCTACGCGTATCCAATTTAAAACGATCGCTGCGGAAAAAAATACAACTCCACTAGTACACTTCGGGACTTGCTTGCTAGGGTTGCTCTCTTCTTCTCACTCTCTCACCCTCTCTGGATCTAAACAAGGAGGAGGATCCCACTCTCTTTGTCTCTCTCTCTCTTCTCTCCGGTTGACACAGATCCGTCCGGATCCCTCCCGTTGGTGGTTGTCGGTGGCAAAGGAGGAAGCCGATGTGCGCAATCTTCTCTGACTTCGCATCGCGTGGGAGGTCCTCCTCACCCTTTCTCCCCGCTGTCGAGTTGGCAGATCCCACCGCCTGCCTCGCCACATCCCGTCGACCGGAGGTATAAGTTATTTTACAACCGGCCTTGTTCTAATGGCATAGCTCCCCATGTGGCTTCATCCCTTTTTTCATCAAGTTAGGATTGCTCCCCACGTCATTGCATACTGCATGTGGATATTCTTCTAGTATTACAAAGCTCCCCATGTAGCTAGCTCCATCGGCTTGTCGAACACTCGAACACCACCTAAATTTTTATTATTAGAAGAAAAAGTGTACTGCAGATACTGGCTAACGAACTGATCTCTTGGTTGGAAAGGGAAATAAAAATGTTGCCTTGACCGATCTCTTGGTCGAAATAGGACACAAAGTGGGGGGTGTTGGGTCGACAATCCAACCAAGAATGAGAACGTCTAGATTTCTTGTGGTCACATAGGAAATGTCACTGACAAGAACAAAAAATTGCACAAATCCAGACATGCTTTGCATGTTTGCCGCACTCGATAACACCTCTGTCGCACCACTTTCTGCCTTAGTGGATGTAAAACGTGTTTGTGCCTCCCCTGTCCCTATGCCCTTACTAGTGATGTTAATCTAACATCATAGGTAAATGAAACAATGCCACTGTTAATGTGATGTCGCTGTTAAGTAATACTGTTGTCAATCTATTTCCATTGATAAACTGAATCAATGCCACCACCATTTTATGAAATGCTTCTGTCTTGATTTATTTCTTATAAAGAGTCTTTTGGGCTGTTAGACTAAACTCTGACACTGGTGACATTGTTGTATCTTCGTTGAACTACACAAAATTTAATTGCACAATGGTTGACACGACGATGTGTTTCTCGTTTCCGTATCACCCTTTGTTAGAAAGATCGTTCTGTTAACCGTGGACGTACGTACTGATCAGGTGCTACTCCCAATCTATCATCATAGAGAAATAATGCAATTGTTATGCATGTTAATGTAAGCCCCGTTAATCTAGTGCCAGTGTTGATTTCATGTGATGGCACTCTTAGTTAATGGCACTTGTTCATATTGCCACTGTAATGCCATTGATAACATATGAGATGTTGTGTTAATCATATGCCGCTGCAAAAAATTACACTCCTTAAATAACCATGTTACATATTTGTGAGAACATGGTTGTCTATCTCCATATGGTGCCTATTTGTGCAAACGGAAGCACAAACCTCAATTTTAGTGAAACCTGATGCCAGCTGACCTCATGGTGCTCCAGGTATTCCTACATTCATAACTAGGTAGAATGACCAACGCAATATGAAATAAGCTTATTCGTACGTTGACTTGTTGTTATAGTGTGGAACAAGCCTGTCACGTGTGGAGGACCAAAAAAGCACTATAGCCGCGCCATCAACGCCAGATAAAAGCAACCGAGTCATTGATGGTCTGGCCGGCGAGTAGGGGTCGTGCAAACAATGGTGCATTATTTTAGTTAAAATGCAGAAAAAAGATATTGGGATTAGTCAGACAAATTTTCTGTAGCCACACGGAAGGAATTGCGCTCGTCGACTACATAGAATTTCCTCTGTGCCATCATAGGAGATCCCAAGGTGGAAATCAACTAACCACCTATAAAATTATGCATAATCTTCCTCACGTAGGTCAGTATCCCCTTCGTCCAGATGATCATATTTTGTCATGCCGAGCTATTGATATGTGCTACTGTTTTGCGACATTGTTTCAGTACAATGCTTTCATATCTTTTCACATTCACGACAGTGAAGATGATTCCAGTGGAACTGCACAAAATGGCATGATGTTGAGTGATGTCTATTGCCTCATCCGTTTGCTGCAATGTGTCAGCGTAAATTGCAAGATGAGCCATCAAGCTAGCTGTGCAGTTGCCGACATGCTCAAAATGCACGCAACATTGAGCAGAAAGAAGCATGCCCAGGAAATTAATGCGTGTGTAGGGAGGCCCTTTGCTCAGAGAAGCATCGATTGTTTTTTCTTTATTTCTACATCTTCTCACAGCTATGTCTTGGTTATAGTCTTGTGAATCATTTAGATGCGTAAGCATGATGAACTTAAGTGCTTGTGAATGTTAGCTAGTATGCATACCATATCTTGTGAAGCTTAGTTTAGTGTGAATGTTAACTAGCGTGTCAACCTTTACAATCTACTTATATTGTAGGCATGTTATTTGACCCCTCATTTTGCCACGCTACGACCAGTGTGAGTGTCTGCATGCAGTACAACATCCTCTAATTTGGTGGGTGCCAAGCCGGCCCGAGAAGGAGCTATAACTTTATTCAAGTTGATTTTTTTACCGATGAGGAGCCATAATTAAGCTGGAGGCGTCTCTTTTTTCTTTCTTTCGAATGAGCAATAAGGTGGAGAGCCGGAGAGTGTCTCTAATGGGCTACCTCTAGTGTTAAGGCCCTCCAGTACGAAACACAGGCAGCCGACTAGGCCGATACAAAAGACTATCCATATTAAAGCCCGTTTGTTTTTGTTTTTTGCGAGGAAAATCCCATATTCCTTGAAGAGGGGGCGATCCCAGAAAAACCCTCCTTCCTCCTCGCCTCCACTTATACTGTAGCTCGCGGGACTCTCCCGCTTCCGTCGCCCCCCAATTCCCCTGCTCCCATTCTTCCTCACTCGTACAGAAAACCCCCGCTCACCTTCTTCCCCACTCATATAAAAAACACATGCTCCTCTTCTTCCTCGCTCCTAGAGAAAACCAACCCTCTTTCCCCACTTGCAATACCACTAGGCTCGTCTCTGGCTAGTCTGCTCAAACCCGTGAGCTCAGTGCGACGCCCGCAAGGAAAATGGAGTCGGCTGGCCCAAGTGCCAGGAAGATGAGGCTCCCGCCAGTGGTGACGCCGGCTGTAGATCCCGCACCCGGCATAGCGCGGAGAAGCGGCAGGCCCCCCACCGGATCCGAGGAACGCATAGAATCTCGGGTGGACCGCATCAGCGATCTCCCGGATGCCATCCTTGGAGAGATCATATCGCTTCTCCCCACCAAAGATTGTTGCCGCACCCAAGTCCTCTCAACTTGGTGGCGCCCTCTATGGCATGCCATGCCCCTTAATCTTGACTGTCGTCAGCTGTCTGTCGTTCATGATTTTGGACTCCTCAGAGCCATCATATCGTCCCACCAGGGATCCGTTCAGCGCCTTTACATCCCGACACACTACCAGCTGTCCATAACCTGCATGGTGGACGCTTGGATGACATCCCCTGAATTCCAAGAACTCCAACAGTTTGAGTTGTACCATCACCATGAAAGTTGCATACCACAAACCGAACACCAAGAATTGTTTCCCACACCACTATTGTCCATCTTGTGATTTTCCTCCTCTCTCCACACCGCCATCTTCGCCCAGTGCCATCTACCAGACGATCTGGTACAAATGCTTCGACTCCCACTACTAAAAATGTTCGCTTGTGGTGGTTTATCTGTCGGAGGCCTCACTGCACATCATCATCCACTCCAGTTGCCCTGCCCTGGAGCACTTGTTGATTGTTTAGGGAATAGAGATCCCTATCAGTTATCTCCAAATAAAGACGCCTCACCTTAAAAGCAGTGGAATTTGTTTTGAAGGACATCAGCTCATCATCGAAGATGCCCCTTCACTTCAAAGGTTGCTCCTTTATTATTGTTATATACCTTCGCAAAGAACTGTCGTCTCTGCGCCCAAACTGGAGACATTGGGTGTAATTCATGATCTGTTTAATTATCACAAGTTGGTGTTTGGCTCCACACTTATTCAGGTACCGTATATTATCATCTACACATTTGTAATCATAAGCTGCATTTTTCATTTGTGCACATAAGTTTTATATCATCTTGGAGTACACTTTGGGTACTAATATTATGTTATATGCTCAATGAAGAGTTTGTCCATGGATAGCCTATCAATGGTGCTGGATTCTGTCAAGATCTTACATATCAGAATGTTTAGTTATGATCTGAACGTAATTATTGTCTTGATGCGATGCTTTCCATGTCTGTAAAATTTATATATAAAGGTGATGATTTCATGCACATTGAAAGCCCGTATATATTATACTAGAATTAACCGTTCATTTGTCGCTCTTTCGACATACTATTTTTTAGACCTTAATAATTTTCAATCTTCATGTCTACTTAGGCACTAACACATGGAAAAAACATATAACTAATCGGTGGCATAATAAGCATCGGTATTTTCTCAGTTCTCATGACATTCGTTTAAGGACAATAACGATGGAAGGATATGCATCCAACCAGGCAAACAAAATCTTCGTCACATTGTTCATGTCGAATGTGAGGTTACTATTGTCCATCAGGCTTAAGTTTTTCAACAAGAAATTACTCAGAGCCAGCTCTATTTTTTTGGAGAATACCCAACCGAGGCCTGCTTGCTTTTTAGAGCCCTGCTGGGCTGCAAATCTTTCAAGACGAGGAGGGATGTGTTCGGCTTCCCCGGAAAATGGGCTATAAGTAGTAAGAAATGGTTTTAAAAATTTAAAACAAAGCCAACCGGCAATTACATTCAAAATTCATTTTTTCTGGATTTCAAGATTTTAAATTGCATTCATTCTGTTGCGGTAAAAATTTCTTTGTATTTTATTTTAATATATATTTTTAAAATTATTTTTAACGTGACTCGAAATTTCGTGATTAAAAGAGTTCGGACCCCACCGAAATATGCAAAAAATTGATGAATTTTTTAGCAGTGACCAGAATATGGTCTGTAATGCTAATAAAAATAATATGGGCTTCAAAATATCCTTAAGAATTAGCGAATGAGTTGTAAATTATTGAAAATAATGGCAAATGGGATGTATGTTGTTTTCCATAGATTTGGAGGCTGACTTGTGGGCCTATTAGGTTGACGATGACGTTGTTCTAAAAAAATTGACTGATGGATGTCCATCCAACGACCGTCGTGCTTCTTTAATATCTGATCTTCCTGCTCCAGCCGCCCAAACCAGCGTCGGTGGGACTGCCTGCTCCCTTCTCCCGTGGTTGCTTGTGCTGCCGCCAGGCCATCCCTCTACCCACCTGCACCCCCTGTTATTTTCCGACGACATCAGCCTCACCCCGTAGCCCACCAGTCATCCCTCATACTCCCCTCAGCGTGGGCATCTGGTGTTGTGGCTTCGCCGGCTCCAGGTCGTTCCCTTCCTGGGCCTCGCCGTCGTCCATCGCTTTGGTGCTCTCGGCGCGGTGTGGTCAACAAACAACAGCCATCGGAAGAGGGATGTAAGTGGAGAGGCTGACAGTAGGGACCCACAAAAGCAAGTTCCTCCTTATTGCGGGAAAAATGATTGATCCTGGTGACAATTGGGACCCACCGGCTGTTGAGGGAGTCCTGGATTACGGGGTCCTCGGGCGTCCGGGCTATGTGACGTGGGCCCGACTAATGAGCCGTGAAGATACAAGACGGAAGGCTTTCCCTCGTGTTCGGATGGGGTTGTCCTTGGCGTGGAAGGCAAGCTTGGCGTGCGGATATGAAGATTCGTTTCTCTGTAAACCGACTCTGTACAACCCTAGCCCCCTTCGGTGTCTATATAAATCGGAGGGGTTAGTCCGTAGAGGCTATCATAATCATACAGGCTAGACATCTAGGGTTTAGCCATTACGATCTCGAGGTAGATCAACTCTTGTAACCCCTATACTCATCAAAGTCAATCAAGCAGGAAGTAGGGTATTACCTCCATCAAGAGGGCCCGAACCTGGGTAAACATCGTGTGCCCTGCCTCCTATTAGCTTCGATCCTCAGACGCACAGTTCGGGACCCCCTACCCGAGATCTGCCGATTTTGACACCGACATTGGTGCTTTCATTGAGAGTTCCATTGTGCCGTCGTCGGAAGGCTCGATGGCTTCATCGATCATCTACAACAATACTGCCGGGAGGGAGATTTTTCTTCCCGGACAGATCTTCGTATTCGGCGGCTTCGCATTGCATGCCAACTCGCTTGGCCACCTAGAGCATATCGACAGCTATGCCCCTGGTCACCATATCAATTTTGGAAATCTGAACTATGCCACTGATATCCAAGGAGACTTGATCTTCCAAGGGTTCATGGCTCCAACCACTGCTCTGGCCATAGATACGGAGCACGTCACCAGGTCCGAGGACAGGAGTCTAGAGCCCGTCGGACTATCTGGGACTATAGAGCTCAACACTGGAGAACCGGAGAGGATAACACCATCGACAGTAATCACAAAGTCAGACTCTTCTCCGGACACTATCTCCAAACCCTCGGAGTCCGCATCTTGCGAACTCGGCCAGGGAACTTCTGTCCCCATCCAAACCTCGCTCTTAAACGAGGCTCTAGACTTAATGCGATACCTCGCCATCACAGAGGAACCGTTTCCGAATTACGCCCAGCCCAGACTAGGGACTGAAAATAGGGAACTTTACTTCCCACCCACCGCCCACTTTATAGCCACTATCGAGGATCTAACTGACATGCTCGACTACGCCTCCAAAGACATCGACGGCATGGACAACGATGCCGGAGAGGAGCAGGCCCAAATCCCGCTGTTCACCGAACACTGGACGGCCACTTCCTCATACGACGTGTACATGGTGGACACACCTAAAGAAGGCGATAGCGATAAGAAGGATCCAGTCAAGGATGGACCTCCTGAGATACCACCGATGTGCCAACGTCAGCAACGCCGCTTTAAATCGCGTCGCGGAAAAGACAGCAATACCAGCACTAGAGAAAACGATACTCCGGAGAATGTCGAAGAAACAAGAAGACCCCACCGAACCAACATCCAAACAGGATGATCGGGAGGAGGGAAAGTCGTCCCTGACGAGCAAGCAGGGAACAAAGACTCAGAGGATAGCAACTATCTACCACTCTCCGAGGACGACGTGAGCCTCGGTAACGAAGATGTTATTGTGCCATAGGAACCACTTGCGCAAGAGCACTTTAAGCTCCGGCTAATAGCCACGGCAAGAAGCCTAAAAATGAAACAGTCGAAGCTTCTAGCTGACCAAGAACTGGTCAATGACAGATGGACTAATGTCCAGGCAGCCGAAGAATACGGCCTCGAACGCCCAACAAAGAGTTACTCGAAGCGTAAGCTGCTACCCCAATTTGATGACGAAGCGTTGGAGCCCATGACACCCGCGCGTAATGCGGCTGACGAACCTGACCGACCGCCACGTGGCCGGGACAGAACGGCAACTCAAGGCGAACACCAGCCCGCACCACCTCGCCGTAAAACCAGAGAAACAACAGCTCGAGGATACACATATGACCTACAACAGGACCTGGAAAATAGAGCAGGTCAGACCAGATCAATCTATGCAACGCGGGGGCGTGCCCCGGCACGAGAGGACAGTCATCAATCCTGGCACGACAAGCATAACCACGCTCGGGCAGAAAACTGCATACAAACTTCATCCGAACTGCGTCATGACGTGGCCCGATATAGAGGCGCCGCACACCCCCTATGCTTCATCGATGAGGTAATGGAGCACCAGTTACCAGAGGGGTTAAAACTCGTGAACATTCAATCATACGTCGGCACAACAGATCCCGCGGTATGGATTGAAGATTTTCTTATCCACATTCACATGGCTCACGGTGACGATCTACACGCCATCAAATACCTTCCCCTAAAACTTAAGGGGCCAACTCGACACTAGTTAAACAGCCTTCCAGAAAACTTTATTGGAAGCTAGGAAGGCTCGGAGGATGCCTTTAGAGACAACTTCCAAGGCACCTATATTCGGCCTCTAGATGCTGATGCCCTCAGTCATATTGTCCAGCAGCCCGGAGAGTCCGCCAAAAAATTCTAGACTAAGTTCCTCATTAAAAAGAACCAGATTGTCGATTGTCCAGACACCGAAGCCCTAGTGGCCTTTAAAAATAGCATTCGCGATGAATGGCTTGCCCGACACCTCGGCCAAGATAAGTCGAAGTCCATGGCAGCCCTCACCGCACTCATGACCCGCTTTTGCGCGGGCGAAGACAGCTGGCTAGCCTGTAGCAGTAATAGTACGAGCGAGCCTAGCACTTCTGAAGCTAGGGTTAACAATGGTAGGCCCCGATGCAACAAACACAAGCGCCGCAGCAATAATGACAATACCAAAGACACGACGGTCAACGCCGGATTTAGCGGCTCCAAGTTCGGTCAGCGGAAGAAGCCATTCAAAAGAGACAGAGAGGGCTCATCCAGCTTGGACCGAATACTCGATCGACCTGCCAGATTCACGGCACCCCCGACAAGCCTGCCAACCATACCAACCGAAGTTGTTGGGTCTTTAAAACGGGCCGGTAAGTTAAATACCGAACATAAGGAGAAAGAGTCACCCAGCAAGGACGACAACGAGGAGCCGCGTCCACCGAAAACAGGGGGTCAGAAGAAATTTCCCCTCGAAGTCAAAATGGTGAATGTGATATACGTCACCGACATCCCCAAGCGGGAGCGCAAATGCGCGCTAAGGGACGTCTACGCGATAGAGCGAGTCGGCCCTAAATTCAGCCCATGGTAAACCTGTCCGATCACTTTTGATCGTAGAGACCATCCGACCAGTATCCATCACGGAGGTTCGGACGCACTAGTCCTTGATCGAATCATCGATGGATTCAACCTTACGCGAGTCCTCATGGACGACGGCAGCAACCTTAACCTGCTCTATCAGGACACAATCCGCAAGATGGGTATTTATCCGTCAAGGATCAAGCCCACCAAAACTACCTTTAAAGGAGTAATACCTGGTGTAGAGGCCCGCTGTACGGGCTCAATCACATTGGAGGTCGTCTTCGGTTCGCCAGACAACCTTTGAAGTGAAGACTTGATCTTCGACATCGTCCCCTTCCGCAGTGGCTATCATGCACTGCTCGCACGAACCGCGTTCGCTCGCTTCAATGCGGTCCCACACTATGCTTACCTCAAACTCAAGATGCCTGGACCACGTGGTGTTATAACAGTCAATGGAAACATGGAACGCTTCCTCCATACTGAGGAGTATACCGCGGCCCTGGCAGCGGAAGTACAAGGCGGCCTTATCAAGCCAAATACTACATCGGCGGCCAAGCCCGCAGACACTATTTAAGAGTCCGGACTGCACCACAGAGCGACAACCCAGCTCGTTAGGAGCTCGGTTAGCAATTCGGCCTCCGTCTTAGCCCCAGCCGAATTGCGGTCTACGTGACACGCGTACATAACTACGCACTAAAGATACCATGGGCAGAGACGAAGGCACAACAATGATAAAGTCCACAATATGGCTAGACTATATCCGGACACCCATATTTTCCTTTTTCTCCTCTTTTTATCTTTTTTCAGGTTCCTTACAACCCACGTCACCATTTCAACGGTGCTCGGGCCTCTTTTCGAGGCCTATCGTGACAACATCGAGTGATGATGCTCTCGAAAGACAATACACCAAGGAGAAAATCAGTGTATACGCACGACAGAGTATCTCAAAGGGTCTCTAAGGACCACCTCGTCTGTTTGCAAAACCCGCATGCAACTTTCCTCTATGCTCGGCATGTAAAATAGCCTTGTCGCTTACTGCACTTTTTGTACCAATATGTTTTGACGTATCAATCAGACTATAATGGAAACAGTTTCTAGCCCAACCTATTGGCTTATTTCCGAATTTGTGTTTCCCTAGTTTCATCTGATTGTCATGTACACCTCGGTACGACTTAAATTGCTAGGGGCTCCATTGAGCCACGTACATTTATTAAAATATTAAACAAAGTCCGAACACTTTCACAGTGCAATTCGACGTCCCGAATATAGCATTATATGCATCGGCTCCGAATTATGTTGTTGGTCAATAGTTGGGTTGCCCGGCTCCTGTGGTTACTACCTTACATTCCGCATGTTCGGCTAAGGTAGTAAAGGGAGAACTACTGCGATTGTGTTTCTAGTTCAGCCAAATAAACAACTTAGTAGAGGAAGCCGAAAACTAACTGTCATGATGCGGCAAGAGTTGGTCAGCTATTCGGTGATTAAATATAAATCTCTTGTGATTTTTTCCGCATTACGCGATAGGTCGGCCTTCGCTCGGCCGGGCGTCTACAACACCCAAGTTCAGATAATCGAACAATACTAGGGGTTGCGCCTATACTCCAATTATAAAACTCCTATGGCTAACTGAGAGCGATAAAGCCATATAGTCTGATTGCCTAGTTCTCCACACTAACACCTCCTTCACGGACCAAATCACTAGGTCAAGTGTGTTCAGGTGCTATCCCGAAGACCCCCGTATTATCTATGTGGGGGCTGAAGTCGACGACTGGCCAACTCTCAGATGTCATAAATGGCCACACAAGAGGAAATATTTCAAAATAAAACAAAACAACATATCATACATCAGCCTTATTTCATGATACAGGACTGGACAACATAAGATGCATTCATCCAAACATGATGTCCTTCGAACACTAGCCCTCTACAATGCGGGATCCTTCTAGGACATCATCGAAATACCACTCTGGCGTGCGGTGCTCTTTGCCTGCGGGCGGTCCCTCGGTTGCTAGCTTGATGGCGTCCATCTTCGCGCACTACACCTTGACACGGGCGAAGGCCATCCGCGCACCTTCGATGCAGACCGACCGCTTCACGGCATCAAGCCGGGGCCAGACACTGACCAGTCGCTTCACGAGCCCGAAGTAGCTCCTGGGTATGGGCTCGTGCTACTTCTCGAGCTTGCGTTGTATTCCCTCGATGAGGAAAGGGAGATCCAGCACAGTAGCGTAAGTATTTCCCTCAGTTTTTTAGAACCAAGGTATCAATCCAGTAGGAAACCACGCGCAAGTCCCTCGCACTTGCACAAACAAATAAGAACTTCGCAGCCAACGCGATAAGGGGTTGTCAATCCCTTTACGGTCACTTACAAAGTGAGATCTGATAGAGATGATAATTTGATATTTTTCGTATTTTTGATTATAAGAACAGAAAGTGAAAGCGGAAGAGTAAAGTAGATTGTAGATTGATATGTTGAGAATAGACCCGGGGGCCATAGTTTTCTCTAGTGGCTTCTCTCATGATAGCGATATTCTACGGCGGGTAAACAAAAAACTGTCGAGCAATTGATAGAAAAGCGAATAATTATGAGACTATCTAGGCATGATCATTATATATAGGCATCACGTTCGAGACAAGTAGACCAAAACGATTCTGCATCTACTACTATTACTCCACACATCGACCTCTATCCAGCATGTATCTAGAGTATTAAGTTCATAAGAACGGAGTAATGCCTTAAGCAAAATGACATGATGTAGAGGGATAAACTCAAACATATTGATATAAACCCCATCTTTTTATCCTCGATGGCAACAATACAATACGTGCCTTGCTACCCCTACTGTCACTCAGAAAGGACACCGCAAGATTGAACCCAAAGCCAAGCACTTCTCCCATTGCAAGAACTATGGATCTAGTAGGCCAAACCAAACCAATAATTCAAAGAGACTTGCAAGGATATTATAATCATACATAAAGAGTTCAGAAAAGAACCATATATTTCTCATAGATAATCTTGATCATGAACCCACAATTCATCAGATCTCGACAAACACACCGCAAAAAGAGATTACATCGAATAGATCTCCTCGAAGACCGAGGAGAACTTGGTATTGAGATCCAAAGAGAGAGAAGAAGCCATCTAGATACTAGCTATGGACCTGAATGTCTGTGGTAAACTACTCACAACTCATGGTGAGGCGATGATAATGATGTAGAAGCACTCCGTGGAAGATCCCCCCTCCGGCGGAGCTCCGGAATAGGCCACAACATGGGATCTCATGGGAACAGAAGGTTGCGGCGGTGGAACTAGGGTTTTCTCTGTTGTTCTGATAGTTTCGGGGTACGCAGGTATATATAGGAGGAAGGAGGGCACGGGGGGCCAAACGGGGTGCCCACGAGGCACGGGGCGCGCCCTATAGGGGGGGCCCGCCCCCCACCCTCATGGACGCCACGTCAGCCCTACTCCGAGGTTCTCAAGTCTCCCGTGCGTATTTTGCTCCAAAAATATCTCTCCCGAAGGTTTCATTCCGTTTGGACTCCGTTTGATATTCATTTTCTGTAAAACCCTAAAATAGGCAAAAAATAGCAATCTGGACTAGGCCTTTGGGTTAGTAGGTTAGTCCCAAAAATAATATAAAAGTGTATAACAAAGCCCATTAAACATCCAAAACATCATAAATAATAGCCTGGAACAATAAAAAAATTATAGATACGTTGGAGACGTATCAAGCATCTCCAAGCTTAATTCCTGCTCGTCCTTGAGTAGGTAAATAATAAAGGCAGATATTTTTTATGTCAAATGCTAACCAACATAGTTTTTCAACGTAATACTCTTAATTGTGGCATGAATGTTCAGATCTGAAAGATTCAAGACAAAAGTCTATATTGACATAAGAAATAATAATACTTCAAGCATACTAACAAAGCAATCATGTCTTCTCAAAATACTATGGCTAAAGAAAGTTATCCCTACAAAATCATATAGTCTCTCTATGCTCCCTCTTCATCACACAAAATACTCATATCATGCACAACCCTGGTTTCAGCCAAGCAGTTGTTTTCCTACTCTATTCTTTCAAACCTTTCAAATTTCACGCAATACATGAGCGTGAGCCATGGACATAGCACTATGGGTGGAATAGAGAGGTGGTTGTGGAGAAGACAAAAAGGAGGGAGATAGTCTAACATCGACTAGGCGTATCAATGGGCTATGGAGATGCCCATCAATAGATATCAATGTGAGTGAGTAGGGATTGCCATGCAACGGATGCACTAGAGCTAAATATGTATGAAAGCCCAACAAAAGAAACTAGTGGGTGTGCATCCAACTTGCTTGCTCATGAAGACCTAGGGCATTTGAGGAAGCCCATCATTGGAATATACAAGCCAAGTTCTATAATGAAAATTCCTACTAGTATATGAAAGTGACTAAACATGAGACTCTCTATCATGAAGAACATGGTGCTACTTTGAGGCACAAGTGTGGAAAAAGATAGTAGCACTTGTCCATTTTTTTTCTTTTCTCTTTTTTTCCTTTTTTCTCTTTTTTTGGGCTTTTCTTTTTCTTTGGCCTTCCTTTTTTTTCTTTTTTTGGAGGGGCTTTATTGATTTATCCTTTCCTCACATGGGACAATGCTCTAATAAGGATGATCATCACACTTTCATTGAATTACAACTCGATATTACAACTCGATACTACAACAAAGTATGACTCTATATGAATGCCTCCGACGGTGTACCGGGATGTGCAATGAATCAAGAGTGACATGTATGAAAAATTGTGCATGGTGGCTTTTCCACAAATACTACATCAACTACATGATCATGCATGGCAATATGACAATATGAAGCATGTCATATGAATGGAACGGTGGAAAGTTGCATGGCAGTATATCTCGGAATGGCTATGGAAATGCCATGATAGGTAGATATGGTGGATGTTTTGAGGAAAATATATGGTGGCTGTTTTGAGGAAGGATATATAGTGGTTGTTTTGAGGAAGGATATATAGTGGGTGTATGGTACCGGCGAAAGTTGCGCGGTACAAGAGAGGCTTGCAATGGTGGAAGGGTGAGAGTGCGTATAATCCATGGACTCAACATTAGTCATAAGAACTCATATACTTATTGCAAAAATCGAGTCATCAAAAGAAAGCAATCAACGCATGCTCCTAGGGGGGAGGTTGGTAGGAGTTAACCATCGCGTGCCCCAACCTCCACACAAGGGTTGACACTTTACAAATACCTCATGCTCTAACTTCGTCACGTAGCGGTTCACATATGTGCATGCTACGGGAATCACTAACATTAACACAAGCTTTTCTCAATTTCATAATAACTCCACTAGAATGACTCTAATATCACTATCCTCATATCTCAAAACAATTATCAAACATCCAACTTCTCATCATATTCAATGCACTTAGTGTGAAAGTTTTTACTATATTGATATTGGATGTCTATCATGTGAAGACTAGTTTTATAGCCAAAGCACATTACCATGCTGTTTTAATAGACTCTCAAAAGGATATAAGTGAAGCATGAGAGATCAACAATTTCTACAAAATATAACCACCATCATGCTCTAAAAGATATAAGTGAAGCACTAAAAATATAGCTCCAAGTATAGTTACCGATGGATGAAGACGAAAGAGGAGATGCCTTCCCGGGGCATCCCCAAGCTTAGGCTTTTGATTGTCCTTGAATTTTACTTGGGGTGCCATGGGCATCCCCAAGCTTAGGCCCTTGATACTCTTTGTTCCATAGTCCATCAAAGCAATACTCAAAACTTGAAAACTTCACAACACAAAACTTAGATAAAAATCTCGTGAGCTCCGTTATTATAAGAAAGCAAACCACTACTCAAAGGTACTGCAATGAATTCATTCTTTGTTTATATTGGTGTTAAACCTACTGTATTACAACTTCTCTATGATTCATACTTCCCAATAATACTCATAGATGCATTGATATAAGCAAACAACACATGAAAAACAGAATTTGTCAAAAACAGAACAGTCTGTAGTAATCTGCAGTTTTCGGATACTTATGTAACTCCAAAAAATTAAACTAAATTGGTAAACTTGAGGAATTTGTCTATTAGTCATCTGCAAAAATAATCAACTAAATAGCACACTCCGGTAAAATCTGGTGACCATTCTAGCGAGCGCTAACGATTCTGTTTTTCACAGCAAGATCATATAAACTTCACACAAGTCTTCCCAAAGGTTCTACTTGGCACAAACACTAATTAAAACACAAAACCACATCTAAACAGAAGCTAGATTCAATATTTATTCCTAAACAGAAACAAAAACAAAAAATATAAAATTGGGTTGCCTCCCAACAAGCGCTATCGTTTTACGCCCCTAGCTAGGCATGATACATGGATAGATCTAGGTATTGCCATCTTTGGAAGGAAATTCTTTAATTAAGCACTTGTGATTCTTAAGCACTTATTTATCCCTATTGATAATCAAACTTTTGGGCAAGAAATCAAGAAATTCTAAAGTGTCAAAAGGGTCTCTTGCAAAAGTAAGAAAATTAGGGTGAACACTTATGGATTTGAGATCCGCGATTCCTTCACTAGATGTTTCACCCTTGTCTTTAAGAACATACATGAACTTAGATAATTTAGTGGTAGAAGGATTTGGAGTAATTTTTATAGCAGAAAGAGCAGAACCCACATTAGTAATAATATCCTCAAGCTTATTGATTCTAGTAGAATCCTGATCTAATTTCTCTTTAACTATGGGTTCCTTTTCCTTAAGATTCTTCACAACAACTCCTACCTTGGATCCATATTGGGTAATTTCATTATGGACTTTTCTATCCAAGTTCTCTACCAGTTCTACCATAGCAACTTTATTTTCAATGATTTCTAACCTTTGCATAACATGCTCCAAAGTTAAAACGGTCCCATTAACCATAAGAGGTGGTGAGCCAAATAATTCAGTCATTGCATTATAAGAATCAAAAGAATGGCTACCCATGAAATTCCCTCTGGTAATGGTATCTAAGATAAATCTATTCCATGGAGTTATGCCAACATAAAAATTGCGAAGAAGCACGGAAGTGGAAAGCTTCCTATTAGATCTATTTTGAGCATTGCAAATTCTATACCTGGCATCTTTTAAGTTTTCTTCCTCCCTTTGTTTAAAGTTGAGTAACTCACTCTCGGGAGTGTTGATAATGATAGGTGTGCTAGACATGATGACAAGCAAGCAAGCAACACACAAGCAAACAAGAAGCAAGCAAACGATAAACACACGGCAGAAGAAGGGCAAATAAAACGGCAAGGGTGAAGTGGGGGAGAGGAAAATGAGAGGCAAAAGATGTAATGCGAAGGATAAGGGTTTGTGATAGGTACTTGGTATATGACTTTTGCGTAAGCCTACCCAGCAATGGCGCCAGAAATTCTTCTTGCTACTTCTCGAGCTTGCGTTGTATTCCCTCGAAGAGGAAAGGGACATGCAGCACAATAGCGTAAGTATTTCCCTCAGTTTTTGAGAACCAATGTATCAATCCAGTAGGAGACCACGTGCGAGTCCCTCGCACCTGCACAAACAAATAAGAACTTCGCAGCCAACGCGATAAGGGGTTGTCAATCCCTTTACGGTCAGTTACGAAAGTGAGATCTAATAGAGATGATAGTTTGGTATTTTTTATTATAAGAACAGAAAGTAAAAGCGGAAAAGTAAAGTAGATTGTAGATTGATATGTTGAGAATAGACCCGGGGCCCATAGTTTTCTCTAGTGGCTTCTCTCATGATAGCGATATTCTACGGCGGGTAAACAAATTACTATCGAGCAATTGATAGAAAAGCAAATAATTATGAGACTATCTAGGCATGATCATTATATATAGGCATCACGTCCGAGACAAGTAGACCGGAACGACTCTGCATCTACTACTATTACTCCACACATCGACCGCTATCCAGCATGCATCTAGAGTATTAAGTTCATAAGAACGGAGTAACACCTTAAGCAAGATGACATGATGTAGAGGGATAAACTCAAACATATTGATATAAACCCCATCTTTTTATCCTCGATGGCAACAATACAATACGTGCCTTGCTGCCCCTACTGCCACTTGGAAAGGACACCGCAAGATTGAACCCAAAGCCAAGCACTTCTCCCATTGCAAGAACTATAGATCTAGTAGGCAAAACCAAACCAATAATTCGAAGAGACTTGCAAGGATATTATAATCATACATAAAGAGTTCAGAAAAGAACCAAATGTTTCTCATAGATAATCTTGATCATAAACCCACAATTCATCGGATCTCGACAAACACACCGCAAAAAGAGATTACATCGATTAGATCTCCTCGAAGACTGAGGAGAACTTGGTATTAAGATCCAAAGAAAGAGAAGAAGTCATCTAGATACTAGCTATGGACCCGAAGGTCTGTGGTAAATTACTCACAACTCACGGTGAGGCGATGATGATGATGTAGAAGCACTCCGTGGAAGATCCCCCCCCCCCGGCGGAGCTTCAGAACAGGCCCCAAGATGGGATCTCACGGGAAGAGAAGGTTGTGGCGGTGGAACTAGGCTTTTCTCTGTTGTTTTGATAGTTTCGGGGTACGTTGGTATATATAGGAGGAAGGAGGGCACCGGGGGCCAGACGGGGTGCCCACGAGGCAGGGGGCGCGCCCTATAGGGGGGCGCGCCCCCCACCCTCGTGAACGCCACGTCAGCCCTACTCCGTGGTTCTCAAGTCTCCCGTGCGTATTTTGCTCAAAAAATATCTCTCCCGAAGGTTTCATTCCGTTTGGACTCCATTTGATATTCCTTTTCTTTAAAACCCTAAAACAGGCAAAAAACAATCTGGACTGGGCCTTTGGGTTAGTAGGTTAGTCCCAAAAATAATATAAAAGTGTATAACAAAGCCCATTAAACATCCAAAGCATCATAAATAATAGCATGGAACAATAAAAAATTATAGATACGTTGGAGACGTATCAGCTCGGCAGGCCACAGACGGATTATAAAATCCCTCATGGCCAATCCGACCACCCTATACAGTTCAGACAACTGCTTCAGCTTATCGCTGAGGGGCACGGGATGCTCAGGTGCAAGGTACTGCAATGAGAACCGTTTTTCCGTCTAGCTCCCCTCTTCGGCTCGGAATAATTCCGCAGCATCAGCAACACTCTTGGGCAGGTCCACAAACGCTCCTGGAGAACTCCACATCCGAGTCCTTAAGATGTATTCCTTCCTCACAAATTTTCTCTGCATGTTAAAGGCCTTACCAGCCACAATTTGCTTCGCCTCCTGGACCTCCCGAGCACTTTCGAGAGCCTTAGCAAGTTCGGATTTTTGATCCAAACCTTTGCGCTCTATGGACTCACATTTGCTTATAGCATCCTTGAGCTCTCGCTGGACTTCCTCTACCCTTGACTCATGCTTTAGGCGGGTGGCTCGTTCCTCCTCCGCCTCTTTCTTGGCCTCGGCTAATGCGCTCTTGAGGGTCTCGACCTCAGACGCATTAGCTGTGAGCAAAATTATAACACTCATTTAGATGACAAATTATTGCTGATATTATTTCACACACATTTTTGGTATTACATACCTTGCTTTTCCGCTAACTTCCGCCTCAGCTCAGATGCTTCGGCGGCATGGGAAGCTGACGCCTGCATCGCAGCTTGTTTGATTCAAATAGATATGTATATTAATCTCATGCACGAGTACTTAGATCCTCTGTTTGGCCTTTCTTCGCAAACACCGAACAAAGTCTCAGGGGCTACTATCTATATACAGACACTTTTTCTCATATAGCCAAAAGGTATTATATTACGTACCTCAAAGCCTCTCAGAAGGCTAGTATATGCCTCATTCAATCCGCTTTTGGCCGACCAAATTCTTTCAACCACCATGCCCATAAGGGTACGATGTTCTTCTACAATGATGGCACTCTGAAGAGCTTCCGTCAGAGTATCTGGCGCCTCCGGATTGACAGACGTTGCCGGTGAACTTTGCGCACTCCCTTCTTTCAAAGGAAGTTGCTCACCTGATTCCGGAACCACATGGGTCTACGGAATAATGTTCGGCTGTGGGCCAAATTAGGCATGGCCCCTGTCGCCAATCTCCATAGGGGTCGGTACCCCCGGGTTTCCGGCATCAAAGGCATCGCCCTCTGGTGCCGCCCCGATGGCTTCTCGCACCTCTCCCTGACCCAGAAGGGTCCTTCAGGGCAGCACTTCAGCATTGTCCGTAGCTTTGGGGGAGGAGGCCAGCGGAGATGACCCGTTGTCCATCACGTTTGGATCCAGCGAATTCCTCGAAGATGAGGATCGCTGGGAGTGGACGCGAGCCAGGCAGCAGCACGTAATTCAGTATATTACAATCACAAGGAGGAAAGGTATATAAGTACGAATGCCTTTGGGCTACTTACGATTCGGCCAAGGGCTTCGGCCTAGGGCACCATTCGTCGGCGTTTGATTCGGCGTCGTCCGTGAGGGAGATCCTCCCTTTCTTGGACGCCTCCGCCTCCAGATCTGCGGAAGCCCCCCTTTTCTTATTTCCCCCCTTAAGGGGAGAATTACTCTCTTCCTCCTGCCCTTCATCTTTGTCAGGGGAGGAGTGAGTCTCGGTGTATTCAAACACTATGTCCGAAGCACCTTTACGGCGGAGGCCACTTTTGGCCTCCTTGCCCTTCTTCTTGGCCTTCTTTTTCGGCGCCTGATATGGCGTCGGAACCAGCATCCTCGTTAGCAGAGGGATGGCTGGGTCTTCGGGTAGCGGAGCCGGACAGTGAATCCACTCCGCTTTCTTCGTCCAGCCCTGTGGGAAGAATGGAAAGCTTAGTATGCTCCTTGGATTTACAAATAGTGAAGTTATCATGGAAACTTATGGGAGAAGTTGCATGAGTACAATCAAGGCCGAGGTCTTTGGTCTTTTTCGGCCACGTCTTTTGGGTCTTGAACAACAGTTTCCACATGTCTTCGTGCTTCGTGCCGAAGAACCGATGTAGGGTCCGGGGACCGGCCGGGTCAAACTCCCACATGCGCTGTGTCCGGCCTTGGTAGGGCAGAATCCGATGGAAAAGCATTACCTGGATCACGCTAGCAAGACTGGTATTCTTGTCTACCATACTCTTGATACGCTTCTGCAGCGTCGTCGCCTCGTCGAATGACGCCCAGTCCAGGCCCTTGTTGAGCCAGGATGTCAGCCGCAGTGGAGGCCCGGACTTGAACTCGGGGGGAGTGGCCCGTGTGGAGTCACGAGGTTCCATGACGTAGAACCACTCATGCTGCCACCCCTTCACAGTCTCCACGAAGGTTCTTTGGCCAAGAGACATTGGGGAGCTTGCTCACCATGGCGCCGCCGCACTCCGCGTGTTGGCCATCCACCACTTTTGGCTTCACAATGAAGGCCTTGAGCCATAGGCCGAAGTGGGGAGGGATGCGGAGGAATGCCTCACACACGACGATGAACGTCGAAATATTGATAAAGGAATTCGAGGCTAGATCATGGAAATCTAGCCCGTAGAAAAACATAAGGCCGCGGACAAAAGGATGGAGGGGAAACCCCAGTCCGAGGAAATGGGGAATGAATACTACCCTCTCATGGGGCTCCGGAGTAGGTACGATATGTTTCTTGACTGGAAGCCGGTGGGCAGTCTCCCTGGCTAAATACCCCGATTCCCGGTGCTCCTTGATGATCTCCTCCATGACGGAGGAGGGCATCCACTTGCCCTGCGTTTCAGATCCAGACATGGCTAGAGTGTTTTCTGGGGACAGAAGGGATCGAAGCTTGGGCGCTGGAGCTCGAGGGCGGATGGGCTGGGGAAGAAGAAGGCGTGGGGTGAAAAGGTGGATTCTTATCTCCTTATAAAGGCTGGGAATATAGAGTGTCTCCCCCATGAGCCTTAAAACTCACCTATTCCCAAGGGGCCATGCAGACAGCACGGTTGGATTACCCAGGCCCGTATTGATGAGAATCCCGTGATAAGGGGACATGATTTATGTTTTGACAAGACGTGTCACCGGAGGCTGCATCTAAAAACGCGAAACGGGAAATTGAAAAATGATTTCAAATGATGGAAAGGACAGACGTGATGTCTCGCTAGTAAAGCTGTTAGTGAAGACATATTATGTTTTTTGACTAAGTGTTATACCCTTGTGGTAGCGTGTTGTGGCTGTTAAATAGAGCAGGATATAGTTAAACTTTGATCAACTATTTTAAAGTATTCGGAGGAGGAACCCGCCTTGCAATGCCGAAGACAATCTGCGCGCCGGACACATCGTCATTGAAGCCTGATTCAGGGGCTACTGAGGGAGTCCTGGATTACGGGGTCCTCGGGCGTCCGGGCTATGTGACGTGGGCCGGACTAATGGGCCATGAAGATACAAGACAGAAGGCTTTCCCCCGTGTCCGGATGGGGCTCTCCTTGGCTTGGAAGGCAAGCTTGGCACGCGGATATGAAGTTTCATTTATCTGTAAACCGACTATGTACAACCCTAGCCCCCTCCGGTGTCTATATAAACCAGAGGTTTTAGTCCGTAGAGGCAATCATAATCATACATGCTAGACATCTAGGGTTTAGCAATTACGATCTCGAGGTAGATCAACTCTTGTAACCCCTATACTCATCAGAGTCAATCAAGAAGGATGTAGGGTATTACCTCCATCAAGAGGGCCCGAACCTAGGTAAACATCATGTCCCCTGCCTCCTGTTACCTTCGATCCTTAGACGCATAGTTCGGGACCCCCTACCCGAGATCTGTCAGTTTTGACACCGACAGCTGTATCTTCACACATAAGGAAGTGCCTCATTGTTATGCAAAAAAATATTACTCCCTATGACGGCTGGGACCCGATAGATTTGGTGGCTGACTTGTGGTCCTACTAAGATGACGCGTATGCAGGGCTTGGTCAAGTTAATCAAGAAATGATTCTAGCAGCTGGACCGTTGGATGTTAATCCAATAACCGTGCTTCTTCTTCAACCTCTAGTCTTGCTCCTATCTCCCATGGGCGGCAGTGCTGTCGCGCAAGGCTCATCGCCCCTCCCTACTCCCGTCACTAGCCTGTCCATCCCTCTACTCACCCACACCTCAGGTTACTCTCCGGCGACGGCAGACGAACCAATAAACCTTCGTACTCCCCTCCGTGTGGGAAACAATGGCCGAATCTTCCCTGGCTTTGTGTCGTTCCCTTCCTAGGCCTCGCTGTCGTCCACCACATTGGTGCTCTCTGTGCGGCGTGGTCAACATGGTCAACGAACGACAGCCATCGGAGAGGACTGTACGTGGAGACGCCGACAGCTGGGTCTCGAGAAATACCAAACGGTGGATAGACAAATTACTATTGGGCAATTGATAGAAAAGCAAATCGTTATGACAATATCCAAGACAATGGTCATGTATATAAGCATCACGTCCAAGATTAGTAGATCGACTCCTACGTGCATCTACTACGATTACTCCACACATCGACCGCTATCCAGCATGCATCTAGTGTTTCATGGAGAAACAGAGTGATGCAATAAGAACGATGACATGATGTAGACAAGATATATTCATGTAGGAATAGACCCCATCTTTTTATCCTTAATAGCAATGATACATGCGTGCCTTGCTGCCCCTTCTGTCACTTAGAAAGGACACCGCAAGATCGAACCCATCACAAAGCACCTCTTCCCATTGCAAGATAAACAGATCAAGTTGGCCAAACAAAACCCAAATATTGAAGAATAGATACGAGGCTATAATAATCAAGTATGGATATTAAAGCAAGATAAATCTGATCATAAACTCACAAGTCATCGGATCCCAACAAACACACCGCACAAAATCATTACATCAAATAGATCTCCAAGAGAACTTTGTATTAAGAAACAAAGAGAGACGAAACCATCTAACTACTGCGTATGGACCCGTAGGTCTGATGTGAAGTACTCACGCATCATCGGACAGGCACCAATGAGGATGATGAACCCCTCCGTGATCGTGTTCCCCTCTGGCGGTGTACCGAAAAAGGGCTCTAGATTGGATATTGTGGTTCTGGAACTTGCTGCGACTGGAACAAAATCCCATTGACTCCCCTAGGGTTTCTAGAATATTGGGGTATTTATAGAGCGAAGAGGCGGTGCGGGAGGCCACCAAGGTGGGCACAACCCACCTAGGCGCATTAGGGGGCTAGGCATGCCCTGGTGGTGTGTGCTCCCCTCGGAGCCCCCTCTGGTACTGAAAGTGCAGTATATCAACTAGAGGGGGTGAATAGGCGATTTTTATGAAATGCTTCAAAACATGGTAGTTTTGAAGACAAAAGATAAACTCAATCCTATTAGTATGCAGCGAAAAATAGACTACACTAGACTAGCCATAGTCATGTATTCAATGAAGTGAAAGCACGAAGACTAATAGCAGCTAGGCAATCGGGATCATGATGGAAGAAGGAATGAAGCCAATCACAACAGGTAGATACTCAGTGAAGTCAATCAGATAAGGCAAGCATGCAATGACTTCACAACATAGAACAGTAAGTAAAGGGAGGGAAAAGATAGAACCAGTAGCTCGGGGAGGATAGTGATTTGTTAGACCAGTTCCAGTTGCTGTGACAACTGTACGTCTGGTTAGGGAGGCTGAGATTTAACTCAGAAGACCGTGTCTTCACCTTATTCCCCTTGATCTAAGGACACCTAGTCCTCGCCCAATCACTCTGGTAAGTCTTCAAGGTAGACTTCCAAACCTTCACAGACTTCGTTCACCGGCGATCCACAATGACTCTTGGATGCTCAGAACGCGACGCCTAACCGGCTGGAGGAAACACAGTCCTCAAGTGTAATAAGTCTTCAGGTCACAGAGACAGAAAGACTTCAGTGATGCCTAACACTCTTTGGCTCTGGGTGTTTTGGCTTTGTCCTCGCAAGGATTTCTCTCTCAAACGCTTCGGAGGTGGGTTGCTCTCAAACGACAAAAGCCGTGTAATAACTCTGAGCAGCCACCAATTTATGGTGTAGGGGGTGGGCTATTTATAGCCACTGGGCAACCCGACCTGATTTGTCCGAAGTGACCATGGGTCACTAAGGAACTGACACGTGTTCCAACGGTTAGATTTCAAACACTCACACGGCAACTTTACTTGGGCTACAAGCAAAGCTGACTCATCCAGCTCTGGATAAGATTTGATCTCATTGTCTTCGCTCGAAGACATAGGATTTGGTTGAGCATCACTTCAGTCACTCTGACTTAGATCACTTGGACCCCACTTAACAGTACGGTGGTTCCTATGACTCGACAAAGAAGAAAAGGAAACAAAGAAACATCTAAGTCTTCGTTCTCCATAGTCTTCACACAATGTCTTCTCTTGTCATAGTCTTCAATATGATTATCTTCATATACCACCACTGATGTCAATGTCTTCATACATTTTTAGGGGCCATCTTCGGTAGGCAAACCGAATCAATGAGGGACTACTACCTGTGTTATCCTGCAATTCTCACAAACACATTAGTCCCTCAACCAGGTTTGTCGTCAATACTCCAAAACCAACTAGGGGTGGCACTAGATGCACTTACAATCTCCCCCTTTTTTGTGATTGATGACAAACTGGTTGAAGTTTTCAACGGGGATAAAGATATGTGAAATTGTAAAGGATAAAGGTATTGTCTTCGTAAGTAGCAAAAGGCTCCCCCTGAAGATGTGCATATAGTTGATTTGCCTTTGAATGCAAATGCACATGGCAGGTTGTACTTGTGGAGATCATCTTCAACTTATGAAGACAATTCATCATGCATAATTGATATGTCGAAGATAATGACATGCATAATGAAAAATGGACGTCTGCAATAATGACTAAGTGCGGAATATAAGGTAGCAGATGCGGAATTTATCATCGCATTATAGACTAGCATAAAAACGTAGCAAACGACCATCAGTTTAAGTGTTACAACTCAAAGAACCAAATGTAGCAAAAACGAGAGTTGTAAACACTAGGCAAAATATAAAGCACCCGCCCATATGGACCCGCTTGAAGACTATCAACTCATATGCTTCTCCCCCTTTTGTCAGTAAGGACCAAAAAGGTTTGAAGACATAGAGCCTCTACTCGTTCCCAGTTGGAGCAGGAGAGGATGCAGGGTCGTCGTTGGTGTTTGGCGGTGCAGAAGTAGTTGGTGCAGTGTCGATGCGCGCTGATGTAGGAGGAGGTGAGGTAGCATCATCTTGATCATCGATCACCCTGGCGTCAATTGTTGCAGCGTAGGAGGAGTATTCATAATCTTCAAGAGATGGTGTTCAACGCATAACAACATTCCTTGGAGGAGTGTGGTCAAACTTGAATCTCTCTGTGAAGCCATCGTCTTGAAGATCCGCTTCAGCACTCGGTAAGGTCAAACTCTTCCAAGACCTCCGACAGGTTTCATGAGCAACAAAGGCATTCTTGGTGGCAAGATTGCGAATGCGATTACATCCACCAAGAGGCTTTGCATCTGACGCTTTAGCCAGTAGTGGTGCTTATCCTGTTTCTGATGGAGGGCAACCAGAAGCTCTCGGTTATTGAGAACACGAGATCGCTTCTGAGGCCTTTGGGAGATGGTGCTCTCAGTAGCTTCGGTTTCAGCGTGTCGAGGTAGACGAGTACGGCCAGCCAGAGGATAAATGCGTGAGACTACTGGAACTCCTTCAATCTGCTGAGTGAAGCTCTGGTGATCAGCGTTGTGAAGACTAACAGGCTCTTTGGCAGGCTCTTGGTATATAGCTTCAGCAGACATATCAACCTCAGGCAAGAATATATGATGGTTGCGAGCAGAGGGCTGATAGGTGATAGCTGAATGTAGCTTGATGAGGCGCATAATCCATGGGGCATAGAATTTCAGACCAAATAGATCAGATCCAGACATGGCCAATTGCCTAATGAAGAAATCTTGATCATTGAAGCTGATGCCATTTAAGATATGGAAGACCAAAGTCTTCATGGTGCCTTCAAGCTTGGCTGATGAAGAATGTCCTTTGACGGGCCATAGAGTACGCCTGATGATATGATAGATGGTGTGTGGCAGGTACTCTAGGTCTTCAACAAAGAATTCCTTAGGATATTCAGATCACTTGGCAGAGGCTTCATCATGCTTAGCATTTGGCTCATGTTGGGCTTGCGCTTCTGAAAGATGCTCTCCAAGGCTTCATTGTGCAATTGACAGCCAGGTTCATACAGATCTCCTAGAGTGGGCAGGCCAGTAAGCTCAATGAGATCAAAGGCTTTGGCTTCATGATGGACATTGCCTGTCATCCACTCAATGACCCATGTCTTCGGATCCCTGCTGTAGCCTCGAATGTGGAGAGTTGCATAGAATTGCAGAAGCAGCTCTTCATTCCAATGCTCCTTGTCAGTTACAAAATTTAGCAGGCCAGCATCACGGAAGCAGTCAAGAGCTTCCTCCAGACAGGGCAGACCAGCAATAGCTTCAGTATCAAGACGCATATGAGGGAAAATGCGCCCTTGATCATAAAGTACTCTTGAGTAATAACTGCGCTGTTGATGGCTCCAGAACCTATCTGATGATATTCTTGGCTTGGAATATGGGTTCTTAGCGCTGTCAAAGAAGGTGTTGTGCGCAGTGAAGCTATTGGCATTGAATGACCCTTGAGAGGTTGCAATACCTGGAAACCTTGGCAGTCTTGGCTTAGGCTTCTGAACTTGAGGCCTGTGCTCAACATGATGATCAAACTGAGGACCAGCAGCATGCGTTCCAGTAGTGGGTGGTGGAGTCAGAATGGGCCACCGGACAGTAATGAGCTGATCATCTTGGTTGTATGCTTGCTCAATTGTATGGGGCCTAGGAGGCGGAACAGGAGCAGAGGCATTAGCTTCAGGCTGCAGATTTGCTTCAGGTGCAGCATTGTCTTCAGGCGCCATCACTTCAGGCACCATTGCGTCTTCAGGTGCCACATTAGCTTCAGCCATGACCACGTCATTGGCTTCAGTGTTGGTGGTGGCATCCTTTGTGTTTGTAACCTCCACTTCAGGAGATAGAGGGTCGGACACGTTCTCCTCAAGAACAGGGGGTGTGGCAGTACGTTCATCTTCCGCTTGGGGTTGTTCTTCTCCTTGGGGTGGTTCTTCTTCGGCTGATGCAACCGGAATATCTTTAGCCGTTTTGGCTTCAGATTATGAGGGGTTCATAGTAGGAGAAGCATCAGGTACAGATGGTTGCTCTACTCCTTCGGGAACACTTGGGGCGACGACTTGAGGCCTTGGTCCTTTGCGAAGCCTGCGAAAAGCTGGCGACGCCTGAGGGGATGGAGGTTGTTGGGCCTCAAAGTCTTCATCTTTAAGCACCGAACTGGTGTCTTGGGTTGGCTGAGGTGTGACTGGTGTATCCTGTGGGTTATCAGCCCACGAGTCATCATGTGCAATTGGCGTCAATGGACGACCAATGCTGATGCGTTTGATGTTCGTAAGAACAGGTGAAGATTCAATGTTGTACTCGATCTGAGGAAGGACTTCATCATCTTCAACATTGTCATGAGGACCAATGTCTTCAGCTACGGTGGGGTCAGCAGCTGGAATGTCTTCAGCCTCTGTGGGAGCAGGCTCATGGACTGTCAGGCGACGCTCTCTGTGGGCAGTTGCAGGGCGAGCAACTGAGATGGGCTCGACAAAGATAGGCTCTTTGGAAGCAGCTTTATCCTTCTTTGTCTTGTGCTTCTTGGTGGGTAGAGCTTCATCAGTAGTTTGCTTGCGCTTGCGAGCTTTTACTTCAGCCACCTTTGTCTTCTTAAGTTCCGAAGCAGTTGGAGTGGCCTTAGGCTTCGTGCCAGTCATGCTGGCAGGGAAGACTATGCTAGGCATTTCCTGCCTTGATTCTTCAGCTTCGGGCACAGGTTGCTTCTTCTTCTTCTTGGCAGCCATCCTTGGGTCAATGCCAGGACGCCCAAGGGCCTTGCGCTTTTCAGCTTCATTGAAAGCTTGAACACATCTGGCAGCCAAGTCCTTGATCCGCTCACGAGAACCTTTAGCTTCATCACGCCTCTGGCGAAAGGCTTCCTTGAGCTAATGCATCATAACTTTGAAGTTTTGAATCTCTTGAACGCTGAGCTTGTCCATATGCTTCTTGAACTGAGCCTTTTCATAATCGATCTTTTGCTTCAGCTCAACAATTCTCTGAGCCAGAGCTAGCTCACAAGCAATGGCGCCATGGAAGGAGACGCTGAGGCCAACTGGAAGTTGAAGATCGTCGAAGTTGAGGTTGGGGGTGTCAAACCATTCATCAATGAAATTATTGAGCACTTCCACGTCAAAGAGCGGCAAATCATTGAAGATTTCACCATCTTGCTTGCTCTTGATCAGTTGCTCCAGAGCATCATCACCAAGATCCTCATCGCTCGAGAGATCAAGGGCTTCATTGGCAGTCTTCAGAACAGCGTCAGGAGTGAGAGCTGGACTGGGGTTGCGTGATGGCTTCTTCCTCAGCTATCTGCTCTTGGAGATGCAAGAATGTTCCTCAGATTGCACACTTGGTGCTGGTGGAGCAGTGGCCAAAGGCTTCACTCTAGAAGCAATTGGTGGAGTTGTCTTCAAAGCCTTGGATTTCTTCTTTTTGGGCTTCGGGGTTGCAGGCGCTTCATCTGCAGGTTGATCCACATCTACCCCTTGAACCCTGATGTGACTGATGAGGCCTTCTAAGTTGTAGAAGGGCCCGACCAGGTTTGGTTCAGCTTCGCGGGAGCCATCAGCGCAGGGCGCAGAGGGGCCAGGATTGAAGTCCAACCCCCAATTCTTCTTGTTCTCTTTGGCTGAGTTCTTGGCATATTGAAGATTGCGCTTGAACAAATTGTCGTCGCGACACCAGAGCAGAGAACTTGGATCAGCATTAGTAGGTTGAGGCCCTCTGACCATGCAAGGGTAGAAGCCTTGAGCAATGGCTTCAGCACGAGTCTTGGGGGGGAGATTTTTATAGGTGATATCTCCCCATGGATGCTTGATGGCGTTCTTTTCAGCATACTCTTGGGTCACAAACCTGTACTTGAACCACTGTTCAGCCCAATATCTTCGAATCCATTGGATTCGTGTCTTCCTCTGATTATAATCCTCCTCTGGATCAGTCTTGTACATCTCAATGAGATCAGGAGGCAAATCAATGGAGGTGTTGCCACGGTGTTGTCTGCCGCCCTTTCTAATTGTCTTGTCAGTTGCCATTGGCTTCAATCTGAAGGGCTTCAAACTGAATGGCTTCAAAACTGGCAAGTGCTTCGGCCTGCTGGTCAGACAGGAACTATCTTCAGGGGAGTGAATGTGATGCTGCAAAAATTCTGCAAATGAATGCAGACTATGAGAACCAAGGGATTCTCCCACGGACATGTACCTGTGATAGCATTAGAGATGCGAGGGAAGGGGAAGAGGTCATATGCATTCTCAGAAGTTTTTGAAGATAAAACAGTATTGAAGACTTTGACCTCATAGCGCGAAGACATTCACTCATATGATGAGAGTTGGTTCCAGATTTGTACGAATCCACGAATAAGTACAAGTGAGGAATATAACTATGTTTGAAGCATATGTGAATGTACTAGGCAAGATATGAGATGCAGACAGGATAGATCTATATATTTGTGTAGGCAGAAACCTCTTGTGGTGAAAGAGATGAATCTTTATGGATCAAGAAGATGGTAAAAGGCAAGTTTTATTTACCACACGATGAACTGCTTAGACGGAGAGGAGTTGGATGCCCAGCAGTTCGATCTTATGTGCCCTAACTTAGCAACGGATGACAGCTACGGCGACGGCGGAGTAGACGATGTCCGCGGCCGGCGTGAGGATGGCGTCGACGAGGTTGCGGCAGCGAAGCGCTTCGTCGCCGGTGTCGTCGAGAGCTAGCGGAGGCGCTAGGGTTGGTCGAGGTGGAGAGGTGGTAGAAGAAATTTTTGACCGTGATGGGACGTGCATTTATAAGCATCGGAGAAGGCGCAGCGCAATTACGCAGGTGCCCCTGGCGGTTCACATACGAGGGACACGTGGTGGTCATGTAATGCATTGGGAGTTGTCTCACGATCCCACGTACACCACGACTGTCGGAGTGGTCGTTCCGGCTTCTCCGGGTTTCAGGCATAAAGGAAGGAGCATTAAAATCAGATTTAAAGTTTGTCTCCGTATCTTCTGCTGACAAGGATGCAGAGAAGATATTCGAAAGATTCAACAGAATGCATATGATTTGGACAGACAGAGTGTGAGATGAGAAAGCATAGAGAGGTTAGGGTCCAATCACATTCACTTAGTTCAAAAGATTCAAATACGAAGACATAGCTATAAGTGAATGTTGTTGAGGACAGAACACAACTCTCTCTATATATATGTCCTATATGAAGATAAACCAAGTGCGAAGACTTTGCAAATGTAATGCCATGAGAAACACTTCAAACAAGAATTTGGTGGTGGCATTACCCACCGTATAGGAAGTATTAGACCCAGACACGGCGCACAATTGTCGTGGCGCTCCGAAGTCAAATTCCATGTTAATGTTTTCACACTTAGAATGTAAGTCTTCATTGATTGAAGATATACTTTACCTCGTGTGTTGCACATCTAAGTCATCAATATGCATAAGTGTTAGGATGTGTGCCTGATTACAGGACATTTGAGGATTCTAAGATATTTAGCTCACACCCCAACTTGCAAAACCTTTTCTCATCCAAGGGCTTTGTGAAGATATCTGTCAGTTGCTCTTCAGTGTTGACGTGTATGATATCAATATCTTCCTTCATGACATGATCTCTGAGAAAGTGATGACGAATTTCAATGTGCTTTGTCTTCGAGTGTTGAACTGGGTTGTTGGCAATCTTGATAGCGCTTTCATTATCACAGTAGAGTGGCACATGCTTCAGATGAACGCCATAGTCCTTGAGCATTTGCTTCATCCAGAGAAGCTGAGCGCAGCAAGATCCAACAGCAATGTATTCAGATTCAGCAGTGGAGAGTGATACACAGTTCTGCTTCTTTGAAGACCAACAGACAAGAGATCGTCCTAGAAAGTGACATGTGCCTGATGTAGACTTGCGATCAACTTTGTCACCAGCATAATTAGCATCTGAGAATCCAACTAGATCAAACTCTGAGCCCTTTGGATACCATAATCCTAGTGTTGGGGTGTAAGCCAAATATCGAAGTATTCGCTTCACAGCTAAGTGATGCGACTCCTTTGGTGCCGCTTGATATCGAGCACACATGCAAACACTAAGCATAATATCTGGCCTAGATGCACATAAATAAAGTAAAGAACCAATCATGGAGCGGTATACCTGTTGATCAAACTCTTTACCATTGGCGTCGGGACCCAAATGGTGTTTAGCAGGCATTGGCGTCGAGTGCCCTTTGCAGTCTTGCATTCCAAACTTTTTCAGGCAATCTTTAAGGTACTTCTCTTGAGATATGAAGATGTCGTTGCTTTGCTGACATATTTGAAGACCAAGGAAGAACTTCAGCTCATCCATCATGGACATTTGATATTGCTCTTGCATCATGTGACCAAAATCATCACTGTATTTTTTGTCCGTGCAGCCGAAGATAATGTCGTCTACATAGATTTGGCAGACAAATAGTTCATCATCATATGTCTTCGTGAAGAGTGCGGGATCTAGGGATCCAGGTTTGAAGCCTTTGCTCTTCAGGAAGTCTTTGAGTGTGTCATACCAAGCACGAGGCGCTTGTTTGAGGCCATACAGTGCCTTGTTGAGTTTGTATACCATATCAGGACGTTTTGGATCTTCAAAGCCAGGTGGTTGTGCAACTGTAACGCCCCGGACACACCCGCCGGTGGTCGTTACTCCTGGCGGGATCTAGACTGGCCTCACATATCAATACTAGTCTTTTCTGCGCACTTTGTCCTCACTCGTGCGCACCCGGGAGCAACTTCCCGGTCGGTCACCCATCCTGAAACTACTCCAAGCTGAGCACGCTTAACTTTGGAGTTCTATCCGAATGGGCTCCCGGAAAAGAAGGAATTCCTTATTGATATGAGTAGTCTATCATCCCTAATAAGTCAGGCTATCACAAACACCCCCACTCAGAAGAACCTACGTCCTCGTCGGGCCACAGGAACGTTCCCTCTTGGCATAACCGTCTGTGCTTCCAGGACAGCACATGTGCCATGCCGTGTGCCACGACGGGTCACAAACATCATGCACAACATGACTGCAAACTGTCCGCAAACATCCGTGTAACCGCGAGGGTCGGCTCTGATACCAACTTGAAACACCCCAGACACACCCGCCGGTGGTCGTTACTCCTAGCAGGATCTAGACTGACCTCACATATCAATACTAGTCTTTTCTGCGCACTTTGTCCTCACTCGTGCGCACCCGGGAGCAACTTTCCGGTCGGTCACCCATCCTGAAACTACTCCAAGCTGAGCATGCTTAACTTTGGAGTTCTAACCGAATGGGCTCCCGGAAAAGAAGGAATTCCTTGTTGATATGAGTAGTCTATCATCCCTAATAAGTCAGGCTATCACAAAAATGTCTTGTGCACCGGGATGCCGAGCCTGATCGGATTTTCCTAAGATAAGGGGTAATAATTATTATTACTTCAGTTGATTGTGAGAGCTTGTGATGGGCTAAGTTGGGACACCCCTGCAGGGTTATGATCTTTCGAAAGCCGTGCCCACGGTTATGTGGCAGATTGGAATTTGTTAATGTCCGGTTGTAGAAAACTTGACAGAGGATCCGAAGTAAAACACACAACTGTGTGAGTAACCGTGACTGTCTCTTTTCACTTTGAGAAGAGAACACGGTGGGGTTATGTTTGACTCGTAGGTAGTTCAGGATCTTTAGCGATCACTACTAGTTTGCGACCGTTTGCGTAGATGCTCATCTTATTCTTGTACTCGTATGTTAGCCACCATATATTATGCTTAGCCACTGCTGCAACCTCACCACTTTACCTCTTCCTACCCATTAAGCTTTGATAGTCTTGTTACCCATGGTTATGGGATTGCTGAGTCCTCGTGGCTCACAGATACTACAACAACAGTTGCAGGTGCAGGTTTCCGATGTCTTGACGTGAGAGCGATGATCGTTGTGTTGGAGTTCTTCCTTCTTCTTCTTCTTCTTCAGTCTTGGGTTAGGTTCCGGGTCGGCAGCCTGGGATAGCAGATGGATGTCTTTGTGTTTTTGCATGTTTGCATCCGTAGTCAGATGCCTTGTATTGATGTTGATGTATTCATGTGACTTGTATGTATTGTTGTATCCCCCATGTATGTATGTATTGGTACGATGTAATGATATCCATCTTGCTAAGCGCCCCAAATGCGGTTGTGCCCCGATCACGTAAGCGTCACTGATCGGGATAGAATCGCATCTTGGGCCTAACAAGTTGGTATCAGAGCCTCGACCGACCATAGGAGCCCCCTTTATTGATCGTAGCTTGGCCGTTGTTGAGTCTAGCAGAAAACTTTTTCAGAGTATAGTTATATCGGAGAGTAGGAATTCCTTTTACTCCCCTGCCCCTTCGTCGCTCTGTTGAGGAATCTTGATGAAGGTGTTTTGAATTGCTCCTCTTCCCCTTCAATTTTTTTTTGGATCACGCAGTTAGTTTTTGTTCGTTGCGTTGTCAGTTCTTTCATCTGGTGCATCTCTCGTCAAGTGGATTCAACCCTCTTCTTCTTTGCAAGTTCAACCCCAGTTCTTTTCAACCGACGATGTTTTTTCGTCCGTTGTGGTCTTTATTTTTCCCACCCGCCCTCCCTTTTGCTTCTCGGAGCTGGAGTCCTTAATTGAGTATCCATCCTACTTGTGTGAAGTCTTTGCTTTCTTTCATCAATTGTCTCAACCGGTGAATTCTTGTCTAGTTCGTCCTTCTTCATCTCTTTTCTTTTCCGATGGATTCAATTCCAAGTTTTCGGTGTTGATCTTATTATTTTCCTTTGCTCAAGAGCTTTCGTCTTCTCTCGTTCGCCTCTTGCCATTTAATTGTTCCGGTGTTCCAAAGACATTCCAGGAGGTTCGTCTGTGTTCCAATTAATTCGAGGTTGCACCTCATTCGAGTCTTTTAATCGTTCTGGTGCATTATCTCTTCTTGTCAATCAATTGTCAACGGTGGTTTTCTCTTCGGTGGGCTCATAACCCACAGGTCTTTTCCCAGGATCTTACCTGACTCTTCTAATTTCCCGGAGTATCCCGAAATTCTTTCAAGTGTGACGTAAGTATGCAATCCATTAGTCATATGCCTTCTCCAAGATCGCTTTCAACTCTTTTCATCATTGGTTCAACCTTTCTTCTTGTCATTCTTCCGGAGTGTTTCAAGAATTCTTTTTCATTGTGTTCGTCCGAAGGTCATCATTTCGGAAGATTTCTTCGTTCTCAGTTTTTAACTTTGTCCTCCAAATATTCTTCACTGATGCCTCTTCGTTCGTCTCACATTCTTCCGATGCTTCGTCCAAATACTCTTCAATCAGTTTGCAATCTCTTCGTTTTCTCATATCTAGAATTCCTCAAGTGATTTATTCTTCCCGGAGATTCATTCTCTTGTATTCACTCAATTGTATTCCTTACGGTGGTCATTCTCTTTCTTCACTCGATTTTAATTCTTCTCGGTGGTTCAATCATTTTATTCACTCGGCCTTAATTTCTTACGGTGGTTGCTCAAGAATTCTTTTCCGGTGTTATCATATCAATCCATTCTTCTATTCCAATCCTACCGGTGTTTCATGAAGATTTTTTTTCCGCAAGTTCGCGATATATCCCTCTCTATTCATTTCATCATGAATAAGTAGTATGCAAATCCATTGCTTCTCATCATTTTTATTGGTGGAGGATAAGCATATCGTAATTCTTATTCTTCTTGGTGAAATTGATTTATTCCTTCCTTCGGAGTTTATTTTGATGAATAAATTCTAGTTCCAAGTGCCTTAATCTTTTCTTTTCCGGAGTTCAAATTTTCTTGGTTATCTCGTCGGAACCCCGACTAATCATCGCAATGCTTTAATCTTATTATTTTCAACTTTAATCATTCTTTTGTAACCGGAGTTCTTCACGGTGGTCCTTCATGATATAATTCATTCTTCAAGTGTTCTGCAAATTCTTCTGGAGAAGATCTAGCATTATTCTTTTGCCTCTCGAGTGCAAATAATTCTCCGTATTCTTTTGAAGTGGAGTTTTGCATTTCTTTCTTCATTCTCATCTATTCAATATTTTCGTTGCGGCATAATTCACCTCTTAATTTTGCGATGTTTTCCATAAGTCCACAACGAGCTTATTCTTTTCGTTGTTGATTTTCTCAACAACTCCGTTCAAGCTTTTCTTTCAAGATGCTTTCAAAGTCTTTCGCGCTCGAAGTTGTTCTTCTCCTATCCGTTCTTCTCTTTCACTCTTTTAATTCTTCCGGAGGCATTGTGTTGTTGCTCTCGTCGAGTATCATTTCATCTTTTCAAGTTCTTGTTCCAGTCCATTCATGTTCAACCGGTGTGCTCTTTCTTTCAGCTTCAGCCGGAGTGCTACCCAAATTCCTTCGTTCGAATTCCTTTCTATATCTTTTAACCCGAGTGGTTTCGAATTAATTCTTGTTCCTTCAGCTCTTTCTTCGTGTCTTACCTCCTTGGTTCTCGTCGTATTCATTGTTCCTCTTGTTTAACGAAGTCTTTGCAGCTTCGTTCATCTCTGTGGTGTCCTTTCTTTCAAATTGTTCAACCTCTCAAGGTTCTTTGGCTTCACACTTTTGTCGTCGAAGAACTTGTTCTTCCTTTTCCTCTCCCGTCTCGTTCCTAAGATCTCGGGACGAGATCTCTTGTTAGTAGGGGAGTGTTGTGACACCCCGAGACTGGTGCGCCAGGTGTCAGCTAGTTATTCTTCGCCATTGCCATGTCATCTGCTTGCGTGTGCATCCTTGCCTTGTCATCATGTGTGTTACATCAGCATGTTTTCAAAACTTGCATCCGCCCGAGTCCCCTCGTCCTTTCCGTTGTCCGTTCTAAGCCCAGACACACTCACACGCGCCCGCGGTGCCTCCGAATAATTATTTTGTGAGTGGCCGGAAATGTTCTCGGAATGGGTTGAAACTTGGCATGTGGTCTTATTATAGCATAGGTAGACCGCCTGTCAAATTTCGTCGCGTTCGGAGTTTGTTTGATAGCCCAACGGTTAACCGTGTTAACCGCCGGAAGCCTTTTGCCTTTTGGCCCAGCACCCCTTTCACACAGCCCACCTAGCCCATTCTAACCCCTCCATGCTCTTGGCCGTTCGATCATGATCGCGTGGCTGCGAACGGCTCCTCATTTGGACACTCCTAGCTCCCTCTAGCTATAAATATGTGCCTCCCCCTCCATTTTCGCGCACATGAAACCCTAGCCTCATCCCTCGCGCCGCCGGACACTTCTTCCCCACAACGGACATGTCCGCCGCCTGCCCGCATGTCTCCGCCGCCCGCCTCCAGCCCTGGCAGCCGGCGCGCGTCACCGCCGCCGCGCCCCCGCCGCCTTCGGCGACCTCGCCGCCGGACCTCGCGCCCCGCCGCAACGATCTCCATCGCCGCCGCGCCTGTTGACCTCTGCCACCGCGCCCCTCGCCAGATCCGGCGGCCCCAAGGCCGGATCCAGCCGGCCCCGACCTCCCCGGCCCTCCCCGTCGCGGTGCTGGCCATGGCCGCCGCCGCCGCCGCGACATCGACCGTCGGGAGCTCGCTCCGCTCGAGCGCATGGCCAGGCCGCCAGCCGGCCCGACGCTCCGCCCTGCGTGGCCTCCAGATCCGGCCCGAGGCCGCTTCGGCCCAGCGCCCAGCGCCAGCGCCAGCTCCCTGGCCCATCTCCTTCGGCCCGCCGCCTCCCTCTCCAGGCCGGCCTGCCTCCTCTCGTCATGGGCTCGGCCTGCTTCGGTGAGAGTCACCTATTCCTCGCTTGTGCGCTACTTAGTTATTAGATGCTAACTTGTTTTGTCTGCTAAAACTGCTAAGTCCTCAGATTTGCATTATATGTTGCTATGTTTGCATAGTGATAACTTTGTGTGTACTTATCCAAATTGAGTGAATGATATGTCAAAATGATCGTGGTGATATGCTCTACACTTTGTTCCATTGTGCCATACTTGTTTGAGTTCATCTAGATGCTCTAATCTCTGTTGCAAGAGTGCTACTTGTTATAAACTGCTGCTACTTGTTATTTTGTTGCCATGTTTGAGATATGATAACTTGGTGCATGTTTATCCAACTGATGCATATGATATGTCAAAATGTTCATCACGGGATGCTCTACATGTTGGTTACTATAGCATGCATTTTAGAGTTTTCCATGGTTATCTCTGTTGCAAAAGTGCATGTGGTTGTTAGGTTTTGTAACTTGTTACGAGATGCCTGGTTGAGGAGCTCGTTGCTATTGTTGTGTTTGTCCCCATGTCACATGCCCATATGTTTTAGATTCCCCATCATGTGTTCTTTGCTGTGGTGCAAACCATTTGCTATGTTATGCTTTAAGATGACTTAAACATGCTCGCAAACATGCCATTCTAATGTTACTGTTTTAACACTTAGTGAAATTTCACTAAGTCTGGAATCTGTCATATCCTGATGCTATGTTTGCTTGATGCCCTAGGCAAATCCATGTTAGTTTTGGGGTGGCCATTGATCATTCCTTGTTGTATATGTTGTTGTCTATCCATCCATGTCCTCACTTGCTCATTTGACCTGTTGTAGCTTATTTATTTCATGCTCCCAAGTTGCTATAAAATATTACTGTCAGCTTTTTATTGTCATGTTCAAAATGTTGTAGCTTGTTGCTATTGATCCATACCTCCTTTGGAGTTGCTCCAGTGGAGTTGTTTGCTGTAGGATATGTCTAATTCATGTCCATGCTTCTGGTCACCATGTTTGAGTGCTGCAGAGTATATATTTCTTGCTTCCAAGTTGCTATGTGGCTGTTAGTTTCAGCTTTGCATTGTTTCTTGTTTCACGTGTATCTTTTAGCCCGTTGCTCCGTTTTGAGTGTGCCTTATATGAAAGTTGTGTGTCTTTGCATGTAGAATCATAATATCATATTGTTATCATGTTTGGAGTGAGTTTGCTTGATGTTTGGGTGCATCTTGCACCGTTGACATGCTTAACTTGTTTTGCTCATATCTTCTAGGCCGTAGCTCCGAATTAAATGAACTTTATATGAAACTTGACTAGAATTTCATGTAGATCATCATGGTGCATGTTAAACTGCTGTTTAACCACTTTAACTTAAGGTTTTTTAAGATCTGGACTAATTTCAAACTATGCACATGAGGGCTTACCGGATTTGTTATATGTAGTTTCCGGCCTCATTTAAACTTGTTGACTTGTGTTGTTTTTGAGTGCTTCCTGCCTTGCCATGTTTTGCATCATATATAGACTTGTCTTGCATCCTACTTGGTTGAGAAATTGTCATGTTCTTGTGTTGTTTTCCTGTGCTTCCTACCTTGCCATGTATTGCTTCCTGTATAGATTTGTCTTGCATCATACCTTGCCATGTATTGCATCATATATAGACTTGTGTTGTTTTCCTGTGCTTCCTACCTTGCCATGTATTGCTTCCTGTATAGATTTATCTTGCATCATACATTGCCATGTATTGCATCATATATAGACTTGTGTTGTTTTCATGTGCTTCCTACCTTGCCATGTTTTGCTTCCTGTATAGATTTGTCTTGCATCATACCTTGCCATGTATTGCATCATATATAGACTTGTGTTGTTTTCCTGTGCTTCCTACCTTGCCATGTATTGCTTCCTATATAGATTTGTCTTGCATCATACCTTGCCATGTATTGCATCATAGATAGACTTGTGTTGTTTTCCTATGCTTCCTACCTTGCCATGTTTTGCTTCATGTATGGACTTGTAGTGCATCCTATATAGAACTGTCTTCCATCATACTTGGTTGAGCATATTGTCATGTCTCGTGTGGTGTGTTTACCGTGTTGCTTGCTTCTTCTCGTTAGTGCTTGTTCTGTTGTGTTCGTGAGGATTCGTTCGTCCACCCGTGGTTCTTCTTCAAGGCTTCTTCTTCGTCTTCTTCACGGACCCGTTCTTCTTCCTTGCGGGATCTCGGGAAGATGACCATACCCTTGGATACCTTTACTATCATTGCCATGTTATGCTAGATGTCTCGATGCTATCGTTATATGTCGCGCTACCCATCTTTATTGTCAGCCCCTCTCCTTGTTGCCATGAAACCTCTAACCTTTTGACACCTTCCTAGCAAAACCATTGTTTGGCTATGTTACCCGCTTGCTCAGCCCCTCTTATAGCGTTGTTAGTTGCAGGTGAAGATGAAGATTGTTCCAGGTGGGAACTTGTTGTTGGAATATCACAATATATATTATTATTATTTAACACACCTATATACTGGGCATGGGTGGAAGGCTTGGCCTTTTGCTCGGTGTTTTGTTCCACTCATGCCACCTTAGGCGCCGATAAACCGACATTATGTTCCTTGATTTTGCGTTCCTTACACGGTTGGGTATATGGGGACCCCTCGACACTTCATCTTTGAATAAAACTCCTCCAGCAAGGCTCAACATTGGTTTTAATTTGCCTCATAATAACAACTTAATTAATTAATTAAAATTGCATAGGGGGTCGCGTCCCCGAGTATTCTTCTACATAGCAGGGGGGACCAGTGCTGATGGTGTTGGTCCCAAACTAGAGCCACTTGCGGTGCCACCCAGTTATCTGGGGTCTTCGGTTGCTGTACGTAGTGCTCATCCGGACGTGGCCTGAGACGAGATGTGCGCGGCTACCATCAGGGTGTCGGCACGTCGGGAGGTCTTGCTGGACTTGTTTTACCATTGTCGAAATGTATTGTGCACGGGATGCCGAGCCTGATCGGATTTCCCTAAGATAAGGGGTAATAATTATTATTACGTCAGCTGATCGTGAGAGCTTGTTATGGGCTAAGTTGGGACACCCCTGCAGGGTTATGATCTTTCGAAAGTCGTGCCCGCGGTTATGTGGCAGATTGGAATTTGTTAATGTCCGGTTGTAGAAAACTTGACAGAGGATCCGAAGTAAAACACACAACTGTGTGAGTAACCGTGACTGTCTCTTTTCACTTTGAGAAGAGAACACGGTAGGGTTATGTTTGACTGGTAGGTAGTTCAGGATCTTTAGCGATCACTACTAGTTTGCGACCATTTGCGTAGATGCTCATCTTATCCTTGTACTCGTAAGTTAGCCACCATATATTATGCTTAGCCACTGCTGCAACCTCACCACTTTACCTCTTCCTACCCATTAAGCTTTGATAGTCTTGTTACCCATGGTTATGGGATTGCTGAGTCCTCGTGGCTCACAAATACTACAACAACAGTTGCAGGTGCAGGTTTCTGATGTCTTGACGTGAGAGCGATGATCGTTGTGTTAGAGTTCTTCCTTCTTCTTCTTCCTCTTCTTCTTCAGTCTTGGGTTAGCTTCCGGGTCGGCAGCCTGGGATAGCAGATGGATGTCTTTGTGTTTTTGCATGTTTGCATCCGTAGTCGGATGCCTTGTATTGATTTTGATGTATTCATGTGACTTGTATGTATTGTTGTATCCCCCATGTATGTATGTATTGGTACGATGTAATGATATCCATCTTGCTAAGCGCCCGAAATGCGGTTGTGCCCCGATCACGTAAGCGTCGCGTGATCGGGATAGAATCGCATCTTGGGCCTGACAGCAACATACACTTCTTCTTCAATCTTTCCATTGAGAAAGGCACTCTTTACATCCATTTGATATAGAAGTATGTTGTGATGATTTGCATAGGGTAGCAGTATACAAATAGCTTCAAGTCTAGCCATAGGAGCAAATGTTTCATCGAAGTCAATCCCTTCGACTTGAGTGTATCCTTGAGCAACGAGACAAGCTTTGTTTCTGACCACTTGACCATGCTCATCTTGCTTGTTGCGATAGATCCATTTTGTGCCTATTATGTTGTGCTTGTGAGGATCAGGATGCTTGACAAGTTCCCACACATTGTTCAGCTCAAACTGTTGAAGCTCTTCTTGCATTGCTTGAATCCATTCGGGTCCAATAAAAGCTTCGGCAACTTTCTTGGGTTCAGATATTGAGACAAAGGCAAAGTGCCCACAGAAATTTGCAAGCTGTGTTGCTCTTGAGCGAGTAAGTGGACCAGGAGCATTTATGCTATCAATTATCTTCTCAACTTGTACTTCATTTGCAACACGAGGATGAGCTGGACGAAGATTTTGCTCTTGCTGTACATTGTCATCGTCAAGAGTGTCGTCTTCAGGCTGATCATTGTTGTCAGGTTGATTTGGAGCAGAGATGATGAGTTCCTCGTCAGTTTGTGCTTCAGAAGGCATGATCTCACCGGTTCCCATTAGCTTGATAGTTTCATTTGGTGAAGCTTCATCTAGCACAGTTGGTAGGGTCTCTCTTTGTGAACCATTTGTCTCATCAAACCGCACATCCATAGTTTCAATAGTTTTATAGAGAAAGATGTTGAAGACTCTGTAGGAGTGTGAGTCCTTTCCATATCCAAGCATGAATCCTTCATGTGCTTTTGGTGCAAATTTTGACTTGTGGTGAGGATCCTTGATCCAGCACTTAGCTCCAAATACTCTGAAGTAACTTACGTTAGGCTTCTTTCCAGTGAGGAGTTCATAGGATGTTTTCTTCAGAAGCTTGTGAAGATAAACACGGTTGATGATATGGCATGCAGTATCAATAGCTTCGGGCCAGAACCTTCTTGGTGTCTTGTATTCATCGAGCATCGTTTGAGCCATCTCAATTAGAGTTCTGTTCTTGCGCTCAACGATCCCATTTTGCTGAGGTGTATATGGGGCTGAGAATTCATGAGTGATTCCCATTTCATCCACATAAAGATCAAGGCCAGTGTTCTTGAACTCAGTGCCATTGTCACTTCTGATATGCTTGATCTTGACGCCATAGTTGTTCATGACACGGTTGGCGAAGCGTGTGAAGACATCTTGCACTTCAGTCTTGTAGAGTATTATATGCACCCATGTGTATCTTGAATAATCATCAACAATGACGAAGCCATAGAGACAAGCTGTGGTAGAGAATGTGGAGTAGTGAGTAGGGACAAATAAGTCCATGTGAAGCAGCTCGAAGGGTTTGGATGTGGTCATGATTATCTTCTAGGGGTGCTTGGCTCTAGTCATCTTCCCAGCTTCACATGCACCACATAGATGATCTTTCTTGAACTTGACTTCATCGATGCCTATGACATGCTTCTTCTTTGCGAGAGTGTGCAAGTTCCTCATGCCAGCATGTCCTAGCCTCCGATGCCAGAGCCAGCACTCTGAAGCTTTTGCTAGAAGACATACGGCCATCTGTGGTCCAGCTGAGAAATCTAACATGTACAGATCACCTTTTATGTATCCTTCAAATACTAAAGACTTGTCAGATTCCATTAGTACAAGGCAACGAAATTTTCCAAAGATCACAATCATGTTTAAGTCACAAAGCATTGAGACAGACATTAAGTTGAAGCCAAGAGATTCAACAAGCATGACTTTATCCATGTGCTGATCTCTTGAGATTGCAACTCTACCTAGACCCAACACTTTGCTTTTACCAGTATCAGCAAATGTGATGTGACTCTTGTTAGATGGACGTAAGGTTGAGTCCATGAGAAGATTCTGATCACCAGTCATATGATTTGTGCATCCACTATCCATAATTCATTCTGAAAACTTTGGTGTTACTCCCTACAATGCAGTTAGGAGGATAGGCTTCACCACAAGCCATTATGAAGCATAAACATTTGACATATAAGTGGATTATTAAAGCTTAGACGAAGGTTAGAACTAATAAGATGTTCAGCAAGTGATTCATGAGCAGTAAGTCATTTGGGCATTTGATCTTGTGCCCAACAAGTGTTTTAGGTCCCCAGCAATAGCATCAGAAGCTTTTGATTTTCGGCTGGAGACCTTTCCCTGCAAGAGAAAGTTAGTTCTTCTTAACCACCCACATTTTCAGGGGTGGCTTAGAAGCAATGAGTCTAAGAGCAGCATGTGAGAATTTTGGCTTTGGAGCCCTAGCAAATAATCTTGCAGGAGGAGAATAGTACTCATAAGAATAGGCAGAAAAATTCTTTGTTTTACGAATATAGCGGTTTAAAGAAACACGCTCATATTCATGGGTCTGAGTATGGTTTCCCTGCAAAACATCCATGTTAGGGTGACTCAGGTGAGTCCTTTGTCTGTATGAAGCCTTGGGACCATATGAAGCCTTTGGTCCGGGGTTTGTCTTCTTCCCAGGAGGTGTCAAGATAGCATTTGCTGGAAGTTTCTCAAAACAACCTTTGGGTACCCAGATCTTCTTCATAGGTGGCCCGTTCCTGCAGTTAGTACCAATATACCTGGCAAACACTTCACCATTTTGATTCTTAAACAGTTTATAGTTTGCATCAAAGGATTCATCAATGATAACGGGATTAGCACAAGTGAAGCCAGATAGGGTAGATGGATCCACTGAAGGTTCCTTTGCAGCAACCCATGTGGTTTTGGGATACTGCTCAGGCTTCCAGTATGAACCATCAACATTCATTTTCCTGTCGAACCCAACACCCTCTTTCCTAGGGTTTCGGTTCAGTATCTGCTTTTTGAGGACATCACATAGAGTCTGATGCCCTTTGAGGCTTTTGTACATCCCTGCTTCAAGCAAAGTCTTCAACCTAGCATTTTCATCAGCAATAGTAGTGGCATCCTCAGCGGAGGGGTTAGTTACCACATCAGTAGTTGAAGATATTGCAACAGTGGCAGCAGTAGAACATTCAGCAACAGATGTAGTGTTATCACGCTCAATGCATTTTAGACATGGTGGTTCAAATTCTTCGTGAGAAGCACTGACTTGTTGAGCAAGTAATGAATCACGCTCCTTCTGAAAATCTTCATAACATCCTCTTAGCTTTTCATGATCAGATAAGAGAGTGTTATGATGACTTTGAAGCGTAGTTAACTTAGCCTGAATTCTCTGAAGACTTTCAGCTAAGGTTTTCGACTAATCCATTTCTTCACCCAACATGTCATTGCTCTTATTAAGCATTTTTTGAGACTTTTCCAGAGCAATTTGTTGTTTAGTGGCAAGGGAAGCAAGCTTGACATAGTTGGGTCCAAATTCATCACCAGATTCATCATCACTAGATTCAGAAGGATAGCATTCGGTTACCTTGGCACCTTTTGCCATAAGACATGGTGCAGAGGATGATGGTTCTGGATTGAAAGTCATCGTCTTGAGAGATTCTTTGAATTCCTCAAACCCAGAATCATCACGAGTTCGATGACCTTAATAGACTTCAGAGAGACGGTCCCAGATAAGCTTCGCATGATCAAGATGCATGATGTTCCTGAACTGATTGTGAGACAGACAAGAGCGGATGACGTCCTTCGCTATGAGATTGAGAAGAGTGAACTTGCGAATGTCATCAGCTTCTGCCCTCTTGCATAGATCGGTAACACCAATCTCAGCGACGGTCCACAGCTCACTATTAATCGCCATGAGACGTTTCTTCATCATGGCCTTCCACTTGGGATACTCGTGACCGTCAAACATGGGGCAAGACACTGTCTTCATTCCCGCGGTCGACATAACTAAAACTCCAGGTGGTTAAACCGAATCACACAGAACAAGGGAGTACCTTGCTCTGATACCAATTGAAAGTGCAGTATATCGACTAGAGGGGGGTGAATAGGCGATTTTTATGAAATGCTTCAAAACATGGTAGTTTTGAAGACAAAAGATAAACTCAATCCTATTAGTATGCAGCGGAAAGTAGACTACACTAGACTAGCCATAGTCATGTATTCAATGAAGTGAAAGCACGAAGACTTATAGCAGCTAGGCAGTAGGAATCATGATGGAAGAAGGAATGAAGCCAATCACAACAGGTAGATATTCAGTGAAGTCAATCAGATAAGGCAAGCATGCAATGACTTCACAACATAGAACAGTAAGTAAAGGGAGGGAAAAGATAGAACCAGTAGCTCGGGGAGGACAGTGATTTGTTAGACCAGTTCCAGTTGCTGTGACAACTGTATGTCTGGTTAGGGAGGCTGAGATTTAACTCAGAAGACCGCGTCTTCACCTTATTCCCCTTGAGCTAAGGACACCTAGTCCTCGCCCAATCACTCTGGTAAGTCTTCAAGGTAGACTTCCAAACCTTCACAGACTTCATTCACCGGCGATCCACAATGACTCTTGGATGCTCGGAACGCGACGCCTAACCGGCTGGAGGAAACACAGTCCTCAAGTGTAATAAGTCTTCAGGTCACACAGACAGAAAGACTTCAGTGATGCCTAACACTCTTTGGCTCTGGGTGTTTTGGTTTGTCCTCGCAAGGATTTATCTCTCAAACGCTTCAGAGGTGGGTTGCTCTCAAACGACAAAAGCCGTGTAATAACTCTGAGCAGCCACCAATTTATGGTGTAGGGGGTGGGATATTTATAGCCACTGGGCAACCCGACCTGATTTGTCTGAAGTGACCCTGGGTCACTAAGGAACTGACACGTGTTCCAACGGTCAATTTTCAAACACTCACACGGCAACTTTACTTGGGCTCAAAACTTGACTATTGCTTTGAACCATATAAAAGTCCAAATGATTGAGCAATAGTCAAGTTTTGACATGAAGACTTTAATACTCAAGCATATCAACAAGCTACCATGTCTTTCAAAATATCAATACTAAAGCAAGTTATCCCTAGCCCATCATGCTCAATCATTGATCCATTCATGAAACACACTGGCATATTAGCTACATCCAATGCTCAAGTACGATCATAGTGCCCCTTAGTTGGTGCTTTATAAGAGAAACTGGAGACTCGAGTAAAAATAAAAATTGCATAAAGTAAATAAAAAGGCCCTTCGCAGAGGGAGGTAGGGATCTGTAGAGGTGCCAGAACTCAAATCTTAAACTAACAGATTTTTTGAGTGGCATAGTTTTCCCGTCAACGAAAATGACTAAGAGTTCCCAATACTTTCCATGCTAGATACATCATAGGTGGTTCCCAAACAGAAAATAAAGTGTATTCCTGTTTTCCACCATTCTTTCGCAATACATGGCTTACCGTATCCACGGGTGCCCTTCATACCAGCACTTTCCAAGCAATTTATTATTTAACAACATTAAGTAAATTTTCTTTTTTTCATTTCGGGACTAGGCATCCCTATTACCGCCACACTCTCGTGCAATGACAAGTGAATAAACACTCATCTTGATAATAACACATCTAGCATGGAAAAATATCAACCACCCCTCACCACCTCATGAGCTGTACGGGCACACAAAAGAGAAGTTTATTTTAAAATTTAGAGATGGCACATACAAATTTGCTCAGAATAGCATGGAAATACCTCTTGTAGGTAGGTATGGGGGACTCATATGGCAAAACTGGTTTTGAAGAGTTTGGACGCACAAGTAGTATTTCTACTTAGTACAAGTGGAGGCTAGCAAATAGATTGAAAATCAACCAACCAAGAAACGATAAATCACATAAGCGAGCATTGAGCATAACTAACACTGAGTAATGCACCACAAGTAGGATGCAATTTCATTGCATAACTATTGACTTTCATGCTTGCATAAGGAATCACAAACCTTAACACCAATATTCTTACTAAGACATAATTACTCATTAACATAACTCACATATTACTATCATCATATCTCAAAACTATTACAAAGAATCAAGTTTATTTTGTCCAATGATCTTCATGAAAGTTTTTATTATATCCCTTTTGATTATATATCGCTTTGGGACTAGTTTCATATATTGCTTTTGATAAGCTCAAACAAATCTAAGTGAAGAACGTGAGCATAAAGTTTTCTTTCTCTAAAAATAGTCTAAGTGAAGCATGAGAGAATTTCTTCAAAAATATTAAAGCACGCCGTGCTCAAAAAGATATAAGTGAAGCATTGGAGCAATTCCATTGCTCTCAAAAAAATTAAGTGAAGCACAAACAGCAATTCTAATAAATCATGGCATAATTTGGCTTTCTCAAATGGGTGTGTCCAGCAAGGATATATGACACAAACTAAAAAGCAAGACAAGCAAAGACTTGTATCATACAAGACGCTCCAAGCAAAACTCATGATATGTGACGAATACAAATATAGCTCCAAGTAAAATACCGATGGTCGTTAGAAGAAAGAGGGGATGCCACTCGGGCATCCCCAAGCTTAGTTGCTTGATACTTCTTGAATATTATCTTGGACTGCCTCGGGCATCCCCAAGCTTAGGCTCTTGCTACTCCTTATTTCTTCATCCATCGTGATCTCACCCAAAACATGAAAGCTTCAATCACAAGAAACTCAACAAAACTTCATGAAAATTCGTTAGTATAACAAAACCAATCTTTACTTTAAGTACTGTAGCAAACCAATTCATATTTTTGTTATTGCATTATATCTACTGCATTCTAACTTTTCCATGGCTTAAACTCCTCAAAAGAAACCATACATTCATCAAAACAAGCACATAACACAACAAAAACAGAATATGTCAAAAATAGAGCAGTCTGTAAAGATGCGAATTTTAGTCATACTTCTGTAACTCTAAAAATTCTGAACAATTGGGACAACATGGGCAATTTCTATGTTGATAATGTGTAACAAATTCAAGAATTGATCACATTCCAGGCGCCGTCAAGAATTCTGGAACTGGACGCATAAAGTTTCTCATTTTTAACGCAATCAAATAAACTATCAACTAAATCATCCCAAAGGCTTTGCTTGGCACAAACATTAAATTAAACCACAAAAACACATCTAACGAGAGGCATAATTGTGCATCTATTGGAAAACGGGAAGAAAGCCAAAAGGCAAAAAGATACAAGTTGGGTTGCCTCCCAACAAGCGCTATCGTTTTACGCCCCTAGCAAGGCATAACACATAGATCTCAAGTATTGTCATCTTTCTTCCTATTTTCCGTAGATGTGTTATTGTCATGAGGTTTTGCAAAAATAACTTGAAACACATTATCCATAGAAATTTTTGCATTATCAAGTTTCCCATCTACATATCCCCTTTGATTTCTGGCCACAATCCAAGAATATTGCTGATTAACATTATTGAAAACTTGTTGGATTATATCTAAAACGGGGACTTCCTTTTTAAGGTTCTCATCAAAGATTTGATTATTTCCAAGAAAATGTCTCAACATATAATCACTATTATAAAGGATCTCATCTATCACTGGTTTTTCACGGCTCACGCCATAAAAATCGAAAAATTCCCTAGCTTCCTGTAATATGTGATCAAATTCATTCATAAGAACACGGGTAGCTAACTTTTTAGCTTTAGGATCCTTTATAGCGGGTAGCTCATAAGACAATCTTTGCAAGGTAGGATGGGTACGGATAAATCTATATTCAAGTTTCAGGACTAGTGCTAAAATGGCTTCCGCATAAGATTTAGTTCTTTTAAGTATAGGAGTGTCATCAAGAGTCAAATTTCCAACACAATTGAAAAAGTCTTGGGTATGTTCTTTCCCCATAACATTCCCTTGCCCCAAAACAACAATTTTAGCATCTAGATTGTCTAACCATCCAATTTTAGGAGTCGGGCCATCATCTGTTTTGCCATACCAAAATGACTCATAGCGACAAGCAAAATAAGAGATCTGAGGAGAAAACGGCGGACAAAAAGAGGGCGAATAAAACAGAATTTTTTTGTGAAGTGGGGGAGATGAAAACGAGAGGCAAATGGGAAATAATATAAATTGGAATAAGATGAGATTTGTGATCAGGAACCTGATAGATGTTGATGATGCCTCCCCGGCAACGGCGCCAGAAATTCTATTTGATGTCGCTTGAACTACGTCGGTATTTCCAACGAGGAAGGGATGATGCAGCATAACTACGGTAGGTATTTCCCTCAGTGATGAGACCAAGGTTATCGAACCAGCAGGAAGGCCAAGCAACACTACGTAAACGGTACATGCACACAAAGAACAAATACTTGCAACCCATGTGTAAGAGGGGTTGTCAATCCATCGCGAGTAATTGATTGGTAAATGGATAGATGAGTAATAGCAAATGGAACAGCATCAAATAAAATTCAGTGACGTATTTTTGGGTTTTTTATAATATAGATCTGAAAATAAAAGTTGCAAATAGAGGGAAAAGCAGATAGCAATATAGATCTGAAATTATATGATAGGAAAATAGACCCGGGGGGGGCGTAGATTTCACTAGTGGCTTCTCTCGAGAAATAGCAAATGGTGGGTAGACAAATTACTATTGGGCAATCGATAGAAAAGCAAATAGTTATGACGATATCCAGGACAATGATCATGTATATAGACATCATGTCCAAGATTAGTAGACCGACTCCTGCCTGCATCTACTACTATTACTTCACACAACGACCGCTATCCAGCATGCATATAGTGTATTAAGTTCATGGAGAAACAGAGTAATGCAATAAGAACGATGACATGATGTAGACAATTTCTATTCATGTAGGAATAGACCCCATATTTGTTGGGAGACGTAGCATGCAATTTAAAAAAATCCTACGCTCACGCAAGATCTATCTAGGAGAGGTCGACTCCCCCCTCGGTTGCCTCCTGGCAGGAGAGGTTTAAGAAAGACTTTGGCTTGCTTGTACATCGGGTTAAACCCTCCCTAGAACAGTTTGTAGGAGACTTCTTAAGAACACTAGACTAAAGCTAAAACCCTTTCTGTAAACAGTTGGATCTAGGGTGCTTGACACAATGGAGGGCCCCTGACCTAGGGGCCCACATCTTGTCCTGCATGAACACCCTGACACTATGTAACCTTTGTTTATATATGGGAAGTCAGTAGGATGCTCTCCTACTGTCATTGATATTTCAAAAAAAAGATCTATCTAGGAGATGCATAGCAACGAGAGGGGGAGAGTGTGTCCACGTATCGTCGTAGACCGAAAGCGGAAGCGTTTTACAACGCGGTTGATGTAGCGAAACTTCTTCGCGCTTCAACTAATCAAGTACCGAACGCACGGCACCTCCACGTTCTACACATGTTCAGCTCGATGACGTCCCTCATTCCTATGATCCAGCAAGGTGTTGAGGAAGTAGATGAGTTCCATTAGAACGACAGCGTGGTGACGATGATGGTGATGTGATCCGCGCAGGGCTTCGCCTAAGCACTACAAGAACATGACCGGAGGCGTAAACTATGGAGGGGGCGCCGCACATGGCTAACAATTGTTGGTGTGTCATCTAGGCGCCCCCTCCCCACATATATATAGGTTGGAGGGGGAGAGGCAGCCACGGGGCACCCCAAGTAGGAGGAATCCTACTTGGGGGCCTAGTCCAGTTCGCCCCCCTTACCATATTTTGTGGAGGGGGAAGGAGGAGGAAGGAGGGAATGAAGGGGGGGCCGAATCCCTCTTCTTCCTTCTCTCTTCCCCTCTTTCATTTCCTCCTCTGGTTCGGCCTGTATGGGGGGCGCGGCAGCCCCTGTTGGGTGCTGTGTTTCCCCTCTAGGTCCATTAGGCCCATAACTTTGTTGGGGAGTGTCCGAAACCCTTTCAGGTGACCCGGTATTACCAGAAACACTCCCGGTGTCTGAAATGAAGGAATATGCCCTAGAGGCAATAATAAAGTTGTTATTTATATTTCATTATATCATGATAAATGTCTTTTATTCATGTTAGAATTGTATTAACCGGAAACTTGATAGATGTGCGAATACATAGACAAAACACAGTGTCCCTAGTAAGCCTCTACTAGACTAGCCCCATTAATCAAAGATGGTTGAGTTTACTAAACCATAGACATGTGTTTTCATTTGATTAACGGGATCAGATCATTAGTAGAACGATGTGATGTACATGAACCATCCGTTAGCTTAGCATTTTGATCATTCAATTTTATTGATATTGCTTTCTTCATGTCAAATACATATTCCTCCGACTATGAAATTATGCAACTCCCGAATACTGAGGAATACCTTGTGTGTTATCAAATGTCACAATGTAACTGGGTGATTATAAATATGCTCTATAGGTATCTCCGAAGGTGTTTGTTGGGTTCGCATAGATCGAGAATAGGATTTGTCATTCCAAGTATCGGAGTGGTATCTCTGGGCCCTCGGTAATGCACATCATAATAAGCCTTGCAAGCAATGTGGCTAATGATTTAGGTGTGAGATGATGCATTATGGAACGAGTAAAGAGACTTGCTGGTAACGAGATTGAACTATGTATGAAGATACTGACGATCGAATCTCGGGCAAGTAAAATACCGATGACAAAGGGAATAACGTATGTTGTCATTACGGTTTGACCGATAAAGATATCCATAGAATATGTGGGAACCAATATGAGAATCCAGGTTCCGCTATTGGTTATTGACCGGAGAAGTGTCTTGATCATGTCTACATAGCTCTCGAACCCGTAGGGTCCGCACGCTTAACGTTCAATGACGATTTGTATTAAGGGTTATGTCTTTTTGGTGACCGAAGATTGTTCGGAGTCCCGGATGACATCACAGACATGACGAGGAGTCTCGAAATGGTCGAGAGGTAAAGATTAATATATTGTATGATAGTATTAGGACACCGGAAGGGTTCCGAGAGGTACCGGGTACATATCGGAGTTCCGGGGGGCTACCGGAACCCCTCGGGAAAGTATTGGGCCTACATGGGCCATAGGGGAGAGATAGGGCAGCCTACAATGGGGTGGCGCACACCCCCCAAGGGGAGTCCGAACTGTACTAGGGGAGGGGGCGCGGCCCCCCTTTCCTTCTCCCTCTCCTCTCCTTCCCTCATTCCAACTCCAAAGAAAGGAAAAAGGAGGGGGGTCGAATCCTACTAGGAGTGGAGTCCTAGTAGGACTCCTCCCATGGCGTGCCCCCTTAGGCCGGCCTCCTCCTCCTGTCCTCCTTTATATACGTGGGCAAGAGGCACTCCAAAGCACATCAATTGTTTCTTAGCTGTGTGCGGTGCCCCCCTCCATAGTTTACACCTTAGGACATATTGTCGTAGTGCTTAGGCAAAGCCCTGCGCGGTTTACTTCACCATCACCATCAACACGCCGTCGTGCTGCCGGAACTCTCCCTCGACACTCTGATGGATCAAGAGTTCATGGGATGTCATCGAGCTGAACGTGTGCAGAACTCGTAGGTGCCGTACGTTCGGTGCTTAATCGGTTGAATCGTGAAGACGTTCGACTACATCAACCGCGTTAATCTAACGCTTCCGCTTTTGGTCTACGAGGGTACGTGGACACACTCTTTCCGTCTCGTTGCTATGCATCTCCTAGATAGATCTTGCGTGAGCGTAGAAATTTTTTGAAATTGCATGCTTTGTTCCCAACATAAATATCATCGTACTATATATCAATCTTTACCTGTCGACCATTTCGAGGCTCCTCGTCATGTCCGTGATCTCATCCGGGACTCTGAACAACATTCGGTCATCAAATCACATAACTCATATAATACAATATCGTCATTGAATGTTAAGCGTGCGGATCCTACGTGTTCGAGAACTATATAGACATGACCGAGACTCCTCTCCGGTCAATAACCAATAGCGGAACCTGGATGCTCATATTGGCTCCCCCATATTCTATGAAGATCTTTATCGGCTGAACCGTTATGAGAACATACGTTATTCCCTTTGTCATCGGTATGTTACTTGCCTGAGATTCGATCGTCGGTATCTACATACCTAGTTCAATATCGTTACCGGCAAGTCTCTTTACTCATTCCGTAATACATCGTCCTGTGACTAACACATTAGTCATTTGCTTGCAAGGCTTATTATGATGTGTATTACCGAGAGGGCCCACAGATACTGATGGCTGCTAGAGCGATGTCAGTTCTTTCCCCAAAGAGGAAGGTATGATGCAATATAGCAACAGTAGGTACTTCCCTCAATAATGAAACCAAGGTTATCAAACCAGTAAAAGAACCAAGCAACACAACGTAAACAACACTTGCACACAAATAACAAATACTCGCAACCCGACGTGTAAAAGGGGTTGTCAATCCCTTTCGGGTAACGGACGTGAGAGAGGTAAAATATTGATAGATTGAACACCAAATAAGATAAATTGCAGCAAGGTATATTTGGGTTTTTGGTTTAATATATCTGAAAATAAATGCAAAGGAAAAATAAATCGCAAAGGCAAATAATATTGGAAGAGGCCCCGGGGCCATAGATTTCACTAGTGGCTTCTCTCGAGAAAATAGCAAACGGTGGGAAAACAATTACTGTTGGGCAATTGATAAAACTTCAAATAATCATGACGATATCCAGGCAATGATCATTATATAAGCATCACGTCCAAGAGTAGTAGACCAACTCCTGCCTGCATCTACTACTATTACTCCACACATCGGCCGCTATCCAACATGCATCTAGTGTATTAAGTTCATGGGAAAACGGAGTAATGCAATAAGAACGATGACATGATGTAGACAAGATCTATTTATGTAGAAATGGACCCCCACTGTTTTATCCTTAGTAGCAACGATACATACCTGTCGGTTCTCTTTTTGTCACTGGGATTAAGCACCATAAGGTCGAACCCACTACAAAGCACCTCTTCCCATTGCAAGATAAATAGATCAAGTTGGCCAAACAAAACCCAAATATTGGAGAATAAATACGAGGCTATAAGCAATCATGCATATAAGAGATCAAAGAAGACTCAAATAACTTTCATGGATATAAAAAGATAGATCTGATCATAAACACAAAGTTCATCGGATCCCAACAAACACACCACAAAAAGAGTTACATCATATGGATCTCCAAGAGACCATTATATTGATAATCAAGAGAGAGAGAGAGAGAGAGAGAGAGAGAGAGAGAGAGAGAGAAAGCCATCTAGCTACTGACTACGGACCCGTAGGTCTACAAGGAACTACTCACGCATCATCGGAGAGGCACCAATGGACATGGTGAACCCCTCTGTGATGTTGTCTAGATTGGATCTGGTGGTTCTGGATTGTGCGGCGGCTGAAATATAATTTCATCGACTCCCCTAGGGTTTCTGGAATATCTTAGTATTTATAGAGCGAAGAGGCGGTGCGGGAGGCCACCGAGGTGGGCACAACCCACCTCGGAGAAGCACGTCTTCCCATTGCAAGATAAATAGATCAAGTGGCCCAAACAAAACCCAAATACCGCAGAAGAAATACGAGGCTATAATAATCAAATATGCATATTAAAGCAAGAAAAATATGATCATAAACTCACAATTCATTGGATCCCAACAAACACACCGCACAGAGTCATTACATCAAATAGATCTTCAAGAGAACTTTGTATTGAGAAACAAAGAGAGAAGAAGCTATCTAGCTACTACCTACGGGCCCGTAGGTCTGATGTGAACTACTCACGCATCATCACATAGGCACCAATGAGGATGATGAACCCCTCCATGATTGTGTTCCCCTCCGGCGGAGTGCCGGAAAAGGGCTCTAGATCGGATCTCGTGGTTCTGGAACTTGCGGCAACTAGAACAAAATTTCGTCAACTCCCCTAGGGTTTCTAGAATATTGGGGTATTTATAGAGCGAAGAGGCGGTGCGCGAGGCCACCGAGGTGGGTGCTACTTATTGAGCTTGCGTTGATTTTTTCCTTGAGGAGGAAAGGGTGATGCAGCAAAGTAGAGATAAGTATTTCCTTCAGTTGAGAACCAAGGTACCAATCCAGTAGGAGGCACAAGCAAGTCTCCAATATATGCACCTACACGAACTAACAAACACTTGCTCACAACGCAGAAAAGGGGTTGTCAATCCCTCCAACGTCACAAACAAGAGCGAGATCTGGTAGAGATAGAATTAAAACTAAAATAAAATGCAAAATAAAGTAAACACAAAATAATTGCAGCAAGGTATTTTTGGGTTTTTGGTTTTATAGGTCTGAAAATAATAGATGTAAAATAGACCCGAGGGCCATAGGTTTCACTAGAGGCTTCTCTCTTGAATAAAGCATACGGTGGGTAAATAAATTATTGTCGAGCAATTGATAGAAAAGCGCAAAGTTATGACGATATATAAGGCAATGATCAAGAATATAGGCATCACGTATGTGACAAGTACACCAAAACAAGTTTGCATCTACTACTATTACATCACACATCGACCGCTATCCAGCATGCATCTAGAGTATCAAGTTCATAAGAACAAAGTAATGCCTTAAGCAAGATAACATGGTGTAGAGGGATAAACTCAAGTAATATGATATAAACCCCATCTTTTTATTCTTGATGGCAACAATACAATACGTGCCTCGCTACCCCTTCTGTCACTGGGTGAGGACACCGCAAGATTGAACCCAAAACTAAGCACCTCTCCCATTGCAAGAACTACCAATATAGTTGGCCAAATCAAACCAATAATTCGAAGAGAAATACAAAGATAACATATCATGCATATAAGAATTCAGAGAAGATTCAAATAATATTCATAGATAATCTGACCATAAATCCACAATTCATCGGATCTCAACAAACACACCGCAAAAGAAGATTACATCGAATAGATCTCCAAGAACATTGACGGGAACATTGTATTGAAGATCAAAGAGAGAGAAGAAGCCATCTAGCTACTAGCTATGGACACACGAGTCTGTGGTAAACTACTCATGCGTCATCAGAAGGGCAACAAGGTTGATGTAGAAGCCCTCCGTATTCGGATCCCCCTCGGGCAGCGGACCGGAAAAGGCCTCCGGATGGGATCTCATGAGATCTGAAACCTGCGGCGGTGGAAAAGTATTTTCGTGGATGCCCCTAGGGTTTCTGGAATATTTATGTATTTATAGGCCAAAGAAGGGGCTCTGGGGGTCTCCGAGGGGGCCACAAGCCCTAGGGGCGCCCCCCTAGGACGCACGTCCCCGGCTTGTCGTCGCCTCGAGGACTCTCTGACTTAGACTCCAAGTCATATGTGTGTCTTCTGGTCCAAGAAAAATCATCGGGAAAGTTTTATTCCGTTTAGACTCCGTTTGATATTCCTTTTCTGCGAAACTCAAAACCAAGGAAAAATAGAAACTGACACTAGGCTCTAGGTTAATAAGTTAGTCCCAAAATAATACAAAATAGCATATTAATGCATATAAAACATTCAAAGTTGATAATATAATAGCATGGAACAATAAAAAATTATAGATACGTTGGAGACGTATCAGTGGGCACAACCCACCTGGGCGCGCCAGGGGGCCCAGGCGCGCCCTCGTGGATTTTGCTCCCCTTGGAGCCCCCCTCTCGTACTTCCTTGGCACATCCTGTGTATTATGGTCCAGGAAACTTCTCTAAAAAATCGCTACACTTGGACTCCGTTTGGTATTGATTTTCTGCGAAGTAAAAACAAGCAAAATACAACAACTAGCACTAGGCACTATGTCAATAGGTTAGTCCCAAAAAATGATATAAAGTTGCTATAAAATGATTGTAAAACATCCAAGAATGATAATATAACAACATGAAACAATAAAAAATTATAGATACGTTGAAGACGTATCAGGGTCCACAGGCGCACGCAAGGAAGTACCTCCTTATTACACGCTAAATAATAATTCCTCCACCTAACAGTGGGGACCCACCGGAAATGCCTCCTTATTCGGTAAAAAAATGATTCCACCGCTGACAACTAGGACACGCCAGCAATATCTTTGCATGCAAGGAAGTGCCTCCTTGTCCTCCCTAACAGCTGAGACTCACTCGGTCGAAGCATATGTGGCATTATTTGTCTGGTCGCGAATGTGTATGTACATAGCGGTCGATCGGTCTCACTACATCGATGAACCGTGGCTGAGTAAGGAGCGCACGTGTCGTACGTATACCCACGCTAAATGGACTACATATACGTACATTCACGCTCCAAAAACTATGGGCACGTACGTACATACGGGCGGGGTCTCGAGTGCATAGTCGCGCATACATACGGCCAGGGCTCAGGTACATGCAGATGGCAGCAACGGCATCGTGTTCATCGGCAGCCAATCGGCGGGGTCGGAATGGAGAAACAACATCGTGTTCATCGGGAGGCAACGAAACGCGTCGTGTTCATTGGGAGGCAACCGGCTTGGACGGAATAGCCGAAACAGGGTCCTGTTCATCGGGAAGGGTCTGGTGTACCGCAAAACGGAGGAAACGGTCTTCAACTCGACCAGGCATGGTCGAAACGGGGTCCTGTTCATCGGGAGGAGTCTTGCGTACCGCAAACAGAGGAAACCGACTTGTGTTGGAGTGCTACGGTCGGAACGGGGGTCCTGTTCATCGGAAGGGGTGTGGCGTACCGCAAAATGGGACTCCACGGGCTATTGTCCACCCACCATCGACTTCCTCCATCCTCCACGTGCATTGTTCATCCACCGCGTCTTCCTCCTGCGTCCACCAGCTATTGTTCATCCACGAGGTACTGTTCATCCAGCCCTCCATCGGCTACTGTTCAACCAGCCCTTCACGGGATCCTATTCATCTACCCCCAACCAGCTCGGTTGTGGCGGCCTCCTCTCGGGGTCATGTTCATCCAGAGGCAACCGGCTACTACCACGGGGTCTTGTTCATCCAACCCCAACCACGTACGTCTCAACTCGTTCAACCAACCCCCACGATCACTGTTCGTCAAGAGGTAGCAGGTTCGATGTGCTTCAGTAAGCACCAGTAGTAGCGATCGATCGATCGGGTTTAGTTAGTAGGATTAGCAAAGGAATCACTCAGGTTCAATTAACAGCCAAGGGATCGATCGCTCGGGTTTAGTAACATAGCTAGTGCAATCGCTCAGGTTCAATAAGCGAACGCCTCACTCGGGTTCCACCGCCTCGCACACACGCACGTACGTATACGAGAGAAAGGCACAAACCTCCGTGCATCGCTCTGCTCCGACCACCCACTGTAACCGGAAGTCCCCAAATTTTGCTCGCCCTCGCTTCTAACGTGATTTTTTCCGTCATGGACATCCCAAAGAATGTCATGCGGGTGCGTCTCCGGCCCGCCCAGGACGAGAAGCTCATTTTTTGTCTTGATTTTTTGTCATAGAAGTAGGAGCCAACCACATCTATGATGATATCGGGTTTTGTCACAATTATCGTCATAGAAGTGTCATAAGCATGACAGTAAAAAAATTGTTCGGGCCAAAATGTCATGGATGTGTCTTTTTTTGTAGTGATTGAATATAAGAGATGAACTAGGGTTTGAGACGAGATAGTGCTGGTGAAGATGTTGATGGAGATTGATCCTGCCACGAAGAGAGGGTTGTTGGTGATGACGATGGCTTTGATTTCCCCCTCCCGGAGGGGAGTATCCCCAGCGGAATCGCTCCGCCGGAGAGCAAAAGTTATCCCGCCCAGGTTCCGCTTCGAGATGGCGGCGCTCCGTCCCGAAAGTCCTCTCCTTATGTTTTTTCTAGGTCAAATGTGAATATATACCAGAAGATGGTCATCAGAAGTGGGCCAGGTGCCCCACTACCCACTAGGGCGCGCCGAGGGGGGGCACGCCCTGGTGCCTAGTGGGCACCTAGGTGGCCTCCTCAAGAATCCCTTTTCTCTAGTATTTATTATATATTCCAAACTAACTCTCCGTAAATTTTCAGTCCATTTGGAGATGTGCAGAATAGGTTTCTCTGATGTAGCTTTTTCAGGTCCAGAATTCCAGTTGCCGGTATTCTCCCTCTTTGTGTAAACCTTGCAAATTATGAGAGAAAGGGCATTAGAATTACTCCCAAAGTGTTATAATGAATAACAACACTAAAAATAATAGTAAGAAAACATGATGCAAAATGGACGTATCAGAACATCGGTTGCAACTGGTGGGTCATGCTCCTCGAGGTAAACCATAGACTAGCCCTTGATAAAGGGTGGGCCGGCTTCACCGTACCGCACTAGATACAGATCACTTACCTCCTCCACCTTCAAGGTGTTGACGGTGGCCACCATCAAGGTGCACGTCTTCGACCTTCTCGACGCAGATGTAGTGGCCAAGTGCCAGAAGCATGACGAAGCACTTGCCTAGATCCGAGAAGTTTAATGTGTTTTTTAGTCCGTCTTTCTATGTGAGTAATGGGACTATCTGCTACAGACTTTGTCATTATGGTGACTATGGTTGTAAATGTAAGTACATAATGTAGTGTGAATGGTTGTTCAAATTGCTAAGTTCAGCCTATGAGTGTGTGTGTGTGTGTGTGTGTGTGTGTGTGTTGGTAACCTCATCACTGTAACAAAACATTACCACACTACATGTCTTGTGCGTAACCAAACAACAATACATTGCATCTGGGTAGCACATGCTTGAAACCAAATGGCATGCTACTGGTTCACCTCTAATGCAACTTGGGGTTTTCTAGGCAACCTGACTAGGTGTAGAACATGGTTTTCAACCTGCATTAGCTAAGCGGGCCACATATGCATTGACGTAAAAAATGATGCAGGTAAACAAAACACACCCCAAACATACCAGATGGCATGCTAATATTCCTCAATTCCTTGATTAAGATGACTTGCCTAGTTGAGAAGCGGTAGCCTTTTTTACTTTGATGATTTTTTAAATGAGAAAATATCTATGCACAATTATCAATATTTTAGCAACTAAAACATCCAAGTTAACTACATTGCAAGGGATGTTGTGATTGTGTTTTACAAGAATGAAACATGTGTGATCTCAAATAATATGATCTATACAAATATTACCACTTAAAATTCGTTGACAACATTTCTTAAGAAAAGCAAATTATCCATTCACACGCAAGGGAGACGAGAAATCATCAACATAATGCGTCCACTAAAAATATATTAAAAATAAGCAACCGACCAAGCATAGCCTCTCAATTCAAGACAAAGATTTCCCATGTAAGAGGGTGGCTGACAACTATTGAGCTATCTAATTCATTAACATGGGACACCCCCACCCCCCGGCAAGTGGCAATGTTGTGCACTAAGAACCCACATATATATTTGAGCCATATTTTTCTCGTGTCGGGGGAAACTGTCCTCCCACGAGCACCTATGGGACCGGAGCCCCTTCTACGTTGCGGTAAGGGAGCGGAGGGAGCACGAAGAGCAGATCGAGGAGAACACGCGGGCAGTTTACCCAGGTTCGGGCCGCACGGATGCGTAAAACCCTACTCCTGCTTGGATTGTATTGAGTTCTTGAGCTCGGGAGCTTGAAAAGCTAGCTACACCGAGCAAGAGAGCTGTCTAGGTTCCGAACCCTTTCTACGTTGTGCATGGGCCTCCTTTTATAGCTCAAGGGGTCACCGACAGGTGTCAACGTAGAGGAGGGTAAAAATGTAACTTTGGTGGTAGTTGTAATAGTGCAGGAATAGTGCGTGAACAGTGGATGAACAATGGTCATCACCTAACTTTGACAGTGGGGGACAAGGGCATTAAATGCCCGTCACCGTCGACCCCAAAAGCACCCGTCCATGCGTCTCCGTTCGCCACGGCGGTAGCCTCGTCACCGTGGCGTGCCACCGTGTCCCCCAGGCTGCACAGCCATCCGCCACGCGTCCCTGGAAGGGCCCCAGGGCGACGCGTGGGCCGATGAGCTGGAGCGCGGGCACACAGCGCAGGCTTCCCCCGGCAAGCACCTTGCCGGGGTCTTGATCTTGCCGGGCCCGGAAGCTTGTCGCTCCTCGGGTCCTGTTGGGGCATGTCTTCTGAGGTGCAGTCTTCTGGTCTTCCTGGCAAGCTCCTCTTGCCAGGGTCTTGTGTTAATGTGATAATCTTGAGCCTGGGACGGCCTTCCCGGCAAGCTCCACTTGCCGGGGCCTTGATCTTCTGTCTTGTATACTTTGTTTTTGAATGGCTTTATAGGGACCAGAAAAGGTTTCCGGCGAGCACGTGGTAAACCCTGTGGCGGGAAGCTGCTACTGCCCGTGCACAAGTTGGGGTACTAAGGTACCCCTATCTTAGTACACCGACAGGAGCCCCCGGGCCTGGGCCACACACGGTGCCGAGCGCTGTTGGGCCAGGCCCAAAACAGTGCACGGGCACGCGCGGCCCACGGCGAGCCGTAGATTCCCTTCTGCATCCGCCGCGCCCCTCCCTAACGGTACGCGTCGATTGCAGCGTCGTGCAAGAGATCGTGGCCTCGTTCTTTAATGGGAAATGCGGAGCGTCCCCCATTCCCCCCTTAAAAGCAGAGGAAGCAGGGGCAGTTTCCCTCCTTCGTCTTCATTGCGTCTTCAACCTCCAGAAAAACCTCCGCTGCTCTTTGCCTCCACACCTCCTCCGCCGTCTTCCGCATCCGCGGCGCCGTCGAGCTCCTCGCCCCTTCCCCCGCCGCCTCCGCCATGGCTCCGAAGAGCGAGAAGGCGAAAGCGGAGAAGGCCAAGAGGGAGAAGTCCGAGCAGGCGGCGAAGCTTGCCGCCCTGCGGAAGAGGAACGTGGTCTTCGCGCCGAGGCTCAGCGCGAGGGAGCTGTGGAACAAGTACTACCTCTTCTGGTCCAAGGAGACCAAAGCTCATCCCCGCACCAGAGTCTACCCCGCCGTCGCCCGAGATTTGTTTCCCGGTGGGTATTTCTTCTTTGCTGTCTTCTGCCATTGTGGATTGTGCCCTCCGTTCTCGGAGTTTTTCTGTGACATTATGAACACATACGGCCTCCACCTCCTAGACTTCACCCCCAACGCCATCCTTACGAGGGCGGTTTTCGCACATCTGTGCGAAAACTATGTGGGGATCCATCCAAACGTAGCACTCTTTCGCCATTTCTTTATGCCTAGAGTAGAGGCTGGCGCTCCCCTCTCCGGCGGCATCTCCTGGATCTTCCGGTTGAACAAGAAGGATTCATATCTGAAAGGAGAACTCCGCGGCAAGTGGGAAGAATGGCGCGCAGACTGGTGTTGGGTAGTGGAGGACCAGCCGGAGCCTTTCACTGCGCCGCGCACAACAGCCATAGTGCGCGGCAGAGACTGGAGCGAATTGGCCCCGGAGGACGGCAAGCTCAATATTGCCCTTATCAGGATACTTCGTCTCCGGGTAGCTAAACTGACCATCGGAGAGGTAGGGGCAGATTTCCTCCGCCGCCGCATTGCCCCATTACAAGAAAGGAAAAGGCCAGCATGGGAGTTTGGCAATGCGGCAGACATTATGAGGCTGCGCCCGGGATTGAACTTCAACTTCACGGCTTTAGAGCTGAAGGGGATGGTCCGGGAGCTTTTCAAGCACGACCCGGCCCACTCGGAGTGGTTTAGATCTCCCCGGGGAGTGGTGCCGCTGTGCAACAGCACTGCCCGGGACTCCTTGCGCGCGATGATGCCCGCGTGTGACTCTCACGGCGTCGACCCCACCTGGATAGAACCTCCGCCATACGCAATACTGAGTTTCTTCGACAACTTGGTCGAGGTGCCGAAGAACACCGAGGAGAACAAGGGTCTCACCCGGGCCACCACGGAGCGGGATATAGCCTATATTGCTTCCCGGATGGAAGAGGCCGCCGCAGCCGCAGCGGCGGGAGACTTTGGATACACCGTCGACGAGGCGCAGGCCGCGGACGAGGCGTGCCAAGCAGAGGAGGCAGAGATCCGCAGGCTGCTCAAGCTTCCGCCCGACGAGCTTGCCGGGGTTCCTTCCCTGAGGCATGCCGGGATTCTCGGGGTTGTGAGCGAGGCCGCCGCCGGGGGCGAGGTTGCCGGAGGGAGTAGGACCACCGGAGAGAGCGGGGCCGCCGGAGGAAGCGGGACCGCAGGGCAGGATGCTGGACCCAGCGGGCCTGCAGGGGAGGAGGAGGAAGACGTCGAGGCCGATGAAGACACCGGCGGATATCTAGGACTCGATGACGATGCCCTCGTCGTCGGAAAACTCCCCACCTCCGGCAAGTCCCAAGCAAGAGCCGGGGAAACGCCTCCGCAAGGTGGCTACAGCGACGAGGACGCAGGCGCCCCGACAGCAGCCTGCTCGCCGGGCGGCGCGCGCCACCAGAGCGAGCCAAGCCGCGACGTAGGCGCCCCACGCACCAGCGCCAAGCGGAGGGGGATCCTCCCGGAGCGGAGCGGCCGCTCCGCCTGCTCCTCGGGCCTCGGCGTCAGCGGAGGCTGGGTCTTCGCAGCCCCCAGCCCCGGAGACCGCCAAGCGCCCGAGGGAGCCTTCTCCTCCTGCCCCTCGCGCGGGAGCACCTCAGGTGGAGTTCGATTTCTCCGCCCTCAGCTCCGACGACGACGAGGAAGAGGAGTAAGCACTTGTGACTTGTAACTTCTTCAATTATGACTTGGTCTTTCTTGATGATTCTGATCTTGTTTTTGGTTTTGCTTTCAGGTCCCTAGCCCAGCGGATGGCGAAGCGGGCCAAGATCCCCGTGGTTGAGGTCGAGGACGACTCGCCCGTCGCGGCGACAGGGGACGCGCTGGCGACGAACTTGCCGGATCAACCCGCTGCTCCGAGGAGCAGCCCCGAGCGCAGCCCCCAACGTAAGTCTGGTCTTGAGCTTTCTGCTCGTCGGGCGCGCTTGAGGTTTTTACTTTGTACTAATGTCTTGTTGCCTTGTTTGTCTTGTGCAGAAATGGAGCCGCAGCTGCAGGAGCGCCCGGAGACTGCCTCCGGCGAGCCACAGGTTCCACCCTCCCCGCCAAGGGTAGACTCCCCGGCGAGGGAGAATGCTCCGACAAGGACGGGCACCCCGCCAAGGGCGGGCTCCCCGCCAAGGGCGAGCAGCCCGACGAGGGCGGCCACCCCGCCAAGGGAGGGCACGGGCGGCTCTCCGCCAGCAGGGGCCACCGCTCCACCGCCAAAGGAGGACTCTCCGGCGAGGGAGCCGGTCGTCGAGGAAGTCCGCGAAGGTAAGTCTTGCAGCTTTATCTTCTTGAACTTGTCTTTTTGGATATTTGCTTGATCTTTTCTTTTCTTTTTCTTCTGCTAGATCCTCCTGCGCCGGACCGGATGGAGACCGAGGCCACCGGCGAGGAGGGCGCGCAAGGCGACGGCGGCAACGCCACTGCCGCTGAGGGCATGGCAGGAGCCGACGAGCCTGCCGCTGAGGAGACTGCCCCGACCGCAGACGTCGCGGCCGGGGGGGGGGGAGAAGGCGACCACACTGCTGGCCCGGAGGCAGCAGGAGCGTCAAGCGCTGCACCGGCCGCCGACCCCTCCGCCGCCAAGGAGCAGCCGGGCATCTACCTTGAGGCCCCCAATGGCGTCTTCATACAAGTCCCTTGGGGGTCCTCGTCGCGAGCCCCCGTGGAGGAAGAGACCTACGATGGAGAGGTCCTCGCCTCCGCGGGGTTGAAGATCGTTGAAGCGCCTGGCGGGAGCGACGAGCCCGAAGAGGAGAAGCTGCTTCGCCGGCTCCTGGCCCTTTACCGGGCCAGGCAGGCGAAGCTGGACTCCCGAGAAGCTCTTGCCGCCATGGCTGGAGTCGATTTGGAGAAACGCGCTGCCGAACTCCACGCCGCCAACCAGGCGGCCCTCCGCGACTTGGCGGAGGAGCGTGAAAGGCTTGCCGGCGAGCAGCAAGAGTTCCTCCTGGAGAAAGCTGAGGCCGAGGAGCAATAGCGACTGGTTGGTGAAGAGTTGTCCCGGCGAGAAGGAGCGCTCAACCAGCGGAAGGTTGAGCTCGACGCCCATGACGACGAGCTCACCGCCCGGGAGCAGGCTCTTGGCGGGGCCCTGAAGGAGGCAAAGGAAGCCGCAGCTGCCGCGGAAACCGCCAAGAGGGACTTGGAGCTCAAGGTTGAACAGCTGGAGCGGTACCTGAAGGCGAGTGAGGATAGGGTCACCGCGCTCAATGTGGAGCGCGAGAAGGATGCCCACACAAACTCCGACTTGCAGGTACACCTCTCCAAGAAGGGCGACGAGCTTACTGCTGCCAAAGATTCAATCGTTGACTTGGAGTTGAAGGTCTCCACATTGACTGATTCACTTGACGCTGCCCGGGACCGCGAAACGAAGCTGAAGGACGAGCTCCGCAAGGAACGAGGCCTAGTGGAGAGCGCCGCCACTTCAGCGAACAACTTCAGCCGGGCGGTGGAGCAGTGGACTGACGACTTGGTCGCTTCTGCTGCTAATATTGACAAGGAACTGATGGCGCTGAGGGTGGAGCACCTCGTGTACTCCCCGGACCCGAATCTCCCCCATAGCACCAAGCTAAGCCTTTTCTTCAGGGGGATCGCGCCGGCACTAGCACGGCTGCAGGAGAAGCTCCCTGCGCAGCTGGCCGAGGAGTCGCGCCAGCTCTGCGCGGGTACCTTGGAGCGCGTCTTGACGAAGATTGTCTACCGCAACCCTGGCATCAATCTCGTCAACGTCCTCCGCAGCTTGCCGGCCGACGCAGATCTGGAGGCGCTGAAGGCGCAGGTCGCCCGTATCATCGCCAAGGTGAACAAGATCTCCAGGCGTGAGGGCGACCGCGTAGATTAGGCCTATTTCTTTTTATTTCCTTTGCTGCTGCAAAGTGTGCCATGAACATGAATCTATTAGTCATTGTGACAAGTTATCTCTGTAATATACTATCTTATTTTCGAGCAATCAATGCGGTGTTATCTTCCTTGCTTTTGGTCCTTTACTTTGTATGCTTTTTACCCTACGCTTTTAGGGGACTTGCCGGCAAGGGGCCCTCGCCGCGAGCGCTGAGTGCTGGACTCTTAGCGGCCTGCTGGCAAAGGACCTTACCGGCAAGTAACCTTGCCGCAGCTAGTCGCAGCGCACTTAGCTTGCTGAGCAAACTCGAAAACGAAATAAGGGCGCGACACTTGTCGCAGCTCACATAAGTCATTGAGCGTGCTCGGAAACAAGGTAAGGGTGCGGCTAGCCACGGGTAGGTTCCTCCGCGCACAGGTTTTCCATACAAAGTGTGGTTGTTCAAGGAAGTTAACTAATATTTAAAAATTTGAACTGCTCAAATTCTGGTAACTTAGCTTTCATATATTGCTTGTTCCCCGACAAGGCTCCTCTTTCTTGAACAGCACTTGGTTCATCCTCCATCTCCTTCCCCTCTGGCAAACATGTGCGCGAGGAATGTTCCTTCTGCTTAAGAGGGAAAGAAAAAGAGGAGAGAAAACAAGTATATAGCCTTACGGCTTGCTATTGCTTACTGGGGATGTGTGTTGTACAAGATGCCAAATAATGCATGCAAATAACCAAAGAAAAGCATGGAAATGGCAAATAGTACGAAGCACAGAAACTTTACTGATGCACGGGATCTGCGCCCGGCTTTGTACAAAGGTTTACATGCAACAGCGGCAAGACTCGTACAAAAGGTGGTTGCCGGAGCGGATCACGGCAACCGCGCCTTATGGGTGAAACTTGCGAAGATGCTCTATATTCCAGGAATTGCTCACAGGTAAGCCTTCTTCGGTCTCAAGGCGGACAGCGCCGGGCCTTGTGACTTGTCTCACCCGATAAGGGCCTTCCCACTTCGGCGTCAACTTGTTGGAATTCTTGGCAGACTGAACACGCCGAAGAACAAGGTCGCCTTCCTCGAGACTCCTGGCCTTGACCTTGCGGTTATGATAGCGGCGCAAGGCTTGCTGGTATCGAGCAGCTCGTACAGCAGCCTGGAGACGTTCCTCCTCAAGGAGCAATGCGTCATCTTGTCGCAGTTGCTCTTGCTCGAGCTCATCATAAGCGAGCACTCGAGGAGATCCGTATACGAGTTCCGTGGGGAGAACTGCCTCTGCTCCATAGACAAGAGCAAAGGGTGTCTGTCCGGTGGCTCGACTTGGTGTCGTCCTGATTGACCAAAGAGCCACCGGTAGCTCCTCTATCCAGTTTCTTCCGCACTTGCGCAGCCTGTCAAAGGTTCTTGTCTTGAGTCCGCGCAGCACTTCAGCGTTAGCCCTCTCCGCTTGACCATTGCTCCTCGGGTGAGCAACAGAAGCGAAGCAGACCTTGGCGCCAAGGTCTTGGACGTGCTGCATGAAGGTGCGACTTGTAAATTGTGTACCGTTGTCGGTGATGATCCTCTTAGGGATCCCGAAACGGCAAACAATCGACCTGAAGAACCTGACTGCTGACTGTGCTGTCACCTTTCTCACCGGTTCCACTTCTGGCCACTTTGTGAACTTGTCGATTGCAACGTACAAGTACTCAAAGCCCCCGACAGCACGGGGGAAGGGGCCGAGGATATCGAGCCCCCAGACCGAGAAGGGCCAGGACAAAGGGATCGTTTGGAGAGCTTGAGCTGGCTGATGAATTTGCTTTGCATGGAACTGGCACGCTTCACACTTGGTTACTTGTGCAGTTGCATCTTGGAGGGCTTCTTGCCAAAAGAACCCTTGCCGGAAAGCTTTTCCGGCAAGTGCCCTTGCGCCAATGTGGTGGCCACATATGCCTCCATGTATTTCTGCCAACAGCTTCTGTCCATCTTCTCTGGAAATGCACTTCAACCTGACACCATTGAGTCTTCTTCTGTACAGTTCATTGTCAACGAACTGGTACATACTTGACTGCCTGGTTATTTTCTCTATCTCTTCCGGGTCGTCGGGAAGTTCTCCAGTTTGCAGAAAACGGACAATCTGCTGCGCCCATGCCGGAGCCCGAGGCTCAACAGCAAGGACTAAAGGCACGAGGGCCGCTGCGGGAACCTCAGCTTCTACGGCAAGAACCTCTGGCTCCGCCGGAGCTGATGGTTCCCCGGCAAGCCTGCCGGGGCAAGGCTTGTCGGGAACGCTTGCTTCAACTGTACAGACCCTTGGATCTGCAGGAGCAAACTGTTCCTCAGCGTTCTGGTTGTTGATCTTGGGGACCTTGGCGGCGGCTTCAGGGAGATCCGCCGGCAAGTAGTCGCCGGAGACCAACTTTCTTTTCTTGCTTTGCCCAACTGATGGTGTAACGGATGGTTGAGTTAGCTTGAGCAAGAAGGTCCCTGGTTCCACAGGTAACTTCATCGCAGCACACTTTGAGAGGCCATCTGCAATATCATTCTGAGCTCTTGGGACATGCTCCATCTGCAGACCTTCAAAGTGCTCTTCAAGCTTCCTCACTTCATCAACATAAGCTTCCATCAAAGGGCTCTGGTAACTCTTGTTCACTTGTCGGACCACCAGCTGTGAATCTCCCCGTACAATCAATTTGTTGATCCCAAGTTCGGCCGCAATTCTGAGGCCGGCAAGCAGACCTTCATACTCAGCAGTATTGTTTGTCGCTTGTTCCTTGGGAAAGTGCATCTGGACAACATACTTGAGGTGCTCTCCGGTGGGCGCTATGAGTACTACGCCGGCACCGGCGCCTTGCAGCGAGAAGGCACCATCAAAGTACATTACCCATTCACTTCTTGCTTCTTGTACGGGGACACTTGTCTCTGGAACTTCTTCATCTGGCGTTGGGGTCCATTCGGCTATGAATTCTGCCAAAGCTCGGCTCTGTATAGTTGAAGTACTCTCAAACTTGAGACCAAAGCTTGACAGTTCCAGTGCCCACTCGACGATCCTGCCTGTTGCCTCTGGATTCTGCAATATCCTCTTCAACGGAAAGCGAGTGACCACTGTTATCTCATGTGCTTGGAAGTAATGGCGCAGCTTTCTCGAGGCCATGAGGAGACCGAAAAGCAACTTCTGCACCCCAGAGTATCTTGATCTAGCTCCCTGCAAGAGGGAACTTACAAAATACACTGGGCGATGCACCATCTTCCTTCGCACTTCTCCTTGTTCCTGCGCAGAGTTGTCTTTGTCGGGGCCAGAGCTTGTCGGAGCAGCCCCCTGCTTGTCGCTGGATTCGCTTGCCGGTGGTGTAGGCTCCTCATCGGCCTCCCTCTCCGCTACTAACGCAGCACTGACCACTTGATTGGTTGCTGCTAAGTATAGCAGCAACTTCTCTTGTGGCCTAGGTGCGACAAGTATTGGAGTGGAGGATAGGTATCCTTTCAAGTCTTGCAGCGCTGCCTCCGCTTCCGGAGTCCATTTCATAGGACCTGCCTTCTTCAAGATTTTGAAGAAAGGTAGGGCGCGTTCTGCAGACTTTGAAATGAACCTACTGAGGGCAGCTACACAACCTGCAAGTCTCCTTACGTCCTTGACGCGCTTCGGGGCTTCAATCTGCTCGATGGCTTTTATCTTGTCGGGATTGGCTTCAATCCCCCTCTGAGACACGAAGAACCCGAGAAGCGTGCCGGAGGGGACTCCAAAGACGCACTTCTCGGGATTCAACTTAAGCTGGATCTTGCGCAAATTCTCGAATGTCTCTTCCAGATCTTGGATCAGGGTATCTTTGCTCTTGCTCTTGACCACTATGTCATCCATGTAGGCTTCCACATTTCTGTGAATCTGTGGCTCAAAAGCAGTGTGCACCACCCTTGCAAAGGTTGAGCCTGCATTCTTCAATCCAAAGGGCATGCGTATGAAGCAATATGTGCCGCATGGAGTGATAAATGCAGTCTTCTCTTCATCTTCCTTGGCCATGAAAATCTGGTGGTAACCTGAGTATGCATCAAGGAAGGAAAGCAGCTCACATCTGGCGGTGGAGTCAACAATCTGGTCAATACGTGGCAAGGGAAATGGATCCTTGGGACATGCTTTATTCACATCAGTGAAGTCTATACACAGTCTCCACTTCCCATTGGCCTTGCGTACGACAATTGGATTGGCCAACCACGTGGGATGGATCACGCCTCTAACCAGGCCTGCTGCTTCCAACTTCTTGATTTCTTCGGCAATGAATTCTTGGCGCTCCACGGCTTGCTTCCTGACCTTCTGCTTGACGGGCCGCGCATGAGGACAAACAGCAAGCTTGTGCTCAATTACCTTCCTGGGAACGCCGGGGATGTCAGATGGTTGCCATGCAAACACATCGACATTCGCCCGCAGGAAGGCAACGAGCGCGCTTTCCTATTTGTTGTCGAGTGTAGCACTGATGGTGAAGGTACCACCAGTGCCGTCCTCCTTGGCGGACACCTTCTTGGTTGCCGGTGGAGCGGCCATCCCCTTCTTGCACTTGCCGGTGGAGCTCGATGGAACGTCCTCGACGGCAGCGCAGCACTCCGAAGAGGTGCGTTTGCCGGAGTGGGCCCCAGAGCTCTTGCCGGACTTGGTCTTGGTCTTCTTCCCCCCGGGAGCTTCAGCGGCAAGTGCGTTGCTCTCCGCTGCGGCTGCTGCATCCCGGTATATCTTATCGGCGCAGATAAGCGCGTCCTTCTTGTCGCCAGGGACAGAGATGACGCTTATCGGCCCCGGCATCTTGAGTACGTTGTAAGCATAGTGGGAAGCTGCCATGAACTTTGCGAGGGCAGGACGTCCAAGTATCCCATTGTATGGCAATGGGATATCGGCCACGTCAAAGGTTATCCTCTCCGTCCTGAAGTTAAGTTCCCCGCCAAAGGTCACTGGCAGAGTGATCTTCCCCTTGGGCTTGCTCCTTCCCGGGTTTATTCCTTGGAACGAACCGGTCTCTTCGAGCTCGCCATCTGGGATCTGGAGTTTCTTGATCACAGCCGAGGAGATCAAGTTCAGGCCGGTCCCGCCGTCAACTAACATTTTGGTGACCTTGAGGTTGCGGATAGTTGGTGAGACCAACATCGGCAAGCACCCGACCGCAGTGGTGCGGTCAGGGTGATCCTCAAGATAAAAAATGATGGGCGTGCTGGACCATTTCAGGAGCTTGCGCGACTCAACGGGCGGCTCAGCTGCATTTACTTCCCGCACCCACTGCTTGAGTTGGTGGTGGGAAGTATGCAGAGAGGCGCCTCCGTCGACACACAGAACTTCTGTGGCCTTCTGGAACTCCTGCTCGCTGTTATCACCTTCCTCCATGTCATCGTCGTCGTCTTCTTCCTCATCCTTGTCGCGGCCCCGGGGAGGTCGATCTCCTTGTCACTGCTTGGCCTTGCCGCGGCGTCCTCCCCGGCCATTGAATGGCCGCTTCTTGCTTGGCTCTCCTCCGCCACCTTGGGCCTTCTCCTTGTCCCGTCGCTCGTATTCAGCCTTCTGCTGTTCTACGAGGTACTCGACTCGCTTGCAGTTTGAAAGGTCGTGGCCCTTGGTGCGGTGGATCTTGCAGTATTGCTTGTCGGAGCCGTCCTGCTTGTCGGCTGCCGCCACAGGGGCAGGCTCCTTGCCGGAGCCGCCAGCCTGTGCCTTCTTGGCGGGAGCCTCCTTGCCGGACTGCTCGACGACCAGCACTTCCTTGCTCTTCTTTCTTCTGTTGTTCCGCCGCCGGCTCTTCTTTGCCGGGGCGGCGTCCTCGCTGTCACTTCCCCCTGCGCCAGTATCCTCTCCGGGGAGTCTCCTCCCCTCTTCGGCACGCGCGCACTTGTCAGCCAGAGCGTAGAGCTCGCTGACATCCCGGATCTTGGTCATGGCCATTTCTTCTCGCATGCGGCGGTTACACACGTTCTGGTGGAACGCGCTGATAACCGCAGCAGGGTGGACGTCGGGAATGTTGTGCTGCACGCGGCTGAACCGTTGAATGTACTTGCGCAGGGGTTCTCCTTCCTTCTGGGCCAAGATGTGGAGATCACTCTCCTGGCCGTGGGGTTTGTGGCCGCCCGTGAAGGCGCCAACAAATTGGTGGCACAAATCTGCCCACGAAAAAATGGAGCCTTCCGGCAAGTGCATAAGCCAAGAACGGACGTTCGGCTTAAGCACTAGCGGGAAGTAATTGGCGAGTATCTTCTCGTCGCGTCCCCCGGCAGCCTGCACCGCGATGGTGTAGATGCTGAGGAACTCCGAGGGGTGCGTCTTGCCGTCGTACTTCTCGGGTACGTCGGGCTTGAAGTTTTTCATGCTGGGCCACTGGACGCGTCGCAGCTCACGGGTGAACGCAGGGCAACCTGCCGCGTACGGCAAGTCACCTGGTTCACCGGGTGCGTGCGTGTCGACAGCGGTCCCAGCGCGCTGATCCGATTGTCTCCTGGCTTCTCGTCGGCGCTCGATTGTAGTCCGAGCATCTTCTTGTCGCCGATCGTCAAGGACTTGGCGCTGGTCCCGACGAGCCCGCGGATCCGACGACGCCGTGGAATCGTCGTCGACGTTAATACGGTGGGGAGGCGTCTTCTGCTTCCGCGGCGGGGAGTACATGGTGGTTGCACCCCCGGCGGTCTTGTCGCCATCGGCCTTCGTCTGCTCGACTTGCCGTGGCCGCGATGTCGCCGACTGCTGCGGCGTGTCATTGTTGGCGAAGGCGATGAGGCTCTGAATCGTCGCCCTCCAGTCTTCGGCTTTGTCTGCCGCTGGAGGGAAATCGAGGAGCAGTTGCGCTCTTGCGAGAGCTTCTGCTGGAGAGGAGGGGAGCGGCGGCGAGCGGTGCGAGGAGCGAGATATGCTCGGACTTCTGACGGGGTTAGAAGGAGCAGTCTCTCGCCCCGGCGACCGCGCCTTGCTCGTGCCAGGACGGTGGCCTTGAGCATCCCGCGAACCTCCGGCTTGTTCTTGGCTCAGCAAGCGGATGGTACCTCCTGTACCACGGCACTGCTAGCCTGTCGTCTGCTGAGATGGACGTGGCGCGTCTACGGACACCGAGGCCTTGGAATTGGTCCGGTCGTCCGCCTTGTCCTTGGATTTGGTGGCGCCGTGAGTTTCCTCGCCGGCAACCACCCTTCCGCCGGCGTCTCCTCCACCCACCGTTGGTTCTGGTGGCGGTGGAACAGACGCAGACGGGCCTGCGACCTCCGAAGCTTTCTTCTTCGGGGCCATGTTGTTGCTGGTGATGTTGGTGAAGCTGGAGAAGTTGATGAAGAATGCGCCCGCGTGAGCGCCGGATCAGGTTCGCACAACCTCGACGCCCCCCTACCTGGCGCGCCAAAGATGTCGGGGGAAACTGTCCTCCCACGAGCACCTATGGGACCGGAGCCCCTTCTACGTTGCGGTAAGGGAGCGGAGGGAGCACGAAGAGCAGATCGAGGAGAACACACGGGCAGTTTACCCAGGTTCGGGCCGCACGGATGCGTAAAACCCTACTCCTGCTTGGATTGTATTGAGTTCTTGAGCTCGGGAGCTTGAAAAGCTAGCTACACCGAGCAAGAGAGCTGTCTAGGTTCCGAACCCTTTCTACGTTGTGCATGGGCCTCCTTTTATAGCTCAAGGGGTCACCGACAGGTGTCAACGTAGAGGAGGGTAAAAATGTAACTTTGGTGGTAGTTGTAATAGTGCAGGAATAGTGCATGAACAGTGGATGAACAATGGTCATCACCTAACTTTGACAGTGGGGGACAAGGGCATTAAATGCCCGTCACCGTCGACCCCAAAAGCACCCGTCCATGCGTCTCCGTTCGCCACGGCGGTAGCCTCGTCACCGTGGCGTGCCACCGTGTCCCCCAGGCTGCACAGCCATCCGCCACGCGTCCCTGGAAGGGCCCCAAGGCGACGCGTGGGCCGATGAGCTAGAGCGCGGGCACACAGCGCAGGCTTCCCCCGGCAAGCACCTTGCCGGGGTCTTGATCTTGCCGGGCCCGGAAGCTTGTCGCTCCTCGGGTCCTATTGGGGCATGTCTTCTGAGGTGCAGTCTTCTGGTCTTCCTGGCAAGCTCCTCTTGCCAGGGTCTTGTGTTAATGTGATAATCTTGAGCCTGGGACGGCCTTCCCGACAAGCTCCACTTGCCGGGGCCTTGATCTTCTGTCTTGTATACTTTGTTTTTGAATGGCTTTATAGGGACCAGAAAAGGTTTCCGGCGAGCACGTGGTAAACCCTGCCGCGGGAAGCTGCTACTGCCCGTGCACAAGTTGGGGTACTAAGGTACCCCTATCTTAGTACACCGACATCTCGTGTTCTCTTTGTTTAGTACATTGTCTCGTGGCACACTTTTATTTCTGAAATTTACTCTAAAAAGGGAGAAAGAATTCATATATTTATAGTCCCATATCCAAAACATGTACATCTAGGTGATATTTTTGCAAATGTGTAACTTTCAAATGAGAAATGTAACAACATAGCCAATCATATACAACTATATTTTATTTTCTTCTTATGGCATCTTTGGATAAATTGTATATTTTCATGTGGGAAAAAGTATACCAAATCCATATATTCCAGTTCTACACCAGAAAAAATGTACATGTCTCATTGATATGTTTGCATGCGTGTAAAATTTACGTATCCACATGGCTAAGCATTTACACAAATATTTTTTCCTCAATAATGAATGCACACTATTTTTTCACGTGTTTAAACTATTCTGGTCAGTGGCGGAGCTTCATGGGGGCCAACCTGGGCGGTGGCCCCCCAGCTCAAAGAAAAAAATTACATATGTACCTATGTATTTGACCAATTTTTTCACTAAAAATCAGCATATTGTGATTTTGTTTGCTCCCCCTAGCCAATGGCCCCTCCATGATTTGAGCCCAAGCTCTGCCACTGATTCTGGTCTCCTTAACCAAAAGATACGCACAACATTGATGTTCTGTATGGGTGTAAATTTTGAATGAGAAATGTAGACTATCACGAAGAATTTAGATAAAATACATCCTTTTAGATACATGAAAACCATTTCAGTCATTTAATATTTATATAATTTGTGTGATGATCAACCAACAACATATATGTGACCATGTGCATACTAGGCATTGAACCAAAGAAACTTGATGGCATGCTAAATAATCCTCGATTGCTTGATTAAGATGATTGGTCCAGTTGCAAATAGATCTCCTTCACTTTCATGATTTTATTTAGGAAAAACTATATATGCATAATTCTGATATTTTTAGCGACTAGAATCTAAAAAGTAACCACACATCATGGAATGTACGACTTAGGTTGTTAAGAACGAGACATATGCTATCAAATAATATGATCTATCTGTCACATTTTTAAAACTTGGACATGGGGGTGGTTGGGTGGGGACGGCAGAATTCCCGCCTTAATTCAATTCCAAAATTGCGCGAATGTGAGGAAAGAAACTCATGCCACTGTTTGGCGTGACCCTTCGAGCTCATCTTTTTTAGAAAATTTGTCCACGAGGTGGAATCAGATAGAACACTTACATTACATCATTTGGGGCTAAATCCCGTTGACGGAAGACTTTGACGTTTCACATAATTCCAAAATTCAAAAGCACCACGAGTAAGTCAAAGAGTTTTAGTGCATCGGGTAGCTGAGGGGTCGCAGAGCCCATCATATATCCCTGATTGGCTAGAAAGTGGGCATGTGGCCACCTTTTTGCCAAATCGAGTTGTTGAAGCTGCATTCAAAGAAGAGATGATTTTGGGACTCCTGCACCCTTTCACACATCCGGCGGGAGTATTAGTCGAGATTTTTTTTTTGCACTTGAGGTTTGGGCGCATGTTGAATCAATTTGTGTGCGGCAACACGAGTCGAAGACATCAATGCGTGTTGGCACACATGATGACCAGTTGTGTTCAAGCTTGGGTACTAGCATTTGCAATGCTAGTGCCGCATAGGAACCTTTAGCAGTGAAAGGTCCTCTCATGCATGATCGTTATGACACCACCCCCTTCATGGAAGATAACCCACAGCAAAAGCACACACAAAGAATACAACTTGTTGCTCACAACCGTGGTCAGTCGGTTACACAAGGATTGATTGATCCCCAAGGAAAATAGTTGTTGTGAAAGCATTTTGGTTTACGTGGTGCGAGCAAATGGCAGGGGAAGGAGTTGCAAGCGGGTCGGGTAAGAGCCACTAGTCTAACCCAAAGTAAGTAGAGCACCCATCTTTTATCTGAATTAGGTGATTTGGTGCGGTGTGTGAAGGGTTTCTGTGTACTAATATAGCTAGGTAAGAAGCATGGTTCCGAGAGCTAATTGGCTAAGGTGAGTGATGAAGTATCCATTTCTTCTAGGGCAAGTATGGATAGTGTAGGAATTTGTAGGCAATTTCAGCAGAAGCAATGATTTGTCCAGTAATTTTTCAACACCGAGACCACATGAAAGCTCTAACGTGCAAACTTTATCCCAGGCCGCAAGGTATTTAGCTCGCGAGCAAGTATTGTCAATGGACCGAAAGAAGCAACGTCTCCTTGTATCTGGTTGTTCTACTATCAATTTTGGCAGGTTGAAAACACCCATGAAATAGGAAGGGAGTCTACCTAGTAGAACCGGGAGAAACACAAGCCCCCCCCCCCCCACACACACACTGAGAAGGAGAGCCGTCCATCCCAAGAGAAATATGTTAAAATTTTGACTATTGGAGGGAGGTGGCAGGCAACTTGTGTAGTGAGAGAGGAACATCGGGTTATGGTTGTCAAAGGACGCAAAGCATGTTTTAAGCAAAGCTAAAGTAATTGTTGGGGATGATAAATCGCAAATCCAATTAATCTACATATTTAAATTTAACTATGCATCATACAAAGAAAGGAAAACACAAATACTCATACAAAGTCACTATGATTGTTTGTCGCTAATGTATTTCATATGTGTTGCATACCCCTAACGGTTTGAGGAACCTTTCTATATGTTCTACCTACGGAGATTTAAAAAGTAAATAGGCATCATGGAATGTGTGACTCATACCGATAAGAACAAAACATATCCAATCTCAAATAATATGATCTATATAAACATTGTCATGTATTTTTTAGAATTTTCAGAGGGGGTGGGGATCCCTAACACGAGGAAAGAAAATAGTGCCATAGTCCGGCATGGTCTCTGAGCTTAACTTTACACAAGCTGAAATCAAAGAGAGCAGTCATTATTACATCATTTGGGGCTAAATCCTGCTAACGGAAGAATTTCTGCGTTTCTTGCATCCCAAATTTTACAAAGGGATGTGAGCAAGATGAAGGATTTTAGTGCATCGGGTAGTCGAGGGGTCGCAAAGCCCATCTAGACATAGCTGATTGGCTGGAAAGTGGGCACGGTGGCCACCTTTTGCCATATCCAGTTGTGAAAGTTGCATTTGAAAAAAGGATGTTTTACGATTCCGGCACAACGCCACACATTGTGTAAGAAGCGTACTCGAGAAGGTAAATTTTTTGTGCAAGAATGTTTCTAACACCAAGACCACATGCAAGATTTGGCCTGCAAACTTTTATCCTAAATTGCAAGGCATTTACACCCAGAATGTAGTATCGTCATTGGACTAGAATAAGCAATGTTTCCCTTTACGTAGGCACACCCCTCCCCCGCAACCCCATGAGAAGGAGAGTCATATGCGTGTCTCATTGATATGTTTGCATGCATGCAAAAATTTATGTAGCCACATGGCTAAGCATTTACACAAATATTGTTTCTTTAATAATGAATGCACACTTGTTTACGTGTTCAAACTATTCTGGTATCCGTATCCAAAAGATATGCACCACATTGATGTTTTGTATGGGTGTAAATTTTGAATGAGAAATGTAGCCATGTCACGAAGCATTTAGATAAAATACATCCTTTTAAATACATGAACACCATTTTATTCTCAATATTTTTAATCAGTGTGATGATCAACCAAAATCATGAATGCAACCACATGCATACTGGGCATTATGCGAAAGAAACATGATGGCATGCTAAACAATCCTCGATTGCTTGATTGAGATGATATGTCTAGTGGCAAACACATAGCCTTCACTTTCATGATTTTATTTTAGGAAAAACTATCTATGCATAATCCTGATATTTTTAGCTACTAAAATCTAAAAAGTAACCACACATCATAGAGCGTGCGGCTTAGGTTAATAAGAACGAAACATATGCTATTCAAATAATATATCTATATAAACATTTTTCATATTTTTTTAAATGTCCACATG